>CM061750.1:20237828-20837828 GCA_030979885.1 Lolium multiflorum | reverse complement strand
CTATCCCTAAACTCTGACTTATGAAGTCAAGCATGAAGAGATGTGGTTTTTGGTTTCAAACATGGAAATTTCAAAAACCCTCCCAAGAGCTACATTTTGGAGTGACTAAGAAGGATAGATGCTTAATTTTTCATATTTATATTTTGCACTTGTTTAAATCATGGTCAAACCTAGGATTTGACCAAGATTCAAATGGGCATGAAAATTCAAAATAAATCAAAATAAATGAAAAACCAAGGCACATAGTATTCTTATGTCATATAGTAAGCATTCAATTAAGTTGATAAACAAGGTCTAGACATGTTCAAACAAGAAAAATCATGTATCAAGCTACCCATAAGCCCAAACTCTGTCTTATGAAGTCAAGCATGAAGAGAAGTACGTGGTTTTTTGGTTTCAATCATGGAAATTTCAAAACCCTCTCAAGAGCTTCATTTTGGAGTGACTACGAAGGATACATGCTTAATTTTCATATTCATGTTTTAAACTTGTTTAAATCATGGTCAAACGTAGGATTTGACCAAGATTCAAATGGGCATAATTTTAAAAAATGAAAAACCAAGGCACATAGTCTTCTTATGTCATATAGTAAGCATTCAATTAAGTTGATAAACAAGGTCTAGACATATTCAAACCAAAAAAATCATGTATCTAGCTACCCCTAACCCTAAACTCTTGTCTTATGAAGTCAAGCATGCATGAAGAGAAGTGGTTTTTGGTTTCAAACATGGAAATTTCAAAAACCCTACCAAGATCTACATTTTGGAGTGACTAAGAAGGATATATGCTTAATTTTTCATATTCATGTTTTAAACTTGTTTAAATCATGGTCAAACCTAGGATTTGACCAAGATTAAAATGGGCATAAAAATTCAGAAAAAACAAAAAATGGAAAATCAAGGCACATAGTCTTCTTATGTCACATAGTAAGCATTCAATTAAGTTGATAAACAAGGTCTAGATATATTCAAACCAGAGAAATCATGTATCTACCCCCTAACCCTAAACTCTGTCTCATGAAGTCAAGCATGAAGATATGTGGTTTTTGGTTTCAAACATGGAAATTTCAAAAACCCTCCCAAGAGCTTCATTTTGGAGTGACTAAGAAGGATATATGCTTAATTTTTCATATTCATGTTTTCAACTTGTTTAAATCATGGTCAAACCTAGGATTTGACCAAGATTCAAATGGGCATAAAATTAAAAAAACAATAAAATGAAAAACAAATGCACATAGTCTTCTTATGTCATATATATAGTAAGCATTCAATTAAGTTGATAAACAAGGTCTAGACATATTCAAATGAGAAAAATCATGTATCAAGCTACCCATAACCCCAAACTCTGTCTTATGAAGTCAAGCATGAAGAGAAGTACGTGGTTTTTTGGTTTCAAACATGGAAATTTCAAAAACCCTCTCAAGAGCTTCATTTTGGAGTGACTACGAAGGATACATGCTTAATTTCATATTCATGTTTTAAACTTGTTTAAATCATGGTCAAACGTAGGATTTGACCAAGATTCAAATGGGCATAATTAAAATAAAATGAAAAACCAATGCACATAGTCATCTTATGTCATCTAGTAAGCATTCAATTAAGTTGATAAACAAAGTCTAGACATATTCAAACCAGAAAAATCATGTATCAACAAGCTACCCCTAACCCCAAACTCTGTCTTATGAAGACAAGCATGAAGTGAAGTACGTGGTTTTTTGGTTTCAAACATGAAAATTTGAAAAAACCTCTCAAGAGCTTCATTTTGGAGTGACTACGAAGGATACATGCTTAATTTTTCATATTCATGTTTTAAACTTGTTTAAATCATGGTCAAACCTAGGATTTGACCAAGATTCAAATGGGCATAATAAAAAAAAATGAAAAACCAAGGCACATAGTCTTCTTATGTCATATAGTAAGCATTCAATTAAGTTGATAAACAAGGTCTAAACATATTCAAACCAGAGAAATCATGTATCTACCCCTAACCCTAAACTCTGTCTCATGAAGTCAAGCATGAAGATATGTGGTTTTTGGTTTCAAACATGGAAATTTCAAAAACCCTCCCAAGAGCTTCATTTTGGAGTGACTAAGAAGGATATATGCTTAATTTTTCATATTCATGTTTTCAACTTGTTTAAATCGGGTCAAACCTAGGATTTGACCAAGATTCAAATGGGCATAAAATTAAAAAAACAATAAAATGAAAAACCAATGCATATAGTCTTCTTATGTCATATATATAGTAAGCATTCAATTAAGTTGATAAACAAGGTCTAGACATATTCAAACGAGAAAAATCATGTATCAAGCTACCCCTAACCCCAAACTCTGTCTTATGAAGTTTAGCATGAAGAGAAGTACGCGGTTTTTTGGTTTCAAACATGGAAATTTCAAAAACCCTCTCAAGATCTTCATTTTGGAGTGACTACGAAGGATACATGCTTAATTTGTTTAAATCATGGTTAAACCTAGGATTTGACCAAGATTCAAATGGGCAAAATTTTAAAAAATGAAAAATCAAGGCACATAGTCTTTTTATGTCATATAGTAAGCATTCAATTAAGTTGATAAACAAGGTCTAGACATATTCAAACCAGAGAAATCATGTATCTACCCCTAACCCTAAACTCAGTCTCATGAAGTCAAGCGCATGAAGATATGTGGTTTTTGGTTTTAAACATGGAAATTTCAAAAACCCTCCCAAGAGCTTCATTTCGAAGTGATTAATTAAGAAGCATACATGCATGCTTACTTTTTCATATTCATGTTTTAAACTTATTCAAATCTTGGTGAAACCTAGGATTTGACCAAGATTCAAATGGGTATAAAAATTCAAAAAAACAAAAAAGGTCTTCTTATGTTATATAGTAGGCATTCAATTAAGTTATAAATAAGGTCTAGACATATTCAAACCAGAAAAATCATGTATCTACCCCTAACCCTAAACTTTGTCTTATGAAGTCAAGCATGAAGAGAAGTGGTTTTTGGTTTCAAGCATGGAAATTTCAAAAACCTCCCCAAACTTCATTTTAGAGTGACTAAGAAGGATACAAGCTTCCCTTTTCATTTTCATGTTTTAAACTTGTTTAAATTATCTTGGTCAAATCTAGGATTTGACAAGATTCAAATGGGCAAACATATGATAAGTGATGCAAATATCATTTCTAAGTGCGGGCAAACCAGCCTTTAGCTTAACATATTACAAGGTTTCAGAAAATTGAGTGGGGGCGGCTGCCCCCCTTGGCTATAGTCTGGATCCGCCCATGCTATAGTTTGAGGCCATTTGGATGACGTCGAAAAAATTCTTTGATTAGAAATGGGGTTGTTCGAACCCCGTAGTTGGATTTTTTGAACCTTGATCTGTAGTACTGGGCAAAACCCTAGTTTAACCTATTTAATTATAGATTCGTAGGTCGATTTTTCTACGTAAGTACCTTTTTATTATTACTCTACTATGGAGCACATATGTGTTTGCCCGTCGAGTGAAACTCGGAGGAAGAGGGATCACTCGGAAGGAGAGAAGGAGGAGGGAGAGCATTATGGTGTCTCCCTTTTTCGGGTGATGATGTTGACTTTTGTGCAGGGTTTGTCGTGAGCAGGAGGTGCGAGCGAGCGAGCGAGTTGAGCGAGGCCGAGAATGAGAGAGATTTTTTTTTTGTGAGAAGGACAACCGAAGGATCCGAAGGACCAGAGACTTCCAATACGCATCCCGATGCGTCTTCTTGAGAAAGAAAATGGTGGGAGTTTGCGTACCTATTGCACGTGACTTGTGCTCACTGAAGTGTGGGACCTCACGCATGGGCACCACACGTAAGTGACAGACCTGTTGGTGTAAAAACTCGGTTGATTATTATAGTGCATTAGAGCAAAGTTTCCTATGGATTCAAGGGTAGGAAGTCCAAGTTAACTCATTTACATGACATTATTTTTTCCATGAAGCAAAGTTAACACATCTATCAATTGGTACATTTTGGAGTGACTAAGAAGGATCCATGCTTACCTTTTCGTTTTCACGTGTTAAACTTGTTTAAATCTTGGTCAAACCTAGGATTTGATAGAGATTCAAATGGGCGGAAAATTCAAAAAAAACAGAAAAATGAAAAACCAAAGCACATACGTAGTTTTCTTATTGAAACTAAAAGTTTGCACGTACATCTTCACATGCTACGTGCTCACAAAGTCGTTTCATAAAAAATCGACTTATCATGTGACGTGTGTAAAAAAGACAAATTTCAGTGCTAAAAATAATGCTTTTCACAAGATAAACTTTCGCTTTTTTATATAGACCACACAAAATATCGGTTTTTCATGAAACTTGACGAACGCTCGTATATTATGGAGATGTACATGTAGAATTTTGTGTCCAAATTTTTTGACATTTTGAAATATGATTTTTTGGCAGAGAGAGCATACGCACCCGGGAGCCGAATTGAATTTCCGCTCTTACACTCTCTCTCCGCTTCTCTCTCCTCGAACTAGACACCAATATATTATTTTAATCCTTGTAGCCAGCTTTTTTTTTGCGGGAAACCACTGATGATATTAAAGGACAAAAATTACAGAAAGGCACCCAAACAAGATTGAAATTACAGCGAAGACCCTCTGCAACTCGATGTCGCCGGCGTTGTAGCCAGCTGACTAGGACTTATTGTACTTGCTCTCATACTTCTCCTTAGCATTCTCGGCGGCTGCAGCATGCACGGCAGCAACCACCTGCGCGCCCTCGCCATGGTCGAGCTCCGCCTGCTCTGCCTGGACGACGAGCACCGCCCCCTCGCCTTCACGCATGACGCCCTGAGCCTCTTCTTTTTCTTCGCTGTTGACGGCAGGCACAACCTCGTCGACGACGGCCACGACCGTGTCCATCGCGGGCGGCGCCACCATCTCCATCGCAGGCGGCACAACCAACTGATCCACCATGACATGGCCGCCGTCGCCGAAGGATTGGATCCAGGTCTGCATGTCTGCGTCGAGAGCTTCCACCCATGCCCACGACGGAACTTTCTCATGGACATGGAACTCTAAATCGCCATCTCTCTCTCCCTCCATTGCTTGTGAGTGTTATTTCCGGCGATGGCCCGACGGAACTCCATGTGCTGCAGCTTTTTATCTCCATTTTCCAACGGTCCTTGGGAAGAAGACGAGAAGAGAAATCAATCCGTGCAGTTAGCAACGAGGGGAGAAGACGATGGGATAGAGAGGAAAGAGGAGTTATAGCTGGGTACTCCCTCCGTCCCGGTTTACAAGGCCTACGCGTATCCCAATATCGTTAATTTAACTAATATAATATAATATTTATGCTATAAAAATTATACCATTAAATAGTATAACATCTGAGTTTTTCTAATGATATATATTTTGTTGTATATATTTTGTGTTACATTAGTTAAATTTGCGATCTAGAGATACACGTATGTCATATAGTAAGCATTAAAGTTGATAAACAATGTTTGGACATATTCAAACCAGACAAATCATTCATCTACCCCCTAACCCTAATCTCGGTCGATTTTATGAAAGTCAAGCATGAAGAGAAGTGGTTTTTGGTTTCAAACATGAAAATTTCAAAAACCCTCCCAAGAGTTACATTTTAAAGTGACTAGTTAAATGCCCGTGCGTTGCTACGGGTTTTTTTATATTTTTTTGCCACATATGTAAATATAATACACATAAAATTCATGTCGCACAATATTTCAATGGAATAATATTCTACTTTACACATAGTATGCCGCATAGACATGCATCCTCTAGCTACACTTAGGGTTTTCTTTATTAAATAGTAAAGTAAATAGAAAGGAAAGCTGCAATCTGCAAATATGTACATGGATTACCAAAATTTGAATAATATGCAAAGGACAGACCGCTATGACCACTCGAATGGTCCGGTATGCGGCATCACTTTGTATAACACATATACTTTAAAACACAAGTTTCGATAAACAATGATTATGCTAGATTGAGGAAAAATACAATTTTATTACTCTATTGGATTTTATACCAATCATATGCAGTCACAATATTTCATAATCTCCCTCATAGTTTGCTCTCTTCCTAATGCAGACACTTCATCATCATTACCAATTAGAGAAAAACATTGCCTTTAGACAACCTGCAAAATGATAAAATTAAGGTGAAAAATTTAAAACTATAGTTCATATGCGGCATTCTGAAGCCTTAAAAGGAAGAACAAAAATGTAAGAAATATGTGGCATTGGCATACATGCTAACATTCACAACATGGGATAACTCGAAAATATGGAAAGGCAATGTAAAATATGCAATCATCATCTAGGAGTAACCTAAGTTGGTTGCTAAAAAAAAGTATCGAGGAGAAACTGGTAGCACACTCCACATAGGCCGGCGTCGCCGGCGGTGTCGCCAAGGCGGACGTCCCAAAGCTGCAACGGGAGAGCCGGTTGCAGATGGGCATCTACCCGGCGAGGCAGGCACTTCGTGATGCACTCTCACCGGAGCCCACTCCGTGCCGCGAAGGCGCTAGCGGAGGCAGGCGACATCACACAGCTGGACAATATCGGGCACCGGACTTTCTGACGGAGCGATGAAGAACCGGCTGCATCGCCGATGTTGACCAGAAGCAGCTTCACCGGAGACAGAGAGCATGTCATGCCGCTGATGACGACCAAGAGCTGGTCGCGCTACCTGCGACTGAGAGCTTGCGACTTCTTGCACGTGGGACTCGCTCCCCCCTCTCGAAGGAGCCCGCCGTGGTTCCTCGGAAGATATCTCATATCTAACGCACCGAACCACCGCAGTAGGGTGCCGTGTCACGCCGCCATGCGAACCTCGCCCCCCGCGGGGCACGTGCTGCCTCGGACGACCTCACGGAGTACCTTATACCGCTCACGCTACCATTGGTCCTGGTCCGTCGCCCAGGAGAGAAAGGATTGGGGAATTGGGGACTTCTCTAACTTTCTAATCAACTTACCTGGCTTCCATGTAGGGCAGCACCTCAGCTCGTAGAAGGGGCTTGCCTGTGCCCGCGAGGTGCGATCATCCATGCGACCAGTCCATCGAACGGCCCACTGCCTCCCGCATCCCCCAGCTCCGTATCTTTTCCTTCGAGAAAAAAACAGCGACGACACAGCCCCGTTCGGCCATTCGTAGCCCTATGTCCTGTACAGATTTCCCTTCCATAATACACGCACGTCATCAAAACTAAACAGAAAAGAGGTAATCTGGTCGCGGGAACACATGAACCCCGCGCACCAAATTCAGATCCCTCTGCAAACAGAAACATGGGAGGTTCAAGCGCAGACAATGATCAAAGGCAGAGGAAATAGCAAATTCATACACAGGTTCCAATTGAACAGTGCATCAATCAGCATAAGTCGCCGATTGCAGGCCGGTGCTGAGGAGGTTGCCCACGGCAGCCCAATCATGCATACACCTAAATCAAGTAAACAGGCAAGCATGTAATTTACACGGAACAGAGCAGAGCATCAGCACAATAGTTCTAACTCCCACGGATGAGTCTACTGAATTTTTCAGAGATGTACTTGCAGACTTGAATAGGTTACAGTATGTTGATGCAACTCCTTTTTCCATCTAACTCAATATTTTAGTCTCGCAACCATGTGTCGAATAAACACAAAAGCAACCCAGAAGTCAATTGTATTCAGATTCTTGGTGCCCTTCCATGTAAAATTTTACCTGATTGGTTCGGGATTTGGGGGTGTGTCGATCTTGTTAGGGATGGACTTTTGGTCTCCCATCCAATTTCTCCTCTACAGCACCATCGGGGACAGCTAGCCTCGACGGGCTCCAGCGGCGAGGACGACGACCACCTCCTCGCCGATGCGGTTGGTGAGAGCGGCCATGAACGGGCCGGCGTCGGAGGAATAGAGGTGGTTCCCCTAGTCTCGAGGCTCCATAGCTCGTCGGTGGAGCGGCGTCGACAGGATGGGCGGAGTGCCGAAGGTACAGTAGCACGACAGGATGAACTGGTCGCACGGATGGTCGCACCTCACGGGCACATGCAAGCCCCGTCCCAGCTCGTAGCGGTCGATTCCGTAAAAATAATTGCTGATTACCAATTATTGTCTATAAATTGATTGTGACGATTCGGGCATCCCCTGATTGTGGGATTCCACGATTAATACTCCAATTTATTTCCATATCTGGCATCCCAGTGTTAATGTTCCTAACATTGATTTTTCAAATTGATTGACGCCTTGCCATATGTGCTGGAGAGTAGATCACACGGATGGGAAGAGATCAAACGAATGTTTTGAGCGGTTAGATGGTCAAGATGTCTCCAATCTTTGACATCAAACATGTTTAACGACGTACCAACTCAAATATAATAGTAAAGATTTAAGAAGGATAGATGCTTAATTTTTCATATTCGTGTTTTAAACTTGTTTAAATCATGGTCAAACAACCTAGTATTTGACCAAGATTCAAATGGGAAGATTTTTTTAAAAAAAAGATCAGAAAAATGAAACCTAGGATTTATGCTTGTTTAAATCTTGGTCAAACCTAGGATTTGACCAAAAGATTCAAATGGGCATAGAAATTCAGAAAAAAACAAAAGAATGAAAAACAAAGGACATAGCATTCTTATGTCATATATATAGTAAGCATTCAAGTTGATAAACAAGGTCTAAACATATTCAAACCATAAAATCATGTATATATCTACCCCTAACCCTAAACTCTGTCTTATGAAGGCAAGCATGCATGAATGAGAGAGAAGTGGTTTTGGTTTCAAAAAGATCCATGCATGCTTGCCTTTTCATTTTCAGGATCCTTCGGTTGTCCCTCTCACAAAAAAAAACAAATCTCTCTCATTCTCGGCCTCGCTCGACCCGCTCGCTCGCACCTCTCGCACCGACAAACCCTGCACAATCAACATGATCACCCGAAAAAGGGGAGACACCATAATGCTCTCCCTTCTTCTCTCCTTCCGAGCGATCCCTCTTCCTCCGAGTTTCACTCGACGGGCAAACACACATGTGCTGCATAGTAATAACAAAAAGGTACTGTACAAAAATCGATATACGAATCTATAATTAAATAGGTTAAACTAGGGTTTTGCCCAGTTCTACAGATCAAGGTTAAAAAAAATCCAACTACGGGGTTCGAACAACACGATTCTAATCAAAGAATTTTTTCGACCACATCCAAATGGCCTCAAACTATAGGGTTAGCATCTAGTGCAGGATGTGTGAAAATGTATGCACTATGTGTGCTATAACTGTATGTCTTTCAAATTTGAACCAAATTTGAATAAGTTTGAAATATTTGAAAAGGGGCTTTTGGCCTAAACGTTTGAAATCAAAAACCAATATCATGCATGCTTGACTTCATAAGACGAAGTTTAGCTAGGGTTAGGGGTAGATACATGATTTTCCTGGTTTGGATATGTCTAGACCTTGTTTATCAACTTAATTGAATGCTTACTATGACATAAGAAGACTACGTGCCTTGGTTTTTCATTTTTTGATTTTTTTTAAAATTATGCCCATTTGAATCTTGGTCAAATCCTAGGTTTGACCATGGTTTAAACAAGTTTAAATCATGAATATGAAAATTAAGAATCTATCCTTCTTAGTCACTCCAAAAATGAAGCTCTTGGGAGGGTTTTGAAATTTCCATGTTTGAAACCAAAACCACTTCTCTTCATGCATCCTTGGTTTTGGGTTTCAAACATGGAAATTTCAAGAACCTCCCAACAACTTCATTTTAGAGTGACTAAGAAGGATTCAACCCTTTTCATTTTCATGTTCTAAATTTGTTTAAATCCTGGTCAAACTAGATAGGATTTCACAAAGATTCAAATATATGGGTATAAAATTCAAAAAAATAGAAAAATAAAAACCAAAGCACATAGCATTCTTATGTCATATAGTAAGCATTAAAGTTGATAAACAAGGTCTAGACATATTCAAACCAAAAAATCATGTATATATCTACCCCTAACCCTAAACTCGTCTTATGAAGTCTAGCATGCATTAAGAGAATTGGTTTTTGGTTTCAAACATGGATATTTAAAAAACCCTCCCAAGAGCTAAATTTTGGAGTGACTAAGAAGGATAGATGCTTAATTTTTCATATTCATGATTTAAACTTGTTCAAATCTTGGTCAAACCTAGGATTTGACCAAGATTCAAATGGGCCTAAAAATTCAAAAAATTCAAAAAAATGAAAAACCAAGGTCTTCTTATGTCATATAGTAAGCATTCAATTAAGATGATAAACAAGGTCTAGACATATTCAAACAAGAAAAATCATGTATCTACCACCTAACCCTAAACTTTGTTTCATGAAGTCAAGCATGAAGATATGTGGTTTTTGGTTTCGAACATGGAAATTTCAAAAACCCTCCCAATAGCTTCATTTTAAAGTGACTAAGAAGCATACATGCATGCTTACTTTTTCATATTCATGTTTTAAACTTATTCAAATCTTGGTGAAACCAAGGATTTGACCAAGATTCAGATGGGTATAAAAATTCAAAAAAAACAAGATCTTCTTATGTTACATAGTAAGCATTCAATTAAGTTGATAAACAAGGTCTAGACATATTCAAACCAGGAAAATCATGTATCTACCCCTAACCCTAAACTCTGTCTTATGAAGTCAAGCATGCATGAAGAGAAGTGGTTTTTGGTTTCATACATGGAAATTTCAAAAACCCTCCCAAGAGCTACATTTTGGAGTGACTAAGAAGGATATATGCTTAATTTTTCATATAGTAAGCATTCAATTAAGTTGATAAAAAAGGTCTAGATATATTCAAACCAGAGAAATCATGTATCTACCCCCTAACCCTAAACTCTGTCTCATGAAGTCAAGCATGAAGATATGTGGTTTTTGGTTTCAAACATGGAAATTTCAAAAACCCTCCCAAGAGCTTCATTTTGAAGTGATTAATTAAGAAGCATACATGCATGCTTACTTTTTCATATTCATGTTTTAAACTTATTCAAATCTTGGTGAAACCTAAGATTTGACCAAGATTCAAATGGTATAAAAATTAAAAAATGTCTTCTTATGTTATATATTAAGCATTCAATTAAGTTGATAAATAAGGTCTAGACATATTCAAACCAGAAAAATCATGTATCTACCCCCTAACCCTAAACTCTGTCTCATGAAGTCAAGCATATGAAGATATTTGGTTTTTGATTTCAAAGTTGGAAATTTCAAAAACCCTCCCAAAAGCTTCATTTTGAAGGGACTAAGAAGGATAGATGCTTAATTTTTTATATTCATGTTTTAAACTTGTTTAAATCATGGTCAAACCTAGGATTTGACCAAGATTCAAATGGGCATAATTTTTTTAAAAAAATATGAAAAACCAAGGAACATAGTCTTCTTATGTCATATAGTAAACATTCAATTAAGTTGATATACAAGGTCTAGACATATTCAAACCAGAAAAATCTTGTATCTACCCCCTAACCCTAAACTCTGTCTCATGAAGTCAAGCATGATGATATATATGTGGTTTTTGGTTTCAAACATGGAAATTTCAAAAACCCTCCCAAGAGCTTCATTTTGAAGTGATTAATTAAGAAGCATACATGCATGCTTACTTTTTCATATTCATGTTTTAAACTTATTCAAATCTTGGTGAAACCTAGGATTTGACCAAGATTCAAATCCGTATAAAAATTAAAAATTAAAATAAAAACAAGGTATTCTTATGTTATATAGTAAGCATTCAATTAAGTTGATAAATAAGGTCTAGACATATTCAAACCAGAAAAATCATGTATCTACCCCTAACCCTAAGCATGTATCTCGTTGTTTGCGCTATGATACAATATCTACCTATGTTACACTAATCTCCTCTCTCCTACTTAATTAGCTGCCACATCAGCAGTTTTGTGGGACCAATGTGTATGATACTAGCTATGATACTAGCACTATCATGTGGGTACCTAAATCTCGAGTCAAAGTTTGACACGAAACCGATGTGGACTTTATTAATGGTCGAAGGGAGTAACAATCAAAAGCACATTATTATTATTGATTGAACAACATTTTATTTGATGTGCCATAAGAAGTTTAGAAACTCCTAGCCCCTGGAGGTGGCGTTTTGGCACACGCGTGCATATGCACCCATTATTGAAAATAATAAAAAAACAATTATATAAATGTTAAAAAAATCTGACATAATTTTTTTGGTATACATTGTGACATCCTATGTTCGTTCATAAGTTTTCGTGGAAAAACAACATTTTGTGTGGTGTGTACAAAAAAGGCAAAAAACTGTACGTAGTCGTGTTACAGCATCAAAATTTATCTTTTTTACAGGAGCCACATATTTTTTTAAAAAAACTTATGTACCAACATAAAATGTCTAGATATACATGTAAAATTTTAGTTTAGAATTTTTGGACACTTTGAAATGTGGATTCACATAATGGATTCCTCTACCTCGACCCCCTTGGATTCCTGAACAGACTTACAGTACTACTAGTAGGGCCTACTATTTTTTATTATTATTACCTACTGCAGGCAAAATTTAATCTCATCGAGCGGTAAAATTCCCCGCCAACGCCCAAATATCTCGCGCCGCAAAGTTTCAGATCTGCGAATATTTTTTTCCCTCAAAAGAAGGACTGCGAAATTCCCTTTTTCTCCTCTATCGCCCAGCTTCGCCCTAGTTTCGCCCGCAAGCCCTCAGAGAAACCGCTCCTCTTACCTACCTCCCACCTTCACGGCCGCCGCACCGGAAAATCACCGCCGCACTTCGCCGTTCAAGCTGCCACGGCTTCAAACCTCGAGGCTGCCCTATCCGCTTGATCCGCACCTACTCCGGCGTCCACCGCACCGTATCTCGTTCGCCGACTCTATCGACCACCGCACCTGACCAGCTTCGCCGACACCGACGTCCCCGTGCACTGCACATCATCTGCTTCACCGACCTTCTACTTCGGCCGGCGCGCTGAACACTTCATCGACCGCCCAGCATGTCCTTCTCCGACCCCCAAGATCTGCTTCCCCGGCACCCACCGCAACAGCAGTCCCCTCGCCGACCTCCACGTCACCCGTAAGAACGCGGAACACGTCTAAACGCCGCCCAGAAATAGGTAACCAGACATCCCTGCGCGTTTTGTTCTGTTAGGAGTATTGCAGCTGACTGTATTTCTGAATTCGTGCTAGTATATTTTTAACTTACAAGTGCTTTCGTTGGTAACCACCTCATCCTTTAGATTTAAACACGACGCATAAGTATTTTTTTCCGTGACCTAACCCACCCATTTGCTGAAACTCTACATGGTATCAGAGCCTAGGTTTCCTTCCTGCTAGTGCTAGCCGCCCCAAACAGTACCATACAAGTTCTTCCTTTGACCACAAAAACCACCGTTGAGATGTAGAAATCCAGGCGGCGGGAGGCCGCATCAGGTGCTCTGCGTGGGTTGCGGCTATCACACACAGCGATGTGAGTTGTGTGAGATCGGCGGCTGCTCGCGCGGGGACAAAGAAGAGGGTCAAGATCGTTTTGGTTTAGAAAGGAGAGAAGAGGAAGTGAATCCGTGGCAGAGAGATCTGGATCCGTGCGAGGGGGAGATGTTGGAGGCGTGCGGAGTGGGCCGAGCCTTTGAGCGCAGGGCGGAGCCGGAGGTTGGTGCTGGACGTTGACCAGCGCGAGCCGGTCGATGTGGCCAGGTGCGGTCTGCCAGGTTGGCCAGGGCGCGCAGACGAGGCGCCATCCGAGTGGAAGTGAGGAGAAAATGGAGATGTGAGGCTGTGAGGATATGTTGTGATGGAGTTGATGAGGCTGCGGTTGAGTCGTGATGGAGTTGATGAGGCTGCGGTTTAGTGGTGATGGTGATGGTTGTGGATATGTCCAGGGGAAAGGCATGCGTGCCTGAGGTGAGACTGGTTGAGGCCTGACCGGGGGATAGGCATGGGTGCTTGAGGAGTGGATGGTTGAGGCAGGAGTTGGCTGGGGGTTTGTGGGAGAGACGGAAGAGGTCAGTGGCCGGGCAGAGTGGAGAAGAGAGGCTGAGGACATTGAGGCGAGTGTGGATGGTTCTGCGGAACTTGTGTGGTGAGGCAGCCGGGGTTGTTGAGGACGTGTATGGTTAGGAGTTGTGCGTATCCCAGATGGTTGAAGCTGGATGTCTTCGCTGCTGATGAAGAGATGAATCGAGATGACAAGATGATGGAAAGTGCAATGCTGTCATGTATCCTAGGAGTTATGCTGAAAGTTCATTACTCGTAGTTGTCATATGTGTCATGTTGTTGCAAGATGGCCATGGTTGTTTACCCATGATCATCTTGAGGGGGTGTGTTGGACCATGAGTGAGTTTAGTAGTAGCGCTGTAGTAATATTGTATCCAGTGTGAGGCCCATAGAGGCCCATGTCCAGTGGTATTGTAACCCTAACTCAGATGATATAAATACAGAGTGTGGTGGTCTGAGTGACCTAACCCACCCATTCGCTGAAACTCTACAAAATATGAGCCACCAATCATGAGCCGTTGAATGCTCTACATGTCCACGATTGACAACAACAACAACAACAACAAAGCCTTTATTCCCAAACAAGTTGGGGTAGGCTATACAAGTCCACCATTGACACGATTACAATTTCTCACTATTTGGCCGTAGGCTACTGCTCTAGTTACATCATGTTTGATATCTTTCTGCGATCCTGTATTACATGTTTATGCACGTCATAATGCTTCTACTACTGTTTGGTGTCAATTTAATTATAGCAAATCCTTGAGTCGTAACTGTTTGTTGTTATTACACGTGCAGCAGGCACATCTTACACTCATAAACGTAGAGTAAAGCTCGCCTATAATCATGTAAGTACCTGCTGTTTTTTGTATATTGCTTAATGCAAACTTCTATATCTTGGATCCTGTTTCTGTTTACAATTGGCCTCTCCTTCATGCAGAGGAGAAACAGTGTGGCACCAGGTTCTTCTGCCCAAGTACCTGATGAGGTCCGTGTGACTCAAAAAAAAGCTCACGTAAGTTCCCTGTTTTTTTTGGAATGTTAATTTACCTCCTGTGCGTAGTTCAATTGCATCATTTTCTGTATGTTGCACTACCTAAGTTGCCTAATGGAATCTAATAAAATATAAACAATGACCATATGGAACATTGCACACTGCCTTTGACCCATCTGGCATCCGGCATGCCTGGGTATAAGTTACATGATTTGGCTATGTTAAACAAGTCCTAAAATTCTATTATGTTAATTTTTTGCCTGTTGCTTCATTGAGTTTGCCTGTTGTTCCATGGCTAGTGCATGAAGTTTGATAGAAATGATCCTAGCTGAAATGATGCACTTCGTGTTTTTTTATTGCTTTACTCCTAACCTAGCTCCCTATTCTACTTGAAACATGATTGCTTTATTCCTAACCTAGCTTCCTATTCTACTTGAAACATGATTGCTTTATTCCTAACCTAGCTTCCTATTCTACTTGAAACATTGTGAAAAAATAGTTATATTACTTGTTTAAATGTCTAGCTTTGTTTTTCTGAGTCCCATTGACATGATGTGGTATATCCATATTCAAATGATCTGGTTGTTTATATAATACGCTCCATGTTCAATTGCTTCATTCATTTTCTAGTAATCTACTAGTAAGTAGCACGTGCTTTGCACGTCACGACATATATAATTTTAAAATATATTTCCATATTTTATTTGATGTTGATAATTATTATTTTTTGCTAAAATTAGTCACAAAGCCTAAAGTTTGGCTTTTGAAAAACTAATACACCCTAAAAGAAGTAATGGAAGGAGTAATATGTGAGTTCATTACAATTAAGTTTTTTAGTCAGTATGAAATAGAAGTATACCCTAATACGAAAGTGACAAAACTTTTTCATGGACACCCCATTAGGATTATGTATATTTTTGTGATTAGAGTCGAGAATTTTTAAGGATCTATCTTACCTTTTGCGGCATGCATATTGCACGGCAAGACTATCTAATTTATATATTTCTACCATATTTTTTGAAATTTAAAATACATTATCCAATATCTATGTATAAATTTACTACCTCAATACTTTTTATGTGACCCACACATGGCCACCGTTAGATTTTATATCAAAACTGGTTTGTCATGGGGAAAAAAGTTAGACCTTAATATGAGTAAATACGAAATATTAGTACTAAATTAATATATAATATTTTATCAGCCTTGGTTGGTGAACCAATGAACTTCGTATCTTCGAGCTTGAAGATGGTTCTTGTAACATAGTAATTGCTATTTGTTTTCCTAGCACAGAATTATATATCAATATCTTCACATAACCATGTACGATGAAGATGATATTTTTCATAACACAGTGCCAATGTAGACGATGGCTTGTGCTTCTATAAACTCCCAAAACAAAAATGTTTTCTTGAGTAAAACAAAAGAACGGCTGAGATTAAATGATACATGTTTGGTATTAGGGGTGAGATGGCTGAGATTAAATGATACCATGATACCCTTTCGGGGGATTACACTATTTTAAATTTTGAGGGTATATGAAAGCTAAAGCCTTAGATTTTGTTGGCAAGTGAATGTTGTCATTGGCCCTGTTATGGATTTTGCATTTCTATTGCCACTACTTGTACTGACATCTCGCTTCATTCGTGTTTAATTCGGTCCCGTTGGTACTCGAACCCGGGTGGGCTGGCTGTGCACTCGCAAGCCTTGCCACTGAGCTAGCACTCAGTTCTCAGATTAAGCAATGCCTCGTTATGCTTAATTTAAATGTTATGGCACTTCATACAAGCCATACAATTAATTGTTGCATTGACCTTCTACGTTGTCGAAGGCACTATCTGAGTCATGCTTAAATCAATCATACATTATTTTCCTAATTGTATCCAATCCAACATGCACATGTTTTGACTGTATTTGGCTATTTGCTAGATTTCTTCTGTGCAGTGACCTGGCTTCGTTATTGGGCACATGATGTCTAGTTGCTTGGTTCATTGTATACATCATCGCCATGATCTAGTTTGGTTTGTTCTAAGAGGCATGTGGCTTAACTGGTTTCTTTGTTATATCTGCCCATGGTTCTTTCAAAATTATGTCAACAGTGCTGTTTGTTTGCCGTGTATTGTATTGCATTTTAACTTGTTTTGTCTTAGTTTCAGCCTGCAAACAAAGCTGTAATGTCAGTAGGGACAACCCATTTATCAAGTGTTGCGGTCATTTCACAGAGCAACAGTGACAGTGGCACGTGCTCTCATTGGTCCACTGAGTCCAGTACACCAACCGTTCCAGAAGAAATAGATGTACGAGGCTCTATTTTGGATTGCTTGCTATGTTATATCAGCTCAATGATGCTCTTGAAATTGGAGGTCTTTTATTGCATCATATGATGTTGTAACTTGTTTTATCTAAATTTCAGGCTTCAAATAAAGCTACAAAGCCAGAAGCAAGGGCCAATGCCTCAAGTATTGATGTTTCACAAAGCAGCAGTGAGAGTGCATATTGCTCGCATAGGCCCATGGTATCTATTGCTCAACTTAATCCGGCACAAAGAGATTTGGGGGATGCACTCCAAGAGGCAGTTGATATATTTGGGCGGGAAAACAAAGATGCTGATGAAATAATTGCCAACACACGCCAAGAGATACATGAATTGAAAAATAGGCAAACTTTGACAGAAAATGTTCTAAAGAATCTCCTATGCACTTGTCATGGTAAGCCAGTTGTGATGTGTCTGGGAATTGAAGGTGTCTAAATAAACTTTGATTCTGTTGTTCAGTCAAGTGGACTGCTGATGCCAATGCTGTAATTAATTACTGCTCAAAATTTCGTGGTCTGTAATAATTGCAAATTTTGTTGTTGTACTAAAATTAGATATGTTCCATGTGGCTGCTGTATTTTGTGTGAAATAATATCCTGATGTGTACTTCAATTAAACCATAAATCGGCTGCATGCTGAAAATTTGAATCTGAGCGCACGTGTGAACTGTTTTCTGCTCGTAATGCAATAAAGGCTGTTTCTTCGAAGACTACGAACATGGTAGCCCATTAATAATACCTTAATAATTATGCCTGCTAGCAAGATAGATGGTCCTTATTATAGTCAGGCATGCCAACTTGTATGATTAAAAGTAGTTCGTACACATTAAATCTACCATCTGCATTTTTCTCTGTAATAACTTTTCTTTTTACACAACTCAAAACTTGTCATGCTAATATGAAATTCGAGATGGCAAAACATGGGAAAGATAAAGATATCTCTTTCCTGCGAAATGCTGGGTTTTGAAGCCCAAGTCCAAGTCTTTCTCTGCTCAAGTTTTGGAGGAACAACTCCAAGTAGAACGAGTTGCAACAGCTATGCTAAGAACAAAAGTTGACATGTTGAGATCGAGATTAGAAGCATGTGATGCCCTACTGCACGAGGCCAATCAAGTTCGTTATAATCTCCCAAAGACTTAGAAAATGCCATAGATAATTGGAGATGAACACTACATAGTGAGTACATTGGTCTTGTGAAATGTTTCCTTAGAATAAGGCACCGTTCCTACTTTTGTTGGTGGATGCATTTATCTGCGGTTGGGATCAACTTGGTAGTTGTTCCTGTGGATGTTATATAAATTAATTGCATAGCCTTTTTCAATCAGTTCGAACTTAAATGGTATCATAGCCTTGGTCTCAAGTTTGAATTGTCGAACGCGTGGTTTAATTTAATCTCAGTCGGGCGGCAAAATCTCCCACCAATCCTGAAATATTTCAAACGCATTTTTGAATGGGATTAAGAAGATAGGGACATAGATCCAGTGCCCCCACGTTCACAGGGCACATCAAACTTGAGATTAAATTATGCGTTCTAGTTCTATACAAAACCCAGTAGGAGGTTGAGCGGCAGCGGCTAGGGTTTAGTGTGGGAGGAGATGATATGCGTACGCTCCTGTTTATATAGGTCGGAGGCACGCGACGGCCGCTGCACGCGTGGCATCGCCATTCGCAGAGGTAGGTGACGACGCGTGCCACCCGAGGCATCGCCATTTTACGCGACCGCAGACTGCCGAAGCGGCGCCGCTGAGAAGACGCATCGACGCTGGGTCACTGCCAAGCGGGCCCGACGAAACGTTCGCCAGACGCGAGCGGACACTTTACGCGTCCACGCAGCGTCCGCGCGACGGATCCGAGACGCATATTTGGGCATGTTTGCGTCGCTGCGAACGGCCCAGTCACTATGCGTCGTCCCGCTGGAGTTTGTACCAGATACATTTTTGGCCCGGACAGATGCGCTCGGAACCGAAATCATCTTCTGTTCCCTTCTCTATTTCTTCAGGTTCGAGAGAACACAGCAGCTCTTCAGCTCAGCAGAAATTAATCGGGTCACGCTGTTGCTTTCCTTGCCGTTGGATTGAAACGAATGGTGGATGGGAAGCCTCAGGTCACGTTGTGCCCTGTGAACGTGGGGGCACTGGATCTCTGTCCAGAAGATAGATCATGATCATGGTAGTGACCTATATTCAACGTGATGATGATTTGATTTTGCACTTGAACAGAGGTACTAGTACGGTGTCACAATTTTTTATCATTATACTTGGACGGTGGCCAAATTCAAAATCTCATAGCGGCAAAACTTCCCGCCCACAAAATACAAAAATTTCACATGCTTCCAAATTCCCATTCTACCCCTGTGGAGATGACAGCAAAGTCGGTTGGGGGGGTCTGCCCGTCATTTTTTGGATCACCACCTCCTAGCCCGGAAACCCTCCCCAAAAAAATTCATTTCCCTCAGCCTCTCCTCCAGACTTCCCAAGTCGCTCTCTCCCACCTCCACGACCACCGCACCGGAACATCCCACGACTTCCCTCAGCCTACCCGAGGCCTCGCGATCCTCGTCATCCGGCCCTGCCGGAGCCGCTTCATCGACGCCATCATCAACCGGACCGGATCATCCCCGCCAACCTCGAAACCATATGCTCATCCAGCAGTCTACCGCAGTCGCTTCAGCTGCGGTATCGTCCACCCCACCGGAGCCGCTTCGCCGGATCCGTCTTCCACCGCATCGGATCTTGCTCACCGACACCGCTGTGCATGAACCGGATCTGCTTCACCGGCGCCGTGCATGATCTAAACTCTTCTACTGTCGCTTTTCTATTGCTTGCCTGCAAGTTCTTGTTTAATCTTGGGGGAACCTGTTTGTGCTAACGACGCGCCGTTACGTTTTTGCAGATGAGATGAGTAACCATGAAGTGTAATGGCCGTCTCTCCAACCCCAAGTAGCACATGTAGCATACTTCATCACCGGATCTTTCAACCCCAGGAAGATCTGCTGTGACTCCCACAGAGTGCTTCTCCTAATGTAAGTCCCTTGTTTTAGCGCCATGTTCTGGGTTCAGATGCTTGTTTGTCTGAAGATCTTTTAGTTCATTCCTAGCTATGACCGTAACACCTTGCTATTTTCTAGTTCATTGCTAACTTTAAGCGATTGAACATTTTGGTTTGCATTCCCTGCTCTGTAGATGTAGCCATCATAACTTCTATCTTGCTCAGTCGTTGTTACAAAAATTATAGGTATTATAGTAACATCCTGCTATTATTTAGTTCATGGCCAATTTTAAGTAATTGCACATGTTGGTTCGCATTCCCTGCTCTATAGCTTTTGGCATCGTAACTTCTATATTTGGTTTACATTCCTGCTCTGTAGATCTAGCCATCATAACTTTATCTTGCTCAGTCGTTGTTACAAAAATTATGGCCTGCTACTATGTTGTTTGTGCCAACTTTTTACTCCATGAACATGTTGGCTTGCATTCCCTGTACTACATGTGATGCCATTGTTTTGTATCTAGTTCATTGTAAGCTAACAAAGTAAGGACTTAGTTTGGCATGCTATCACTCTGCTATCTAGCCCGTAGTACAAATAAACTTGTCATACTACTAGATAATAATTTTGCGTGCCATCTTGTTCTTCAAAAGCTGCTTTATTGACTTGTTTCTCTGACTTGGCATGACGCTCACATATGGAATGCTGAACATATTGGTTTGCATTCCCTCTTATACAAGTTCACAGGTGATCCCACTATATTCTGTATCTGGTCCATCCTAAGCTCCAGCATTAACTATCCTCTATGTGTTGCTCATTACAAGTTTATATCCCGAAACATCTTGATTTGCATCCCCTTCACTATAAGTTCAGGAGTATTATTTAGTTCACGGCCAAAATGAAGTAATTGCACTTGGCACATGTTGGTTCACATTCCCTCCTCTTTAGCTTTTGCCATCGTAACTTCTATTTTTGGTTTACATTCCCTGCTATGTAGATGTAGCCATCATAACTTCATCTTGCTCAGCCATTGTTACCAAATTTATAGCCTGCTACTATGTTGTTCATGCCAATTTTGTACTCCCTGAACATGGTGGTTTGCATGGGACTCGACAGTAGTAAGCCTCTGTTTCATTCTAACATGCTCGTTATATTGGCTGTTGGTATGCGGCATGCACTCTTTGTTTGCTTATTGTGCGCATTACAATGATCTTGTTATAACGACGAAATGATGAGTTCCAAATTCTTTGGCAAACAATATTGTAGTGTCTTTGCCTTTCCATTGTTGCTGTCTTAACTTGTAATGTCTTTGTTTCAGATATAGGTGCTGCATGGACAACTTAAAAGATTGCCGGATCGCTTCATTGTATTGCTAGGTTTAATTACCATTCAATTTATCTGGGTTCTGTAATATTTTTTCAAAGCCTTGCAGCTGATTTAGTTAGTTTTTATAGTTCTTTCGCGCATTTTTTCTTTGGTGCTTGTGGTAAGTGAGGCTATCCGACAGAAATCAATGCTGCGTAAATATTCTCAGTATCTAAATCACGAATTCCCATCCCTTAAACGGCCCAATTAAGCGAAATCACATATGTGCCGCCCGCAAAATCCTAAAGCGCCTATTATGCCGGCATATAAACAACAACTTAAACGGGCTGGCCCACTTACTTATTGGGCCAGCCCACTTGATTTACTGGATCCCACACTCTAATTGGGCCCCACTTGCTTTAAGGTGGACCCCACCACTACCGGGCCGGCCCACTAACTAGTCTGCAGCCCAATTGCTTTATGGTGGACCCACATACTAAATGGGCCTGCCCTTAATAAAGTGGGACCCACGTGTTTTTGGCCCGGCCCACTATCTTGTTGGGCCGGCCCACTTTGCTATATGGTGGACCCCACATACTAAATGGGCCGGGGCAAAAACACACTTGCGATATGGTGGACCCCACATACTAAATGGGCCGGCCCTTTAATAGGAAAGTGGGACCCACTGTGTTTTGGCCCGCCCACTTGCTATATGTGTGGCCCCACATACTAAATGGCCGTCCAACAGAAAGTGGACCACCTGTGCTTTTGGCCCGCCCACTATCTTGTTGGGCCCGCCCATTTGCTATATGGTGGACCCACATACTAAATGGGCCGGCCCTTTAACAGGAAAGTGGGACCCACCTGTGGTTTTGGCCCGGCCCACTATCTTGTTGCGTCGGCCCACTTGCTATATGGTGGACCCTCGTACTAAATGGGCCGCCTTTAACAGAAAGTGGGACCCACCGTGCTTTTGGCCCGCCCACTAGTTGCTGGGCCAGCCCATTAGATCTAATGTGGACCCCACATACTAAATGGGCCGGCCGATAGCAGAAAGTGGGAACCACATGCTAATTGGGCCCGCCTAATATCTTTCGGGCGCCCCACTTGCTTTAAGGTGGACCCCACTTGGTAAATGGGCGCCCGATAACAGAAAGTGCATCCCGCATGTCTTGTGGGCCGGCCTCTTTGCCTGTTGACCGGTCAACGAGTGCATCTCGGCCCGCCCACATGCTTAGTGGGCCGCCCATTAATGTTTTGACCACCAACCTTAGAGGTTAGGCCCGCCCACGTAACTAATGGACCACCTACCATATAGTTGACCTGGTCAAACTAAGTCAGCTGGCCCGGCCCGCAAACTTAATGGGCCGTCGCTTAAGACGTGGCAGCCTCTGTGGGCCTACCATCTACCACGGGCTCCCACCGCAACGCGTTAACTCGCGCCAAGGCTCGCCACGTGTCGCTTGCATGACGTCGCAATCAACGGCTCCGGAACACTTGGGCAACGGTCCGATTTTCTGGCGAAGGGCGCCCAAGCGCGACGGACCGAAAAAATCGTCGTAGGACTTTGCCTGACGCAGTTTCGACAACACCCATATCGTCAAGTTAGGCCCATAGGCGACGAAAATACCCTTAGCAGACGATTTTGAGACGTTGTCATCGAACTTTTCTTGTGGGGTGCCACCTGGGGTGCCCCACGTCATCCCCTGGTGTTCCCAGGTGCCTCGTCGAAAAATAGGACCAATGGTATAATTTTTGTGAATTTTTGAAAACTTTGAAAAATGCACATTTCTGGGTGTCAATTTTATTATTACTGCAGAAAAAGATTTTGAAATCTCTAATTAACTAAAGAACTTTGCAAAACAAAAGTGCTACAGCAAGTAGATCAAGTGGAGGAAGAAAGAGATGTTGTTTAGTTCCTCTATGCATATAAAATGAATTTGTTAACAAGGTTGATCAAGTCTTGCCACCAAATAAATTTTACATAGCATAAGAAGAATTAAACCTCAAATCAATCATGTTACCTTGTATTGTATTGATATGGATCCAATCACAAGAGTTTGATATTCTTCTTTAGGCTCATATATTGGACAATCAATAGTTCCCACTTTGATAGTTCTCACATTAGAAATTGTATTAACTCCACATGCTTTCTCAATCCTCTTGGGAAAATAAACGGTATGCTCCTTGTCATCAACATTGAAAGTAACTTTTCCTTTATTGCAATCAATAACAGCCCCTGCGGTGTTAAGAAAAGGTCTCCCAAGAATAATAGACATATTATCATCTTCAGGCATTTCCAACACAACAAAATCAGTTAATATCAAGCAATTATTAGTAACTTGAACAGGAACATCCTCACATATACCAACAGGAATAGCAGTAGATTTATCAGCCATTTGCAAAGATATATCAGTTGGTATCAACTTATCTAAATAAAGTCTCTTATAAAGAGAGAAAGGCATAACACTAACACCCGCTCCCAAATCACATAGAGCAGTTCTAACATAATTATTCTTAATAGAACAAGGAATAGTCGGTATACCTGGGTCGCCAACTTCTTTGGAACCTTACCATTGAAAGAGTAATTAGCAAGCATAGTGGAAATCTCCTCATTAGGAATTTTCCTTTTGTTAGAGACAATATCTTTCATATACTTTGAATAAGGAGGCAATTTAATAGCATCAGTCAAAGGGATTTGCAAGAATAAAGGTTTCATCCAATCACAAAATTTATTATAGTGTTCTTCTTCCTTTGATTTTAGTTTCTTAGCATGAAAAGGCATTTGCTTTTGAACCCAAGGTTCTCTTTCATTACCATGTTTCTTAGCAATAAAATCTTCTTTAGTATACTTTTTATTTTTAGCATGCTTTTCAGGTTCTTCTTCAACCTCTTCTTTATCAGAAGCATCATTCTTATCATTATCTTTATCATGTTCATTACCACTTTCAGTTTCAGCATCAGAAATAGAAATACTATTAGGATCATTAACAGGCTCAGAGGATTCTACAACAGTTTTATGTTTCTTTTTCTTTTTCTTAGATGGAACACTAGTTTCAGTTCGTTGAGAATCTTGTTCAATTCTTTTGGGATGCCCTTCAGGATATAGAGGATCCTGGGTAGAAACACCACCTCTAGTTGTTACTTCATAAGCATGCTTTTCTTTAGAATTATTTTTTAACAAGTCATTTTGCACTTTAGTGAGTTGATCAATTTGAGTTTGAACCATTTGAAAATGTTTAACAAGTATCTTAACATCATTGGAGGTTCTCTCCACAATACCATGCAATTCACTAATAGCTTGAGAATTTTCCATTAAATGATTCTCTATTCTCATATTGAAATTATTTTGCTTAACAATATAATTATCAAACTCATCTAAGCATTGAGCAGGAGGTTTTGAATACGGAATATCTTCTCTAGTAAAGCGTTCAAGAGAGTGTACCTCAATCATGGATGAAGGGGGAGTGATCTTACATAAATCTTCTATGGGAGGTAAATTCTTCACATCTTCGGATTTAATACCCTTCTCTTTAAGAGATTTCTTGGCTTCCCTCATATCTTCATCATTTAGTTTAATCATACCCCTCTTCTTCAATATTGGTGTCGGGGTTGGTTCAGGTGTAGACCAATCATCATGATTCCGGCCTATTCTAGCCAATAATTCTTCAGCGTCGTCCGGAGTTCTTTTCCTGAAAACACAACCAGCACAACTATCCAGGTATGCCCTAGACTCAATGGTTAGTCCACTATAAAATATATCAAGTAAATCATGCTTTTCCAAATCATGGTCAGGCCGAGCTCTAATAAGAGAGCAAAATCTAGCCCAAGCCTCAGGCAATTTCTCTCCATCTTCCTGGTCAAAATTATAAATTCTCTGCAAAGCAATATGTTGAGCACTAGCAGGAAAGTATTTCCGGAAGAAAACATCAAGAAATTCTTTTGGACTATTAATAGAATCAGGTGGCAAACTATTATACCAAGTTTTAGCATCATCCTTTAATGAGAAAGGGAAAATTTTAGCAACGAAATAAGTACGCTTCTTAACATCATCAGAAAACAAGCTACTAAGAGTAGATAGCTCAATCATGTGTTCTACAACACTTTCTTTTTCAGTACCACAAAAAGGTGTTTTCTCAACAATAGATATATGAGACAAATCAAGAGAAAAATCATAATCCTTATCCTTAATGTTTATAGGAGATGTGGCAAATTTAGGATCAGGAGACAGTTTATATCTAACAGTATGTTGTGCAAGCAACTTTTTAATTTTTCTTGCATCAGTAGTAGCATTGCATTTATCAATAAAATCATCATCAAGTTCTACATAATCTTCATCAAGATCATCACTAGAGTATTCAACAGACTCAGGTGAATTAACAGGTGTAGCAGCATTTTCATTAGGAGTTTCAGTATTTTCAATTTGTCTAGACCTAGCAATTGTAGCATCTAGAAAAGATCCCAATGAACCACTATCATCAAGCACAGCAGAAGCATCATCAAAATTATAAGAGGAATTTTCAGATCTAGCAGAAGTACCAGCATGTGAAGCATGTGGTGGTGAAACAAGTTTATCAATCACAGATGGTGAATCAAGAGCAGCAGAGGTACTCAGAGTTGTACCTTTTCTTGTAGTGGATGGTAATATGGCGACTTTAGGATCGTGAGGTTTACCCATGATGGAGAATTTGCAGCGAACAATATCAATCCAAGTGAACTTCCAAATAAAGCTATGCTCCCCGGGCGCCAGAAAATATTCTTGATGACCCACAAGTATAGGGGATCGCAACAGTCTTCGAGGGAAGTAAACCCAATTTATTGATTCGACACATGGGGAGACAAAGAATACTTGTAAGCCTTAACAATGAGTTGTCAATTCAGCTGCACTAAACAGACTTGCTCGCAAGAGTTTATCGGAGTAACAGTTTTATAGCAGCGTAGTGAAATAACAGCAGCAGAGTAACAAAGACAGCAATAGTGATTATAGTAAACAGCAGGATTAAAATACTGTAGGCATAGGGATGGATGAACGGGCGTTGCATGGATGAGAGAAACTCATGTAACATTCAAAGCAGGGCATTTGCAGATAATAATAAAACGGTGTCCAAGTACTAATCAATCAATAGGCATGTGTTCCATATATAGTCGTACATGCTCGCAATGAGAAACTTGCACAACATCTTTTGTCCTACCAGCCGGTGGCAGCCGGGCCTCTAGGGAATCTGGAAATTAAGGCACTCCTTTTAATAGAGCACCGGAGCAAAGCATTAACACTCCGTGAACACATGTGATCCTCATATCACCGCCATCCCCTTCGGTTGTCCCAATTTCTATCACTTTGGGGCCTCGGGTTCCGGCCAGCAACACGTGTATACAACTTGCAGGTAAGATCATAAAGCAATGAATATCATAATGAATTGATAACATGTTCAGATCTGAGATCATGGCACTCGGGCCCTAGTGACAAGCATTAAGCATAACAAGTTGCAACAATATCATAAAAGTACCAATTACGGACACTAGGCACTATGCCCTAACAATCTTATGCTATTACATGACCAATCTCATCCAATCCCTACCATCCCCTTCAGCCTACAGCGGGGGAATTACTCACACATGGATGGGGGAAACATGGCTGGTCGATGGAGAGGCGTCGGTGGTGATGATGGCGATGATCTCCTCCAATTCCCCGTCCCGGCGAGTGCCAGAACGGAGTTTCTGGTCCCGAGACGGAGTTTCGCGACGGTGGCGGCGTACTGGATGTCTTCTGGCGATTTCTTCTTACCCCCCGTGCGTTTTTAGGTCGAAGGCATTAAGTAGTCCGAAGGAGGGCGTCGGGGGCCAGCCGAGGCGGCCACACAACAGGGCGGCGCGCCCCCCTCCTGGGCCGCGCCGGCCTAGTGTGTGGGGCCCTAGGGCCCCCACCTGGCTTGCCCTTCTGGCTCCGTCAATATTCTGGGAAAATAGGACCTTCCGCATAAATTCCGAGGATTTTCCTGAAAGTTGGATTTCTGCACAAAAACGAGACACAGAGCAATTCTGCTGAAAACAGCGTTAGTCCGTGTTAGTTGCATCCAAAATACACAAATTAGAGGCAAAACAATAGCAAAAGTGTTCGGGAAAGTAGATACGTTTTGGACGTATCAAGTACTGGGCAAAACCCTAGTTTAACCTATTTAATTATAGATTCGTAGGTCGATTTTTCTACCTTTTTATTATTACTATGCAGCACATGTGTGTTTGCCCGTCGAGTGAAACTCGGAGGAAGAGGGATCACTCGGAAGGAGAGAAGAAGGGAGAGCATTATGGTGTCTCCCTTTTTCGGGTGATGATGGCTTGTTGTGCAGGTTTGTCGTGAGCAGGAGGTGCGAGCGAAGCGCGAGTCGAGCGAGGCCGAGAATGAGAGATTTGTTCTTTTTGTGAGAGGGACAACCGAAGGATCCTGAAGGACCCAGAGACTTCCAATACGCATCATGATGCGTCTTCTCTTGACAAAGAAAATGGCTGGGAGTTTGCGTACCTATTGCACGTGACTTGTGGTCACTGAAGTGCGGGACCTCACGCATGGGCACCACACGTAAGTGACAGACCTATTGGTGTAAAAACTCGGTTGATTATTATAGTGCATTAGAACAAAGTTTACTATGGATTCAAGGGTAGGAAATCCAAGTTAACTCATTTACTTGACATTATTTTTTCCATGAAGCAAAGTTAGCACATCTATCAATTGGTACATTTTGGAGTGACTAAGAAGGATCCATGCTTACTTATTCATTTTCACGTGTTAAACTTGTCTAAATCTTGGTCAAACCTAGGATTTGACAGAGATTCGAATGGGCGGAAAATAAAAACAAATCAGAAAAATGAAAAACCAAAGCACATAGTCTTCTTATGTCATATAGTAAGCATTAAAGTTTATAAACAAGGTCTAGACATATTCAAACCATACAAATCATGTATCTACCCCTAACCCAAAACTATGTCTTATGAAGTCAACCATGAAGAGAAGTGGTTTTGGGTTTCAAAGATGGAAATTTCAAAAACCTCCCAAAACTTCATTTAGAGTGACTAAGAAGGATAGAGTCTTCCCTTTTCATTTTCAAGTTTTAAACTTGCTTAAATCTTGGTCAAACCTAGGATTTGACCAAGATTCAAATGGGCATCAAAAATAAAAATAAAATCAGAATAATGAAAAACGAAAGCACATAGTTTTCTTATGTCATATAGTAAGTATTCAAGTTGATAAACAAGGTCTAGACATATTCAAACTAGAAAATCATGTATATATCTACCCCTAACCCTAAACTCTGTCTTATGAAGTCAAGCATGCATGAAGAGAAGTGGTTCTTGGTTTCAAACATGGAAATTTCAATAACCCTCCCAAGATTTACATTTTGGAGTAAGAAGGATAGATGCTTAATTTTTATATTCATGATTTAAATTTGTTTAAACCATGGTCAAACCTATGATTTGACCAAGATTCAAATAAGTTTAAATCAAAAAATGAAAAATCAAGGCACATAGTCTTCTTATGTCATATAGTAAGCATTCTCAATTAAGTTGATTTTAGAGTGACTAAGAAGGATGCAGGCTTCCCTTTTCATTTTCATGTTTTAAACTTGTTTAAATCTTGGTCAAACCTAGGATTTGACCAAAAGATTCAAATGGGCATAAAATTTTAGAAAAAATCAAAAGAATGAAAAAACAAAGGACGTAGCATTCTTATGTCATATATATAGTAAGCATTCAAGTTGATAAACAAGGTCTAGACACATTCAAACCAGAAAATCATGTATATATCTACCCCTAACCCTATACTTTGTCTTATGAAGTCAAGCATGCATGAAAAGAAGTGGTTTTTGGTTTCAAACATGCAAATTTCAAGAACCCTCCCAAGATTTACATTTTGGAGTGACTAAGAAGGATAGATGCTTAATTTTTATATTCATGATTTAAATTTGTTAAAACCATGGTCAAACCTAGGATTTGACCAAGATTCATATGGGCATAAGAATTTTAAGAAAATCAAAAAATGAAAAACCAAGGCACATAGTCTTCTTATGTCATATAGTAAGCATTCAACTAAGTTGATAAACAAGGTCTAGACATGTTCAAACCAGGAAAATCATGTATCTACCCCCTAACCCTAGCTAAACTCTGTCTTATGAAGTCAACAAGCATGCATGTAGAGAAGTCGTTTTGGGTTTCAAACATGGAAATTTCAAGAACATCCCAAAAGCTTCATTTTAGAGTGACTAAGAAGGATCCATGATTACCTTTTCATTTTCATGTTATAAACTTGTTTAAATCTTGGTCAAACCTAGGATTTGACCAAGATTCAAATGGACACAAAATTTAAAAAATCAGAAAAATGAAAACCAAAGTACATAGTCTTCTTATGTCATAACGTAAGCATTCAAGTTTATAAACAAGGTCTAGACATGTTCAAACCATACAAATCATGTATCTACCCCTAACCCTAAACTCTGTCTTATGAAGTCAAGCATGAAGAGAAGTGATTTTCGGTTTCAAACATGGTAATTTCAAAAACCTCCAAAAACTTCATTTTAGAGTGACTAAGAAGGTTGCAGCTTCCCTTTTCATTTTCATGTTTTAAACTTGTTTAAATCTTGGTCAAACCTAGGATTTGACCAAAAGATTCAAATGGGCATAAAATTTTAGAAAAAAATCACAAGAATGAAAAAGAAAGGAGATAGCATTCTTATGTCATATATATAGTAAGCATTCAAGTTGATATACAAGGTCTAGACATATTCAAACCAGAAAATCATGTATATATCTACCCCTAACCCTAAACTCTGTCTTATGAAGGCAAGCATGCATGAAGAGAAGTGGTTTTTGGTTTCAAACATGGAAATTTCAAAAACCCTCCCAAGAGTTACATTTTGGAGTGACTTAAGAAGGATAGATGCTTAATTTTTCATATTCATGTTTTAAACTTGTTTAAATCATTGTCAAACCTAGGATTTGACCAAGATTCAAATGGGCATAAAAATTCATAAAAAAATCAAAAGAATGAAAAACCAAAGCACATAGCATTCTTATGTCGATCATATAGTAAAGCATTAAAGTTGATAAACAAGGTCTAGACATATTCAAACCATAAAAAATCATGTATATATCTACCCCTAACCCTAAACTCTGTCTTATGAAGTCAATCATGAAGAGAAGTGGTTTTGGGTTTCAAATTAAACATGGAAATTTCAAAAACCTCTTAAAAATTCATTTTAGAGTGACTAAGAAGGATGCAGGCTTCCCTTTTCATTTTCATGTCTTAAACTTATTTAAATCTTGGTCAAACCTAGGATTTGACCAAGATTCAAATGGGCATAAAAATTCAAAAAAAAAACAAAAAGAAAAGAAAAACCAAGGTCTTCTTATGTCACATAGTAAGCATTCAATTAAGATGATAAACAAGGTCTAGACATATTCAAACAAGAAAAATCATGTATCTACCCCCTAACCCTAAACTCTGTTTCACGAAGCACTACTAGGAAAAAGGCATTCAGTGGCGCACCACATATAGCCATCAGTGGCGCACTAGTGGTGCGCCACTGTTATCACGCCACTGCTAACTCCTAGTAGTGGCGCACTAGTGGTGCGCCACTACTAGCCTTGATAACAGTGGCGCACTGCGTGGTGCGCCATTGACATGTCCAGCAGTGCGCCACTATTACTCCAAAGTGGTGCGCCACTGTTGGTCAGCTGCAGTGCGCCACTTGTCTAGAGGTGCGCCACTGCTAGGTTTTGGGTGCGCCACTGCTTCAGCGAGGTGGTGCGCCACTGCTGCGTGTGGACGTGCGCCACTGCTGTCTCCAGGACGTGCGCCACTGCTGAGGTTCCTGGTGCGCCACTGCTAGAGGGGATCACAGGGCAGTGCGCCACTGGATCCAGGAGTGCGCCACTGCTACTTAGTGGACGTGCGCCACGATGGGCCACTATGCGCCACTGCTACAATTTCGAAATATTTTTTTGTATCCTGGCAGGTATTTATACAGGTTGTATATGGTACAATAGCACAATACAGGATATATAACACATATACACAACAGCACAGCTCATCCATACATAGTTCTTCACATTAGCCCCACATGATTCACAAGATTTCACATTAGAGAAGTTACGAGGTTACAATGCAAGTTACGGGGTTACAAAGTCGCAAATGATTACACAAGATCGATCATCTAAAGTACAATCACATAGAAGAGAGCTAGAGTCACTACTAGCACCATCCCGATGATAGTGGTCTTCATCCGGTTCCTCCTCCGCTCCCTCCTCTCTCCCGCCAAATAGCGTGCGTATCTATCTTCGGCCTCCGCTCTAGTGGTGTACCCTTTGTAGCTGTTACCGCTAAAACGGTGAACCTGTCTCCGACACTCCTCCCAGTCGTTGTAGACTCCGGGAACCTTGCCCTTGTACACGACATACCACGTCATATCTGCGTACATATGCACAAGCCAAAGAAACATTAGTGCACGCTCATAGATGTTTGCAACGAATAAGAGCAAACTCAAAAACGATCCAAGTAGTATGAACTAAAAGGCATGCCTCATACATTGTTGGTCGGAACAAATATCAACATTCAGGGAAGGGGTTAGTGAAACCAAGTAGGATGCACAAGAGATTGATACTTGTGTCATCGCACCAGGTTCACTAGCCCCTCCCCAGAGAGTGACCAAACATTCTAATCATCGGCCAATGCAATTAAGAAGTGCCAACTCAAATAAGAGATAAGTAGCTAGTATGAACTAAATGGAATGCCTCATACTTTGTCGGTCAAAACAAATATTAACATTCAGGGATGGCGTAAGTGAGGCCAGGTAGGATGCACAAGAGATGGATATTTGTGCCATCACACCAGGCTCACTAGCGACACCCCGGAGTGTACAAGTGACCAACCATTCTAATCATCGGCCAATGCAATTAAGAAGTGCCAACTCAAATAAGAGATAAGTAGCTAGTATGAACTAAATGGAATGCCTCATACATTGTTGGTCGGAACAAATATTAACATTTAGGGAAGGGGTCAGTGAAACCAAGTAGGATGCACAAGAGATTGATACTTGTGTCATCGCACCAGGTTCACTGACCCCTCCCCCAAGTGTATAGGTGACCAAACATTCTAATCATCGGCATTTTGAGATACCAAAGCAAATGGAATGACAAGGGCCTCATACATTGTTGGTCGAAACAAATATGAACATCCCGGGATGGCGTTAGTGAGGCCAGGTAGGATGCACAAGAGATTGATATTTGTGCCATCACACCAGGCTCACTAGCGACACCCCGGAGTGTACAGTTGACCGAACATTCTAATCATCGGCACTAAAATGGAAGAAAGAGCATATGCCTCATACATTGTTGGTCAAAACAAATATTAACATTCAGGGAAGGAGTCAGCGAGGCCAGGTAGGATGCACAAGAGATTGATATTTGTGCCATCACACCAGGCTCGCTGATGCCTTCACGGAGTGTACAGGTGACCAAACATTCTAATCATCGGCATTCTGAAAAACCAAAGCAAATGGAATGACGAGGGCCTCATACATTGTTGGTCAAAACAAATTTTAACATTCAGGGATGGAGTAAGCGAGGCCAGGTAGGATGCACAAGACATGGATATTTGTGCCATCACACCAGGCTCGCTTGCTCCACCCCCGAGTGTACAAGTGACCAACCATTCTAATCATCGGCATATGCAAACAAAATTAACGACCAAATCAAGTGCGGAAAACGACAGAGCCATATATATAAGTTCACAAACATAGCCGAACTAGTAATTAAACAGACATGCAAGTAAAGTGCTGGATAAAGTTTATTACAACACAAGCTCGTCTTTAGTTCACAACTACATAACTAGGCTCGCACATCAAGACTCGGCTAAAGGGACTTAGGAGCGTGGATAAAACCGCCGCCTTTCTTCAAGCACATCCATGAGCGGTAGTCGTCACCCTGCATTTGGAGCATTGTGTCTATGTCACTGTTTGACGGCTGATAGCCGGCATAGAACTCCCCCGCGCTTCTAATGACATCTTGAAAGATGATTTCACAGAACTCTACTTGGATGCGAAAGAACTCTTGCTTGATGCCGTCGTCAGGGACCCGCGACAATTTGTTGGCCCAGTCTCTGAGATGCTCAGGTAGCGTAAGCTGCTGCTGGTCCCGTATGAACTTATCCATGTGATAGAGGGCGTAGTAGGCATCCTTGTTACTAGAAGGCGGCTTCTTGACGCAGGGAAACTTTGTTTGGTGCTTGAACACATGCTTCCCGTACCTAACATTTGGCCTCTCCATGTGGCCTTTCGCTTTGACGTAGCCATTGAGAGCATCATCAAGTACGGCCTTGACATTCGTGTAGTCCGTGGTTGACTTACCGTCCGCATCGAGGTATGTGGCCACGGAATGTTTCGGGGTTATGGAGATGAGTGTGCAGGTTTTGTCTCTGCGTAGAACACATAATGTTTAAGAACATGACGATTGAAATCTAAAAAAATCACGAGTTAAGACCGGTACGGTGAGGGGTGACTTACTCGGGAAATACAGGCAGGAGGAGGTTACACTTCTTCTGGTTCGCTAGAAAGAAGTCTTTGAGGTATCCACTCGCGACTGCCCGGTCTCCGGCGGTGGCCAAGTGGACGGCACGCATGTAGAAGGGGTCGGCTATCGCGATGTCCGGGATGTTGTGTCTAATGATCCGCATCGCCTTGCTGAGCGAGTATAGGCGAATGAAGGTGTAGTGCAGCGGATAACTGTTCAGCATGGCGAAGATGTCATCATACCGCAGGAAGATCTTCTCCGCGAAGCCACTATCGACAAAGCCATGGCCCGAGGGCACCTTGGCAACATACACTGGGTATCCATGATCTTTCTCCCTGATACGCCGCTCCTCCATAAACTGAATACCGTCAACCAGAGATCGCATAGGACCGGGTGCAGCATCGTACAATCTTTGAATTAGCATCCGCTCACCCGACACATGCACCCTCGACTCGATATTCTTGGGCACTGGTGGCCCGTCCTGAGCACGGATAGGTGTCGGCTGGCTGGCAGACTTGTCTTCCTTCTTCTTTCTTTTCCTCCCTTCGGCTTTGTAGAACTGGCAAGTTATCCTTAAGTGGATCACCCAAGGTTTATCGAACTCAGGGAGAAAGAGGTCAAAGATATCCCTCTCATGCAACCCTGCAACCACAAAGCAAGAAGTCTCTTGTGTCCCCAACACACCTAATAGGTGCACTAGTTCGGCGAAGAGATAGTGAAATACAAATGGTATGAATGAATATGAGCAGTAGTAACGGCGCTAGAAAAGTGCTTGCTGGCGTGCAGTTGATGGTAATAATATTGCAGGAAGTAAAGATGCAGAAACAGTAAACAAGCAGCGATAGCAGTATTTAGGAACAAGGCCTAGGGATCATACTTTCACTAGTGGACACTCTCAACATTGATCACATAACAGAATAAATAGATAGATGCTAGACTCTACACCCTCTTGTTGGATGATGAACACCACTAACTGTGTAGGATTACACGAACCCTCAATGCCGGAGTTAACAAGCTCCACAATATTCAATGTTCATATTTAAATAACCTTAGAGTGCATAACAGATCAACATAACCAAACCAAGTACTAACATAGCATGCACACTGTCACCTTCACACTACGAAAGGAGGAATAGATCACATCAATACTATCATAGCAATAGTTAACTTCATAATCTACAAGAGATCACAATCATAGCCTACGCCAAGTACTACACGATGCACACACTGTCACCATTACACCGTGCAGGAGGAATAAACTACTTTAATAATATCACTAGAGTAGCACACAGATAAATTGTGATACAAAACACATTGCAATCATAAAGAGATATAAATAAGCACTTCACTATGCCATTCATAACAGTGAATAAGTATTCTGTGAAATATAGCCTAAGAGACCCACACGGTGCACACACTGTCACCTTTACACACGTGGGACAAGGAGTCTCCGGAGATCACATAAGTAAAATCCACTTGACTAGCATAATGACATCTAGATTACAAGCATCATCATATGAATCTCAATCATGTAAGGCAGCTCATGAGATTATTGTATTGAAGTACATAGGAGAGAGATGAACCACATAGCTACCGGTACAGCCCGAGCCTCGATGGAGAACTACTCCCTCCTCATGGGAGACAGCAGCGTTGGTGAAGATGGCGGTGGTGTTGATGGAGAAGCCTTCGGGCACTTCCCCATCCCGGCGGCGTGCGAAAGACTCCTGTCCCCCGATCTTGGCTTCGCTGGCGGCGACTGAAGGTTTTCCGGTTCGTCGAGCGTGTCGAGGTTTTAGGTCAGGGACCTTTATATAGGCGAATAGGCGGAGTCGGAGGGTCGACGAGGCGACGACACACTAGGGGGGCGCGCCCCCCCTAGGGCCGCGCCGGCCTGTCATCTGGAGGCCCAGTGGCCCCCTCTGGCCTCTCCCGGTGTTCTGGAAGCTTCGCGTGATCCGAAGATGCTGGGCATTGATTTTGTCCGATTCCGAGAATATTTCCTTACTAGGATTTCTGAAACCAAAAACAGCAGAAAACAGCAAATGGCCCTTCGGCATCTTGTCAATAGGTTAGTTCCGGAAAACGCATAAATATGACATATAATGTGTATAAAACATGTAGATATCATCAATAATGTGGCATGGAACATAAGAAATTATCGATACGTCGGAGACGTATCACCGGCTGGCTGGCAGACTTGTCGTCCTTCTTCTTTCTTTTCCGTCCCTTCGGCTTCGTATTTACTGGGACTGCATTCTCCTCTTCGCAAGCCTTCTTCAGTGTGTTAGGACTGATAACACTTCTCACCTCGGCTATCGGCTGAGTCTCGGTGAAGTCGGCAGCTGGAGGCGTCTCCTGAGAACTGAATAGGCGCCGCTTGTTGCAATAGGTTTTCCCCTCGGCGGCAGCTTGAGAGGGTTGGCTACTGAGATCGTAGTCCACCCCAAAATCGAAGTTGCAGTCCAGGTTGGCGAACGTACTGTCCTCGTCCGGACCATCGTTCGGATCCTGTGCCATATGCATGTCCTCGTCGGCTGATGGCGGCACCGTTGGGGTGGTCTTGCCATGGCTTGGCGCCGGCACGGCTTGGGGTGCTGTCCGTGGGGTGGTGTCGCTCGCCCCCAAACGAATCTGGCTCTTTGGCCAAACCATGGACCAATTGAAGCATTGGTGGAGGGTAAGGACCTCATCTTCGTCGGCACCATGGGGTTGAAAGGGAGGTACCACGTCGTCGTAGCCACTAAGCACCCGAACCAGTTGAATCCTATACACGTCGGGTGCCATGGGTACACCGTGTAACTGGCGGTTGCTCGGTTGAACGATTTTGGCCTTGGCAACATCGATCAACTCGCCGTTCACAAAGTGCAGGAGAGTGCATGGGACGTCGGCGGCGGCACCCTGCGGAAAACATGTAGGGCGTTAGGGATGGCTAGCGTAGTCAAAGGCAAGGATATGGAAGTCATCGGAGACGAGGGTTGGTTACCGTGATGGCGTCCAGCTCGGCTAAGGTCGAGGCACCGCCGGCGGCGGGCGTGCAACTGATGGAGTGGCCGCTTGTTGGCGCGGTGCCGGGCGGCGTATTATCCGCAGCGACGGGTGCATTGAGCTGAAGTAATGGCGCCGCGGGAGACACCAAGGTTGGCCGGAGCCACCAAGGTTGGCGCCGCCGGAGCCACCAAGGTTGGCGCCGCCGGAGCCACCAATGTTGGCGCCGCCGGAGACACCATTGTTGCCGCCTGCGGACTCACCGATGGCTCCACGTTGTGGGAGTTGCTGCCCGTGAAACTGGGAACCGGGGGAGGCCCCTTTTTTCCTCCCCTATACCACGCGTCCAGACCGGCAACCAAGGTAGGGATGATGGAGCTAAGCGTCGTGCCCACTTGGTCCTCCACTTGCTGTCGTTGCGTCCTCTGTTGGGTCTCCACGATATGTTGCACTTGTTGCCGCACTTGCTCCTGGACCAATGTCGGGATCTGCGCAACTTGTGCCTTGAGATGTGCGACCTCCTTCTCATCGATGGTGGCCTTTTTCTCCTTTTTCCCCGACTTATAGTATTCTGACCATTTCATAGAGCATCCTTCGCCGACCACACGACCAACCGACGTCGGCTTACTCAATGGATCCCTCTTCTTGTGGGCATTTCAACGTCCAATTTGCATCACTATTTTATATCATAATTTGCTGTTATTCATTGATATATTTCATATTGGGACACAATACTTATGTTATTTCATCTATTTTGCATGTTTCATCATTATTGGAGGATCAAGCACCGGAGCAGGATTCTGCTGGAAAAAGCACCGTCAGAACGCAATATTTCGGAAGATCAACTGTGGAAGGAAATTATACCAAAAATCCTATTTTTCAAGATGACGGAAGCCAGAAGGAGGAGCCAGGAGGACCAGGGTGGGCCCACACCCTAGGGCGGCGCGGCCCATGCCCTGGCCGCGCCGCCATGTGGTTTGGGGGCCCACGACCCCTTTCGCCTCCTTTTCTTCGCGAAATCCTTCGTCCCGAAACCTAAGCCACGTAGGGTTCCTCACGAAGAGTTACAGCCGCCTCCGGGGCGGAGAACAGAGAGAAAAGAGCTCTCCGGCGGGCAGGAATCCGCCGGGAAATTCCCTCCGGGAGGGGGAAATCGACGCCATCGTCACCGTCATCGAGCTGGACATCATCGCCATCATCATCATCATCATCATCTCCACCATCATCACCGCCGTCATCACCGCTGGACACCGTCACCGCCGTAGCAATTTGGGTTTGATCTTGATTGTTTGATAGGGGAAACTCTCCCGGTATCGATCTCTACTTGTTGTTGATGCTATTGAGTGAAACCGTTGAACCAAGTTTATGTTCAGATTGTTATTCATCATCATATCACCTCTGATCATGTTCCATATGATGTCTCGTGAGTAGTTTGTTTAGTTCTTGAGGACATGGGTGAAGTCTAAATGTTAGTAGTGAACTATGGATGAGTAATATTCAATGGTGTGATATTTAAGTTGTGGTGTTATTCTTCTAGTGGTGTCATGTGAACGTCGACTACATGACACTTCACCATTTATGGGCCTAGGGGAATGCATCTTGTATTCATTTGCCAATTGCGGGGTTGCCGGAGTGACAGAAACCTAAACCCCCGTTGGTATATCGATGCAGGAGGGATCGCAGGATCTCAGAGTTTAAGGCTGTGGTTAGATTTATTCTTAATTACTTTCTTGTAGTTGCGGATGCTTGCAAGGGGTATAATCACAAGTATGTATTAGTCCTAGGAAGGGCGGTGCATTAGCATAGGTTCACCCACACAACACTTATCATAACAATGAAGATTATTTAGCCGTATGAAGCGAAAGCACTAGACTAAAATCCCGTGTGTCCTCGAGAACGTTTGGTCATTATAAGTAAACAAACCGGCTTGTGCTAAAAAGGATTGGGCCACTCGCTGCAATTGTTACTCTCGCACTTTACTTATTCGTACTTTATTCAACTGTTACATCAAAACCCCCCGAATACTTGTCTGTGAGCATTTACAATGAATCCTTCATCGAAACTGCTTGTCAACACCTTCTGCTCCTCGTTGGGATCGACATTCTTACTTATCGAAGATACTACGATACACCCCCTATACTTGTGGGTCATCAAGACTATTTTCTGGCGCCGTTGCCGGGAGTGAAGCGCTATTGGTAAGTGGAATTGGTAAGGAAAACCTTTCTGTTGTGCTGATTTTATTTCTGCCTTGCTATAAGTCATTATGGAGAGATCTTCTCTTCAATTTTTATTTGGAAAATCCACTACTACTGCAATGGTAGTGGATGAGGCGCCAGGTGAGGAAGTGATACCATATAAAATACCTATGAAAATTATTGAACGTGTTATGGATAACCGCTATGAAGGGGATGGAACTGTCCATCCCGGTGATCATTTACTGTTTTTGCATGAATTATGCGGGTTATTCAAATGTGCAGGTATTGCTATGGATGAAGTGAGGAAGAAACTATTCTCTTTATCGCTGTCCGGTAAGGCGGCGCATTGGTATAAATTACTGGATAATGGGGATTCTCTTGAATGGAATGATATTGTGCCCCGGTTTTATTCTAAGTTCTATCCTCCAAGTGAAATTCATAAGGATCGGAATCGCATATATAATTTTTGGCCTCATGATGGAGAGAGTATTGCCCAAGCTTGGGGGAGATTGAAGTCTTTAATGCTCAAATGCCCCATTCATGAGCTTCCTGGTAATGTTATTATTGATAATTTCTATGCAAGACTTTCTTTTCAAGACAAGACCTTGCTGGATACTTCTTGTTCTGGATCATTTACACGCAACAAAGAAGAGTTTAAAAGGGACCTTCTTGATCGGATCCAAGAAAATACTGAAGGATGGGAGAACGACAAGGATAGAGAATCAGGTATAATTTATGATTATAAATGCATTGAAGCTTTTATGGATACTGATAAATTTCGTAATATGAGTGCTACATATGGTCTTGATTCTCAAGTTGCTGCAAATCTTTATAAAGCTTTTGCCTCTCATTATGAATTGCCAAAGAAGAATTTTGATAAGTATCATGAACCGTATAAAGATAAAATTGATTCATCTATTAATAAATGTGTTGTAGTTGAAACTGCTGATCATGTTATTCCTGAAGCTTACATTGAAAAAACTCCTTTCCCTGCTAAAATGAAGGAGTACTCTGTTATAAATAGTGCGGTTCATAAAAGTGAAAAGAAACCTGTAGAACCTGAAGAACAAATAAAAGTTGAACCTGCTGTTGCAATAGTTAAAGATCTTGTGACTGAAAATGTGGAGGATGGTCATATTATTTTCTGTGAAGATGCTTCTAATATTGTTTCACATCCTAATAAACCCAAACAAGCTAGTGTTCCTATGCTATCTGTTAAAATTGGTGATCATTGCTATTATGGATTATGTGATATTGGTGCAAGTGTTAGTGCTATTCCATATGAGCTTTACACGGAGATTATGCACAAAATTGATTCTTGTGAACTTGAAGATATTGATGTGGTTATTCAGCTGGCTAATAGAGAAACTATTTCTCCAATTGGTATTGTTCGAGATGTGGAAGTTTTATGCGGTAAGATTAAATATCCTGCTGACTTTTTGGTACTTGGTTCTGCTGCTAGCGATTATTGTCCTATTATCTTTGGTAGACCTTTTCTAAATACTTGTGGAGCTATTATAGATTGCAAGAAAGAGAAAATTTTGACTAAATTTGCTGGTGAATCTTATGAGTTTAATTTCTCTAAATTTACCAAAACTCCTTATAAAGCTGATTTGCCTAGTGATGATTTTAAAATGGAGCAATGTGCATCTATTGTTCTTGTTCCTAACAATCCTTTGCAGCAACATTTGGAGGATAGCGAGAGTGAAGTTTTTAGGAAAGAAAGAGATGAGCTTGAGGAAATTTTTCTTCGCCAACCTATTCTCAAGCATGATTTACCGGTGGAAGATTTGGGTACAACACCGCCACCAAAGGAAGATCCTGTTTTTGATTTAAAGCCTTTGCCTGATAATCTTAAATATGCTCATATTGATGATAAGAAAATATATCCTGTTATTATTAGTTCTAAGCTTTCAGAGATTGAGGAAGAAAGGTTATTGGAAATATTGAAGAAGCATCGAGGAGCTATTGGCTACACTCTTGATGATTTGAAAGGGATTTCTCCTTCTATTTGCCAACATGCTATTAATATGGAAGATGATGCAAAGCCTGTTGTTGAACATCAGCGTCGTCTAATTCCGAAGATGAAGGAAGTGGTAAGGAATGAGGTATTACGACTTCTTGAAGCTGGTATTATATATCCTATTGCTGATAGTAGATGGGTTAGTCTTGTGCATTGCGTTCCCAAGAAAGGAGGAATGACTGTTGTGCCTAATGATAATGATGAGCTCATTCCTCAAAGAGTAGTTGTAGGGTATAGAATGTGCATTGATTTTCGAAAAGTTAATAAAGTTACTAAGAAAGATCATTACCCTTTACCATTTATTGATCAAATGCTAGAAAGATTGTCTAAAAATACTCATTTTTGCTTTCTTGATGGTTATTCTGGGTTTTCACAAATTGCTGTTAAAGCTAAAGATCAAGAGAAAACCACTTTTACTTGTCCCTATGGAACTTATGCTTATAGGCGTATGCCCTTTGGTTTATGTAATGCTCCTGCTACTTTTCAAAGATGCATGTCTGCTATTTTTCATGGTTTTTGTGAAAGTATTGTAGAGGTATTCATGGATGATTTTTCCGTCTATGGGAATTCTTTTGATAGTTGCTTGCGAAACCTTGATAAAGTTTTGCAGAGATGTGAAGAAACTAACCTTGTTCTTAATTGGGAGAAATGCCACTTTATGGTTAATGAAGGAATTGTATTGGGACATAAAATTTCGAGAGAGGTATTGAAGTTGATAGAGCTAAAGTTGAAGCAATTGAGAAGATGCCCTATCCGAGGGATGTTAAAGGTATTCGTAGTGTTCTTGGTCATGCTGGGTTTTATAGGAGATTTATTAAAGATTTCTCCAAGATTTCAAAGCCTCTTACTAATCTTCTTCAAAAAGATGTACCATTTGTTTTTGATGATGATTGTAAGGAAGCTTTTGAAACTCTAAAGAAAGCCTTAACAACTTCTCCTATAGTTGAACCTCCTGATTGGAACTTACCATTTGAAATTATGTGTGATGCTAGTGATTTTTGCTGTAGGCGCTGTTCTTGGACAGCGAGTAGATAAAAAACTGAATGTTATTCATTATGCTAGTAAAACTCTTGATGCTGCTCAAAGAAATTATGCTACAACTGAAAAAGAATTATTAGTTGTAGTCTTTGCTTGTGATAAATTTAGATCTTATATTGTTGATTCAAAAGTTACTATTCATACTGATCATGCTGCAATTAGATACCTAATGACAAAGAAAGATGCTAAGCCGAGGCTTATTAGATGGGTACTTCTTTTGCAAGAATTTGATTTACATATTGTAGATAGGAAAGGTGCTGATAATCCTGTTGCTGATAATTTGTCTAGATTGGAAAATATTGCTTATGATCCTGTTCCTGTTAATGATAGTTTTCCAAATGAACAATTGGCTGTAATAAAGGTGAGCTCGCGAGACAGTCCTTGGTATGCTGATTATGCTAACTTTATTGTTTCCAAGTACTTGCCTCCAACCTTTTCAGCTCAGCAAAGGAGGAAATTCTTTTATGACTTGAGGCATTATTTCTGGGATGACCCACACTTATATAAAGAAGGAGTGGATGGTATTATGCGAAGATGTGTTCCCGAATATGAACAACAGGAGATATTGAGTAAATGTCATGGTAGTGCTTATGGAGGACATCACGCCGGAGAAAGAACCGCGCAAAAGGTCCTACAATCAGGTTTTTATTGGCCAACTCTCTTCAAGGATGCGAGAAAGTTTATTTTATCTTGTGATGAATGCCAAAGGGTTGGTAATATCTCCAGACGCAATGAAATGCCTATGAATTATACTCTTGTTATTGAACCGTTTGATTGTTGGGGATTTGACTTCATGGGACCTTTTCCGTCTTCAGAAGGTAACACTCACATACTTGTTGCTGTTGATTATGTTACTAAATGGGTGGAAGCTATACCTACAAAAAGTGCTGATGGTGAGACCTCTTTAAGAATGCTTTTAGATATTATTTTTCCTAGATTTGGAGTACCTAGATATATTATGACTGATGGAGGTTCTCATTTTATTCATGGAGGTTTTAGAAAAACTCTTGCTAGGTATGGTATTAATCATAGAATTGCTTCCGCTTATCATCCTCAAACTAGTGGGCAAGTAGAATTATCAAATAGAGAGATTAAATCTATCTTGCAAAAGACTGTTAATAAAACTAGAAAGAATTGGGCTAGTAAATTGAAGGATGCACTATGGGCTTATAGAACTGCTTATAAAAATCCCATGGGAATGTCACCTTATAAAATGGTTTATGGGAAAGCTTGTCATTTACCTTTAGAACTAGAGCACAAAGCTTATTGGGCTGTTAGAGAGTTAAATAAAGATCCTAAACTTGCCGGTGATAAGAGGTTGTTGCAATTAAGTTCTCTAGATGAATGGAGAAGTGAAGCTTATGAAAATGCTAAACTCTTTAAAGAGAAAGTTAAAAAATGGCATGATAGGAGGATTATCAAAAGAGAATTTAATATTGGGGATAAAGTCCTATTGTATCGGTCTCGTCTCAGATTCTTTGCAGGGAAATTACTCTCGAAATGGGAAGGACCATATGTTGTCGAGGAGGTGTATCGTTCAGGAGCAATCAAAATTAGCTCTCTCCAAGGCAATGCTACGCAAGTGGTGAATTAATGGGCAAAGACTCAAGCATTATATCTCGGGTGATTCTATAATGATGTTGATATTATTCAAGTGGAAACACCGGAAGCTTTCATCAAAGGGCAAATTGACAGTCCGCCAGAACTCGACTTTGAATAGGTAACAGTACTGGTAATGAAAAGTACGCAATTTACTTTCCGAACAATATTTTTGCTGTTTTTGGAAAATATGAAAAATTACGAGTTCGAAACGGAGTGGAAAGGACGCACGAGGGGGTGCCACCATAGGCGGCGCGGCCTAACCTGGGCCCGCGCCGCCTATGGTTTGGCCGCCCGTCGCCCCTTTCCGACTCTGGTTCGATCTGGTACTTTCCTTATGTCGCGAAAATTTTTGCTATATAATCCCCCGGACCCCTGGAGGTCCGTATATCGAGTTCTCGACGTGTTTTGTTTCGAGCTGTTTCTGCCAGGATCTGTTTTCAGTCTAGAAGCACTATGGTCTCCAAGAACAAGGGCAAGGAGTTTCCGGATGAAGATGATCGAGATCTTGGGTGGAAAGAAGAAGACGAAGGAGCTTATTAAGAAGCGCGGGAGGAGTTCATCACCACCATCTCCGCAGGAGTAATTCATCATCGGTATTGGCATCCCCTTGGTTTGTTCCAAGCTTGGGGAGTGCCGCGGTATCACATTATCACTACCTTTTACTTTTATTGTCAAGTAGAGTCATATCATGAGTAGGGAAGTTATCATATAAGATGGGTTGCAGTTGGAAGTGTCTCTCCTTTAGTTGGTTGTCTATGTATCCCTTGGTGTGAGTTATCATTATGGAATATTAATGAGAAGTCTTATCATTTACATATTGCACATCTTATTTTAGTTTGCAATCTCTATCATATGATTTACCTTGTTGATTAGTATTGGTATCACTTTGGGAGCATTGAATAAATCTATTTGGTTTTGGCAAACTTAGCATTGGTCAATAGCAACAACACTTTGAGGTTTAAATAGAAAAGAGAAATACATGTAGTTGTTTCATTGTCTTTCTTTCTTGTTAGCTCATAGCTTATTATTCTGAAGTTAAGATTGTTTGTGCTTACAAGGAAGATGCATGATTGTTTCTATCACATGTATATTTGTTTGTTTCCCTCGACTCTCATGCTTGCTAATTAACCTTGCTAGCCAAAGACCTGTACTGAGAGGGAATACTTCTCATGCATCCAAACCTTAACCCAAACCTATGCCATTTGTGTCCACCATACCTACCTACTACATGGTATTTTCTGCCATTCAAGTAAATACTTCATGTGCTACCTTTAAACAATTCAAAACTTAGTATCTCTTATTTGTGTGAATGTTTTATAGCTCATGAGGAAGTATGTGGTGTTTATCTTTCAATCTTGTTGGGCAACTTGCACCAATGGACTAGTGGCTTCATCCGCTTATCCAATAATTTTGCAAAAAGAGCTGGCAATGGGATTCCCAGTCCCAAATTAATTAAACTAAATAGACACTCCTCCATTGTATGTGATTGATGGACGGCACCCGAAGGATTCGGTTAGCCATGGCTTGTGAAAGCAAAGGTTGGGGGGAGTGTCATCATCATCATAATAAAGCTAAAATAAAAAGGCACTCCTTCATGGTATGAGATTGTTGGCAGGCACCCGGGGTTCGGTTAGCCATGGTTTGTGAAAGAAAGGTTGGAAGGAGTGCCACACAAAATGAAAATAATATGGGAGCCGCTCTTAGGAGGTTGTTTGGCAAGGGGGTTAGAGTACCCGCTACCATTCGTTGACAACAACAAACACTTCTCAAAATGTTACTTTTATTATCTCTATATGATTTCAAAACTGAAAAAGCTCTAGCACATGATTTAATCCCTGCTTCCCTCTCCGAAGGGCCTGTCTTTTACTTTATGTTGAGTCAGTAAACCTATTTCCCTCCATCTCAAGCAAGCATTTGAGTAGTTGTGATCAAACCATTATATTGTGATTTGCTTCATCATGTCTTTTATTCTTCCTTGTTTAGTACAAGTTTTATCTGAATGAATATAGCTTTGCAAGTTATCAATGATCATGAAGAGACCATTATGATTGAGTATGCAAGTTGTGCCTTATAAACTTTAACATGAGAGCGCTGCTCAATGAGATAAATATAATCTGTTAATTGTTCTCTGACCAAGAACGAAGTTTGCCATCACCAATTATGATTTCTTATGCACCTTTACTTGTGATTACCTTATACTTGTTTCAAGATGAGTTATAAGAGGTTGTTTACTATAATGTCCTGTGTGAATGAATATGATGCTTCTTGTCCGTATTTTATTTATCGACTCTTCACTCCATAAACATGTGGTCCTGTTTATCGAGCTCAGTTTCGCTTGGGGACAAGCGAAGTCTAAGCTTGGGGGAGTTGATACGTCCAATTTGCATCACTATTTTATATCATAATTTGCTGTTATTCATTGATATATTTCATATTGGGGCACAATACTTATGTTATTTCATCTATTTTGCATGTTTCATCATTATTGGAGGATCAAGCACCGGAGCCAGGATTCTGCTGGAAAAAGCACCGTCAGAACGCAATATTTCGGAAGATCAACTGTGGAAGGAAATTATACCAAAAATCCTATTTTTCAAGATGACGAAGGAAGCCGAAGGAGGAGCCAGGAGGACCAGGGTGGGCCCACACCCTAGGGCGGCGCGGCCCATGCCCCGCGCCGCCATGTGGTTTGGGGGGCCCACGACCCCTTCGCCTCCTTTTCTTCGCGAAATCCTTCGTCCCGAAAACCTAAGCCACAGAGGTTCCTCACGAAGAGTTACAGCCGCCTCTGCGGGGCGGAGAACACCAGAGAGAAAGAGCTCTCCGGCGGGTAGGAATCGGGAAATTCCTCCGGGAGGGGGAAATCGACACCATCGTCATCGTCATCGAGCTGGACATCATCGCCATCATCATCATCATCATCTCCACCATCATCACTGCCGTCATCACCGCTGGACACCGTCACCGCCGTAGCAATTTGGGTTTGATCTTGATTGTTTGATAGGGGAAACTCTCCCGGTATCGATCTCTACTTGTTGTTGATGCTATTGAGTGAAACCGTTGAACCAAGTTTATGTTCAGATTGTTATTCATCATCATATCACCTCTGATCATGTTCCATATGATGTCTCGTGAGTAGTTCGTTTAGTTCTTGAGGACATGGGTGAAGTCTAAATGTTAGTAGTGAACTATGGATGAGTAATATTCAATGGTGTGATATTTAAGTTGTGGTGTTATTCTTCTAGTGGTGTCATGTGAACGTCGACTACATGACACTTCACCATTTATGGGCCTAGGGGAATGCATCTTGTATTCGTTTGCCAATTGCGGGGTTGCCGGAGTGACAGAAACCTAAACCCCCGTTGGTATATCGATGCAGGAGGGATCGCAGGATCTCAGAGTTTAAGGCTGTGGTTAGATTTATTCTTAATTACTTTCTTGTAGTTGCGGATGCTTGCAAGGGGTATAATCACAAGTATGTATTAGTCCTAGGAAGGGCGGTGCATTAGCATAGGTTCACCCACACAACACTTATCATAACAATGAAGATTATTTAGCCGTATGAAGCGAAAGCACTAGACTAAAATCCCGTGTGTCCTCGAGAACGTTTGGTCATTATAAGTAAACAAACCGGCTTGTCCTTTGTGCTAAAAAGGATTGGGCCACTCACTGCAATTGTTACTCTCGCATTTTACTTATTCGTACTTTATTCAACTGTTACATCCCCGACTTATAGTAGTCTGACCATTTCATAGAGCATCCTTCGCCGACCACACGACCAGCCGACGTCGGCTTACTCAATGGATCCCTCTTCTTGTGGGCATTCAACGCCCTATTTAAAGGGTTGTCCCAAGGGGCACACTGCGAGGAGCTCGTGGACCCCGCGCCGCTACTAGCTTCCTTTTCACTTTCCGCAGCAACCTCCTTAGCCTACGGGAGGAACATGCATGAACCATTTAGAAATTTGGATTCATCAATAAGAATGCAACCATAAAGGAGCTAATTAAGCGGGTGCATTCCTTACCAGAAGAGCCTCAAACTGCTGTTATCACCAGAATTTGACCGGATCAGAGGTGGGCCGCGATTGAAGATGGGCTTGAAGAATATACATAGAAGAAATACATGAATCGGCCTTATATGCAAAGTTTGGGCTAGTTTGCCCGTGTATCTGTAATATAGTAGGATACGTGTCGGTTAGATAGAGTTTGGCTCGTGCCCGGTTGGGATTATTCCCACGTTAGAAAGTCTACGGACTATAAATATGTATCTAGGGTTTATGAAATAAACAACAATCACGTTCACCACAAACCAATCTAGGCGCATCGCCAACTCCCTTGTCTCGAGGGTTTCTTCCGGTAAGCATCATGCTGCCTAGATCGCATCTGCGATCTAGGCAGCACGTTTATTCGTTGTTCATGCGTTGCTCGTACTGAAGCCCTTTTGATGGCGAGCAACGTAGTTATCATAGATGTGTTAGGGTTAGCATTGTTCATCGTATCATATGCTGTCGTCGTGCAACCCTTAGACGTCTAGCCGTCCTTACACCTATCTTAGGTGTAAGGGCGGCACCCCGCTTGATCATTATTTAGTAGATCCGATCCGTTATGATTGCTCCTTGTTCTTCAAGGATTAGTTTGATATCTGCATAGTTAGGCCTTACAAACGGGTTGAAGGATCCAGTGGCACGTAGGGTGTAGTTTGCTAGCCCTAGACAGGATGTTCCGGGGATCAACTTCGTGTTGGTTTTTAGGCCTTGTCTAGGGTCGGTTTACGATCACCGTGCGTGGCCGCCAGGCTCAATCACGAGTAGGATGTTCCGATTATGCGGTGAAAACCCTAAATCGTAGTAGGTCGTTTTAGCTTTATTTTGATCAAGCATGACCACCATCTGATCGTACACCTCGTACGCATCATGGGTGGATCGGCTCCTTGAGCCGATTCACAGATAACCTGAGAGCCGATCGAGGCTCGTATTTAATGTTTACATGTATGCCATGCAGGAAACTAAGCGAGGCACAATCCAACACCTTCCTGACCAGGTATAGGTCAGGTGGCACACCCTTGCACCAGCATCAGACGTGCGTGCCGAGTCTTTGCGGGCTGTCGCTCGGAGGGACCAGGGCCAGCCGCAGTCCTGGGAGCCTCCCGGCTCTACAGTGTTGCCCGTCGCTGCTCGCCGGTGGGTTTCTGACCACAACACATTCTGGTACGCCCGGTGGGACAATCTTCGACACCAACCGCATCGCCATCTACATCTGAGATGGCGGAAGGCACTCCAGTCACGTACGAGGATCTGACCGAGGAGCTCAAGAAGAAGCATGACGAGGTCAAAGCAATCCTCGAAGCCGATCTCATCGGCTCTTTTCACAGAACCCGCTCACACGGCATCAGGTGGAAAGGGTTCTCACCTGACGCGCTCGATGGAGTGGACCTGTCCACCCCGTCAGAAGAACGCACCAGGTCTCTGCGTCAGGAGATTAACTTCATGGTAGCTCATTCGCTACACCGCCATTCTGAGAGCCTGGTGAACACTTTGGAGCGTGTCGCTCTTCGCGTGATCCAGGAAATCATGAGGCATCAGTACTCTCCGTCAGGACCAGCTCTAGGGACTCACCAAGGAGAGATGCCACTCCAGTCCCGTCCACCGCTGCCGTTCGCGTTGGCAGCACCAGAAGTGCCGAACTCACCGGCATACGTCGTCTACAAGATCGGTGGTGACCCTAGTGACTACCAGTTCTTGCATGAGGCGCCTAAGGAGATCCCTCACGGATACACGTGCACATACGTGCCAGACTGCAGTAACTGGGCACTCACAAACCAGACTGCAACAGCAGGGACTTCTGGAACAGCAGGAGGAACTTCGGGAACAGATCTTGAGAAGCAGACGTGGCTAGCTAAGTATGCCACTCCAACAAACCTCCAGAGCTCAGCTCTTGCAGTTGGCTCAGAGCTGGAAAAGCAAGCATGGCTGGCTAAGTATGCCACTCCGGCGAATCTTCAGAGTTCGATTCCTACAGCCAGCACCGCGGATCAGATTAGTACCATCTTAAAAGACCAGTTCGGCATGGTGCCGAAAAGGAGGACAATCGGCTATTCCAAGCCGTACCCCAACGAGTACGAATTGATCCCGCTACCACCCAAGTATCGGCTCCCTGATTTCTCCAAGTTTAATGGATCAGATGGTTCCAGCTCCATCGAGCATGTGAGCCGATATTTGGCACAGCTGGGCACGATCTCAGCATCAGATGAGCTGCGTGTGAGGTTCTTCGCACAGTCCCTCACAGGATCGGCTTTTGGGTGGTACACATCGCTGCCACCAGACTCAATCCGGACTTGGACGCAGTTGGAAGAGCAGTTCCACATGCAGTATCACTCAGAGGCTTCCGAGGCTGGCATTGCCGATCTAGCGCAAGTACGACAGAAGCGCGGAGAAACAGTTTCAGAATACATCCAGCGCTTCAGGACCGTTAGGAACCGATGCTATTCGGCTCGTGTGACTGAAAAAGAAGCAGTCGAGTTGGCGGTGGTGGGTCTCGCATCACCGATCAAGGACGTGGCCTCCCAAGCAGACTACCCTTCACTGGCGCACATGGTGCAGAAGCTGTCAGTATATGAACAGCGCCACCCAGATGTATACCAGGATAAATTCAAGCGTGCGGTGGTCCTGGTTGAGGCAGATGAAGATGAAGGCTCTGCGGGAGATCAAGAGGTAGCAGTGGCTGAATGGACTCGGGGGGCAAGCCCCGTGTCCTGTAAGTGGGTTAAGCCACAAGGTCCTCCAAGAGGGTTTGACTTCGATGTCACCAAGGCTGAGCAAATTTTCGACCTCTTACTCAAGGAGAAGCAGCTAAAGGTACCCGAAGGCCACAAGATCCCCACGGCTCAGGAGCTGAACGGAAAGCCATACTGCAAGTGGCATAACACGTTCACCCATGCCACCAACGACTGCAGGGTGTGGCGTCAGCAGGTCCAAATGGCGATAGAACAAGGGCGGCTAATTTTCAGCCAGTACGCCATGAAGGTCGACACACACCCCTTCCCCGCCGTTAACATGGTGGATTGCACTTACCCTGGAGGGTGCCAGCCAGGATTCTCGTTCAACATCAACATGGTAGGACCTGGGCACCACTCTGGTAAGGACGGAGACGAGGGCAGCTGCTCTCATAGCAAGGACACCGAGGAAGCCGTTCCACGCGATCGGCTCCGACACTTCATTGATCTCATTGAGCGATTCAAAAATCTATGGACGAATGTTGCGAAACCTTCATTGAGCGATTCAATCAACATGGAGGCCGATCCCAGCAATCGGCCAAGATTATCCTCGCCATACGTTCTGCCTGTGTTCAACGTCGATCTAATGAGCAGCGGTTTTACGTTGGCTGATGAGCTGGAAGAAGACGGCTGATGAGCTGGAAAAAGACAACAGTGGTCCTAACAGAGCCGACGTCCAAATACAGTGCCTTGGCTAACCACAAAGCCGATATCAGCAGTTACCTGACAGAATCGGCTCGGGGGGCACCTAGTCAGAGGAACATGTGCGATACATGTGCAGTGAAATATTGGGGGCCGATGGAAAGATCGGCCAAGTAAAAAAAAATCAATACATGCAAATCATAGCCAATGCGTACATCGACTTCATAATGTAAAAGCCGATGCACGGCCGTCGACTTTAGACAAGTTCAGCGAAACAAGTTCAGCAAAACATTCATCAGTTTGCACAAAGAGGCTCTACTGAAGAAAAGCGTTGAGGGCGTGAAGGGCATCGGCACGGATTCGATCCACCTCGGCGATCTCAGCCTCGTCATCCTCGTCTTTGCCCGTCACCAGCTGACTGCTCAGGGCATGGATTTCAGCCAGATCGGTCTTCAGATCGGCTGTGAGGCCTTTTGCTTCCTCTTGAGAGCGAGCAATGAGGGTTTCCTTGTCTTGGATAAGTTGCTTGGTCTCCCTGACCCTCTTTTCAAGGTCCTCCAGTTCCTTGCGCAAGGTCTCGAGTTCGGCACTATTGGTAGAAGTGTCGGTTTTGGCGTCTAAAGCGACCTTCTTCTCGTTGAGCCGTTGACATTTGTCTGCAATATCGGCTCTCAACGGAAGCTAGGCGCGACGAAGAGTAATTCTTTGATGAGCCGACTGCACCCTTGACCTGAAAACCGACAAAGTCACAGCCGGCCAAAGCTTAACCTGCAGCATCACCGGGAGATGGGGCTGGATGTCTTCGAGGATGCCCTTGATTGCCTCGGGTTTTCGACCAGGGTTTCGACCGAGGAGGAGAGCAAGACCTTGAGACGCTGGAGCGGGCCATGGACCGCGTTAGGGCTTGGCTCTTCACCTGCTTTGGAAGTAGCTGGCTCGATGGATTCGGATCGAACGTCGCAAGCTTGAAAGATCACAACCCTGACAGACGAACAAGAGCAGTATGAGCATACAACAAAGGAAAAGGGTAGAGCCAAGGGAGTGGAGTGTACCTCTCCCAAAGTAAGAGGAGCAGCCGATGTTGTGACAATCGGCTTTTCCGGAACTTGGCTAGGTTAGCCACTTGGTCAGCCACGCTCGTCGAGGTGGCTAGGTCTAGCGTGGCGGATGGCATCAGTACCTCTTCAACGTCCCCGCTAGAGGTCTCATTAGTCTGCAAAAGAGATGGTGAGTCGATCCAAGTAGCAATGGGACGGCATGAAATATGGACTGGTGAGGTAATTACATTTGAAACCTCCTGGCTTGGCGAGGAAACTCGTGGGTCTTTGCGAGCCCTTTTGACGCATCGACGCTTCACGCGTGACCCTGTTTTGATCGGAGCTTGAAGGGCAGCAGGCTCGGGAGTCGACCTTTTCCTAGAAGCCGACGCTGGCGAGTCCGTCTGGCTCTGTGTGGTGGATCTCCCGGAGTTGCCCGGGTTCGAGTCCCTTTGGCTGGACTGTGCTCCCCGCTGGAGTTCTCTTCGGTGGAAGTCTGAAAGAAGAGGTACAACCATGTTACAAAGGGGAGGACAGATAAATTTAGTCAAGGCACGAGTCAACTTACATGCAAGCTTGCTTGGACAGGAGCTTTGCGCTTCAGGGTCTTTCGGGCAGCTACTTTCCTCACTGCCTTCCTCGCCTGGATTGAGGCTCGGGGGGCAAGGGCCCCGAAGATGATTTATCTTTGGGAGCCAATTTCGGTGAAATCGGCTGGCTCTGCATTATGACCTTCTTCAAAGGGCAAGCTCTGGCAGAAGAGAACCACCGGGGCTGGTGGAAGGAACTTGAAGGGGGAGCCATCGGCTTGCGTGGGCTCTGGGCCATCCTGTTGCTGCCAAGAAATAGAGTCAGGTTACGGACAATCATCATAAGCCATGGCAAGTAATTTATGTGGAATGGTACCTGGTGTGCAGGGACGTCATAGTCGGCATCAAGTTGCTTCAGCAATGGTCCTAGAGCTCTTCTGAAGGCGTGGGTCTTCCACATGGACCACCAAGTCTCGAAACCATCGGTAGTGGTGGTGAAGCAGAGGTTATGAGGAATTGGAATGGCCAGAGCATCAAAGAAGGTATAGCACCTTTGGCCAGTAAGAATGTCAGGCAGTTCAGCTCTGCTTGCTGTCAGGTGGTGGAGAAAGAAGTGTGGGGGCACTTGCCCGAGACCAAGCTGCCGGGCTACTACCACCGGTTGGTAAGACTCATAACCAGGCTTGATGATCCTGTTTGAGGTACTCATACCAACTGGGAGAAAGCAAGGACGGATCATGATAGAGTACAAGTGCCGGGTGCTAGCGTCATCGGCAAAGCTGTCTAATCGGAAGGAGACTGGATTCTCAAAGTTTTCCGATTCAGTATAGGGAAAGAACAGGGGGTTGTCCAGGCCTTGGAAGAAAATCTTGAACCACTCTGCTGCTTCCTTGGGGATCAACCTGCTGCCTGGGAGACTATACAGAGCTTGACCATAGCTAGTGCATCGGATATCCTTCCCATTTGCATCTGGGAAGGTGCAGGTGGCCAAAGGCGGAAGTTTGGGATCTGGTTTTGGAAGTACAGCTGAGCCCATAACTGAATAAACCACCAGGGGCCTCCTGTTTTAACTGTCTTTTGGGAGAACAGTTTGACGGACATCAGTTGAAGAGATCGATAGACCTCTCCAAGGAGCAGCTTTCCGAGGCCAAGTTGAGTACCTTTGGCGAGCTCGTAAGCCAGGGAAAGGTAATTCTTGGTTGGGGCAAGTGAAGGGCCACAAAATATGAAGTGTTCCAGCCAGAAGTTCAGGAAGGCTGTGTGCTCTCTTTCTGTTACAGGGCCTTTGGTTTTCATATAACGCCTGAGGTAGGCGCCCCAGCTTGTACACTCTGTTTTAGAGGAAAGGGTGAAAGGGACCTTTGGCAATTTAAAGGCAGAGGGGCTTGGGGATGCAATGTTATCACCAGATTTTGGCCAAATCAGGAGGTGGGCCGTAAAGGAGATGGGCTTGAAAGATTACACGTGGAGGATCTCTGAAGCGGCCTTGCACGGAGAGTTTGGGCTAGATTGCCCGTATATCTTTAATTATAGTAGATTGCATCATAGATTAAAAGTTAGAGTTTGTCTCGTACACGGTGGGGATATTCCCACGTTAGAAAGTCCGCTGGACTATAAATATGTATCTAGGGTTTATGGAATAAACAACAACCAACGTTCAACCAAACAAATCAATCTCGGCGCATCGCCAACTCCTTCGTCTCGAGGGTTTCTATCCGGTAAGCGACATGCTGCCTAGATCGCATCTTGCGATCTAGGCAGCACAAGCTCCACGTTGTTCATGCATTGCTCGTACTGAAGCCTTGTTGATGGCGAGCAACGTAGTTATCATAGATGTGTTAGGGTTAGCATAGTTCTTCGCGTAACATGCTATCGTAGTGCAACCCTTGCATGTCTAGCCGCCCTCACACCTATCTTAGTGTGGGGCGGCACCCCGCTTGATCATTATTTAGTAGATCTGATCCGTTACGATTGCTCCTTGTTCTACAAGGATTAGTTTAATATCTGCAATAGTTAGGCCTTACAAAGGGGGGAGGATCCAGCGGCACGTAGGGTGTCGTTCGCAAGTCCTAAACAGGATGTTCCGGGGATCAACCGTGTTGGTTTTTAGGCCTTGTTTAGGATCGGCTTACGATCACCGTGCGTGGCCGCGAGGCCCAACCTGGAGTAGGATGATCCGATTATGCGGTGAAAACCCTAAATCGTCGTAGATCTCATTAGCTTTATCTTGATCAAGCAGGACCACCATATATTCGTGCACCCCGTACGAATCATGGGTGGATCGGCTCCTTGAGCCGATTCACAGGATAACCCGAGAGCCGATCGAGGCTCGTATTTAATGTTTACGTGTATGCCATGCAGGAAACTAAGCGAGGCATCTCCATCACCTTCCTGACCAGGTATAGGTCAGGTGGCACGCCCTTGCAATCAGCATCGGACGTGTGACCAGAAGGCTTTGCGGGCCGTCGCTCGGAGGGACCTCAGCCAGCCGCAGCTCTAGGTTGTTCCCGGCTCTACGGTGTTGACCCGTCGCTGCCCGCCGGTGGGTTTCTGACGTCAACACATTCTGGCACGCCCGGTGGGACAAGCTTCTACATCAACCACATCGCCATCTACATCCGAGATGGCGGACGGCACGCCAGTCACCTACGAGGAGCTGCCCGACGAGCTCAAGAAGAGGTATGACGAGATCAAAGTCACCCTCGAAGCCGACCTCATCGGCTCTTTTCAGAGAACCCGTTCACATGGCATCAGATGGAAGGGGTTCTCACCGCAAGGTGCACTCGATGGGATAGACCTCTCTGCCCCGTCGGAGGAACGCACCAGGTCCCTGCGGCAGGAGATCAACTACTTGGTGGCTCACTCGCTACACCGTCACTCTGAGAACCTGGTCAACACGTTGGAGCGTGTCGCTCTTCGCGTGATCCAGGAGATCATGAGGCACCAGTACTCGCCGTCAGGACCAGCTCTCGGGACGCATCAAGGAGAGTTGCCACTCCAGTCCCGTCCACCGCTGCCATATGCGTTGGCAGCACCAGAAGTGCCGGCTACACCGGCATTCGTCGTCTACAAGATTGGTGGTGACCCTAGTGACTACCAGTTCTTGCCCGAGGCGCCTAAGGAGATCCCTCACGGGTACGCGTGCACGTATGTGCCGGATTGTGGCAACTGGCCACTCACAAACCAGGCCACAACATCAGGGACTTCTGGGAAAACAGGAGGGACGTCAGCCCAGAGCTTGAGAAGCAGACGTGGCTAACTGTACGCCACCCCGACGAACCTCCGAGCTCAGCTCCTGCAGTTGGCTCGAGCTGGAAAAGCAAACATGGCTGGCTAAGTACGCCACCCGGCAAATCTTGAGTTCAACTCCTGCAGCCAGCACGGGATCAGATCAGACCATACTGAGAGACCAGTTCGGCATGGTGCCGAAAAGGAGGGCAATCGGCTATTCCAAGCCGTATCCCGACGAGTACGAGATGATCCCGCTACCACCCAAATATCGGCTCCCTGATTTCTCCAAATTCAGTGGATCGGATGGTTCCAGCTCCATCGAGCACGTCGGCCGATATTTGGCGCAACTAGGACCGGCTTCAGTGTCGGATCAACTACGCGTGAGGCTCTTCTCACAGTCCCTCACGGATCGGCTTTCGGATGGTACACCTCTTTGCCACCAGACTCCATCCGGACTTGGAAGCAGTTGGAAGAGCAGTTCCATATGCAATACCATTCGAGGCTTCCGAGTCCGGCATTGCCGATCTAGCACAATTACGTCAGAAGCTGGAGAAACCGTGACAGAATACATCCAGCGCTTCAGGAATCTTAGGAACCGATGTTATTCGGTTCGTATAACTGAAAAAGAAGCAGTCGAGTTGGCAGTAGCAGGCCTTGCACACACATGGCCTCAAGGATTATCCCTCACTGGCGCACATGGTTCAGAAACTATCGGCATATGAACAGCGCCACCCGGACCTGTACCAAAACAAGTTCAAGCGTGCGTAGTCCTGGTCGATGCAGAGGAAGACGAAGTTCCCGGGAGACCAAGAGGTAGCAGTGGCTGAATGGACTCGGGGAGGAACCCCCGTATCCTGCAAATGGGTAAAGCCACCAGGCCCACCCAGGGGATTTGATTTTGACGTGACCAAGACTGAGCAAATCTTCGACCTCCTGCTCAAGGAGAAACAGTTGACGATTCCTGAAGTTCTCAAATTCCCCACGGTGCAAGAGCTGAACGGAAAGCCATACTGCAAATGGCACAACTCGCTCTCCCATGCCACCAACGACTGCAGGGTGTGGCGTCAACACATCCAAGCGGCGATAGAAAAAGGGCGTCTAATTTTCAACCAGTACGCCATGAAGGTCGACACCCAGCCCTTCCCCGCCGTTAACATGGTGGAGTGCACTTACCCTGAAGGTTGCCAGCCAGGATCCTCGTTCAGCATCAACATGGTAGGACCTGGACCACCAATGGAGACGAGGGCAGCTGCTCTCGTAGCAAGGACACAGAAGAGGCCGCTCCACGCGATCGGCTCCATCATGATGGCAAGCGCTACGTCACAGAGGGAGAAGTGAAGAACATAAGATATCAGCGACCCCTCTCTGATCACCTCCTCAACAAGTATGTGAGTCAGTATGACCAACGCCGACAGTCCAGCTATGATAATGAAGGAGATCGTCTGGCTAGAGAAGCCAGAAGACATCGTCGGCATGATCGCGATGAGGAGGAGCACGAGCGCCGTGCCACGGAAAGATCAAGGGAGCAAGATGACAACGCGACAGGCACTGGGACTGCCCCTTCTTCAGACACTGCTGGGATTCAGGAATGAGCCGATTGCCCACAATCGGCAATTGCCCAGAATGCAACCAGAAGAAGAAGGAGGCAGCCAACGTGTCTGTGTTCAAGCGCCTAGGGCCTCTCCCGCCACAAAGCAAACGTGCTGAGTCCCCTCGTTGGGCAGATCTCGAGGATTCAGAAGACGAGGGACAAGAAGAAGAAGAAGATAGGTACCACCGTCCAAGGTGGTGCCCTGATGGACTCAGCCGTTCACAAAAGCGCAGGGTTCAGCGATTGCGCGGCCTGGAGGAAGCCGAAAGGTTATACCTGCATACTTTAAGGAAGGCACGACCTGATCTGGCTGCGAAAGTTCAGCGGACCCTGGATGAAGAGGGTCTCCACGGAAAATGGAGTGGCGCCCCAAGCAAAGGAAAGCCGATGATGAAACATCGGCTGGCACAAACATGGTACTCGTCCTTCCGACGGAGCTTAGTGCACCACGATTCTACGATGCACTCAAGGTGGACGACAGCAAGCGCATCAAGTCAGAGGTTGGGTTGGTTTTATCCAGCCTGACCGAGTAGCAAAGACAAAGCAATGAGCAAACGGGGCGAGGCTGATCCTTGTGATCGGCCCCAAAAAATTTATGGAGGAACATTACAAAACCTTCATCAAGCAAGCAACGTGGAGGCCGATTCCAGCAATCGGCCAAAATTATCCTCACCATCCATTCTGCCTGGGTTCAACGTTTGACCCACAGGGACTACCTAAAGAGCGATACCATCAAATCTTTTGACAGAATCGGCTCGGGGGCACCTAGGTGGATAAAATACAAGGATATGAAGAAGGAGTATCTTTCAAACGCCCAGCAGCCCAAGATATTCTTTGATGATGGGTATTGAAGTATGGGGGCCGATACATAAATCGCCGTAAAAAATTCGAAATTTTTGAGCACAGCCGATGCAGCAGACATCGACTTAAGGGTAGAAAGCTGATGCATGACCATCGACTCCAGAGGTACAACTGTTATAGCAGAGAGGGTCAATGGAGCAGGAAGTGAGTCACGAAGAGAGATTCTAATGGAAGAGCTCCTCAATGGAGTGGTTTGATGACTCAGATCTTCTCTTCAAGAACCTCTGGATTCTTTTTGCGAGTATTCAAGTTCGAGTATCAGGGGCAGGTTTGAGGGATCATGACCCTGACCAATGCCAAGAGCAGCATGGATGTGCAGATCAGGTTAAGGATGGGTTGCATCAGATCCACCAAAGGAAAGGAGCCGATCTGACCTGTAAGGCGCGAGAAGTGGACTGAAGAAGCTCGGGGGCAGCTCGCCCTGAAGGTTCTCTGCTTTGGGGAGCCGATTTTGTTGAAATCGGCGACTCTGCATAATACTTGGAAACCGACGGCGGCACATTTGGCTGATCCATTACCGTTCTCGCCTCGACTGAGACTCGGGGGGCAGCTGGCCTGGTGCTCTGTTTTTGAAAGCCGATTGGTGGCCATCGGCTGGTCCTGCGCCGCAATTTTCGTCAAGGGTGGTGATCCGGCGGAACTCAAATTCATTGTTCGAAAGGACGAAGGATAGTTCATGAAGGCTTGATGCGCGACATTGGCTTTTTGAGTTTTGACCAAGATTGCAGTCACCCCGTTGTCAAAGAAAGGAAGGGCGGATTATGAGAGACCGATGCGTTGCCGTCGCTCATTGAGAATCGGTTAAAAGAGATCGGCAAAGTCGAATTGGGGAAACTTCTTCATTCATAAACAGGATTTCTTACAAAGAAAGAGCCGATTGCTCAAAGAAGGAAGAACAAAAGAAGGGTCTATTGACCAATCTACTACTGCTAGGCCTACACTAGTAGATCCTAATCTACGGGCCATCGCTTCCCTCGTCGTCATCCTCGGAACTCTCATCGGCACTGCTGCCGATGGGCTCCTCGTCGCTACTCCCATAGCCCTCTACGGGAGCTTCATCCCCGTCTTCATCGTCGCTGCTGTCGTCATCCCACCACATGCGGAGGCGTTTCGCCGGCGGGTAGCCCTCGAGGGAGTCGTCGTCGTCGTCTTCCTCTTCCTCTTCTTCAGAGGTGGGGCAGCCGTCCCAGGGGAACCGGTCGTCCTCGCTTTCCGACTCCAGTTCCCCGACGGCAAGGAACTGAAGATCTTCATCCCCGCTGGTCAGGGACTGGTCGTCTTCGGACCAGATGGAGGAGGCGTGGTCTTCCAGGTCCCATTCTTCTGGGGCGCGGATGTCCGGCGGCGTCTCGCGGGAGGAGGAGGACCCGTAGGAAAGCTGGAGGAGGAGGGAAGACATGGTGGGGGAGGGTTTTTTGGTGCCGATGGCTGGAACAGAGGAAGGGGATAAAGAGAGCTAATCAGTCGGCACAGTTAAATAATGAGAAATCTGGTAGAGATTTAATGCCATTACAGTTTCCAAGGAGTCGATGCCAAAGCTATCGAATTTTGCAGAGAAGCTGAGAAGACAGGGCATAATGATGACGGATCTGCAACGGCTCTGCTCTGCCATGACATGACCCTTCGAAGGAAAGCATAGTGGTTTTGGAATTATCATTGCCAAAACCAGGGGGCATGTGTTATCACCAGATTTTAGCCAAATCAGGGTGGGCCGTAAAGGAGATGGGCTTGAAAGATTACACGTGGAGGATCTCTGAAGCGGCCTTGCACGGAGAGTTTGGGCTAGATTGCCCGTATATCTTTAATTATAGTAGATTGCATCATAGATTAAAAGTTAGAGTTTGTCTCGTACACGGTGGGGATATTCCCACGTTAGAAAGTCCGCTGGACTATAAATATGTATCTAGGGTTTATGGAATAAACAACAACCAACGTTCAACCAAACAAATCAATCTCGGCGCATCGCCAACTCCTTCGTCTCGAGGGTTTCTATCAGGTAAGCGACATGCTGCCTAGATCGCATCTTGCGAGCTAGGCAGCACAAGCTCCACGTTGTTCATGCGTTGCTCGTACTGAAGCCTTGTTGATGGCGAGCAACGTAGTTATCATAGATGTGTTAGGGTTAGCATAGTTCTTCGCGTAACATGCTATCGTAGTGCAACCCTTGCATGTCTAGCCGCCCTCACACCTATCTTAGGTGTGGGGGCGGCACCCCGCTTGATCATTATTTAGTAGATCTGATCCGTTACGATTGCTCCTTGTTCTACAAGGATTAGTTTAATATCTGCAATAGTTAGGCCTTACAAAGGGGGGAGGATCCAGCGGCACGTAGGGTGTCGTTCGCAAGTCCTAAACAGGATGTTCCGGGGATCAACTTCGTGTTGGTTTTTAGGCCTTGTTTAGGATCGGCTTACGATCACCGTGCGTGGCCGCGAGGCCCAATCTGGAGTAGGATGATCCGATTATGCGGTGAAAACCTAAATCGTCGTAGATCTCATTAGCTTTATCTTGATCAAGCAGGACCACCATATATTCGTGCACCCCGTACGAATCATGGGTGGATCGGCTGAGCCGATTCACAGGATACCCTGAGAGCCGATCGAGGCTCGTATTTAATGTTTACGTGTATGCCATGCGAAACTAAGCGAGGCATCTCCATCACCTTCGACCAGGTATAGGTCAGGTGGCACGCCCTTGCAATCAGCATCGGACGTGTGACCAGAAGGCTTTGCGGGCCGTCGCTCGGAGGGACCTCAGCCAGCCGCAGCTCTAGGTTGTTCCCGGCTCTACGGTGTTGACCCATCGCTGCCCGCCGGTGGGTTTCTGACGTCAACAAATGTCCAGGCCTGTGATCATGGCCACGTCCAGCAGAGTTGGTGTCATAGGGCCATGGCCGAACATGAAGCAGTTCAGTGCATCAGACCAAAAGTAGCCGATTTTCAGGATGTTCTCATTCTTTTCAAGAGGAGATAGTGATAATGATAAGGCATCGGCTATCCCTATCGCGTCCCAGGTAGCATAGTGTGTTTTAGACACTCTACTGTACCATGCCACCCAACCTTCGGGAGGATTAGGCCAGGCTCGCAGGCAGTCGGCCCAGGAAGTCAGATCTAAATTCTGATTCACGAAGGGGATTCTATTGGCCTCGCATGAGATTAGGTGAGCGGGACTCTCGGAAGAACGGGGGCCAAGACACATAGAGTTTGGGAGAGAAGGGTGCGGCAGCAGGATGTCTGAAACCTAAAATTGATAACGGAATAGGACATTAATTCAGGTGTTTGCTGTTTACTCCTAACATTGATTCGAATGGCGAGGAGGCGGTTGAGGATTACCTTCAGACCGGAGACCATGGCGTTGGCGTTGGATGATTCCGCCATTTGATGCGCTGAGGAGTTGGGACGGCGCGGTTGAGATCTGAGATTCGTGGAGCTGCTTGGGCGGCGATTTGGGGATCTGAGTTTGCTTTCTCAGACGGAGGGCGCAGGTTACCGTTTGGAGGAGCAATTAGGTTGGCCTTACTCTTGTTTTATCGTAGAGGCTGATGTGATGTCATCGGCTCTTTCGGGGAGTGTTTGACTTTGACTGTCGGTAAAGTTAAATGGAAGTACTCTTCCATTAATCAGAGGGGTTTTTTAGATTGGTGATGAAATCAAGGAGGCAAGATGCCACGACATGACCCGACGAAGGAAAACATAATGATTTTGGAATTGTCATTTCCAAAACCAGGGGGCATGTGTTATCACCAGAATTTGACCGGATCGGAGGTGGGCCGCGATTGAAGATGGGCTTGAAGAATATACATAGAAGAAATACATGAATCGGCCTTATATGCAAAGTTTGGGCTAGTTTGCCCGTGTATCTGTAATATAGTAGGATACGTGGTTAGATAGAGTTTGGCTCGTCCGGTTGGGATTATTCCCACGTTAGAAAGTCTACGGACTATAAATATGTATCTAGGGTTTATGAAATAAACAACAATCACGTTCACCACAAACCAATCTAGGCGCATCGCCAACTCCCTTGTCTCGAGGGTTTCTTCCGGTAAGCATCATGCTGCCTAGATCGCATCTGCGATCTAGGCAGTACACGTTTATTCGTTGTTCATGTGTTGCTCGTACTGAAGCCATTTTATGGCGAGCAACGTAGTTATCATAGATGTGTTAGGGTTAGCATTGTTCATCGTATCATATGCTGTCGTCGTGCAACCCTTAGACGTCTAGCCGTCCTTACACCTATCTTAGGTGTAAGGGCGGCACCCCGCTTGATCATTATTTAGTAGATCCGATCCGTTATGATTGCTCCTTGTTCTTCAAGGATTAGTTTGATATCTGCATAGTTAGGCCTTACAAACGGGTTGAAGGATCCAGTGGCGCGTAGGGTGTAGTTTGCTAGCCCTAGACAGGATGTTCCGGGATCAACTTCGTGTTGGTTTTTAGGCCTTGTCTAGGGTCAGTTTACGATCACCGTGCGTGGCCGCCAGGCTCAATCACGAGTAGGATGTTCCGATTATGCGGTGAAAACCCTAAATCGTAGTAGGTCGTTTTAGCTTTATTTTGATCAAGCAGGACCACCATCTGATCGTACACCTCGTACGCATCATGGGTGGATCGGCTCCTTGAGCCGATTCACAGGATAACCTGAGAGCCGATCGAGGCTCGTATTTAATGTTTACATGTATGCCATGCAGGAAACTAAGCGAGGCACAATCCAACACCTTCCTGACCAGGTATAGGTCAGGTGGCACGCCCTGCACCAGCATCGGACGTGTGTGTCTTTGCGGGCCATCGCCGGAGGGACCAGGGCCAGCCCCGTCCTGGAGCCTCCCGGCTCTACGGTGTGCCCGTCGCTTCGCCAGAAGAGACCTCAAACTGCTTCACATCCGGAGTGGTGGTGAGCTCCTTTGTTTTCGGGTCAATACGGTACCGGGCCAGGAGAAAGTTCCTGGTTTGCTTGTTTTTGTATTGCGGGAAGAGGGGCTCGAGGCCGTTCTTCACACGCTCCTCATCCGCGGCGTCCCATTTCGGTTGCGCCACCCTAAAACCGCCAGGACCAAGTTTGTGGGTGCCTAAGTTCAGTTTTCGCATGTCCTTCCCCCACTGACTAGAATCCGACGTTGACTCGCTCTCGCACTTGATCTTGAAATCAGCGTAGTCTTGCTCGGTGATCGAGGGATTTGACTCCTTGATCTTCTCGTAACTCTCACCACTATTAATCATTTTCTTCACTCGGTTCCTCCAACTAGCGAGGGCGGTGCTCATCTTCGTGAGGGCGGCATTGTGCACTTTGTTCCGCATGAGACGCTTTTCTGAGCAGTCCACCGGGAACTCGTATCGTTCGTGCAGCTTCTTGAAGAGGAGGGTGCGCAAATTCGCTCGGTCAGGATGCCTGAGGTTCTCGGTGTTGATCGAGACCGTGCTCCGGAGGATGCACCCGAGTTGGGCCGAGTACCCTTTGACTAACTCAGGGGGCGCCGTTGGATGCCCACTGGCGTTCACTTCGGTGAATGCCTGCTTCACGGTGCTGAGCACATTTGGGCGACGCTCCCTCCGTAGCTTCTTCGGTTTGCCGGTGTCATCCTCGCCGGCACCATCCGTGGTGTGGTCATCCTCGCCGGCACCATCAGTGGTGTCATCGTCGGCGGCATCGTCCGCTCGGTACTCTGGATCGGTGCCATCATCCTCGCCGTCGTCGCGGCGAGGTTGTGACTCCATCACCTCCATTTCATCGGTTAGCATCCAGAATGGCTTGCTGCCGCTGCCGCCGGCCTCATCGTTGTCGGCCATGTTCGAACTAAGTAGGAAAAAATGCATAAATTAGCGCAAGATTTCACGGAAAAATTGGGCATGACCTATGCTAATTTATGTACATATGAGTGCCCCATTTTCGCCGAAACGGAAATGAATCAACATTTCGGCGATAATGGGCAACTCAGTCGATCCCTGCACAAGAATATGACACCATATACACATGCAAAACAATCCACCAGCTGAGCACCATGGCACATACACAATTGTTCCTCCATATACACCATATGCATCAGCTAACCATGGGCAGTACAGCAAGCAGCAAGCAGCATCAAGCAGCAAGCAGCAAGCAGCTAGCAGCTAGCAGCCAGCAGCAGTAGCAAGCAGCAGCAAGCAGCAACAAGCACCATCAGCACCAACAGCAAGCACCATCAGCACTAGTAGCACCAGCAGCAAGCACTAGTAGCACCAGCAGCAAGCACCAGGAGCAGCAGCACAGCACCGGTAGCAAGCACTAGCAGCAGCAAGGAGCAGGAGCAGCCACCATCAGCACCATCAGACCAGGAGAGGTGAGGTGTTGCTCACCGTGAGTCGCGTGGAGTCTCCGAGAGGTGAGTTGTTGCTCCGGGTCGAGGAAGATGCGGCAGCGACGGTCAGGTGCTCTTGTTCCAGGGCTGTGAAAGATGATGTAAACTATTAAATGAATAGAAAAATCAGTAACAAATCAGTAACTTTAAGAACCTAGCAGCAGCAACAATCAACCTAGCAACTAAAATGGTGGTTATTCATATTTGAGTGTACATGTACAGTACACAATGGTGGTTATTCATTTCAGTGAAAACAATTGTGGTGTTACTTGTACAGAGGCTGGAATCAAAACACACATCATCAGCAAAAATACTCCAAATGTCAAGAACACAAACAATTTTTTCAGCCTTCTAGTTTTGAAAGCCAAGACACTTGTATGCTTTCGACAGAGTAAGGTACCCAGGTTTAAAAATCTCAAATTGTTTTTAACTTGGTGTTCTCTCTATTAATTCCTTATTTCTTTCTGTTATTAAGCCTAAAACTTCACAAGTACAATAGGGCAATATCAATTATAAGAGGTCTTACTCTCCTGGTGCTTTCAGGACAGAAAGAACCAGCTTGGATGAAGCTATAACGATTTCATACACTAATCTAGAGGAGACTTCAAGCAATCCCTCAACCAAAAGAAAATAATGTAGCATATTTACCAGCAGATCTTTAGGGTTACAACATGTAAGAACATTTTGAACACTTATAAGCTAAACCAACATGAAATGCATGGTTGCTACCAATAAAAAACTTGGAAAATCTGTAGAAGTGACATATTGTGATTAGAGAGTTTTGCTACTCAGTTACAGGCTTACAGTGATCAGAAGTGATGATCAACATCGGTACATTGTATAATCATTTCTTTCAAGACAAGAGAGAGTGTTGCTCTACTACCAGCTAAACTAACGAAGTATCCATAAGCACAATTTACCATTCCAATAGGAGAATGGTGAAGTGGTGCGACACCAAACATTTCATTTTACTACTAATAATGTCAGCAAACTGAATTACAAAAAATGTGAACATCTGGACACAGGTTTGATTTATAAACAATAGGCTATGGGAAGATTATCCTCATCAAAAACATGTTTCTTTGGATGCATACCATGAACTTAGAGGGCTCAGCAAGGAAGTCTAGTTTTCTATATAGAATCCAACAAAGAAGCTATGAAGGTTACTGGAAGTCGTAAATAAATAAAAGAAAATTCACATCACAGGAGAACCTTAATCAAATAAAAGAAGCCAGCCGTAGCAGAGCACTTGTCTGCAACAAAGCACATCTTACTCGCGCAAATTCTGAATAACATTAACCTGATGGTGAATAACATTAACAATATCTGAATGGACTTTTATTGCTTAAAGTGTACTTTACATGTAACAATGCTCTTAATAGCATGCAATTGTGAGTTACTAAGCAGCAGGCTTGCAGTTCAAGGTGTTCAAATTTCACTTGTGAGTTACTAAATCAATTTTAAGCAACAACACTTGCAGTTCAAGGTGTTCATTAATTCACTTGCTGTTTTCCTAACATTGATTCGAATGGCGAAGGAGGCGGTTGAGGATTACCTTCAGACCGGAGACCATGGCGTTGGCGTTGGATGATTCCGCCATTTGATGCGCTGTGGAGTTGGGACGGCGCGGTTGAGATCTGAGATTCGTGGAGCTGCTTGGGCGGCGATTTGGGGATCTGAGTTTGCTTTCTCAGACGGAGGTCGCAGGTTACCGTTTGGAGGAGCAATTAGGTTGGCCTTACTCTTGTTTTATCGTAGAGGCTGATGTGATGTCATCGGCTCTTTTGGGAGTGTTTGACTTTGACTGTCGGTAAAGTTAAATGGAAGTACTCTTCCATTAATCAGAGGGGTTTTTTAGATTGGTGATGAAATCAAGGAGGCAAGATGCCACGACATGACCCGACGAAGGAAAAGCATAATGATTTTGGAATTGTCATTTCCAAAACCAGGGGGGCATGTGTTATCACCAGAATTTGACCAAGTCAGAGGTGGGCCGCGATTGAAGATGGGCTTGAAGAATATACATAGAAGAAATACATGAATCGGCCTTATATGCAAAGTTTGGGCTAGTTTGCCCGTGTATCTGTAATATAGTAGGATACGTGTCGGTTAGATAGAGTTTGGCTCGTGCCCGGTTGGGATTATTCCCACGTTAGAAAGTCTACGGACTATAAATATGTATCTAGGGTTTATGAAATAAACAACAATCACGTTCACCACAAACCAATCTAGGCGCATCGCCAACTCCCTTGTCTCGAGGGTTTCTTCCGGGTAAGCATCATGCTGCCTAGATCGCATCTTGCGATCTAGGCAGCACACCTTTATTCGTTGTTCATGCGTTGCTCGTGCTGAAGCCTTTTGATGGCGAGCAACGTAGTTATCATAGATGTGTTAGGGTTAGCATTGTTCATCGTATCATATGCTGTCGTCGTGCAACCCTTAGACGTCTAGCCGTCCTTACACCTATCTTAGGTGTAAGGGCGGCACCCGCTTGATCATTATTTAGTAGATCCGATCCGTTATGATTGCTCCTTGTTCTTCAAGGATTAGTTTGATATCTGCATAGTTAGGCCTTACAAACGGGTTGAAGGATCCAGTGGCGCGTAGGGTGTAGTTTGCTAGCCCTAGACAGGATGTTCCGGGGATCAACTTCGTGTTGGTTTTTAGGCCTTGTCTAGGGTCAGTTTACGATCACCGTGCGTGGCCGCCAGGCTCAATCATGAGTAGGATGTTCCGATTATGCGGTGAAAACCCTAAATCGTAGTAGGTCGTTTTAGCTTTATTTTGATCAAGCAGGACCACCATCTGATCGTACACCTCGTACGCATCATGGGTGGATCGGCTCCTTGAGCCGATTCACAGGATAACCTGAGAGCCGATCGAGGCTCGTATTTAATGTTTACATGTATGCCATGCAGGAAACTAAGCGAGGCACAATCCAACACCTTCCTGACCAGGTATAGGTCAGGTGGCACGCCCTTGCACCAGCATCGGACGTGCGTGCCGAGTCTTTGCGGGCCGTCGCTCGGAGGGACCAGGGCCAGCCGCAGTCCTGGGAGCCTCCCGGCTCTACTTGTTGCGGGTGCATTCCTTACCAGAAGAGCCTCAAACTGCTTCACATCCGGAGTGGTGGTGAGCTCCTTTGTTTTCGGGTCAATACGGTACCGGGCCAGGAGAAAGTTCCTGGTTTGCTTGTTTTTGTATTGCGGGAAGAGGGGCTCGAGGCCGTTCTTCACACGCTCCTCATCCGCGGCGTCCCATTTCGGTTGCGCCACCCTAAAACCGCCAGGACCAAGTTTGTGGGTGCCTAAGTTCAGTTTTCGCATGTCCTTCCCCCACTGACTAGAATCCGACGTTGACTCGCTCTCGCACTTGATCTTGAAATCAGCGTAGTCTTGCTCGGTGATCGAGGGATTTGACTCCTTGATCTTCTCGTAACTCTCACCACTATTAATCATTTTCTTCACTCGGTTCCTCCAACTAGCGAGGGCGGTGCTCATCTTCGTGAGGGCGGCATTGTGCACTTTGTTCCGCATGAGACGCTTTTCTGAGCAGTCCACCGGGAACTCGTATCGTTCGTGCAGCTTCTTGAAGAGGAGGGTGCGCAAATTCGCTCGGTCAGGATGCCTGAGGTTCTCGGTGTTGATCGAGACCGTGCTCCGGAGGATGCACCCGAGTTGGGCCGAGTACCCTTTGACTAACTCAGGGGGCGCCGTTGGATGCCCACTGGCGTTCACTTCGGTGAATGCCTGCTTCACGGTGCTGAGCACATTTGGGCGACGCTCCCTCCGTAGCTTCTTCGGTTTGCCGGTGTCATCCTCGCCGGCACCATCCGTGGTGTGGTCATCCTCGCCGGCACCATCAGTGGTGTCATCGTCGGCGGCATCGTCCGCTCGGTACTCTGGATCGGTGCCATCATCCTCGCCGTCGTCGCGGCGAGGTTGTGACTCCATCACCTCCATTTCATCGGTTAGCATCCAGAATGGCTTGCTGCCGCTGCCGCCGGCCTCATCGTTGTCGGCCATGTTCGAACTAAGTAGGAAAAAATGCATAAATTAGCGCAAGATTTCACGGAAAAATTGGGCATGACCTATGCTAATTTATGTACATATGAGTGCCCCATTTTCGCCGAAACGGAAATGAATCAACATTTCGGCGATAATGGGCAACTCTGTCGATCCCTGCACAAGAATATGACACCATATACACATGCAAAACAATCCACCAGCTGAGCACCATGGCACATACACAATTGTTCCTCCATATACACCATATGCATCAGCTAACCATGGGCAGTACAGCAAGCAGCAAGCAGCATCAAGCAGCAAGCAGCAAGCAGCTAGCAGCTAGCAGCCAGCAGCAGTAGCAAGCAGCAGCAAGCAGCAACAAGCACCATCAGCACCAACAGCAAGCACCATCAGCACTAGTAGCACCAGCAGCAAGCACTAGTAGCACCAGCAGCAAGCACCAGGAGCACCAACACAGCAGCAAGCACTAGCAAGCACTAGTAGCAGCAAGCAGTAGGAGCACCAGCAGCAAGCACCATCAGGACCAGGAGAGGTGAGGTGTTGCTCACCGTGAGTCGCGTGGAGTCTCCGAGAGGTGAGTTGTTGCTCCGGGTCGAGGAAGATGCGGCAGCGACGGTCAGGTGCTCTTGTTCCAGGGCTGTGAAAGATGATGTAAACTATTAAATGAATAGAAAAATCAGTAACAAATCAGTAACTTTAAGAACCTAGCAGCAGCAACAATCAACCTAGCAACTAAAATGGTGGTTATTCATATTTGAGTGTACATGTACAGTACACAATGGTGGTTATTCATTTCAGTGAAAACAATTGTGGTGTTACTTGTACAGAGGCTGGAATCAAAACACACATCATCAGCAAAAATACTCCAAATGTCAAGAACACAAACAATTTTTTCAGCCTTCTAGTTTTGAAAGCCTACAAGACACTTGTATGCTTTCGACAGAGTAAGGTACCCAGGTTTAAAAATCTCAAATTGTTTTTAACTTGGTGTTCTCTCTATTAATTCCTTATTTCTTTCTGTTATTAAGCCTAAAACTTCACAAGTACAATAGGGCAATATCAATTATAAGAGGTCTTACTCTCCTGGTGCTTTCAGGACAGAAAGAACCAGCTTGGATGAAGCTATAACGATTTCATACACTAATCTAGAGGAGACTTCAAGCAATCCCTCAACCAAAAGAAAATAATGTAGCATATTTACCAGCAGATCTTTAGGGTTACAACATGTAAGAACATTTTGAACACTTATAAGCTAAACCAACATGAAATGCATGGTTGCTACCAATAAAAAACTTGGAAAATCTGTAGAAGTGACAGATTGTGATTAGAGAGTTTTGCTACTCAGTTACAGGCTTACAGCAGTCAGCAGTGATGATCAACATCAGTACATTGTATAATCATTTCTTTCAAGACAACTGAGAGACTGTTGCTCTACTGCCAGCTAAACTAACGAAGTATCCATAAGCACAATTTACCATTCCAATAGGAGAATGGTGAAGTGGTGCGACACCAAACATTTCATTTTACTACTAATAATGTCAGCAAACTGAATTACAAAAAATGTGAACATCTGGACACAGGTTTGATTTATAAACAATAGGCTATGGGAAGATTATCCTCATCAAAAACATGTTTCTTTGGATGCATACCATGAACTTAGAGGGCTCAGCAAGGAAGTCTAGTTTTCTATATAGAATCCAACAAAGAAGCTATGAAGGTTACTGGAAGTCGTAAATAAATAAAAAAAATTCTCTCAAGTACCAACTAAATATCTTGCAAACAAAAGTAACAGATGAAAACTCAGAAATGTCTTTTAAACAACATTAACATGATACAGTATATCTGAATAACATTAACCTGATGGTGAATAACATTAACAATATCTGAATGGACTTTTATTGCTTAAAGTGTACTTTACATGTAACAATGCTCTTAATAGCATGCAATTGTGAGTTACTAAGCAGCAGGCTTGCAGTTCAAGGTGTTCAAATTTCACTTTATGATATGCATATAACCAGAGACATAGCATAGACATATTCAACACTACAGAGAGCATTCCTATGAACTCCAATGAACTACAAAGAACTACATTTGCTCTCAGCAGAAGGAGAACCACCTTTTGTGAAATCAAAATTCCTCATTTGGTTTGCATAAGGTGCATAGACTAGTTTACTATCCAACAGAATGTCGGCAAATCACTCAGGTACATCTAGCACAGAGAGGGGGAGCAGCAGCAGCAAGAAATTAGGAAGGCCGCGGCGTCGGCGTCAGCGGTCGAGGGCGGCGGCGTCAGCGGACGAGGTCGGCGAGGAGGAGCTGCTGGCGACGCGCGCGTGGGGTGCAGCTCTCGTGGCGAGGCCGGGGAGAGGAGGTCGCCGTGCTGTTGCTCGAGGCGAGCTTGAGAGGATCTGGTGGGGGGTGGGAGGGGTGGGGATCGAGGTGAATCGAGGGGAGGCGGCCGCCGGGGTCGAGGTGCTCGCGGGAGGAGGGGTGGCGTCGCTCGGGGAGGGGTGGCGGCCGCCGGTGGGAGGTGGCGTCGCTCAGAGGAGGGGTGGCGTCGCTCAGGGGAGGGGTGGCCGGCGGAGAGGAGGGCGCAGTCGCGAGGAAGAAGAGGAGGGATTTGGTCGGGACGGGGAAGAGAAGGGGGATTTTTTCTAAGTCCCCGACTCCCCTTAGCAATAGCGCACGTCTAGGGGTGCGCCACTATGAGGCTTAGCAATGGCGCACCTCTAGGGGTGCGCCACTGCCTCTTTAGGTTTAGGTCAAAACGAGCGCGGCACCTACAGTTGACAAGAATCGCACTGTACCGTAATGGCTAGCTCCCCCTGTTTGGTTTACCCTGGCCGGCCAGGTTCGAACCCTGGCGGCCCCAATTTTTTTCACTTTTTTATTAAATTGATTTAACACTATAATAAATAGCATAATACACCAAAATAAAAGGCATAAATAATTATAATTATGTAGAATATTTAAAATACTATAGAATCTAGAAAATATCCAAAAATATAAATTATATGTCTATTTTGATCGGTACAATGTGTAGATTAACAATATGACATCCATTATTCATACAAGAAAATGATACATAATTATCTTTTCACAATCTTCTTGCCCTTCTTTCTCGCGGTTGAATAATTTAGCCCCGGAACTCCTAGACTTCTTCTCTTGAATGGACGGCCTTTAGGTAGGGTGGTCCTGCTTCTTCTTGTTGTGTATGGTTCTTCATCATCGTCGTCGTCATCTTCCATCTTCGGATCGCCGTACTGGTCAAAGTCTAGCTCGTTGGCGGCTCCATCCATTCCGATGATGCTCCTTTTGCCTCTCCTCACGACAACACGGCTGGGCTTTTGCGGGTCGGTAATGAAGAAGCATTGGTCCACTTGGGAAGCTAGTACCCATGGCTCATATTTCGCGGTGACCTTTGCGCCCGCTGTCTTGGATTTGGCTTCGGGTATAACCATGGTGGTGAAATGCCGGTCTTCTTTTACGACGTTCTTGGCCCACCTGACACGGAACATCGGCACATTCTCTCCGGCGTAGCTCAGCTCCCAGATCTCCTCGATCTTTCCGTAGTATCTCTGCTTGATGTCACCGGTGTAGGACTCCATCGTTACCCCGGAGTTCTGATAATCGCTCTTCATGTCCTTTTCCTCGGTGTAGAATGTGTAGCCGTTGATATCGTACGCCTGAAATGTCATCAGGTTGTGTTCGGCGCCCTGTGACAAGGCGAATATGAGTTTTTCTTCCGCAGAAGAATCCTCGTCTATAGGGTACGTCAGCATCTTGTCCTTGAACCACCGCGTGAAGGTTGAGTTGTGCTCTTTGATTATATCTCCGTCCGTCCTCTGTTGGCCCTGATCACTGTACGTCTTTGCGATGAAGGTTTTGTGCTCTACCACCCAAGGATCGACCACGTCTATGTGTTGTAGCGCGACTAGGTTTGCTCTTTCAAAGTCGGCGATTCGACCCTTGAAGTCGACATGCATTTCGCGGCTACCGTCGCGGTGACCCCATCCAGCGAGCTTCCCGAGATGCCTGTTTACGGGCAGGCCAACGGGGTTCTCGATTTCTAGATAACTCGTGCAGAAGGAGATGCACTCTTCGGTCAGAAAGCCCTTGGCTATGCTTCCGTCTGGACGTGCCCTGTTGCGAACGTACCCTTTGATGACACCATTCATCCTTTCGAACGGCATCATGCTGTGCAGGAACGTCGGCCCCAGTTGGATGATATCCTCCACGATATGTACCAGCAGATGCACCATAACGTCGAAGAATGCGGGCGGGAAGTACATCTCAAGCTCGCACAGTATCACCACGATCTCTTCCTGTAGCCTTCTAAGTTGCCTCACGCCAACAGACTTCCGAGAGATGACGTCGAAAAAGTTGCATAGGCCAAAAAGCGTTTCACGGACGTGCGCGTCCATGATCCCACGGATTGCAACCGGAAGTATCTGCGTCATCAGCACGTGACAGTCGTGAGACTTCATCCCGCTGAACCTCTGCTTCGCTTTGTCTAGGTACCTGCTTATCTTCCCCGCGTAACCGTAAGGAAGTTTTACTCCTAGGAGACAGTCGAAAAACTGCTCGATCTCCTTCTGACTTAGAGTGAAGCACGCGGGGGGGCAGTAATATTCAATCTTTTTGGCCTTTTTGCCCTTGCGACGACTTTGCGTGTCCTCCGCCTCATCATCGTCATCGTCATCATCATCATCATCATCATCATCATCATCATTAGGGCATCCCGCGTGAAGCTCCTCCCTGATCCCAATTGATTGCAAGTCGTACCTTGCTTTCGGCCCATCTTTGGTCTTCTCTGGCATGTTGAGGAGGGTACCAAGCAGACTCTCGCACACGTTCTTCGTGATGTGCATGACATCAAGGCTGTGAGGCACACGGAGGATCTTCCAGTACGGCAAGTCCCAGAAAACAGACCTCGTCTTCCATACCTTAAGCAGCGGCTCCGGCGCCTTTCGCTTCTTTCCCGGCGGTGGGCACTCTTTCCAATTTTTCAATAGCTCGTCTATTTGCTCGCCGCTTCTCGTACGTGGCCGTCTTCGTGGTTCGTCTTGACCATCGAACAGATCCTTGCGTTTCCTCCATGGGTCGTCCTCGCGAAGCCACCTTCGATGTCCCATGAACACCGTTTTCGAGGACCCGGGATCTCTATCTAGCTGGCGGTACGTTGTGTCGTCCATGCACCTGACGCATGCATTGAATCCGTGGACCACCTGCCCCGCGACATATCCGTAACCCTTATAGGCGTGCTTAGTTCGTGGCGCACCGTTCATGCGCCACGAAACTTATTTTGCGGCGCACCGGCAAGGTGCGCCACGAAATAGCTTAATTTTGTGGCGCACCATGGAACACTGCGCCACAAAAACTTTGTGGGGCCCACACCCTGTCACGCCCAATCATTGGTTTCACTTTTTCTACGGCGCACTGCACTTGGTGCGCCACAGAAATAACGTATTCTGTGGCGCACTGGCCTCGGTGCGCCACAGAAATAACGTGTTCTGTGGCGCACTGGCCTCGGTGCGCCACAGAAATAACGTGTCCTATATCATGGCCGTACCCCTCCCTCGCCCGTATACCACTCTCTCCCCTCTCCCCTCTCCCCGCGCCGCCGCCTTCCATGGCGAGCGCTGCCGTCGCCGCCGCCTTCCTCCGCGAGGGCCGCATGCCGCCACGCTCCACCCATCCCCGCCACCAGCAGCACAAGCCGCTGCGGCGTGGAGGAGGAGGGGCCGGCGCGGCGTCAAGGTGGAGGAGCCGCCGCCGCGTCAAGGTGGAGGAGCCGCCGCGACCTCCACCCCTGCCGTCGTCGTCGGTGAGCTCCTCCACAACTGCCGTCGTCGTCGGTGAGCTCCCTCCCCTCCCCTCCCTCTTCCTCTCCCGCGCGAGCACAAAGTGCTCGATGAAATGCTGCTGTGATTTTCTACTGCTGTTGTGCTCGATGAAATGCTGTTGTGCTCCCCTTTTCTTATTCTGTATAACTTGGCTAATTACATGGATTGAATTATGATCCCATTGATGCCATTTATCTGGTATGTGCACATGGATTGAATTATGATCCCATTGCTTGCAGTTGTTGCCTGTCAAGAACTGCATGAAAGCCTTGATTAAGTGCTTTACTGAAGCTTTGGCTTTAGTGAAGTGTCATGTGCAGGTCATGCTGCTATTGCTTGATTAATTGGTGCTATGCTTGTTACTGATGGAGCTATAGTTGATTAATTGGTGCTATGCTTGTTACTGATGCTGCTATATTGCTTGATTAATTGGTGCTATGCTTGTTACTGATGCTGCTATATTGCTTGATTAATTGGTGCTATGCTTGGTACTAAATTGGTGCTATGCTTGGTACTAAATGGACATGCTATATGAACACCAGCTACTAGCAGTGACATGCTATATTGGCTCTATATATATCTGCTCCAAAGGTTCCATTTGGAGCCTGGATTGCTAGTGGTTATTGTCAACTTATATCACTTGCTATGCCTGTGTGGCTTACTGGATCATATGTACCTGTTGTTTGTGGAGGTTTACTGCCACTTGTTATTGATGAACCATGTGATGGTAATGATTCAATTTAATTCAATGATGTTAATTTGATTTCCATCCTTTGTTGGAAATAAATCCATGTCTGAACCTGTACAAGGTAATGAAGATTTGCTCACTTGGTATTGCTTGCTAGTTGGACATTTGGTTGGTTTTGATGCTACTGGTTCATTTAAATGCATGAAATGCTACTATGGTATGCTACTGTGGTATCCTTGTGAAGAAAATGATGGATTCTTGTGAGCTTATGGTATGCTACTATGCTACTATGGTATCCTTGTGAAGATTTACTTGATGGATTCTTGTGAGCTTATGGTATGCTACTATAGAGATATTCACATTAGGGAATCATGTAAATGAATGCCACTGTGGTATCCTTTTCTTGTTGGCTTTGATGAAAATAGAGATATCCACAGTAGGGGATCATGTAAATGAATGCCACTGTGGTATCCTTTGAAGAAAAAGGACTGTTTCTGATGGTTTTAAAAGGCTAGGTGGTGCTAGGTGATTCAGTTGGCTACCAAGACTTGTCTCATCTGGTTAGCTGGGATATGCTATGTGTTGTTGCTTGTTTAGGCATATCTATCACTTACTGGATTTACTGGTTCTTGATTGGCCTCTCTTTTGCCAGCATCACTTGGTCTATATACCAAGTGATGAATAATCCCTTTGGAGCATCTGCTCCATGCATGCTATGTGTGTTTGAGCATCTTGACTTATGTCACCATGGTTGCTGGTTTGTTGGTGTTTTTGTACTTGCCGATGATTAGATGGTTGGTCGATCACTCGTACACTCGGGGGTGGAGCAAGTGAGCCTGGTGTGATGGCACAAATATCAATATTTTGTGCATCCTACCTGGCCTCACTTACTCCATCCCTGGATGTTAATATTTGTTTCGACCAACAAAGTATGAGGCATTCCATTTAGTTCATACTAGCTACTTCTTAATTGCATTGGCCTTTCTTCCATTTTAGTGCCGATGATTAAATTGTTTGGTCACTTGTACACTCTGGGGTGGGGCCAGTGAGCCTGGTGCGATGGCACAAATATCAATCTCTTGTGCATTCTACCTGGCCTCACTGACCCCATCCCGGAATGTTAATATTTCTTTCGACCAACAAAGTATGAGGCATATGATATCTAGTTGAGATACCACTTGGCTCTTTCTTCCATTTTAGTGCCGATGATTAGAATGTTTGGTCACCTATACGCCGCAATATACTTTGTAGACGGGCCCCCCTTTCCCCGGCCGCCGTTCCGTGAACGAGTCTTTGACGAGACAACAACGCCGACCTGCCTCTCCGGTGCATCACCACTTTTCTTCTCTCGCCGTCCAGTACGTGAACGAGTCCTTAATGCAAAGACGGTGTCAGCCTCCCTAGCATCATGCCGACCCCTGTTGCCGTGCTTCAGGCCGTGTCTCAGGCGCCCTGCACTCTTCGCCTTTTTGCCCGGTGAACGAATAGACTAATCGTTGGAATAAGGAAGCCGATGACGGCCGATCGCAATTTAATCTTGCGACCGGCCGTCATCGGTTTCCTTATTCCAACGATCAGTCTATTGGTTCACCGGGCAAGAAGGCGAACAGTGCAGGGCGCGGGACACACGGCCTGAAGCGCGGCAACACGGCCCGGCATAATGCTGGGCAGGCCGGCACGGTCTTTGCATCAAGGACTCGTTCACTGGACGGCGAGGGACTGCCGTGGTTCTGCGCCGGAGAGGCAGATCGGCGTCGTTGTGTCGTCAAGCACCCGTTCACGGAACGGCGGCCGGGGAAAGGGGGCCCTTCTGCAAAGTATACTGCGGTGTATACTGCAACTATGGTTTCTGACCATAGTATTTGTGTTGACCAACAATGTATGAGGCACTTATTCCATTTTGTCATTCCATTTGCTTTGAGATTTTCAAAATGCCGATGATTAAAATGTTTGGTCACCGTACACTCGGGGGCGGCGTAAGTGAGCCTGGTAAGATAGCACAAATATCAATCTCTTGTGCATCGGACTTGGTCTCACTTACACCATCCCTGAATGTTAATATTTGTGTTGACCAACAATGTATGAGGCATTTATTCCATTTCTCTTGTGCATCGGACTTGTTGGTCTCACTTTCTTCCATTTTCATCATAGTAGGAACTGGATGAAGGACCCCGATGCAAGCGAGCCTGGTGGGTAGAGATGAGGGAGCAAAGGAGGAACCGGATGAAGACTACTTTGTATCTCAAAATTGTGAATTTTGTATGAATTAAGAGTTGTATGCAAAACATTTGACACTTAATTGCCACTATATATGTATCTCGATCGGGCTCTAAGTAATGTGATGATGATGTCTATGTTATATCTGTGCAATGTACATGATATTTATATTATATCTGAATGTTGCTGTATATAACCTGTATATCTGTATATTGCTGTCTATAAACTGCATGTGTATAGCAGGCAGCACAAAATCGTGTATAATACAAGCAAATTCTGTGGCGCACTGAAAACCAATTCTGTGGCGCACGCTTTTCTGTGGCGCACCTAAGAACACGTGCGCCACAGAAACCTTAATTCTGTGGCGCATGGGAAGGTGCGCCACAGAAACCTTATTTTTGTGGCGACGTTGTGGCGTCCCATGCGCCACGAATCCATTGAATCCGTGGACCACCTGCCCCGCGATATATCCGTAACCGAGAAAGTCGTGCACCGTCGTGAGCAACGCGGCTCTCATAGGGAAATATTCTTCCGCGGCGGCGTCCCACGTATTGGCAGGCGCGTCCCATAGCGTGGCTAGCTCCTCTTTCAGAAGCCCCATATACAGATTGATGTCGTTCCCTGGTTGTTTCGGCCCTTCAATTAGCATACTCATTTGAATGTACTTCCTCTTCATGCACAACCAGGGGGAGGTTGTACATCCACACAAACACGGGCCAGGTGCTATGCGTGCTGCTCTGGCTGCCAAACGGATTGACTCCATCGGTGCTCGCGCCCAGCCTTATGTTCCTAGGATCGTCCCCAAATTCTGGGTACTCGAGGTTCAACGCATTCCACTGGCTAGCATCCGAAGGGTGTCTCAACATCCTGTCCTTTTTCTTTTTCTTCGGATCATCTGCGTCATCTTCTCCCTTCCTCATCTCCGCGTGCCAGCGCATTAGCTTTGCTTGCTTAGGATCCGCGAAATACCGCTGCAGACGAGGAGTGATCGGAAAGTACCACACCACCTTCCGAGGAGCTTTCTTCCCCTTCTTGTACCGACTGACGCCGCACTCCGGACATATGGTACACTCCGCGTGCTCGTTCCGATAAATGATGCAATCGTTCAAGCACACATGGTATTTCACATGCGGTAAATCCAGAGGACACACGATTTTCTTGGCCTCCTCGATACGTCGGACAAAAATAACCTTTCGGCCGTGCGCCACAGAAATAAGGTTTTTGTGGCGCACTTGGGCCGGTGCGCCACAGAAATAAGTAGTTCTGTGGCGCATGTGATATAGCTGCGCCACAGAAATAGGTGCGCCACAGAATTATTTTTTGGTGCGCCACAGAACTATCTACAGGTATACTCGATTTTGTGCTCCCTGGTGTATTATACAGGTTTTATACTGGTTTTATACACAGTATACAGGTTATATACTGATATAATATAGACAGATATAATATGGACATATATAATCATCACATCATCATCACATTACTTAGAGCCCGATCGAGTTATACATATAGCTCCATACAACTCATAATCCATGCAAATTAAGAAAGTTCTCATCATCTCTAGATACAAACGAAGTGACACCGGCCGCCGCCTACACTAGGATGAAATAGAGTACCGCCGCGACGATGGTGAGCAAGAGCGAGAGCACAAGGAAGGCCTTCATCTTGCTCTTGTTCGCTTGGTGCGCCCTCCACTTGGCAACCGCCTCGTGTCTAGTCGGGTACCCTTTGTAGCAGTTGCCGCTGAACTTGTGCACCTGTTTCTTGCACTCCTCCCACTCCTCGTACACTCCTGGAACCCGCCCCTCGAACACGACGTAGTACGTCATCTCTATGGACACAAGGCATATTAGTATATAACGCAATGGAAAGAGTTAGAGGGTTCACATGCATACATATTCACAAGAATTAAAGCAAGGAAATAATAATAAACCTAAAAGAAATATAGCATCGGTATCACATAAGTAATATGGTTCAACGATAACGACTACAATAGAAATTGAAGTCCAACAACGACGACCACCGTTTCGAGCAAATTAAGCAAGTTTAGTTTACAACACGGTACAAATTGTCTATCGATTCAAAGTAATGCTAGCTAGGCACACCGGCCTCGGTCAACGAGACGTCTTCTTGAGCGGCTCCGGGAACGGCTTGTACAAGTCCTTCGTCGTCCACGTCCTTCCATCACCCTGCCTATGTAGGCGTTCTTCGATATCCCTCTTAGGCAACGCTCTGGCTGCGTGTAAGAGCCCCGATCCGTTGGATACATCTTGTAAGATAATTTCCGAGAGCTTTACTTGGATGCGATGGAAGTCTTCTCTAAGATCATCATCACTGATTTCCCCCGACATTTTAATGGGGTCTCGCTTACTAGGTGGCAGAGACATCATCTCTGCATCCTCGACAAACCCTTTAAGGTGATGGAGGACATAGAAGGCCTCCTTAATGCTGCCAGCTGGCTGCTTGATACAAGGGAAGTTGATCACGTGCTTGAACCCGATCTTTTTAGTGTCCGGCCTGATATATTGCCCATTCTTGTCGAAGGTGCCTCCACTTTTGGAGTAGCCAAGGATAGCCTCATCGAGAACACCCCTTATTCTCGTGTAGTCTTTCTTCGTCGTCGTACTCGACGAGTCGAAATACTGGGCTAGTGACCACTTTGGATCTAGGATGATGAGTGTGCAGTATTTGTCCCTGCTCAACACATGCAATTGAAATGGAATGTTGGAAATGATCGGCAATGGAAGAAATATATAAGAAAGCATAAGTTACGACGGCCGTGAGCGGATGTGTACTTACTCGGGAAAGACAGGCAGAAGAATGGTGTTGCTCTCTTTGTGCATGAGCATGAAGTTCTGGAGGTACCGCACCGCCTTGGTCCGTGTCCTTGAGCCGTCCTGGAGCTGGCTATCGCGCATGTAGTAGGGATCCGCTACCGCGATGTGGCGGGGTCTCTCTCTGTTGATCTTCATCTGAAGATTGATCGCGTATAGGCGCACCAAGTTATAGTCGAGCCGTTTCGAGTGAAATAGATTGAAGACGTCCTCGAACGCTATGAAGAAGATATCCGCGGGGTCTTCATTGACGAAGCTCTGGTCGGACGGCACCTTGACCGAGAACACCGGGTAATTTGGATCCTTTTCTTTAAGAAGGACGCTCTCTTGATAATGAATAGAGTGCTGCAAAGGGAGCATTTGTCCACTTGCGAGGTGTTCCATGTCCGGAGGCAGTATAGGTTTACCAGCCTCATGACACCGGGGCAAGCCATCCGGGGTAGGTGGTACCATGTCGTCGGCCCGGATCCTCTTAGGAGCAGGCTGGCTCGAAGATGCGCCCTTCTTGGGTCCTCTCTTCCTTCCCTTCTTCACCTGACCTACTGGGGGTGCTTGTGGTGCTGATGGTGGTGCTTCGGGTGCTGGTGGTGCTTCTGAGGTTGCTGGGGTTGATTTGGGTGGCTCCCCGATGATCGTCTTACGCAGCGTGTTAGGGCTGAAAACGGTAGCAGGCTTGACTTGAGCTGGATTGCCAGCCTCCGGAGGAGTGTCTTGAGAAAGACCCGTGAAGACCAGGCGCTGCTTCGTGACTGTAGGGGGACGAGTAAGTTGATCGCCGTGTGTGCGGAAGGCTTGTTCATCCATAGGAGGCATGTACATATCTTGGCTGCAGGCGCCAGTGTTGATGTAGGCATCGATGTCATCATCATCATCTACATCGTTGCCATCAAGTGGCGCCATGTCCTGGACCTTAGGTGGTGGCGGTTGCGATGCCGCCGCTTGGCGTACCGCGTGTCTAGTAGACGGTCGTTGCGGTAGCGCTCCCAACAACTGTTTGTGGCGTCTGGTGGTGACGGCGATCGTCGGTTCCTTCCGGGTGGCGGCGGCGACCGCCGGTTCCTTCAGGGTAGTGGGGGCGGCGACCGCCGGTTCCTTCAGGGTAGTGGGGGCGGCGACCGCCGTTTCCTTAAGGGTGTCGTCGGCGCTGGCGATCTTGGGCCGGATGATAGGGGAGGTGGCGCCGGTGCTTTTCTTACCACTCGGAAGACCCCCCCCAGACGAATCTGGTTCTTCGGCCATGTCATAAGCCATGAGGTGCAATCCCCAAGGGGGAAAACGTCGCCTTCGTCTGTGCCCGGAGGTTGAAAGGGGGGATGGCGTAGCGGTACTCCGGCACTACCATTACCAACTTGACCTTCGCCACGTCTTTCGCCAATGTAGTGCCGTGCATAACGCGGGAAGCCATGACATAGCCGCTAGCAACTTCCACCAACTCGCCGCCGGGCTCCACCGTTTGCAGAAGTATGCATTGTTCATCCTGAGTCAGGGGCGCCATGTTGGGCATCGTGAGATGGCAGTCACGAAAGGCATATATAGTTAAAGAAGATGACGCGAAGGAGTAACTAATGAGTTTACCTCCTTGATGGCGTCGATCTCGGCTACTGTCGATACAAGGGCGGCGGTTGGGGGCGTCGATGCGACCAGTTGGAGCTGCGGCGGCGGTTGGAGCTGCGGCGGCGTCTGGTGGAGCCCCGACGCCGGCGTCGGGTGGAGCGGCACCGTCGGCGACACGTGGAAGCTTGAGTTGCTGCCGCTAATGCTGGGCACATGTATCGGCCCCACTTGACCTCCCGCATTCCAAGCAGCTAACCCCTCCATCAACCCAGGGGGATGATCTGCCGGATCTTCTCGTCCAATAACTTGTTCATCATCTCCGTGTTCTCCAGAGGCTTTTCGGCCACCAGCTTCTCTAGTGACTCCACCTTCTTCTTCAGCTCCTGAACCTCGGATTTATCCTTTGCCGATGACCTCCTCTCCAGCTTTCTCGTCTTGGCATCCGATCCGTAGTACTCGGATAGCTTCATACTTGTGCCAAAGCCGGACACACGGCCACCCGACGTCGGTGGCTTGTCTAGCTCCCTCTCCTTGTATTTGTTCATCGCCCTGTTGAAAGGCGTGTCCCACGGTTCCGTCGACCCCTGGGACGACGGGCCAGCCTTCGTCAACTCTTCATCCTTCAGACAAAGGAACTTAAGGTTAGCCCATTTGGCTTCATTGCCTAATAAGATGAGCGAAATAATATAGAACTATCCTTACCAGGTACTTCTCGAAATCCTTCACGTCTTCGTGATCCGTAATAAATTCCCCCGTCTTCCAGTCTAAGTAGTAGCGGGACCGGACAAAGTTCCTAGCCTGTTCATCCTGGATTTTGTGCCAGGGGTTTTCTTTCCCCAGACGTACCATCTCGGCATCCTCCTTGTCCCAAGTGGGCTGTTTTCCTCGGTAACCGCCGCTTCCGCAATGGTGGGTCCCTAAGTTCAAATCCCGCATTTTCTTCCCCCAGGCGGTCCATTTTTTAACATCGTCACTCTCTAAGTAAGACTTGAATGCATTAAAGTCTTGTAAGGAGAGCGACGGTTCTTTGGTACTTATCCTCTCCCAGCTTTCACCGGCGTCGATCTTTTTCTTCAGCCGGTTCTTCCAGCTGCTCAAGGCGGTGCTCATCTTTGTGAGAGCTAAAGAGTCCACCTTCTTATTGAACGGCTCCGGGAACGTGTATCGTTGGTGAAGCTTCTGGAGGAGGGATTGGACGATAGCCTCGTTCTCCTTGCTTCTGAGGTCATGAGTTAGGATCGGCACGGTTTCACGGACGATGCACCCTAGTTGCATGCCGTACCCTTTGGCAACCCACGAAGGCTCCATCGGTTGGCCACTTGGGGAGACTACCGTGACAACATCGGTGACGTTGGCGAGCACTTGCGGCCTCCGATCCCTCCTCGCCCTCCTCGCCGTCCTCTTCTTCTTACCCTCCTGAGGGTTGCCGCCGCTATCACCTTCCGTGCGGTTGGCCGCGTTCTCTTCACCGGTCGTCTCTTCACCGGTCTGGGCGGCGTCGTCCCAGGTATCGTCATCGTCGCCGGTGTCGGCGGCGGCCCCCCGGCCCTCTCCCTCGGAGGCAGTGTCCCGGCCCTCTTCCTCATCGTCGGGCGACTCGGCGGCGGCCTTCCGGGGCTGCTCGTAGTCCTCCCAGAAGTCCTTGTTGGCCTCTCTCGCTTCTTCGTTCTGGCTCCTGGGCTTAGAAGTGTTGCCCGACATGTTTATTTTTGCACTTCATTAAAAAGAGGCAACAAGTTAGTACAAAAGTGAACCAAAAAATTCGGCATGACCTTTGCTATTTTTTCTACGTAGGAGTGCCCATTTCTCAACCGAAACGGAAGTTAATCAACGCTTCGGGAGAAATGGGCAACTCAATGAAATCCCTGCAAAAATATCCACCATATACACCATATATCCACCATATACACCATATATCCACCATATCCACCATATCAGTTAGTACTACAAACCAGAAACCTGGAGCACTACAACAAATTAACCTGGAGTACTACAAACCAGAAACCTGGAGCACTACAACACCATATAGTTCCTATTTTTTTTAACCTGGAGCACTACAACAAATTAACCTGAAGCATCTACAATACATCAAACAAAACCTGGAGCATCAGTACAGGAGGCATTATTAACCTAGAGCATCAATACAACAGATATTATTAACCTGGAGCATCTACAACAAATTAACCTGGAGAATCTACAATACATCAAACAAAACCTGGAGCAATCACCTGGAGCACTACAACAAACCTGGAGCATCTTTTTAACCAACTGTTAGCATATTTAGTGCAGCCAAGGCAGTAGCTAATGACTTAGAAAAATGACTTCAATAGTAGGCAGTAGCATTTCATTCAAAATCAACTAGGCAGTATCATTTCATCATTAGCTTGTTCATTTTTTCATTTGTATTAAAAAACCTATTGCATTGTATTAAAAAACCTACTGCATTGTTCATTTTATTGAACCATGTACATCAACAGAGTAGTAGCAGCTTCATTTTAATTTTCATTTAAACAAACTTCATTCTTTTTCAGAGAGAACTTCAAGAACTTTATTAGCTCTACTGCATTTTCTCAACGAACACAGTTCATATATACTATATATATACTGTATATATACTGCAACCATCTATGCATTTAATCATGTATTTAATTAGTGGTCATATGTGAACTAAAACCATCTATTTAATCAGTGGCCAAAGGTGAACTAAAACCATCTATTTAACAAGTGATTCACTAGCACATGCAACACACACATGATCACTAACTCTCACCCTAATTCTGTTCTTACTAAATGACAAGATTAATATCTACATTTCTCTGCCAATTCGAAAACCTAAATCACATTCAAAACATTACCTAGCAGTAGTAAATTTGTATCTACATTCACTAACTACATTCAAAACCTAAATCAACCAATTCACTAACTACATTCACTAACCAATTTGTATCTGCCAATTCACTAACTACATTCAAAACCTAAATCAACCAATTATTTGTATCTACATTTCTCTGCCAATTCGAATTTAGAAAACCAATTAATTGTTTACTGCAAAACACAAGAGACCAATTAATTGTTTACTGCAAAACCAACATACCAAACATATAAACAAATAATTCGGGCTTGGATTGGATCATGGCAATGCAAACAACATATTGTACCAATGTTGACCTTCTTCTCCAAAATTCGGGCACAAGACAGTGGGGAGGGGGACAAGGGAGTGGGGAGGGGGAGAGGGACTCACCGAACGGCGGCGGTGGCAGGGCGCGGTGGTGATGGCGTTGTCCTCCTCCTCTGCGGCGGCTCGGGCTCGCGCGTCCTCCTCCTCGATCTGCGGCGGCGGCTCGGGCTTGGGCGTCCTGCTCGGCGGCGGCATGGCGTCCTCCTCCTCCTCCTCTGCGGCGGCGGCTCGGGCTCGCGCGTCCTCCTCCTCGATCTGCGGTGGCGGCTCGGGCTTGGGCGTCCTGCTCGGCGGTGGCGTGGCGGTCCTCCTCCTCCTCCTCCTCGGCGGCAGCGGCGCTAGGTGGCGGCGCTTGGCGGTGGTGGTGGTTGCGAGAGCAGTGGCGCTAGGGTTTGTCGGGGAAGAAACTGCTGTTGTGAGTGGGGAAGAAAGGGTCGATCGAGTTATTTCACCAAGTGTCTAAATTCTGTGGCGCACCCCTCCATGTGCGCCACAGAATTAAGCATTCTGTGGCGCATCAACTATGACATGCGCCACAGAATTCCTTAATTCTGTGGCGCACCTAAAGGGGCGTGCGCCACAGAATTTAGACACTTAGCAAAACAAAATGGTTTACTGCTGTGTACTGACAGTTACTTAGCACTAGCCCAGTGGTTAAGGTCAATGTTAGCCCATTAGTAGCCAGGTTCGAACCCTGGCTGCCACACAATTTTTCTTCCTTTTTTTCATATTTTAGTTACATTTCAATAAATAACACAACATTATTTAGTAATTAGTAGAGTATTATAAATTAATTGTCTCATACAAACATGTACGTTCTTGTTTCTCTCACACACACATGGATGTACTTGTCTAACACACACTCACACACATGTGATAGACCAAAAAAAGATCTTCTTCGTCCCGGCTTCGAGCTCTAGCTAGCGTCTCTTCGCAATCTTCTTGCCCTTTCGGTTGTTGGCGGTTGAATACTTTATGCCGGCCACCTTGAGATTTCTTCGCGTGAACGGACAACCTTTAGAGGGTAGGGAGGTCTTCCTTCTTACTTTACTAGTAGTAGGCATGTCGAAGTGCCTGTCGAATTCCTCCTCAATCTTCGGGTCACCGTTCTTGTCCAAGTCTTCCTCGTTGGCGTCTCCTTGCATTCCTATGATGCTCCTCTTGCCCCTCCTGACGACAACACGGCTAGGCCTCGACGGATCGGTGATGAAGAAGCATTGGTCAACTTGGCTACCGAGTACCCATGGCTCATTTTTCGCGGATGCGTTCTTCGATTTTGCATCGGGTATAACCATGGTTGTGAAATATCGGCCTTCTTTTTCGACCTTCTTGGCCCATCTCACACGAAACATTGGCACCGTCTCTCCACAGTAATTGAGCTCCCATATCTCCTCGATCCTTCCAAAAAATCTTTCATTGACATTAGTCTCGTCATCGGCGTATGACAGCATAGTTACTCCTGAGTTTTGATTTTCACTATTTCTGTCCTTCTCCTCGGTGTAGAATCTGTAACCGTTGATGTCGTACCCCTGATAGGTCCTTACGTTATGCGCGGGTCCCTGTGATAAGGTGTATATGAGTTTTTCATCTTCGGTAGAAGGCGTATTTCTCTGTGCTTCAAGCAGTTGAGTTTGCTTGAACCAACGCGTGAAGCTGGAGTTGTGCTCTTTGGTTACGTCTCCCATCTTCCTCGGCCGGCCCATATCGATGTAATTCTGCTCGACCATGCTTTTGTGCTCTTGCACGAAAGGTTCGATCAGTTTTAAGTGTTGTAGCGCGACCCGGTGAGCCCTGTCAAAGTCGTCGCGTCGATTTTCAATGCCGACATGGACTGAGCGGTAGCCCTCGCGGTGACCGACTCCAGCGAGCCTCCCGAGGTGTGTCCTGGGGGGTAGACCAACATGATCCTCGTCGTCCTCGGTGCTTAGATAATTCTGGCAGAAGGAGATGCACTCGTAGGTTAGAAACCCCTTGGCCATGCTTGCGTCTGGACGGGCCCTATTGCGAACGTATCCTTTCATGACACCGTTCTGCCTTTCGAAAGGCATCATGTTGTGGAGGAACGTTGGGCCGAGCTGCTTGATGTCTTCAACGACATGGAGAAGGAGATGGACGCATATATCACAGAATGCAGGCGGGAAGTAAATCTCGAGCTCACATAGTATCACCACGATCTCATCCTGTAGCATCTTGAGCTGCCTCACGCCGATCGACTTCCTGGTGATAACGTCAAAAAAGTTGCATAGGCCAAACAGCGTATCACGGACGTGCTCGTCCATTATGCCTCGGATCGCAACGGGAAGTATCTGCGTCATTAGCACGTGGCAATCGTGAGACTTCATCCCGGTGAACCTCTTCTTCGCTACGTCCAGATATCTGCTTATATTCCCCGAGTAACCGTGAGGAACTTTCACTCCTAGGAGGCACCTGAAAAACTGCTCGAGCTCCTCCGGACTCGTTGTGAAGCAGGCAGCGGGAAGCTGCACCGCGTTCTTCTTAGCCCTTTTACGGAGACGTTGAGTCCCTTCCGTCTGATCATCATCATCATCATCATCGTCAGTATCGGGGGCTTGAAGATCTTTCCTGATGCCAAAATGTTTAAGATCGTATCTTGCTTTCGGTCCATCCTTGGACTTTTCTGAGTTGCAAAGAGTGCCAAGCAGACTCTCGGTAACGTTCTTCGTAATGTGCATGACATCGAGGCTGTGGGGCGTGTGGAGGACCTTCCAGTACTCCAAGTCGTGGAAAACAGACCTCGCTTTCCATACACCGAGCAGCGGCTCTGGCTTCGGTCGCTTCTTTCCCGGCGCTGGGCACTCCTTCCAATTTTTCAGAAGATCATCGATTTCTGCGCCGCTCCTCGGGCGTGGGGGTCCATCGGGCTCATCTTTACCATTGAACATATCACCGCGTTTTCTCCACGGGTGATCCAAGCGAAGCCACCTTCGAGCACCTGGGTAGACGGTTTTCGAGGACCCGGGATCCCTTGGTAGTTGTAGATGCGGGGTATCGTCCATGCACTTCACACAGCCGTTGAATCCGTGGCCCACCTGGGCAGATACATATGCGTAACCAGGATAGTCCGTGACCGTCGTGATCAACGCGGCTCTCATATCGAAATAAGTTCTAGTGTAGGCGTCCCACGTACGGGGTGGCGTCTTCCACAACGTGTCTAACTCCTCTTTCAGCAGCCCGAGATACAAATGCATGTCGACGCCTGGTTGTTTCGGCCCCTGAATGAGAATACTCAGGTGTATGTACCTTTGCTTGGTGCACAGCCACGGGGGTAGGTTGTAAGGCCATACAAACACAGGCCAGGTGCTATGCGTGCTACTCTGGTTGCCGAACGGATTGAGTCCATCGGTGCTCATACCCAGCCTGATGTTCCTTGCGTCGCCCCCGAACCTAGGGAAGGCGATGTCCAATGTTTGCCACTGTCCAGCGTCTGAAGGGTGTGTCAGCATATAGCCCATCTCCGGATCTTCTTCGGGCTTCTGCCTTTCCGCGTGCCATTGCATGAGCTTTGCTTCCTTAGGGTCCACGAAATACCGCTGCAGACGGGGAGTGATAGGAAAGTACCATACCACCTTTCGAGGTACCTTCTTGTTCCCAACCTTGTACCGTCCGTGGCCACACACCGGACATGTGGTTCTGTCCTTGTACTCGCACCTATAAATCACACAATCATTAATGCAGGCGTGGTATTTTTCGTGCGGTAGGTCAAGGGGACACACGACTTTCTTGGCCTCCTCGGTACTACTTGGCAATGTGTTCCCCTCCGGGAGACGATCGTGCCAGAATTTTAAGTTCTTGCTGAAGCTGGAATCGGTCCACTTGTTCTGCGTCTTCATCTGCAGGTAATCAAGCGTTACATGCAAGCGCGTATCCTGCGGACGACACCCAGGAAAGATCGGAGTCATCCCGTCTTTCTCCATTTGCGACAGCTTGGCTCTCTCTCTAGCTGCAACTCTATCGTTGCTCGTCTCCTGGAGGAGAAGATCTTGAACATGAGAGTCCCGCAAGGCCGAAATTAGCGGGGTCGCGCCGGAATCTTCTTCTTCATCATGATGATGTTCTCCGCCGGCATCTTCTTCTTCATGATGATCTTCTCCGCCGACTTCTTCTTCATGATGATAGTCCCCGTCGGCATGATGATAGTCTTCTTCATGATGATAGTCATCTCGCTCGACATGGTCTTCATGCGCACCATTTGATGGGGCCGGCCGCGCCTGGTTGTCTTGCATGAAACCGCGCCTCAGCAGGTGCTCCTCCAGTTGTCCGGAATCAGGGTTGATCCAGCGCTCGAGTTTGCATGATCGACACGGACATCTTATCTGGCGCCTATTGTTCCGAATCATGTCCTCCTTCGCGTCTATCTTGTATCTAGAGATTCGAGCGGAACTCATCGAGAGGACCATGCTTGCCTGCAAATGGTATACATAGAACAGGAAATTAGAACCGCACCAAATGCACACACATGCATGGGCCGTACCTCTCCTCAAGGTATTACATGGAGCGGAAAAATTCGGCATGACCTCTCCTCAAAGTAGGACATATGGGTAGTGCAAAACTTGCCGAAACGGAAATGAATCAACATTTCGGCAAACATCCATGCACCACACCGACACACACAAGCGCTTCACCTGCAACAAGCATCCATACACACGACGGCCACACAAGATCTACAAGCATATGCATGTCTCCTCCAAGCATATGTATGTCTCCTCCAACTACTCACCTTCTAGATTCGATACCGAGACGAGACCGCGATCGATGAGTTCGAGAGGAGGAGAGAGTATGGAGAGCCTTCTCCTCAACTCCAATTAAGTATCAACCAAAGTAAGTGCAATAAATACCCAAGCAAGTGAAAAGTAGAGTCAAAATGGTATGAGAGAGAAGGGGGGGACGAGCTAGATGGAGGAAGAAGAATGACTTGTGTAGTGTGGTAGGTGGGAGGTTGGCTCACTTTTGTATATCTGGTTCGCTAATTCTGTGGCGCACCTGAACATATGCGCCACAGAATACCTTATTTCTGTGGCGCACGAGCCAAGCTGCGCCACAGAATAGCTTATTTTTGTGGCGCACCGTGGCTGTGCGCCACAGAATAGCTTATTTTTGTGGCGCACCGTGGCCGTGCGCCACAGAATATCTTATTTTTGTGGCGCAGTGCGCCACATCTTATTTTTGTGGCGCACCATGTACATGCGCCATAGAAATAGTAAAACCAATGATTGGGGGTGTCAGCTGGTGGGGCCCACCAAGTTTTTGTGGCGCAGGGTTCTTTGGTGCGCCACAAAATTAAGCTATTTTTGTGGCGCACCTTGCCTGGTGCGCCACAAAAAAAGTTTCTGTGGCGCGTGGTGCGTTCCGATAAATGATGCAATCGTTCAAGCACACATGGTATTTCACATGCGGTAAATCCAGAGGACACACGATTTTCTTGGCCTCCTCGATACTAGTCGGACACGTGTTACCTTTGGGAAGACGTTCCTGCCAGAATGACATGTTGTCGTTGAAGGATGTGTCGGTCATTTTGTGCTTTACCTTCATCTCCAGAGCCATGAGCGTTACTTTCAGGCGGGTATCCTCCGGCCTGCATCCTTCATACAATGGAGTAACCGCGTCTACCTCCAGTTGATCCATCTTGGCTTTCTCTCGGGCGGCAGCTCTTGCGTTACTCGTCTGCTTGAGAAGCAGCTCTTGAAGATAAGGGTCCTGCACCCAGTCCATCGACGATGGTCCATCGTCTTCATCTTCATGATCGTCATGATGACCTCCATCTTGATCTTCCTCATCATCAGGTCCAGGATCTCCTACATTGTGATCATGATCATCTCCGGGATCTTCTACATCCTGATCATGTCCGAGATCTTCTACATCCTGATCACCTCCTTCCTTATTTCTTGTTGAAATCCCATGGACAAATTCATAATCATCTTCGTCGCCTTCCCACCGATAGCCATCCATGAAACCACGCATGAGAAGGTGGTCCCGCACCATATCGGCTTTAGGGTCCATAAGGCTCGTCAGCTTGCATCTTCGACACGGACATCTTATCTCCTTTTGGTTATTTCTAATCATCTCGGCTGTCGCGGCTTTCAAAAACCTAGCCACAACGCCTTCGCTCATCATGCGGACCATGGTCGCCTGCGGGTATAGAGAAAATGGATATCTTAGCATACCAAAAGAAAATTTTGGCATGACCTTCCCTAAAAATAGGACATGTATATGCGTAGTATGCCCAACATTCGCCGAAACGGAAATGAATCAACATTTCGGCAAAATATTGGCAACTCCATCGCATTTCAAATCCCTGCAAACAAAAACACATGCAACACATGTGTGGAGGCTTCGCATATACAACACATGTGGATCCGGAGGCTTCGCATACAACACACATGCACGTGACGCTTTTCGCGCATGCGCACAACACATGATCATCGAGCTTCGCACATAACATATGTGCACACACACGTGTACGTGACGTGTGTGCAAGACGATCGGAACCGGTCACACACAAAGCATAAAACCAACAAAGTTACCGATACGGCGAGACCTAGAGTGTTGGATGAGGTAAAAAGTTGAGATTGAGTAGGGTATTGAGCTAAGAAAGCTTCACCATTACTTACCTATGAAGAAAATTAAGTTTACCAACTTAATTTTGGTGAATGAAGAGGTGAAAATGAGGTGGGAAGGAGGGGCAACACGACCAGATCCAGATTTGGTGGGAGGTGGTGGTGGAAGAGTGTTTGGGGAAAGTGGGTGGCACATGTGAGTGGAGGGTGAAAAGCAGGAAATGGTCCCAGGTTAGCAGTGGCGCACCACCTAGCCGTGCGCCACTGCTAGGGTGACATAGCAATGGCGCACTGCTAGGTGGTGCGCCACTGCTAAGCCTCTCATCTCTAAAGGGGCTCTGGCCACCCCCTAGCAGTGGCGCACCTAATGACATGCGCCATAGGTAACCTATGTAGCAGTGGCGCACCACAGCAGTGCGCCATTGCTAAGCCTATCATCTCTAAACGGGCTCTGGACACCTCCTAGCAGTGGCGCACCTCACCAACGTGCGCCATAGGTAAGAAATGTAGCAGTGGCGCACCCCGGAGACGTGCGCCACTACTAGGTTGGGGGAGGAGCTGGCCTCCTGTCACCACTTACTTATGGCGCACCAGAATCAAGGTGCGCCACTACTACTTTTGTAACAGTGGCCCACCGTTTTGTGGTGCGCCACTACTAAGTAGTAGTGGCGCACGGCAGTCATGGTGCGCCACTGCTGGTAGTCTTACGGCTAGGCCTTTTCCTAGTAGTAAAGTCAAGCATGAAGATATGTGGTTTTTGGTTTCGAACATGGAAATTTCAAAAACCCTCCCAAGAGCTTCATTTTGAAGTGACTAAGAAGCATACATGCTTACTTTTTCATATTCATGTTTTAAACTTATTCAAATCTTGGTGAAACCTAGGATTTGACCAAGATTCAAATGGGCATACAAATTTTAGAAAAAAATAAAAAAATGAAAAACCAAGGCACATAGTCTTCTTATGTCATATAGTATGCATTCAATTAAGGTGATAAACAAGGTCTAGACATATTCAAACCAGGAAAATCATGTATCTACCCCATACCCCTAGCTAAACTCTGTCTTATGAAGTCAAGCATGCATGAAGAGAAGTCGTTTTTGGTTTCAAACATGGAAATTTCAAAAACTTCCCAAAAGCTTCATTTTGGAGTGACTAATAAGGATACAAGCTTCCCTTTTCATTTTCATGTTTTAAACTTGTTTAAATTATATTGGTCAAATCTAGGATTTGACAAGATTCAAATGGGCAAACATATGATAAGTGATGCAAATATCATTTCTAAGTGCGGGCAAACCAGCCTTTAGCTTAACATATTACAAGATTTCAGAAAATTGAGTGGGGGCAGCTGCCCCCCTTGGCTATAGTCTGGATCCGCCCATGCTATAGTTTGAGGCCATTTGGATGACGTCGAAAAAAATCTTTGATTAGAAATGGGGTTGTTCAAACCCCGTAGTTGGATTTTTTGAACATTGATCTGTAGTACTGGGCAAAACCCTAGTTTAACCTATTTAATTATAGATTCGTAGGTCGATTTTTCTACCTTTTTATTATTACTATGCAGCACATGTGTGTTTGCCCGTCGAGTGAAACTCGGAGGAAGAAGAGGATCACTCGGAAGGAGAGAAGAAGGGAGAGCATTATGGTGTTTCCCCTTTTTCGGGTGATGATGTTGGTGTTGTGCAGGGTTTGTCAGTGAGCAGGAGGTGCGAGCGAGCGCAGTCGAGCGGCCGAGAGAGATTTGTTCTTTTTGTGAGAGGGACAACCGAAGGATCCTGAAGGACCCAGAGACTTCCAATACGCATCCTGATGCGTCTTCTCTTGACAAAGAAAATGGCTGGGAGTTTGCGTACCTATTGCACGTGACTTGTGGTCACTGAAGTGTGGGACCTCACGCATGGGCACCACACGTAAGTGACAGACCTATTGGTGTAAAAACTCAGTTGATTATTATAGTGCACTAGAACAAAGTTTCCTATAGATTCAAGGGTAGGAAATCCAAGTTAACTCATTTACATGACATTATTTTTTCCATGAAGCAAAGTTAACACATCTATCAATTGGTACATTTTGGAGTGACTAAGAAGGATCCATGCTTACTTATTCGTTTTCACGTGTTAAACTTGTCTAAATCTTGGTCAAACCTAGGATTTGACAGAGATTCGAATGGGCAGAAAATAAAAAAAAATCAGAAAAATGAAAAACGAAAGCACATAGTTTTCTTATGTCATATAGTAAGCATTCAAGTTGATAAACAAGGTCTAGACATATTAAAACTAGAAAATCATGTATATATCTACCCCTAACCCTAAACTTTGTCTTATGAAGTCAAGCATGCATGAAGAGAAGTGGTTTTTGGTTTCAAACATGGAAATTTCAAGAACCCTCCCAAGATTTACATTTTGGAGTGACTAAGAAGGATAGATGCTTAATTTTTATATTCATGATTTAAATTTGTTTAAACCATGGTCAAACCTATGATTTGACCAAGATTCATATAAGTTTAAATCAAAAAATGAAAAACCAAGGCACATAGTCTTCTTATGTCATATAGTAAGCATTCTCAATTAAGTTGATTTTAGAGTGACTAAGAAGGATGCAGGCTTCCCTTTTCATTTTCATGTTTTAAACTTGTTTAAATCTTGGTCAAACCTAGGATTTGACCAAAAGATTCAAATGGGCATAAAATTTCAGAAAAAAACAAAAGAATGAAAAAACAAAGGACATAGCATTCTTATGTCATATATATAGTAAGCATTCAAGTTGATAAACAAGGTCTAGACATATTCAAACCAGAAAATCATGTATATATCTACCCCTAACCCTAAACTCTGTCTTATGAAGTCAAGCATGCATGAAGAGAAGTGGTTTTTGGTTTCAAACATGCAAATTTCAAGAACCCTCCCAAGATTTACATTTTGGAGTGACTAAGAAGGATAGATGCTTAATTTTTATATTCATGATTTAAATTTGTTAAAACCATGGTCAAACCTAGGATTTGACCAAGATTCAAATGGGCATAAGAATTTAAAAAAATCAAAAAATGAAAAACCAAGGCACATAGTCTTCTTATGTCATATAGTAAGCATTCAACTAAGTTGATAAACAAGGTCTAGACATGTTCAAACCAGGAAAATCATGTATCTACCCCTAACCCTAGCTAAACTCTGTCTTATGAAGTCAAGCATGAAGAGAAGTCGTTTTGGGTTTCAAACATGGAAATTTCAAGAACATCCCAAAAGCTTCATTTTAGAGTGACTAAGAAGGATCCATGATTACCTTTTCATTTTCATGTTTTAAACTTGTTTAAATCTTGGTCAAACCTAGGATTTGACCAAGATTCAAACGGACACAAAATTAAAAAAATCAGAAAAATGAAAACCAAAGTACATAGTCTTCTTATGTCATATCGTAAGCATTCAAGTTGATAAACAAGGTCTAGACATGTTCAAACCATACAAATCATGTATCGACCCCTAACCTTAAACTCTGTCTTATGAAGTCAAGAGAAGTGGTTTTGGGTTTCAAACATGGTAATTTCAAAAACCTCCCAAAAACTTCATTTTAGAGTGACTAAGAAGGTTGCAGACTTCCCTTTTCATTTTCATGTTTTAAACTTGTTTAAATCTTGGTCAAACCTAGGATTTGACCAAAAGATTCAAATGGGCATAAAATTTTAGAAAAAAATCACAAGAATGAAAAAACAAAGGACATAGCTTTCTTATGTCATATAAATAGTAAGCATTCAAGTTGATATACAAGGTCTAGACATATTCAAACCAGAAAATCACGTATATATCTACCCCTAACCCTAAACTTTGTCTTATGAAGTCAAGCATGCATGAAGAGAAGTGGATTTTGGTTTCAAACATGGAAATTTCAAAAACCCTCCCAAGAGTTACATTTTGGAGTGACTTAAGAAGGATAGATGCTTAATTTTTCATATTCATGTTTTAAACTTGTTTAAATCATTGTCAAACCTAGGATTTGACCAAGATTCAAATGGGCATAAAAATTCATAAAAAATCAAAAGAATGAAAAACCAAAGCACATAGCATTCTTACATCGATCATATAGTAAAGCATTAAAGTTGATAAACAAGGTCTAGACATATTCAAACCAGAAAAAATCATGTATATATATACCCCTAACCCTAAACTCTGTCTTATGAAGTCAATCATGAAGAGAAGTGGTTTTGGGTTTCAAAAAATTCATTTTAGAGTGACTAAGAAGGATGCAGGCTTCCCTTTTCATTTTCATGTCTTAAACTTGTTTAAATCTTGGTCAAACCTAGGATTTGACCAAGATTCAAACAGGCCTAAAAATTCAAAAAGAAAAACAAAAAGAAAAGAAAAACCATGGTCTTCTTATGTCATATAGTAAGCATTCAATTAAGATGATAAACAAGGTCTAGACATATTCAAACAAGAAAAATCATGTATCTACCCCCTAACCCTAAACTCTGTTTCACGAAGTCAAGCATGAAGATATGTGGTTTTTGGTTTCGAACATGGAAATTTCAAAAACCCTCCCAAGAGCTCCATTTTGAAGTGACTAAGAAGCATACATGCTTACTTTTTCATATTCATGTTTTAAACTTATTCAAATCTTGGTGAAACCTAGGATTTGACCAAGATTCAAATGGGCATACAAATTTTAGAAAAAATTAAAAAAATGAAAAACCAAGGGCACATAGTCTTCTTATGTCATATAGTAAGCATTCAATTAAGTTGATAAACAAGGTCTAGACGTATTCAAACCAGGAAAATCATGTATCTACCCCATACCCCTAGCTAAACTTTGTCTTATGAAGTCAAGCATGCATGAAGAGAAGTCGTTTTTGGTTTCAAACATGGAAATTTCAAAAACCTCCCAAAAGCTTCATTTTGGAGTGACTAAGAACAAGCTTCCCTTTTCATTTTCATGTTTTAAACTTGTTTAAATTATCTTGGTCAAATCTAGGATTTGACAAGATTCAAATGGGCAAACATATGATAAGTGATGCAAATATCATTTCTAAGTGCGGGCAAACCAGCCTTTAGCTTAACATATTACAAGATTTCAGAAAATTGAGTGGGGGCAGCTGCCCCCCTTGGCTATAGTCTGGATCCGCCCATGCTATAGTTTGAGGCCATTTGGATGACGTCGAAAAAAATCTTTGATTAGAAATGGGGTTGTTCGAACCCCGTAGTTGGATTTTTTGAACCTTGATCTGTAGTACTGGGCAAAACCCTAGTTTACCTATTTAATTATAGATTCGTAGGTCAATTTTCTACCTTTTTATTATTACTATGCAGCACATGTGTGTTTGCTCGTCAAGTGAAACTCGGAGGAAGAGGGATCACTCGGAAGGAGAGAAGAAGGGAGAGCATTATGGTGTCTCCCCTTTTTCGGGTGATGATGTTGACTGTTGTGCAGGGTTTGTCAGTGAGCAGGAGGTGCGAGCGAGTGAGTCGAGCGAGACCGAGAATGAGAGAGATTTGTTCTTTTTGTGAGAGGGACAACCGAAGGATCCTGAAGGACCCAGAGACTTCCAATACGCATCCTGATGCGTCTTCTCTTGACAAAGAAAATGGTTGGGAGTTTGCGTACCTATTGCACGTGACTTGTGGTCACTGAAGTGTGGGACCTCACGCATGGGCACCACACGTAAGTGACAGACCTGTTGGTGTAAAAACTCGGTTGATTATTATAGTGCATTAGAGCAAAGTTTCCTATGGATTCAAGGGTAGGAAATCCAAGTTAACTCATTTACATGACATTATTTTTTCCATGAAGCAAAGTTAACACATCTATCAATTGGTACATTTTGGAGTGACTAAGAAGGATCCATGCTTACTTATTCGTTTTCACGTATTAAACTTGTCTAAATCTTGGTCAAACCTAGGATTTGACAGAGATTCGAATGGGCGGAAAATAAAAAAAATCAGAAAAATGAAAAACCAATGCACATAGTCTTCTTATGTCATATAGTAAGCATTAAAGTTTATAAACAAGGTCTAGACATATTAAAACCATACAAATCATGTATCTACCCCTAACCCTAAACTATGTCTTATGAAGTCAAGCATGAAGAGAAGTGGTTTTGGGTTTCAAAGATGGAAATTTCAAAAACCTCCCAAAAACTTCATTTAGAGTGACTAAGAAGGATACATGCTTCCCTTTTCATTTTCATGTTTTAAACTTGTTTAAATCTTGGTCAAACCTAGGATTTGACCAAGATTCAAATGGGCATCAAAAATAAAAATAAAATCAGAAAAATGAAAAATGAAAGAACATAGTTTTCTTATGTCATATAGTAAGCATTCAAGTTGATAAACAAGGTCTAGACATATTCAAACTAGAAAATCATGTATATATCTACCCCTAACCCTAAACTCTGTCTTATGAAGTCAAGCATGCATGAAGAGAAGTGGTTTTTGGTTTCAAACATGCAAATTTCAAGAACCCTCCCAAGATTTACATTTTGGAGTGACTAAGAAGGATAGATGCTTAATTTTTATATTCATGATTTAAATTTGTTAAAACCATGGTCAAACCTAGGATTTGACCAAGATTCATATGGGCATAAGAATTTTAAAAAAATCAAAAAATGAAAAACCAAGGCACATAGTCTTCCTATGTCATATAGTAAGCATTCAACTAAGTTGATAAACAAGGTCTAGACATGTTCAAACCAGGAAAATCATGTATCTACCCCTAACCCCTAAACTCTGTCTTATGAAGTCAAGCATGTAGAGAAGTCGTTTTGGGTTTCAAACATGGAAATTTCAAGAACATCCCAAAAGCTTCATTTTAGAGTGACTAAGAAGGATCCATGATTACCTTTTCATTTTCATGTTATAAACTTGTTTAAATCTTGGTCAAACCTAGGATTTGACCAAGATTCAAATGGACACAAAATTTAAAAAATCAGAAAAATGAAAACCAAAGTACATAGTCTTCTTATGTCATATCGTAAGCATTCAAGTTTATAAACAAGGTCTAGACATGTTCAAACCATACAAATCATGTATCTACCCCTAACCCTAAACTCTGTCTTATGAAGTCAAGCATGAAGAGAAGTGATTTTCGGTTTCAAACATGGTAATTTCAAAAACCTCCCAAAAACTTCATTTTAGAGTGACTAAGAAGGATGCAGGCTTCCCTTTTCATTTTCATGTTTTAAACTTGTTTAAATCTTGGTCAAACCTAGGATTTGGCCAAAAGATTCAAATGGGCATAAAATTTCAGAAAAAAATCAAAAGAATGAAAAAACAAAGGACATAGCATTCTTATGTCATATATATAGTAAGCATTCAAGTTGATAAACAAGGTCTAGACATATTCAAACTAGAAAATCATGTATATATCTACCCCTAACCCTAAACTCTGTCTTATGAAGTCAAGCATGCATGAAGAGAAGTGGTTTTTGGTTTCAAACATGGAAATTTCAAGAACCCTCCCAAGATTTACATTTTGGAGTGACTAAGAAGGATAGATGCTTAATTTTTATATTCATGATTTAAATTTGTTTAAACCATGGTCAAACCTAGGATTTGACCAAGATTCAAATGGGCATAAGAATTTTAAAAAAATCAAAAAATGAAAAACCAAGGCACATAGTCTTCTTATGTCATATAGTAAGCATTCTCAATTAAGTTGATTTTAGAGTGACTAAGAAGGATGCAGGCTTCCCTTTTCATTTTCATGTTTTAAACTTGTTTAAATCTTGGTCAAACCTAGGATTTGACCAAAAGATTCAAATGGGCATAAAATTTTAGAAAAAATCAAAAGAATGAAAAAACAAAGGACATAGCATTCTTATGTCATATATATAGTAAGCATTCAAGTTGATAAACAAGGTCTAGACATATTAAAACCAGAAAATCATGTATATATCTACCCCTAACCCTAAACTCTGTCTTATGAAGTCAAGCATGCATGAAGAGAAGTGGTTTTTGGTTTCAAACATGCAAATTTCAAGAACCCTCCCAAGATTTACATTTTGGAGTGACTAAGAAGGATAGATGCTTAATTTTTATATTCATGATTTAAATTTGTTAAAACCATGGTCAAACCTAGGATTTGACCAAGATTCAAATGGGCATAAGAATTTTAAAAAAATCAAAAAATGAAAAACCAAGGCACATAGTCTTCTTATGTCATATAGTAAGCATTCAACTAAGTTGATAAACAAGGTCTAGACATATTCAAACCAGGAAAATCATGTATCTACCCCTAACCCTAGCTAAACTATTTCTTATGAAGTCAAGCATGCATGTAGAGAAGTCGTTTTGGGTTTCAAACATGGAAATTTCAAGAACATCCCAAAAGCTTCATTTTAGAGTGACTAAGAAGGATCCATGATTACCTTTTCATTTTCATGTTTTAAACTTGTTTAAATCTTGGTCAAACATAGGATTTGACCAAGATTCAAATGGACACAAAATTTAAAAAAATCAGAAAAATGAAAACCAAAGTACATAGTCTTCTTATGTCATATCGTAAGCATTCAAGTTGATAAACAAGGTCTAGACATGTTCAAACTATACAAATCATGTATCTACCCCTAACCCTAAACTCTGTCTTATGAAGTCAAGCATGAAGAGAAGTGGTTTTGGGTTCAAACATGGTAATTTCAAAAACCTCCCAAAAAACTTCATTTTAGAGTGACTAAGAAGGATACATGCTTCCCTTTTCATTTTCATGTTTTAAACTTGTTTAAATCTTGGTCAAACCTAGGATTTGACCAAAAGATTCAAATGGGCATAAAATTTCAGAAAAAAATCACAAGAATGAAAAAAGAAAGGACATAGCATTCTTATGTCATATATATAGTAAGCATTCAAGTTGATAAACAAAGTCTAGACATATTCAAACCAGAAAATCATGTATATATCTACCCCTAACCCTAAACTCTGTCTTATGAAGTCAAGCATGCATGCAGAGAAGTGGTTTTTGGTTTCAAACATGGAAATTTCAAAAACCCTCCCAAGAGCTTCATTTTGGAGTGAATAAGAAGGATATATGCTTAATTTTTCATATTCATGTTTTAAACTTGTTTAAATCATGGTCAAACCTAGGATTTGACCAAGATTCAAATGGGCATAAAATTAAAAAAAACAATAAAATGAAAAACCAATGCACATAGTCTTCTTATGTCATATAGTAAGCATTCAATTAAGTTGATAAACAAGGTCTAGACATATTCAAACCAGAAAAATCATGTATCTACCCCCTAACCCTAAACTTTGTCTTGAAGAGAAGTGGTTTTTGGTTTCAAGCATGGAAATTTCAAAAACCCTCCCAAGAGCTACATTTTGGAGTGACTAAGAAGTATAGATGCTTAATTTTTCATATTCATGTTTTAAACTTGTTTAAATCATGGTCGAACCTAGGATTTAACCAAGATTCAAATGGGCATAAAAATTCAAAATAAATCAAAATACATGAAAAACCAAGGCACATAGTCTTCTTAATTATGTCATATAGTAGGAATTCAGTTAAGTTGATAAACAAGGTCTAGACATATTCAAACCAGAAAAATCATGTATCTACCCCCTAACCCTAAACTCTGTGTTATGAAGTCAAGCATGAAGAGAAGTGGTTTTTGGTTTCAAACATGGAAATTTCAAAAACCCTCCCAAGAGCTTCATTTTGGAGTGACTAAAATGGATAGAGGCTTAGTTTTTCATACTCATGTTTTTAACTTGTTTAAATCTTGGTCAAACCTATGATTTGACCAAGATTCAAATGGGTATAAAAATTCAATAAAAAATCAAAAAATGAAAACCAAAGCACATAGTCTTCGTATGTCATATAGTAAGCATTCAAGTTGATAAACAAGGTCGATCTAGACATACTCAAACCAGAAAAATCATGTATCTACCCCATAACCCTAAACTCTGTCTTATGAAGTCAAGCATGAAGAGAAGTGGTTTTTGGTTTCAAACATGGAAATTTCAAAAACCCTCTCAAGAGCTTCATTTAGGAGTGACTAAGAAGGATCCATAGGAAACTATGTACTAATACAGTATAATAATCACCCGAGTTATTAGAGCAACAAGTATGTCACTTACGTGTGGTTCCCATGCGTGAGGTCCCACACTTCAGTGAGCACAAGTCACGTACGCTAGGTAGGCAAACTCCCAGCCATCTTCTTTGTCAAGAGAGAGGCATCAACACACACACACTCTCTCTCCATCTCTCCAATTATCCACCTCCGTTGGCTGCCGGTTTTGGCAGGGCGTTTCTAGCTCAGCTCGGAGGCCATGGTGTGCAGGCTCTGTAGCCATGGCGATTTGGTCGCGCCAAGTGGTTCGTGCCCGGCTGCGACGAGGATCAATCCGGACGGTGGCTGTTAAGGACCCGATCGCATTTCTTGCTTTCAGCATGGGGTCTACCATGTAAATCTTAGGGATTTAGACGTAATTTCCTGTTTATTTTGTGTCCTGCTGTAAACTGTGCTCTGATGCGTATTGGAAAATCTGGGTCCTTCAGGATCGTTCGGTTGTCCCTCTAAAAAAAATCTCTCTCTCATTCTCGGCCTCGCTCGCTCGCACCCCCTGCGCACTGACAACCCTGCACAACAGTCAGCATCACCCGAAAAAATCTAGACACCATAAATAAGTGGGGCCCCGTGACTGCTCTCCCTTCGTCTCCTCCCGTGTGATCCCTCTTCCTCCGACTCCCGACCTTGCGGAAAAGAAAAATGAAATGAAAGAGTTTCACTGGACGGGCAAACACATGTGCTGCCTAGTAATAATAATAATAACGTAAAAAAATCGACCTACGAATACTCGCGCATTTCAGAAGTTGAGTGCCCAGCTTAGAATAAGTATTGCTTTGGTACTATTTAGAAATATCAACATATCTAGTTAGAATAGACATTTGCAATTTTGTTTCTTTTATTTCAAAATTGTAGTGTAGATAGTCGATATACTTGTATCTCTCCATGAACAAGTACATGATTTCCCTTCTAAGAATAGTGTATGCAATCATATCTCCCTTTCTCTCACTCTTTCTAAAAGAGTTCTCTTGTTGATGTCAATCTAAAGAATCATTTTTCAGGTAGGAGGAATTTAAACGCTTGAAAATGGTTCATGCCGGCGTCTTAGCTCCTAAAAAAATTATACACCAATTGATTTGATGAATTGATGATTTACTCTAGTCTGCTTCTAGACCATGCAGCTAGCGAGCATTCATATGTACTGCATGGAGCCCCCAACTTTTGACTTCCCATGTCGGAAAAGGCCTGTTTAATAATGTGGAGCAGTGAGGTACCCCGAAGTATCTAGAGGGTTCCAGTGTTTCAGGCTTTCAGCATCGCCAGTCCAAGGGAAGGATGGGTGACGAATCCGTGCATTCACAGCCGTTAGATCTGAAGAGTCCTTGTATGATGAGCGGTAGATAGCACCTTTAAGCTACAAATCAACGGCTTCAATTACTTCAAATGAGCATTGGCCGGAAGGCTGACAGAGTGAAAAAATTCAAATTCAAAAACTCATGTATAGAATAGAAAAAAATTAAAAAACATGTAGATAGATAGAGGTATAGATAGATATTATAGATAAATAGATTAGCCCAAAAAAGAAGAGGACGGGGAAATTTTCACCAGCAGACACCTCCCTCGCGCACCTAAACTTTCGAACGCGCGCCCAATATTTCGAACGCTCGCCTTTAACCCAGCACCCAGCCCACCTTGTTCTTCTCTAGACACCTCCTTCGGCGCCCTGTTCTTCTCTAGACACACCCTCGGTGAACCAGGCCGCGCACCAAAACTTCCCCACGCTGTCTATCAGCCGCGTCAGCCGGCGGCTGCTTTTGATGGCTGTTATTGAAACAACGGTTAATTGGTTCTATGCCACTCCTCAATTCACAAGTTGTGTTTATGCCATTACAAAAACTGAAGTTGTGTTTATGCCACTCTCAATTCTCAATATCCCCTTCTATGCCATTTTCAATACTCCACTATAATAAATATAGCATATCTATGATAGTACTCCATGATACCACCCACTATGCACCCATGTTCCAAAACACCACTCCCGCTGACTGTAACTTATTGTATCGAGCGATAAGCTTGATGAGCAACCCAAACAAACAAAAAAAAGACTGTACCTTATTGTACTTGCTCTTACCCGTATCTTCTCTTTCTCTTTCATCGCGAGTGCAGCTAATTCAGTTAGTCTTCCAATGAATATTAATATTTTGTCTCAATGATTTTTATGAAGTACTAATTGAAGATTCATTTTTGAAAGATGTCATGTTTCGACTAACAATTAGCACTTTTGAATTCTTAGATTGCTTTTTCACACGATGCACTTCTTTTAATTTATTTTACCACATTTCAATGTGAACCTTGACCAAATAAATAGGACAACAATATCACGATCATATAATACATAAGCAGCATTGTTAGAATCGTGATGGAAAATACTTTCTAATGATACCAGTTTTATATCAATTTTTTTATATACTTCATCCTGAAAAATATGTTTCAACTTCATCAAAACTTGCATGTATCTGCAAACTAAACTCATCTAAATACATGTATATCTACATAAAATTGAAACATCATTTTTAAATAGAGAGATATAGATTAATATTTTTTCGAAGATAAAATACGAAAAACAAGGGTGCATTGTTTATTGAAATGGAGTGAGTAGTATATATAAAATCATTTTAGTTGCCAATGATCATGTTGAGGTCCTCTATTTCTTGTTTTGCTCAGGCCCTCCGTATTCTCAGGTACGGCCCTGGTGGTCTATGGACCTGTTTGTAATCTTATTACTTTTGACTTCTTTGCACTGCTAATAGATCGGCGGAATTACGGCAAAAAAGAAGAAAGAATGTGTTGGTATTGTATTGCTTTCGATAGATCTGTTCGCCCCTCCCCCCCAAGCATTTACAGATGGCACAAGAGATTCAAGGATGAAATTGCTCTCCTTGTTCATAAGGCAAAGAGGAAATCATATCATGGGTAGAACATTTTATATATATTTTGCTGTTTGGGATCTATGATCCTTTTAGTTGCTGCTCTCCAGCAACTTTTGTACATATTTCCCTCTTTTTATTAATAAAAAGAAAAAAAATACAAAGTGGGGAAACCCAGTGGTCAGCCTAAAAAAATCTGTTCGCTAGGTAGCCGTAGTTTTGCACTCAGTTCGTTTGCTGAAATCGGCTCAAATAATGTAGCATTTATAGTTTTATATTCGACCTGTTTGCTCAGGTATGTTTGCTTACATTCGTAGGTGACCTGTTTGTTGAAATAGCTTATCGCTTCTTTGACCATCTATTCCCTCAACAGATGGACAGAACTTGGATATTATTTCACTCATTAAACACACCAACATATTTGAGTGGTATTGAAGACTTCATGAAGCAAGTTAGTGATTTTACTGACGGCGACACAACAAAGGAAGTGATTTGTCCATGCCGCGTATGTTTGAATATTGGGTCCAAGCCTCAACATGTAGTCTCAGATCATTTATTCGTTTATGGGATGGACCAGACATATATCAGGTGGATTAACCATGGTGAACACTATGATCAGCCTGAGATTATTGATCCTCTTTATTCTGATGGTTATCAGCCTGAAGATCTCGTCCAGGATGAGGCTACTGCTAATTTGTTACGGGATCTGTATCCATATGCAAGCCAACAACCCCATGGTTATCACAAAAAGCCTCTTTTCCATGACCTGATAGAAGATGCTAAGCGCTTAGTGGCCCCTGGTTCTGTTGTGTCAAGATTCGAATTAATTGTGAAATTACTTCATGACAAGTCATACCAGGGGATTACCAATAAAGCCTTCAATGCAGTTGCGAAGACATACAGCGATGCACTCCCTGGGGCTGGACTGCCAAAATCCTTTTATGAGGTGAAGCAGTACATCAAGGTACTGGGACTTGGATATGAGAAGATTGATTTTTGCAAAAATAACTGTGCACTGTTTTGGATGGAGTATAATGACCTCGATGAATGTCCAGTATGTAAGGAATCAAGATGGAAACATGATGGAGCTGGTGGTAAGAAAAAGATTCCTTGGAAGGTTCTGAGATACTTTCCACTTGTACAAAGATTGCAGAGGTTGTTTGCTTCAGAACAAACATCTCGGGAAACAAGATGGCACAAAGAGATTCTCATGCGCACCCGGCAAGTTTCCCTGAAGAAACCAAGGTTTAATCGGACCAGTAGGAGTCAAGAAGCACGTTGAAGGTTGATGGCGGCGGGATGTAGTGCGGCGCAACACCAGGGATTCCGGCGCCAACGTGGAACCTGCACAACACAACCAAAGTACTTTGCCCCAACAAAACAGTGAGGTTGTCAATCTCACCGGCTTGCTGTAACAAAGAGTTAACCGTATTGTGTGGAAGATGATTGTTTGCAGAAAACAGAAAAAGTGTGCAGATTGTATTTCAGTAAAGAGAATTGGACCGGGGTCCACAGTTCACTAGAGGTGTCTCTCCCATAAGACAAGCAGCATGTTGGGTGAACAAATTACAGTTGGGCAATTCACAAATAAAGAGGGCATGACCATGCACATACATATCATGATGAGTATAGTGAGATTTAATTGGGCATTACGACAAAGTACATAGACCGCCATCCAACTGCATCTATGCCTAAAAAGTCCACCTTCAGGTTATCATCCGAACCCCCTCCAGTATTAAGTTGCAAAGCAATAGACAATTGCATTAAGTATGGTGCGTAATGTAATCAACAACTACATCCTTAGACATAGCATCAATGTTTTATCCCTAGTGGCAACAGCACAACACAACCTTAGAACTTTCTGTCATTGTCCCAGGTGTCAATGCAGGCATGAACCCACTATCGAGCATAAGTACTCCCTCTTGGAGTTACAAGCATCTACTTGGCCAGAGCATCTACTAGTAACGGAAAGCATGCAAGATCATAAACAACACGTAGATATAACTTTGATAATCAACATAACAAGTATTCTCTATTCATCGGATCCCAACAAATGCAACATATAGAATTACAGATAGATGATCTTGATCATGTTAGGCAGCTCACAAGATCCGACAATGATAGCACAATGGGGAGAAGACAACCATCTAGCTACTGCTATGGACCCATAGTCCAGGGGTAGACTACTCACACATCACACCGGAGGCGACCATGGCGGCGTAGAGTCCTCCGGGAGATGATTCCCCTCTCCGGCAGGTGCCGGAGGCGATCTCCTGGATCCCCCGAGATGGGATCGGCGTTGGCGGCGTCTCTGGAAGGTTTTCCGTATCGTGGCTCTCGGTACTGGGGGTTTCGTCACGGAGGCTTTAAGTAGGCGGAAGGGTAGGTCAAGAGGTGGCGCGAGGGGCCCAGACCATAGGGCCGCGCGGCCGGGGCAGGGGGCCGCGCCCTATGCTCTGGCTGCCTCGTGGCCCCTCTTCGTTTCGTCTTCGGACTTCTGGAAGCTTCGTGGAAAAATAGGCCCCTGGGCTTTGATTTCATCCAATTCCGAGAATATTTCCTTACTAGGATTTCTGAAACCAAAAACAGCAGCAACTGGCACTTCGGCATCTTGTTAATAGGTTAGTTCCAGAAAATGCACGAATATGACATAAAGTGTGCATAAAACATGTAGATAACATCAATAATGTGGCATGGAACATAAGAAATTATCGATACATCGGAGACGTATCAGCATCCCCAAGCTTAGTTCTGCTCGTCCCGAGCAGGTAAAACGATAACACAGATAATTTCTGGAGTGACATGCCATCATAATCTTGATCATACTATTTGTAAAGCATATGTAGTGAATGCAGCGATCAAAACAATGTATATGACATGAGTAAACAAGTGAATCATAAAGCAAAGACTTTTCATGAATAGCACTTCAAGACAAGCATCAATAAGTCTTGCATAAGAGTTAACTCATAAAGCAATAATTCAAAGTAAAGGCATTGAAGCAACACAAAAGAAGATTAAGTTTCAGCGGTTGCTTTCAACTTGTAACATGTATATCTCATGGATATTGTCAACATAGAGTAATATAACAAGTGCAATAAGCAAGTATGTAGGAATCAATGCACAGTTCACACAAGTGTTTGCTTCTTGAGGTGGAGAGAAATAGGTGAACTGACTCAATATTGAAAGTAAAAGAATGGTCCTCCATAGAGGAAAAGCATCGATTGCTATATTTGTGCTAGAGCTTTGATTTTGAAAACATGAAACAATTTTGTCAACGGTAGTAATAAAGCATATGCATCATGTAAATTATATCTTATAAGTTGCAAGCCTCATGCATAGTGTACTAATAGTGCCCGCACCTTGTCCTAATTAGCTTGGACTACCTGGATTATCACCGCAATACATATGCTTTAACCAAGTATCACAAAGGGGTACCTCTATGCCGCCTGTACAAAGGTCTAAGGAGAAAGCTCGCATTTGGATTTCTCGCTTTTGATTATTCTCAACTTAGACATCCATACCGGGACAACATAGACAACAGATAATGGACTCCTCTTTTAATGCTTTAAGCATTCAACAACAATTAATTCTTTTCTCATTAGAGATTTGAGGATGTTTGTCCAAAACTGAAACTTCCACCATGGATCATGGCTTTAGTTAGCGGCCCAATGTTCTTCTCTAACAATATGCATGCTCAAACCATTCAACTCAGTGTAGATCGCCCTTACTTCAGACAAGACGAACATGCATAGCAACTCACATGAAATTCAACAATGAAAAGTTGATGGCGTCCCCAGTAAACATGGTTATCGCACAACAAGCAACTTAATAAGAGATAAAGTGCATAATTACATATTCAATACCACAATAGTTTTTAAGCTATTTGTCCCATGAGCTATATATTGCAAAGGTGAATGATGGATTTTTAAAGGTAGCACTCAAGCAATTTACTTTGGAATGGCGGAAAATACCATGTAGTATGTAGGTATGGTGGACACAAATGGCATAGTGGTTGGCTCAAGTATTTTGGATGCATGAGAAGTATTCCCTCTCGATACAAGGTTTAGGCTAGCAAGGCTTATTTGAAACAAACACAAGGATGAACCGGTGCAGCAAAACTCACATAAAAGACATATTGAAAACATTATAAGACTCTACACCGTCTTCCTTGTTGTTCAAACTCAATACTAGAAATTATCTAGACCTTAGAGAAACCAAATATGCAAACCAAATTTTAGCATGCTCTATGTATTTCTTCATTAATGGGTGCAAAGCATATGATGCAAGAGCTTAATCATGAGCACAACAATTGCCAAGTATCACATTACCCAAGACATTAATAGCAATTACTACATGTATCATTTTTCAATTCCAACCATATAACAATTTAACGAAGGAGAAACTTCGCCATGAATACTATGAGTAGAAACCAAGGACATACTTGTCCATATGCTACAGCGGAGCGTGTCTCTCTCCCATAAAGTGAATGCTAGGATCCATTTTATTCAAACAAAACAAAAAACAAAAACAAACCGACGCTCCAAGAAAAAGCACATAAGATGTGATGGAATAAAAATATAGTTTCAGGGGAGGAACCTGATAATGTTGTCGATGAAGAAGGGGATGCCTTGGGCATCCCCAAGCTTAGACGCTTGAGTCTTCTTGATATATGCAGGGGTGAACCACCGGGGCATCCCCAAGCTTAGAGCTTTCACTCTCCTTGATCATGTTGCATCATACTCCTCTCTTGATCCTTGAAAACTTCCTCCACACCAAACTCGAAACAACTCATTAGAGGGTTAGTGCACAATAAAAATTAACATATTCAGAGGTGACACAATCATTCTTAACACTTCTGGACATTGCATAATGCTACTGGACATTAGTGGATCAAAGAAATTCATCCAACATAGCAAAAGAGGCAATGCGAAATAAAAGACAGAATCTGTCAAAACAGAACAGTTCGTATTGACGAATTTTAAAATGGCACCAGACTTGCTCAGATGAAAATGCTCAAATTGAATGAAAGTTGCGTACATATCTGAGGATCATGCACGTAAATTGGCTTAATTTTCTGAGCTACCTACAGGGAGGTGGACCCAGATTCGTGACAGCAAAGAAATCTGGAACTGCACAGTAATCCAAATCTAGTACTTACTTTTCTATCAACGGCTTTACTTGGCACAACAAAACACAAAACTAAGATAAGGAGAGGTTGCTACAGTAGTAAACAACTTCCAAGACACAAAATAAAAACAAATTACTGTAGGTAAAAACATGGGTTGTCTCCCAAGAAGTTCTTTCTTTATAGCCATTAAGATGGGCTCAGCAGTTTTAATGATGCACTCGCAAGAAATAGTATTTGAAGCAAAAGAGAGCATCAAGAGGCAAATTAAAAACACATTTAAGTCTAACATGCTTCCTATGCAAAGGAATCTTGTAAATAAACAAGTTCATGAAGAGCAAAGTGACAAGCATAGGAAGATAAAACAAGTGTAGCTTCAAAAATTTCAGCACATAGAGAGGCATTTTAGTAACATGAAAATTTCTACAACCATATTTTCCTCTCTCATAATAATTTTCAGAGGCATCATGAACAAACTCAACAATATAAGTATCACATAAAGCATTCTTATTCACATGCATAAAAGTATCATTACTCTCCACATAAGCATAATCAATTTTATTAGTTGTAGTGGGAGCAAATTCAACAAAGTAGCTATCATTATTATTCTCATTATCAAATATAGGAGGCATATTGTAATCATAATCAAATTTATCCTCCATAACAGGCGGTACTAAAAGACCAATATCATTATCATAAATAGGAGGCAAAGTATCATCAAAGTAAATTTTCTCCTCAATGCTTGGGGGAATAAAAAGATCATGAAAACCAGCTTCCCCAAGCTTAGAACTTTCTATATTATTAACAATGGTGTTCAAAGCGTTCATACTAATATTACTACCAGCATGCAAATAAGATTCCATAGGTTTTTTAATTTTCGCATCAAACAATCCATGTTTTAAATCAGGAAATAGAAATAGAAGCTCATTCTTGTCCATTATGCCAAACTAGTGAAATAAAAACATGCATGATATTAAGTAAAGTAAAACAAGTAACTAATTTTTTTGTGTTTTTGATATAGCAAACAAGATAGCAAATAAAGTAAAACTAGCAACTAATTTTTTTGTATTTTGATTTAGTGCAGCAAACAAAGTAGTAAATAAAACTAAACAAGACAAAAACAAAGTAAAGAGATTGAGAAGTGGAGACTCCCCTTGCAGCGTGTCTTGATCTCCCCGGCAACGGCGCCAGAAATTTGCTTGATGCGTGTGGCTGGCACGTCCGTTGGAAACCCCAAGAGGAAGGTGTGATGCGCACAGCGGCAAGTTTCCCTCAGTAAGAAACCAAGGTTTAATCGGACAGTAGGAGTCAAGAAGCACGTTGAAGGTTGATGGCGGCGGGATGTAGTGCGGCGCAACACCAGGGATTCCGGCGCCAACGTGGAACCTGCACAACACAACCAAAGTACTTTGCCCCAACGAAACAGTGAGGTTGTCAATCTCACCGGCTTGCTGTAACAAAGAGTTAACCGTATTGTGTGGAAGATGATTGTTTGCAGAAAACAGTAAAACAGTATTGCAGTAGATTGTATTTCAGTAAAGAGAATTGGACCGGGGTCCACAGTTCACTAGAGGTGTCTCTCCCATAAGACAAGCAGCATGTTGGGTGAACAAATTACAGTTGGGCAATTGACAAATAAAGAGGGCATGACCATGCACATACATATCATGATGAGTATAGTGAGATTTAATTGGGCATTACGACAAAGTACATAGACCGCCATCCAACTGCATCTATGCCTAAAAAGTCCACCTTCAGGTTATCATCCGAACCCCCTCCAGTATTAAGTTGCAAAGCAACAGACAATTGCATTAAGTATGGTGCGTAATGTAATCAACAACTACATCCTTAGACATAGCATCAATGTTTTATCCCTAGTGGCAACAGCACAACACAACCTTAGAACTTTCTGTCACTGTCCCAGGTGTCAATGGAGGCATGAACCCACTATCGAGCATAAGTACTCCCTCTTGGAGTTACAAGCATCTACTTGGCCAGAGCATCTACTAGTAACGGAAAGCATGCAAGATCATAAACAACACGTAGATATAACTTTGATAATCAACATAACAAGTATTCTCTATTCATCGGATCCCAACAAACGCAACATATAGAATTACAGATAGATGATCTGATCATGTTAGGCAGCTCACAAGATCCGACAATGATAGCACAATGGGGAGAAGACAACCATCTAGCTACTGCTATGGACCCATAGTCCAGGGGTAGACTACTCACACATCACACCGGAGGCGACCATGGCGGCGTAGAGTCCTCCGGGAGATGATTCCCCTCTCCGGCAGGGTGCCGGAGGTGATCTCCTGGATCCCCCGAGATGGGATCGGCGTTGGCGGCGTCTCTGGAAGGTTTTCCGTATCATGGCTCTCGGTACTGGGGGTTTCGTCACGGAGGATTTAAGTAGGCGGAAGGGTAGGTCAAGAGGCGGCGCGAGAGGCCCAGACCATAGGGTCGCGCGGCCGGGGCGGGGCCGCGCCGCCTATGCTCGGCTGCCTCGTGGCCCCTCTTCGTTTCGTCTTCGGACTTGGAAGCTTCGTGGAAAAATAGGCCCCTGGGCTTTGATTTCGTCAATTCCGAGAATATTTCCTTACTAGGATTTCTGAAACCAAAAACAGCAGAAAACAGCAACTGGCACTTCGGCATCTTGTTAATAGGTTAGTTCCAGAAAATGCACGAATATGACATAAAGTGTGCATAAAACATGTAGATAACATCAATAATGTGGCATGGAACATAAGAAATTATCGATACGTCGGAGAACAAACATCTCGGGAAACAAGATGGCACAAAGAGATTCTCACGCCCGACCCTGATTTACTGAGGCATCCTGCTGATGGCGATGAATGGAAGCAATTCGACCTGGATCATCCAGATTTTGCTGCAGATCCAAGGAACCTGAGACTTGGCCTTGCTACAGATGGATTCAACCCATTTGGCAACATGAGCAACTCGTATAGCATGTGGCCAGTACTAGTTACACCATACAACCAGGCTCCCTGGACATGCACCGATCAGTCGAACTGTATGATGGCCTTACTCATCCCAGGTCCCAAATCTCCTGGGAAGGATTTTGATGTGTTCATGCAGCCTCTTATTAGAGACTTGCAAACATTATGGGAGGGTGTCCCTACACGGGATGTGTGTCAACCTAAAGAACAAAATTTTCTATTACGTGCTGCTGTACTGTATTGCACCCATGATTATCCAGCTTTGGGCACTATGTCAGGCAGAGTAACATCAGGTTATAATGCATGTGTTCACTGTGATACTGATCAGCTGGCAGTGAGGATAATAAACAAGATATGCTATATGGGCCATCGCCGTTTCCTTCCAATAGGTCACAGTTTCCGAAAAAATAGTAAAAAATTGCAATTTATTGGTGATCAGGCCTGTGCAAAGACTGAACCGCAGCACTTTACGAGTCACGAGTTGGAGGCGCACCTAGAAGCGGTCAGAAATGTTAAACCAGGAAAACCACCAGCCGCCACAGCAGGTACAGCAGAGAAGAATACAGAAGATGCAGCAGCAGTAGTAGCAGGTAGAAAAAGGAAGAAGAGAGGAGATGAACTGAGTCTAGCAGCTACCAAAAGGAAGATGGGAGGTGAAATAGCAGCATGTACCAAGAGGAAGGAAATGGAAAATGATAGACCGAGAATATTTTATAAGCGCAGGGCCACTCTTTGGGACTTGCCGTATTGGGCTGGTAAGAAGCTTCGGCATAATATTGATATCATGCACATGGAGAAAAATATATGTGACAGCATTGTCGGCACATTACTCAACATTCCATCCAAGACAAAAGATAGCTCAAATGCTAGGATTGATTGTGCAACATTGAATGTTAACAGGCACTTGCAACTGGATCGTAATGACAAAGTGAACAAAGGCAAGGAAAAACATTATAAATTTCGAGGCGCGGAATTCACATTGCCGATGCCTAAAAGGAGATTATTTTGTGAGTACCTCCGAGGTGTGATGTTCCCGTTCGGATTTGCTTCCAACATTGCAAATTGTCTCAATGCTGAAGGAAACAAGCTCCAAGGGTTGAAAACTCACGATTGTCACATCCTGCTGCAAAGGCTTTTAGCTATTGGCATTAAAGATTTAGTGAAGCCAAATATGTACAACGTGATTGCAGAGTTGGGAAGGTTCTTTAGGGAAATATGTAGTAAAACTCTAAGCAGAGCTGTTGTAAAACGTCTTAAGGTGGACATAGCAGTAATCCTGTGCAAGCTGGAGCTGATATATCCTCCAGCGTTCTTTGATGTGATGGTGCATTTGGCTGTTCATCTACCTGATGAGGCACTTTTAAGAGGTCCGGTACAGTATGGATGGATGTACCCTATAGAACGTCGACTGTGCACTTTCAAGAATACAGTTAGGAACAAAGCTAGACCGGAGGCTTGCATTGCAGTGGCGTATATTGCTGCTGAAGCATATACATTTGCATCAAGATATATTCCTGATATTGAGACCAGATTCAACCGGGGTCGCAGAATTTTGGAAGTTGGAGGATCTGTTTTTAATCATGGTGTTGAGCTAATAGGAAAGAGGACCGAAAAAACATTAGAGCAGTCTGAATTTGAACAGTTGTCTTGGTATGTGCTGAATAATGCTACAGAGGCTGATGAATATGTTAAGTGAGTACTATGCACACGAAATCCTCAGTTCCTCGCATATACTATGAACTTGTATCAAAATGAAATATATTCAGCTGACTTGGCTATGTTTTGCAGGTTGTACATGGAAACGAATGGAAAGCTATCGGCACGTGGGAGTGGGTTTCAGGACTGGTTTGAGAAACATGTAAGATGTTCAATTGCACTCTGACTTGTCTATGTGTTTTCACATGAGATGACCTCTTGTCTATTTTGTAATCGTAGATCTCGAAACTCCATGCGGAGAATCCAGGCGCTGTTAGTGCTGATCTCCTTGTCCTATCACGTGGTCCAGATAAGAGGGTGTTGGTAGCTGCAGCTTGCAATGCCAATGGTGTCCATTACAGCTCCTATGAGCGTGAACAACATTTGAAGACACGAAATAGTGGCATCACAACCAGTGGAGATCACTTGACAACCAGAAAGAAGAGATCAGAGTCATTTGACCATTATGGTCACATAGAAGAGGTTATTCAGTTGTTCTATAGTGATAAGGTTACTGTCCGATCTGTGGTTCTATTTAAGTGTTATTGGTACAACCAAGATCCAAACAAGGGCAAAGGTGCCAGAAATGATGGGTATTTCATATCAGTCAATACTACTGCTCAGTGGTACAAGGATGATCCTTATATTTTGGTACCTCAAGCGGCCAAGGTACTTTTCTTGGAAGACAGATCTAGAAAAGGATGGCAGTATGTGCAAAAGTTTGTGGCAAGGAACATATATGATTTGGATGAGAATGCGGATCCAATAATTGGTGCCCAACAAGATGATTTCGCTGGTTCTAGGCAAACTAAAGTTGCTGACATTGATGAAACCTCGTTGGATACAGGTATCCCTGCACATGATGGAGAAGTAGATTTCACTGTTGAGGTTAGTATAGTCGACAAAGAGATGGATAAACTGAAGCTACCTGGTGAATCTCAGGAGGAGAATGGACACGACGAGCAGGATGAGACCATGCACGAATATCAGAATGAAGACGGAGGTGATGATGATGATGATGATGATGATGATGATGATTAGACTCTTGTCTCTGTATCATGCTGTGAGATGAAGAACCATGATTTGTTTTGATTTTTCTATTTGGAAAATGTATGAGTCCTGAAGACAATTATCTGTTGGATTGTAATCCCATGATGACTAATTATTTATGTTTGTTGTCCTACTAAAAGTTGGTCAAACTTAATTGTGTGGAAGTAATCCCATGCTGTTTGATTCATAGGGTCATATCCCATAGGAAAATAGAATGATAATAGATCAAACTAATGCAAAATATCTTATAACCACAATCAAATAGAATTTCTCTTGACATAGGATTCAAGTTGGCATGGCATCCCTATCATACAGGGTTTTTATTCATACTATGCTACAAATCGAAAATAAGATGGGTCAGCACTTTATCGCGGCAGATAGGGCAGCTGGCGTTCGTTACAAACCAGGAGAAGATGCACTTCCTATGGAACGGGTGTTTGCATCCCCGGAGACGCACCGTTGTGCGCTGCGACAGCCCCAGCATGCATATGCTGCAGTGGCCGTCCTCCGGCGCAACTAGGACCCAACTGTCTTGCAGCGCCGGCAAGTTGACGATGAGCCGGTGGTCCACCCTAAGGGTGAGGTCGAAGTGGAGGCCACCGAGCCGACGACACGCCTGCTGCCACATCAGGTGCATAACATCGTAAGGCATGATGATGTCCCACTCCTCCTCCGTGAGGTTCAGGTTCTTGAGCAGCCATACACGGGCAAGAATCTCGCGCATAGTTCGCACGACATAGCCCCCACTACGCAGCTCCCTCGGAGGCAAGCCAAGATCCAGCACCACCTCTTCGCAGGGTGTAGTGGTGATATCGTCCTCATCCAGTGGGGCAGGGAGGGGGCCGGCCATCCTCCTGAGCTCGTACGTCCTCGAGAAGAAGATGTGCACTGTCATAGTGTACGGGGACGCCTCGCCCTCGCCCACGGCCGGCGGCTCGCCGACGGAGAAGTCGGTCGTGCTTGCCGACACACGGCAGGCACGGAAGACATGTGGGCCAGACTCGATGATGCGCTCGCGTGAGGAGCGCTCTAGTAGGGGCGTCGCCGCCATTGGGGATTCTTCGGAGGGCTGTAGACTGGCGGCTAGTCGACGGTGAGGTGGTTGGTGTGAGATCTCTGGGATGAGGCCAGGGGAAGTGGGCGAAGTGCTCGGGACTAGGGACTCCCCTCAACTTTCCGCAGTAGTATAATAATAATTGGTGGACGAGGGAGACTAGTCCAGAGACTACCCAAAGTTGAGTACAGTAGTAGTAGTACATCATGTTCGAGGGAAAATGCCCAAGATTTATTATCAAAATTCAAGCTAATTTCGCCTATTTTGTTCTGCCGTTTTTTTCTTGAACACAGTTCTGCCGTTCATTAGACATCATCCAACGGCCTTGGTCTCTGGGATTCGCTGCTACAGTGTCATCTACTATTTTCTACCCAATTCCAGAAACATCCATAAAGCTATAGATAGCTTTCCTGCTTGTTGGCCCCACCCCATTTTTTAATCTTTTCTTCCTTATCCCCATAGCAGCTACTTGCAGCCATTGCTACACCAGCGAGGTGATCTCTATGATAGGCACGGTTTTAGTAAGACAGCAAGTTGTAGATAGCTAACCATGAGACACATGCCTCTCTGGTTGAGACTGAGCTCGCTCTTGTGATTGGGCTCCAATGGTCGAGGTGAGTCACAGCTGCAATGACAGAGGTTTGTGCTGGATGTAGGCACTGGGATAGAATTAATTAGCACAGAGGCGTAACTAGCACTAGATGGAGAAGGCATAGTACACATATCGGACACGAAGTCGCGTCTGGCGAGCAGCTCGCATTCACTTGCATCAGTGCGGTACAACAAAGATGATGAAGAAGGATTGGAGCTTTGAAGGTAGTCAGAAAAGTTAGTACAAAAAATAATACGTGCAAAACTTAACCTGTATAAACGCACATGCATGGATAATTTTACATTTCTGCATGAGAAAGACATGTCAATTTTCAGTAAGACATGGTTTGATTTGTCAAATTTGATGCTCCTTAATGCATTTTAAGTGAAAATTACAGGTTTATTCATTATAATTGCCGATTTTTAACGTTACGTGCAGCTGACTAGCAAACTATAAGTGTGTGATTGCTTGCTTCCAAAATAAGGATATGTAATCATTTTGTATAAGGTAGTCCCAATTAGTCGTTATATTGCAGAACTTAAAGAGTTTTGAGAGATTCAACTCGTTGCTACTCCATAAAAATGGTCATGTTGACAAATTTGATCCAGTGTTGAACAGAGCCAGAAACATTTCTAAAACTTGAGCATGGAAGAGGCTAGGGGTAAATGCCCCAAGGCCAGCCGAGCCTATCGTAGGTGCCGTCGCGAGGCCGATGTGCTCGTCGCCGGTACGTATCTCCGCTTAATAGGTACCTTAATTTGGGGCGCGCGCGGACGCTGCGCTACCCCGAGCTCGAGACGCCGCCGTACCGCTAGCTCGACCATGGCGGCGGCGGCGGAAGCGGAGCGGCGGCGGCGGAAGGTAAAGCTCCTGCTGACAAACATATTAGGCACAAATGGGCAACCTTCAGTAACCCATGTTCCATTTTTTTGTCAGGATAACCCCATGTACCACCTTCCCAATAGAAAAAGTACTGTTCAACCTTCCCCTGTTGGGCCCAATATTTCACTTTTGGGTTGCCAACGAACATCTACATGGTAATTGTTATCGGTCTACTTGCTCCGGCTGTCGAAGCCCAATAACTACAAATGGGCCTTTCTGCTCATGCAATTTCGGCCCTTTTCTAATGAAACACAGATCCTATGATTGGCAAAAAAAACACGGAGATTCTACATAAAAGTTGTTTTTATTTATTTTGAATTATTGGGTTCCAATTTTTGAAACTGCTCATGCCCAATATGAAAATCCTTGATCGCTCCATACCCACATGGATAACGGTATTTTTAAAAATTCATAAAGTGGATTTGAAATTTAAAACATATCCTAATAATTCCATGCCATGTGGGACTCATGAGACAGTAGCGTCCTCAACGTTTCAAAGAAAAAGCCAAGTAGCCCGAAAATAGGGGTAAAAAATAAATCCTAGAAAGGAAACATTTATAGTTCATAGAGGCTGACATGTGGGACCGATCTGCCAGCATCCTCATCATTTCGAAGTCGGCAGGGATCAGAAGAAAAAGGCAAATAGCCAGAAATTAGGGGTAAAAATAAATCCAAAAAAGGAAACTTTTATTCTTCATAGAGGATGACATGTGGGACCGACCTGCCAGCAGCGTTTCAAAGGGGGCAGGGGATCAAAAGAAAAAGGCAAATAGCCAGAAATTAGGGGTAAAAAATAAATCCAAAAAAGGAAACTTTTATTCTTCATAGAGGATGACATGTGGGACTGACCTGCCAGCAGCGTTTCAAAGGGGGCGGGGATCAAAAGAAAAGGCAAATAGCCAGAAATTAGGGGTAAAAAATAAATCCAACAAAGGGTGGTTTATTGTTCATAGATGCTGACATGTGGGACCCATGAGCCACTGCGACCTCAATTTCAAAGGCGGCATATGATCGAAAGAAAAAGGCAAGTGACCAAAAATCAGGGGGTAAAAAAAATCTAAGAAATGAAACTTTATTGTACATAGAGGATGACATGCGGGTCCCATGAGCCAGCACCTTACTCAACGTTTCAGAGGCGGCATGAGATCAAAAGAAATAGGAAAGTGACCAAATATCAGGAGCAAAAAATAATCCAAGAAAAAAACTTTTATTGTACATAGAGGATGACATATGGGTCCCACTTATACAAGCTCTTTCGCTCCAAGATCTTGCAAGTTGATTGTACATGCGGGCCCCTTGTGTCAGCAGCTTACTCAATGTTTCCAAGGCGGCGGGGATCAAAAGAAAAAGGAAGTAGCCAGAAATTAGCGGTCAAAAATAACTCCAAGAAAGGAAACTTTTATTGTTCATAGAGGATGACATGCGGAACCCATGCGCTAGCAGCCTCCTCAACGTTTCAAAGGCGGCATGAGATCGAAAGAAAAAGACAAGAGACCAAATATCAGGAGCCAAAAATAATCCAAGAAAAGAAACTTTATTGTACATAAAAGTTGACATGCGGGTCCCATTTTGCAGCAGCGGTGTCAATGTTTCAAATGCGGCTTGAGATCAAAAGAAAAAGAGTAGCCAGAAATTAGGGGGTAAAAAAACTCCAAGAAAAGAAAGTTGATTGTACATAGAGGATGGCATGCGGGTCCGATGAGTCCGGAACTTACTCAACGTTTCCAAGGCGACAGGGGATCAAAAGAAAAAAGGAAATAGCCAAAAAGAAGAGGGTGAAAAAATCCAAGAAAAGAAACTTTTATAGTACGAGAGGATGACATGTGGGTCCCATGAGCCAGCAGCTTCCTCAACGTTTCGAGGCTGCATGAGATCGAAAGAAAAAGGCAAGTGACCAAAAATAAGGGGGTAAAAAAATCCAAGAAAAGAGACTTGATTGTACATAGAGGATGACATGCGGGACCCATGAGGTAGCAGCATACTCAACGTTTCCATGGCAGCACAGGACCAACAAAAAAAGAGGAAGTAGCCAGAAATCAGGGGGTCAATAAAATCCAAGAAAAGAAAGATTTCAATTGGGATGCATCTGGCCGTCTGGGCCTTCGAACTATCCTGCTGGACGCCTTTGGACTCGTACAATTTCAGCCCACTCCAAAACAGGAAAGTCCTATGCTTCGCAAAAACAAAAACAAGGAGATTCAACATAAAAGTTTGTTTATTTAATAATAAAGATTTATTTTTTCCGTTTGCAACAGCTCAGAGCAAAATACACTGTTTATTGTCTCCAAAATAATCAAGATATCACATGTTTCTTGTACGGGGAGGCTGACATCGGGGACCCATGAGCCAGCAGGGTCGTCAACGTTTTAAAGACGGCAGAGGATCGAAAGAAAAAATAAATCAAAAATCAGTTGGTAAAAAATCCAAAAAAAGAAACATTTTCGTTCGAGAGGATGACATGCAGGACCCATGAGGCAGCAGCATCCTCAACGTTTCCAAGGCGACACAGGATTTAAAAAAAGGCAAAATAGCAAGAAATTTGGGGTAAAAAATAACTCCAAGAAAGGAAACTTTTATTGTTCGTAGAGGATGACATGCGGGACCCATGAGCCAGCAGCTTACTCAACGTTTCAAAGGCGGCATGAGATCGAAAGAAAAAGGCAAGTGACAAAATATCAGGAGCCAAAGATAATCCAAGAAAAGAAACTTTATTGTACATAGAGGATGATATGCGGGTCCCATTTAGCAGCAGCGGTCTCAACGTTTCCAAGGCGGCAGGGGATCAAAAGAAAAAGGAAATAGCCAAAAATCAGAGGGTGAAAAAAATTCAAGAAAAGAAACTTTTATACAGTAGTACATAGAGGATGACATGCGGGTCCCATGAGCCAGCAGGTTCCTCAACGTTTCAAACGTGGCATGAGATCGAACGAAAAAGGCAAGTGACCAAATATCAGGAGCCAAAAATAATCCAAGGAAAGAAACTTGATTGTACATAGAGGATGACATGCGGGTCCCAATTTGCAGCAGCGGTCCCAACGTTTCAAATACGGCTTGAGATCAAAAGAAAAAGAAAGTAGCCAGAAATTAGGGGGTAAAAAACTCCAAGAAAGGAAAGCTTTATCGTTCATACAGGCTGACATGTGGGACCTATGAGCCAGCAGCTTACTCAATGTTACGAAGGCGGCGGGGATCGAAGAAAAGGAAATAGCCAAAAATTAGAGGGTGAAAAAAATCCAAGAAATTAAACATTTATTGTACATAGAGGATGACATGCGGGTCCCATGAGCCAGCAGGTTCCTCAACGTTTCAAACGTGGCATGAGATCGAAAGAAAAAGGCAAGTGACCAAATATCAGGAGCCAAAAATAATCCAAGAAAAGAAACTTTATTGTACATACAGGATAACACGGGTCCCATTTTGCAGCAGCGGTCTCAACGTTTCCAAGGCGGCACAAGACCAAAGAAAAATGAAGTAGCCAGAAATCAGGGGTGAAAAAATCCAAGAAAAGAAAGATTTCAATTGGGCTGCATCTCGGACATCTGGGCCTTCGAACTACCTGCTGGGCCTTTTGACTCGTACAATTTCAGCCCACTCCAAAACATGAAAGTTCGGATTTTTCTCAAAAAAAACAGGAAAGTCCTATACTTCGCAAAAACAAAAAACAAGGAGATTCAACATATAAGTTGTAAAAATAAAGATTTAATTTATCCATTTGCAATAGCTCAGAGCGAAATACACTTTTTATTGTCTGCAAAATAATCAAGATATCACAGGTTTCTTGTACGGGGAGGCTGACATCGGGGACCCATGAGCCAGCAGCGTCATCAACGTTTCAAAGGCGGCAGGGGATCGAAAAAAACCAAAAATCAGTTGCTAAAAAAATCCAAGAAAAGAAAACATTTACCATTCTGAGAGGATGACATGCGGGACCCATGAGGCAGCGCATCCTCAACGGCCGGAGGGGATCAAAAGAAAAAAGAGGAAATAGCCAGAAATTAATTAGGGGTCAAAAATAAATCCACCAAAGGAAACTTTTATTGTTCATAGAGGATGACATGTGGGACCGACACAGCAGAGTCCTCAATGTTTCAAAGGCAGGGGATCAAAAGAAAAAGGCAAATAGCCAGAAATTAGGGGTCAAAAATAACTCCAAGAAAGGAAACTTTTATTGTTCGTAGAGGATGACATGCGGGACCCATGAGCCAGCTTACTCAACATTTCAAAGGTGGCATGAGATCGAAAGAAAAAGGCAAGTGACCAAATATGAGGTGCCAAAAACAATCCAAGATTTATTGTACATAGAGGATGACATGCGGGTCCCATTTTGCAGCAGCGGTCTCAATGTTTGAAATGCGGCTTGAGATCAAAAGAAAAAGAAAGTAGCTAGAAATTAGGGGTAAAAAAACTCCAAGAAAGGAAAGCTTTATCGTTCATACAGGATGACATGTGGGACCTATGAGCCAGCAGAGTCCTCAACGTTTCAAAGGCGGCAGGGGATCAAAAGAAAAAGGAAGTAGCCAAAAATCAGAGGGTGAAAAAAACCCAAGAAAATGAACTTTTATAGTACATAGAGGATGACATGCGGGACCCATGAGCCAGCAGGTTCCTCAACGTTTCAAATGTGGCATGAGATCGAAAGAAAAAGGCAAGTGACCAAATATCAGGATCCAAAAATAATTCAAGAAAAGAAACTTGATTGTACATAGAGGATGACATGCGGGTCCCATTTTGCAGCAGCGGTATCACCGTTTGAGAGGCGGCAGGACATTGAAAGAAAAAGGCAAGTGACCAAATATGAGGTGCCAAAAAAATCTGAGAAAATAAAGTTTTATAGTACATAGAGGATGACATGCGGGTCCCATGAGCCTGCAGGTTCCTCAACGTTTCAAACGTGGCATGAGATCGCAAGAAAAGGCAAGTGACCAAATATCAGGAGCCAAAAATATTCAAGAAAAGAAACTTGATTGTACATAGAAGATGACATGCGGGTCCCATTTTGCGCAGCAGCGGTATCACCGTTTGAGAGGCTGCACGGGATCGAAAGAAAAGGCAAGTGACCAAATATCGGGAGCCAAAAATAATCCAAGAAAAGAAATTTTATTGTACATAGAGGATGACATGCGGGTCCCATTTTGCAGCAGCGGTCTCAACGTTTCCAAGGCGGCACAGGACCAAAAGAAAAATGAAGTAGCTAGAAATCAGGGGGTGAAAAAAATCCAAGAAAAGAAAGATTTCAATTGGGCTGCATCTGGACATCTGGGCCTTCGAACTATCCTGCTGGGCCTTTTAACTCGTACAATTTCAGTCCACTCCAAAACAGGAAAGTTCGGATTTTCTTAAAAAAAAGGAAAGTCCTATGCTTCGCAAAAACAAAAAACAAGGAGATTCAACATATAAGTTTGTTTATGTAAAAATAAAGATTTAATTTATCCGTTTGAAATAGCTCAGAGCGCAATACACTGTTTATTGTCTGCAAAATAATCAAGATATCACATGTTTCTTGTACGGGAGGCTGACATCGGGGACCCATGAGCCAGCAGCGTCGTTAACGTTTTAAAGGCGGCAGGGGATGGAAAGAAAAAATAAACCAAAAATCTGTTGGTAAAAAATCCAAGAAAAGAAACATTTTTGTTCTGAGAGGATGACATGCGGGACCCATGAGGCAGCAGCATCCTCAGCGTATATTGTTCATAGAGGCTGACATGTTGGACCCGTGAGCCAGCAGCGTCCTCAACGTTTTAAGGCGGTAGGAGATCGAAAGAAAAAATAAACCAAAAATCTGTTGGTAAAAAATCCAAGAAAAGAAACATTTTCGTTCTAAGAGGATGACATGCGAGACCCATGAGGCAGCAGCATCCTCAGCTTTATTGTTCATAGAGGCTGACATGTGGTACCCGTGAGCCAGCAACGTCCTCAACGTTTTAAAGGTGGCAGGAGATCGAAAGAAAAAATAAATCAAAAATCATTTGGTAAACAAAATCCAAGAAAAGAAACATTTACCGTTCTGAGAGGATGACATGCGGGACCCATGAGGCAGCAGCATCCTCAACGATTCCAAGGCGGCAGGGGATCAAAGGAAAAAAAGGAAATATCCTGAAATTAATTAGGGGTTCAAAATAAATCCATCAAAGGAAACTTTTATTGTTCACAGAGGATGACATGTGGGACCGCCAACAGCGTCCTCATCGTTTCGAAGGGGGCGGAGATCAAAAGAAAAGGCAAATAGCCAGAAATTAGGGGTCAAAAATAAGCGCAAGAAAGGAAACTTTTATTGTTCATAGAGGATGACATGCGGGCCCATGAGCCAGCAGCTTACTCAACGTTTCAAAGGCGGCATGAGATCGAAAGAAAAAGGCAAGTGAAAAAATATCGAGAGCCAAAGATAATCCAAGAAAAAAATTATTGTACATAGAGGATGACATGCGGGTCCCAATTAGCAGCAGCGGTCTCAACGTTTCAAATGCGGCTTGAGATCAAAAGAAAAAAGAAAGTTGATTGTACATAGAGGATGACATGCGGGTCCCATGAGTCAACTTACTCAACGTTTCCAAGGCGGCGGTGGATCAAAGAAAAAGGAAATAGCCAAAAATCAGAGGGTGAAAAAAAACCCAAGAAAATAAACTTTTATAGCACATAGAGGATGACATGCGGGTCCCATGAGCCAGCAGGGTCCTCAACGTGGCATGAGATCGAAAGAAAAAGGCAAGTGACTAAATATCGGAGCCAAAATAATTCAAGAAAAGAAACTTGATTGTACATAGAGGATGACATGCGGGTCCCAATTAGCAGCAGCGGTATCACCGTTTGAGAAGCGGCAGGGGATCGAAAGAAAAAGGCAAGTGACCAAATATGAGGTGCCAAAAAATCCAAGAAACAATTCAAAAAAAAATCCAAGAAACGAATGTTTTATAGTACATAGAGGATGACATGCGGGTCCCATGAGCCTGCAGGTTCCTCAACGTTTCAAACGTGGCATGAGATCGGAAGAAAAAGGCAAGTGACCAAATATCAGGAGCCAAAATAATTCAAGAAAAGAAACTTGATTGTACATAGAGGATGACATGCGGGTCCCATTTAGCAGCAGCGGTATCACCGTTTGAGAGGCTGCACGGGATCGAAAGAAAAGGCAAGTGACCAAATATGAGGTTCCAAAAAAATCCTAGAAAAAAAAGTTTTATAGTACATAGAGGATGACATGCGGGTCCCATTTAGCAGCAGCGGTCTCACCGTTTGAGAGGCGGCAGGGGATCAAAAGAAAAAGGTAAGTGACCAAATATGAGGTGCCAAAAATCCAAGAAAAGAAAGTTTTATAGTACATAGAGGATGACATGCGGGTCCCATTTAGCAGCACGGTATCACCGTTTGAGAGGCGGCAGGGGATCGAAAGAAAAAGGCAAGTGACCAAATTTGAGGGTGCAAAAAAAACTCCAAGAAAAGAAAGTTGATTGCTCATAGAGGATGACATGTGGGTCCCAATTAGCAGCAGCGGTCTCAACGTTTCCAAGGCGGCAAGGGATCAAAAGAAAAAGAGTAGCCAGAAATCGGGGCTCAAAAAATCCAAGAATAGAAAGAATTTTGGTTCATAGAGGATGACATGCGGGACCCATGATCCTGCATCGTAAACGGCTCGATCGGAGAGCGTTGAACGAGATGGCATGATCGAGAAAAAAAACAATGCCAGAGAGGTTGCCATCTGGGCCCTACATCCCTCGGCGGTGCGGATTTCCGTTGACTCAGCCGGCGAACCCGAGAATTCGAGATGCACCATATCCCGGGACACCATACGCGACGTTTTGGCTGTTTTCGTCGGGCTAGGTGGCCTCAAAAACGAGAAAAAAAACGTTTTGACATGCACAACAGAGAGACCAAAAATCGTCGGCCATGGTGCACCAGCAACCACGGCGCGACTTCAACTTCGTCGGCCATGGCAACTTTTCTTGTAGTGTGTGCATTGATTCTTACATGTTTACCTATTGCACTTGTTACATTGCTTTATGATGACAACTATCCATGAGATATACATGTTACAAGTTGAAAGCAATTGCTGAAACTTAATCATCCTTTGTGTTGCTTCAAAACCTTCTACTAAGAATCTATTGTTTTATGAGTTAACTCTTATGCAAGTCTTATTCATGCTTGTCTTGAAAGTACTATTCATGAAAAGTCTTTGCTATCTTTACTATTAAATTGGAGTTGGTCGTTTGACACTCAATGCACTTTGGTGTCGTCATTAAAAACATCTAGACCGTCCATCCTACCTCAATGCATGCCCACCGTTTAATCCCACGTCCTTCTCTCGTAGTACTAATTGACATACCAAAATTTCCGTAATCACCATTTATTGGTACTTGCCAAAATCTAATTTGGTCTAAATACATCATGGTATCAAATCAATCTTTATCATGGGATATTTTCAATCGATCCACACAGAATCACAAAATCCGCTACCCAGATGCATCTCTCCTAAATTCCTGCAATTTCGCAGTCTACACCGCCTCCGCCACAGGCACGAACTTTATGCCTCTGTTTAATCTTAGCTCTCCTACCGACCGACTTGAGCTTCGCTGGTAGGAGAACACCAGCAGTACGACGCTGATGACAGCCAGGACGTAGCCCGAAGCGTGTTGTTAGACATCCACGGCGACGAGGAATCTAGGGACAAGCGGGTGCACATGCATGGCCCACACCTCCCGCTAGAGGCGGTGCGGCTCCCTGGCGGCACAAGGACAGAAGGGACTCTGCAATGACGCTAGGAGGGCCATCTCCATCGATCGACAAGGTTACCCTGGTATGTCCGATCGAGTCCGACCCCCTTCCCCTCCCCAGTTTCCGCATCGCATCATATGCCTTTCCTTCCCCGACGACCTCCAGCACGGTGGCATGGCACTAATCCAAGCCGTCAAATCAATGGGGATAAGTCGACCTTCCGCGCTTGTATCCTTCTAGTCGTGGATGGGGGCAAGTCTCTCTATTTCCCGCTCTTATTGATTTGCAGGGACAAGTCCCCTCTTCTATCACTTAATGTCACTAATCGTTTTATTTTGGTTCATGCGTTACTCCAGAGTGTGTGCCTCCGACCTGTTTGGTGTTATGCTTATGGAGATTCAGCTAGCTCCTTTGATGTTTCTCTCTGTTTTGTTTTTATTTCGGAGAGATTAAAGTTAACTATTTAAAAGAAAGATGCATCCAGGAGATTGCATATTGCTACTGAAGATGTTGGAATACTGGAACCTGCACATTACATCACAAAGATTGTACTCCTGTACAAATCACTAACATATTATGGCTCTGCTTGGAAGCAACGTTTTCTACAAACTTCAGTATAGCACTGTAGTTTTGTTGGGTTTCACAGTTATTTTCAAAAAGTGGTCCGGACCTCTTTCTTAGAAACTGCAAAAGTACTGCAGCATAGCAGAAACTACAGTTTATAAAACTACATTTTCAACTATTGCTAAGCACGTCAAAGTATTTTAAATTACATTTTTTCCTGAAACACCTCTGTTTTTATAGATTTCAAAGAGAAATACGGCCAGGAGATGAGTGTGGAGCATCGAGTCTGACTCGCTGGTTTAAGCCTGCATTGATCCCGAACCAAGGTGCTGCCCATCCATCACCTTCCGACAAATTGCACGGTGAGACAACACACTTATTCATGGTGTGCCAGACCGTGTAAGGTTTCATCTTTATTAGTATGAATTATTGTTGTTAATTCACCCATATAGTCGGTGGATTAATTTATCTGATTTGCCTAAATGTGTAACGTTTCATCTATCGGACTAGGAATTGTGTTGATGTTTTGGTGGCAAAACATGGGAAAGTAGATGATATATATTATTAATTCACCGATGAATATATCCAACATACGAAGAATATGATGGTGCCAACAAGACTGTAACACTCATTTTCAGAAACTTTATGGTACCCGTCATTTTAAATCTTCCCAGTATTCAGATATTTCTTCTTTCATAATTAAATATTATGAATATTCTAAAAGAAGGTATGATTTTCTTTGTTTTATCATACCAAAAGTTCCACACATGATATTTTAAAATGTGTAAGAACATGCATTTAGTAGTATCTGTTAGAAATACATATTTACCTCTTGTGCTCCCAAGGTTTGAGATGCCCTGGGCATTGAAGTTCCCTCAAGGGAGGCAACATTTTTTTTAAATAGTATTTACATGGGATTACTTTACCATTGAAATGGTAAATCAAGAATTGACCTACATAAGCCGAAATTGTCTCTCAGTATTCAGAGCTCGTAGTCAGCTCCCAATGTTAGGATTCTCATATTATCGAGGCGTGTGCCACTATGTGCTGACAGTTGTTGAGTGCTAATTTTATTTCTTGAAAGTAAGAGTGTGGAATTTGCAAGATGTATGTGAAGGTTTATGTTAATTTATGCTCCGTATGTAGTCAAATTTGGATCTGTGTATACCTCAAAGATTTTTCGTTTGTTGCTCCCTAATGCAGCCAGGGAATGGAGACGGCTACCTAGAAGCACCAGATAGCAGACCTGATTGGCGATCCCATCGCGCTGGTCCCTGGTACAACGCTTCCATTGCTGCGAGCCATGCGAGGCATTCGGTCTCCTCTATGTTCATGGTGTTGGGGCCGCAAGGTGAAGGTCTTCTTAAGTTCAAGGCTGCTCACTTTGGAGGTGTGTGATTCTGGCATATTTTAACTTTTGGGTTGAGATATCTTATTATGCTACAACTTATTCCTCTAATTTAAATTCTCTCATAGAAGGCTTGTAACCAAAACTCCCCCTTTCATTGAAATGAAACGCAAAGAGTTCTTTGCATTTTCTGAAAATAAGTTATTTTGCTTTGCTTTGTTTGTCAGCAACATGCTTGAGAAATAAGATTGAGCAGTTCAAAATTACACCGTCACAGTCTAGCCAGACATCTTAAAAACTATGTGAATCAATACCAACTATCTCTACCGAAATTAAGTGTGTATATCTTTCTAAGTTTGAATCAATCAGTGGTTTTAGGAAGACATAATTAATTGACATTTTGCCTTCTATGCATACAACGTCTAATTAAATCACACTTGAAGTGAAGTTGAATCTTAATACTTTTGGATTGGAATACTATATGACTAAATTTGTCGACTATGCATGCGCACGGTAACATGTGCGATGAAAAAATTATCAGGGACCATAGCAACGCATGGGCATTCAACTAGTATGATTCAGTTGTTTAGTCATTGTCTTTACCATTGCTTTGAATCACTTCATTCATCTCATATGCTTTGCAATAGTATGATCAAGATTATGTAAGTAGCATGTCACTTCAGAAATTATTCTTGCTATTGTTTACCTACTCGAGGGCGAGTAGGAACTAAGTTTGGGGATGCTTGATACGTCTCCAACTTATCTATAATTTCTGATGTTCCATGCTAGTTTTATGACAATACCTACATGTTTTGTTCACACATTATATCGTTTTGATGCATTTTCCAGAACTAACCTATTAACGAGATGCCGAAGTGCCAGTTCCTGTTTTCTGCTGTTTTTGGTTTCAGTAATCCTACAAAGGAAATATTCTCGGAATTGGACGAAATCAACGCCCAGGATCTTATGTTTCACGGAAGCTTCCAGAGAGCCAGGGAGGGACCAGAGGGGAGCCCTAGGGGCCCCACCCCCTGGCGGCGCGGCCAGGGGGCGCGCCCCTATGGTGGCTGCCCCGGACTCCTCCGCTGCCCTTCCGCCTATATAAAGCCTCCGTCGCGAAAACCCTATCACAATAAGCCACGATACGAGAAAAGTTCCAGAGCCGTCGCCATCGCGAAGCCAAGATTCGGGGGACAGAAGTCTCTGTTTCGGCAGGCCGCCGGGACGGGGAATTGCCCCGGAAGGCATCTCCATCGACACTACCGCCATCTTCATCGACGCTGCTGTCTCCTATGATGAGGAGGAAGTAGTTCTCCCCCGAGGCTAAGGGCTATACCGGTAGCTATGTGGTTCATCTCTCTCCCATGGTGTGATCTTTATGTGATCATGAGCTTTGTATCACTATTAATCTATGTGCTACTCTAGTGATGTTATTAAAGTAGTCTATTCCTCCTCCATGATGTAATGTTGACAGTGTGTGCATCATGTAGTACTTGGTGTAGGTTATGATTGTAATCTATTGTAGATTATGGAGTTAACTATTACTATGATAGTATTGATGTGATCTATTCCCCTTTCATAGCTTAAAGTTGACAGTGTGTATGCTATGTTAGTACTCGGTCTAAATTGCAACGGTCTATTATGCACTCTAGAGGTTACTTAAATATGAACTCCGAATGTTGTGGAGCTTGTTTACTCCGGCTTGAGGGTGCTCTTGTAGCCCTACACAATGAATGGTGTTTGGTATCCAACAAGAGGGTGTTTGAAGTAGCACAAGTGAAGAGAAGTTATTTATTTATGTGATCATTGTTGAGAGTGTCCACTAGTGAAAGTATGATCCCTAGGCCTTGTTTCCGAATATCAAAACCCCGTTTCCAACAAGTTCAGTTACATGTTTGCTTGCTGCCATCTTTATTTCAGATTGTTATTACCACTTACAATCATCCATATTACTTGCATCTTACTATCTCTTCGCCGAACTAGTGCACCTATACATCTGACAAGTGTATTAGGTGTGTTGGGGACACAAGAGACTTCTTGTATCGTAATTGCAGGGTTGCTTGAGAGGGATATCTTTGACCTCTACCTCCCTGAGTTCGATAAACCTTGGGTGATTCACTTAAGGGAAACTTTGCTGCTGTTCTACAAACATCTGCTCTTGGAGGCCCAACACTGTCTACAGGAATAGAAGCGTGCGTAGACATCACAACCCATTATTTTACTTCTGCATTTTTGTTTTATATTTGAGTCTTGGAAGTTGTTACTACTGTAGCAACCTCTCCTTATCTTTATTTTATAGCATTGTTGTGCCAAGTAAAGTCTTTGATAGTAATGTTGATACTAGATTTGGATTACTGCAGAAACAGATTTCTTGCTGTCACGAATTTGAGTAGACCTCTCTGTAGGTAACTCAGAAATATCTGCCAATTTTCGTGTGTGATCCTCAGATATGTACGCAACTTTCATTCAATTTGAGCTTTTTCATCTGAGCAAGTTATGTGCCCCTGAAAAATTCGTCTTTACAGACTGTTCTGTTTTGACAGATTCTGCCTTTTATTTCGCATTGCCTCTTTTGCTATGTTGAATGGATTTCTTTGTTCTATTAACTTTCAATAGCTTTGTGCAATGTCCAGAAGTGTCAAGAATGATTATGTCACCTCTGAATATGTGAATTTTTGATTATGCACTAACCCTCTAATGAGTTTGTTTTGAGTTTGGTGTGGAGGAAGTTTTCAAGGATCAAGAGAGGAGGATGATACAATATGATCAAGAAGAGTGAAAAGTCTAAGCTTGGGGATGCCCCGTGGTTCATCCCTGCATATTTCAAGAAGACTCAAACATCTAAACTTGGGGATGCCCAAGGCATCCCCTTCTTCATTGACAACTTATCAGGTCACCTCTAGTGAAACTATATTTTTATTCCGTCACATCTTATGTGCTTTACTTGGAGCGTCTGTATGTTTTTATTTTTGTTTGTGTTTGAATAAAATCGGATCCTAGCATTCTTTGTGTGGGAGAGAGACACGCTCGCTCGTTCATATGAACACGGTGTTCTTAGCTTTACTTTTAATGTTCATGGCGAAGGTTGAAACTGCTTCGTTCATTGTTATTTGGTTGGAAACACAAAATGCTTCATGTGGTAATTGGTATATTGTCTTGAATAATTTGATACTTCGCAATTGTTGTGCTCAAATAGATCATGTTTAAGCTCTTGCATCATGTACTTTGTACCCATTAATGAAGAACTACCATAGAGCTTGTTGAAATTTGGTTTGCATGATTGGTCTCTCTAAGGTCTAGATATTTTTGGTGAGGTGTTTGAACAACAAGGAAGACAGTGTAGAGTCTTATAATGCTTGCAATATGTTCTTATGTAAGTTTTGCTGTACCGGTTCATACTTGTGTTTGCTTCAAACAACCTTGCTAGCCAAAGCCTTGTATTGAGAGGGAATACTTCTCGTGCATCCAAAACCTTGAGCCAAAAACTATGCCATTTGTGTCCACCATACCTACCTACTACATGGTATTCTCTGCCATTCCAAAGTAAATTACTTGAGTGCTACCTTTAAAATTTCATTCCTTGTCTTTGCAATATATAGCTCATGGGAAAATAGCCTTAAAAACTATTGTGGTATTGAATATGTAGCTTATGTATCTTATTTCTTATAAGTTGCTTGTTGAGCGGTAACCATGTTTCGGGACGCCATCAACTATTTCACCTTTGTTGAATATCATGTGAGTTGCTATGCATGTTCGTCTTGTCTGAAGTAAGGGTGATTTATCATGATCAAATGGTTTGAGTATGCATATTGTTAGAGAAGAACATTGGACCGCTAACTAAAGCCATGAATCATGGTGGAAGTTTCAATTTGGACATTAATCCTCAATCTCTTATGAGAATATTATCTGTTGTTGAATGCTTATGCATTAAAGAGGAGTCCATTATCTGTTTTCTATGTTGTCCGGTATGGATGTCCTTAGTTGAGATCTATCAAAAATGAGAAATCAAATGTGATCTATCTCCTTGGACCTTTGTACAGGCGGCATAGAGGTACCCCTTTGTGACACTTGGTTGAAACATATGTTATGCAATGATAATCCATGTAAATCCAAGCTAATTAGGACGAGGTGCGAGCACTATTGGTATTCTATGCATGAGGCTTGCAACTTATAGGAGGTCTTATGCATAACACATATGAATTATTACTACCGTTGACAAAAACTATTTCTATGTTTTCAAAATGAAAAGCTCTAGCACAAAAATAGTAATCCATGCTTCCCTCTACGAAGGGCCTTTCTTCTAATTTATGTTGAGTCAGTTTACCTACTTATTTCTATCTTAGGAGCAAACACTTGTGTCAACTGTGTGCATTGATTCCTACATACTTGCTTATTTGCATTCATCATATTACTTTGTGTTGACAATCATCCATGAGATATACATCCATGAGATATACATGTTGAAGTTGAAAGCAACTGCTGAAACTTATATCTTCCTTTGTGTTGTTTCAAAGCTTTCTACTAAGAATTTATTGCTTGATGAGTTAACTCATGTGCAAGTCTTGTTGATGCTTGTCTTGAAAGTACTATTCATGAAAAGTCTTTGCTATATGATTCAGTTGTTTAATCATTGTCTTTACCATTGCTTCAAATCACTTCATTCATCTCATATGCTTTACAATAGTATTGATCAAGATTACGATAGCATGTCACTTCAGAAATTATCCTTGTTATCGTTTACCTACTCGGGCGAGTAGGAACTAATTGGGTGCTTGATACGTCTCAAACGTATCTATAATTTCTTATGTTCCATGCTACTTTTATGACGATACTCACATGTTTTATACACAATTTATGTCATTATTATGCATTTTCCGGCACTAACCTATTGACAAGATGCGGCTTCTGTTTTCTGCTGTTTTTGGTTTCAGAAATCCTACAAAGGAAATATTCTCGGAATTGGACGAAATCAACGCCCAGGGTCTTATTTTTCCACGGAGCTTTGATACGTCCAATTTGCATCACTATTTTATATCATAATTTGCTGTTATTCATTGATATATTTCATATTGGGACACAATACTTATGTTATTTCATCTATTTTGCATGTTTCATCATTATTGGAGGATCAAGCACCGGAGCCAGGATTCTTGGAAAAAGCACCGTCAGAACGCAATATTTCGGAAGATCAACTGTGGGAGGAAATTATACCAAAAATCCTATTTTTCAAGATGACGAAGGAAGCCAGAAGGAGGGGCCAGGAGGACCCAGGGTGGGCCCACACCCTAGGGCGGCGCGGCCCATGCCCTGGCCGCGCCGCCATGTGGTTTGGGGGGGCCACGACCCTTTCGCCTCCTTTTCTTCGCGAAACCCTTCGTCCCGAAAACCTAAGCCACAGAGGGTACCTCGCGAAGAGTTACAGCCGCCTCTGCGGGCGGAGAACACGAGAGAAAGAGCTCTCCGGCGGGCAGGAATCCGCCGGGAAATTCCCTCGGGAGGGGAAATCGACGCCATCGTCACCGTCATCGAGCTGGACATCATCACCATCACCATCATCATCATCTCCACCATCATCACCACCGTCTCCACCGCTGGACACCGTCACCGCCGTAGCAATTTGGGTTTGATCTTGATTGTTTGATAGGGAAACTCTCCGGTATCGATCTCTACTTGTTGTTGATGCTATTGAGTGAAACCATTGAACCAAGTTTATGTTCAGATTGTTATTCATCATCATACCACCTCTGATCATGTTCCATATGATGTCTCGTGAGTAGTTCGTTTAGTTCTTGAGGACATGGGTGAAGTCTAAATGTTAGTAGTGAACTATGGTTGAGTAATATTCAATGGTGTGATATTTAAGTTGTGGTGTTATTCTTCTAGTGGTGTCATGTGAACGTCGACTACATGACACTTCACCATTTATGGGCCTAGGGGAATGCATCTTGTATTCGTTTGCTAATTGCGGGGTTGCCGGAGTGACAGAAACCTAAACCCCCGTTGGTATATCGATGCAGGAGGGATCGCAGGATCTCAGAGTTTAAGGCTGTGGTTAGATTTATTCTTAATTACTTTCTTGTAGTTGCGGATGCTTGCAAGGGTATAATCACAAGTATGTATTAGTCCTAGGAAGGGCGGTACATTAGCATAGGTTCACCCACACAACACTTATCATAACAATGAAGATTATTTAGCCGTATGTAGCGAAAGCACTAGACTAAAATCCCGTGTGTCCTCGAGAACGTTTGGTCATTATAAGTAAACAAACCGGCTTGTCCTTTGTGCTAAAAAGGATTGGGCCACTCGCTGCAATTGTTACTCTCGCACTTTACTTACTCGTACTTTATTCAACTGTTACATCAAAACCCCCTGAATACTGGGAGCATTTACAGTGAATCCTTCATCGAAAGTGCTTGTCAACACCTTCTGCTCCTCGTTGGGATCGACATTCTTACTTATAGATACGATACACCCTATACTTGTGGGTCATCAAGCTTCCAGAAGACCGAAGAGGATACGAAGTGGGGCCACGGGGCGCCGACACCACAAGGCGGCGCGGCCTGGATGGGGCCCGCGCCGGCCTATGGTGTGGGCCCCTCGCGCGCCTCCCGACTCTGCCCTTCCGCCTACTTAAACTCTCCGTCGCGAAAACCCTATTACCGAGCCACGATACGGAAAAGTTCCGAGAGACGCCGCAGCCAATCCATCTCGGGGGATTCAGGAGATCGCCTCCGGCACCCTGCCGGGAGGGGAATCATCACCGGAGGACTCTACATCACCATGATCGCCTCCGGACTGATGTGTGAGTAGTTCATCCTTGGACTTTGGTTCCATAGCAGTAGCTAGATGGTTGTCTTCTCCTCATTGTGCTATCATGTTAGATCTTGTGAGCTGCCTATCATGATCAAGATCATCTATTTGTAATGCTACATGTTGTGTTTGTTGGGATCCGATGAATATGGAATACTATGTCAAGTTGATTATCAATCTATCATATATGTGTTGTTTATGATCTTGCATGCTCTCCGTTGCTAGTAGAGGCTGGCCAAGTTGATACTTGTGACTCCAAGAGGGAGTATTTATGCTCGATAGTGGGCTCATGCCTCCATTGAATCTGGGACAGTGAGAAAGTTCTAAGGTTGTGGATGTGCTGTTGCCACTAGGGATAAAACATCAATGCTTTGTCTAAGGATATTTGTGTTGATTACATTACGCACCATACTTAATGCAATTGTCTGTTGTTTGCAACTTAATACTGGAAGGGGTGCGGATGCTAACCCGAAGGTGGACTTTTAGGCATAGGTGCATGTTGGATAGCGGTCTATGTACTTTGTCGTAATGCCCTGATTAAATCTCATAGTAGTCATCATGATATGTATGTGCATTGTTATGCCCTCTCTTTGTCAATTGCCCAACTGTAATTTGTTCACCCAACATGCTATTTCTTATCGGAGAGACACCACTAGTGAACTGTGGACCCCGGTCCATTCTTTTACATCTGAAATACAATCTACTGCGAACTCTGTTCTCTATTGTTCTTCGCAAACAAACATCATTTTCCACACCATACGTTTAATCCTTTGTTTATAGCAAGCCGGTGAGATTGACAACCTCACTGTTACGTTGGGGCAAAGTATTTTGATTGTGTTGTGCAGGTTCCACGTTGGCGCCGGAATCCCTGGTGTTGCGCCGCACTACACTCCGTCACCAACAACCTTCACGTGGCCCTTGACTCCTACTGGTTCGATAACCTTGGTTTCTTTCTGAGAGAAAACTTACTGCTGTGCGCATCACACCTTCCTCTTGGGGTTCCCAACGGACGTGTGCATCACGCGCCATCAAGGATCCGAGGACATTTATGGGCTAATTGTAGTGGAATAAATACATTTCTTTTTGAGACCTAATCCATCCTGGAGACCCAGGAGCTTTAACAGTCATCAGTACGGATGGGGGTGACCGTGTCGTCCGCCCGTACTGGCTGGCGCCGTATCATCTTATCAAACCAAACCCTTTCTGTGAAGGAACAACGAGGAAAAACACAACACAACAACCACCATTCGCCCCAGAATAGAAGAAATCAGATCTGAAGAAGAAGAAGACCATTCTCGACTCCACCGAAGATCAATCTCATCAAGATCACCACCTCATCGACTACAACCCACTTGCACTGAGAGAGATAGATTCATACTCGTAACATTAGGGATTCAAACCTCTATTCCATCCTGATTTGTATTTGATTTGATCTTCAACTATTGTGGCTTGCGACGGTAATATCAAGATGAACTTCTTTTACTTTGCTATGATATCATTAGGCTATTCTCCTCTCATGTGTGAGTAGATCCCATTGGCGTGGGAAATGTAGGGGATTGGTGAGATATGATGTGGCAATTTTATTCTATCTATTTGTGAACTTATGTTTAAGATTATTATATATATGAGTATGAATGTCTATTTGCACCTAATGATTTTATCTAATTTAAGGGCCTAGATAGCATGATCTCAAGAACTCATAAACAGGAACTTGTTTGCTAGTGAATCGGCGACCGCCTGAGTGACGCGGCTGATATCAAAGAGGATCTAGCAATACTTGAGGAATCACAAGGAACCACCGAGGTTAAAGCTTTATTCCGGTCTAACCACCTTAATAGATGCGCTGACTGTGTCTTTTGGTAACAGGCAGAAAGATTATTGGAGGAAGATGAAATCTACCAAGAGGAGTCTTTCTCTCTTATGGGTTGCTTGCCTTCTCAGATATAACATGAAGAATCATATTCACTTATCACATTTATTCCACCAGGCACATTCACTATCGCCATGAACCGAATCACCTCGCCCCTACTTTTCCACCCGTTTATTTCTTATTAGTTGTTTACTTTTATGCATTTTACGTTATTACATTATCAATACTCCATACTCTTATCATTTACACTCACCACTTCCCATTTAAATTCTTGTAGTCAATTCACCTAAGACTTGTGACACCTCGGGTGTGACAGAAACAACGCAGATAAACATTCTCTTACGCTCCTTTTTGGGATACAATATAAAACCGGAAATAATACTTCCACGAAAATATGCACGAATGACCATGTGTTCTTGCAGGACATCATGATGGATCCTTATTCTATGATATTTTTTTATGAGATCTGATCATATTATATTGTGAGATGTATTGATAGATGCATATTATGTACCCCGTTCTTAAGTATTTGTTCTGATCAAACATATGTGCAAGAGCATTTATGGGGTGATGTGTGTATTAGATGGAGTAGCATAGTTTTAGTGATTGGATAGTGACAATATGTTCAAGATCTATTATGGATTTGCCTTTTTTTGCTACCTCACTAGAGATAAAGTGAATGCATGTGCTATGTTTTTGATGTGACAGTAGTGATGATCTTGTTTGTTTAAGGTAGCATATTTAATATTCAAATTTCATGTCAAAATACTTATTGTTATGCTCCCTTAATTCTTAATACAAGACTGATAAAGTTTCTTTCTTGTGAAGTATAAGAGAGATGTGTTGCATCATCTCTATGTTTGGACTTCTTGATGCTCATATTAATTATGATCTTACATATACTATTATCTGCACCTTCATGTCTCATTGATGAATTTTTATTTGTCCACCACAACTTAAAAAGAGAATAGTCAAATGAACCCATGAACCTCGGTCCACTTTTATCAAAAGAAACACCTTTATATTGCTTTTACCTTGTTTTCTATTTGATGCACTATTTTAATCCGAAAATATAAAAATATTTATTTTTATAACTTGCATCCAAAACACCAAAAACCATCAACCTCTTTACAGTTTTTACTTAGTTATTTTTTCTAGTCTAGTTTTATTCACTTTATTTTTACTTGTGTTATTTACTTACACGAAACATTGTGATTGACAACCACACGGTGGAGTTGGGACACATGACATTTACTTTACCTCTAGGATTGCTAGAAGAAGAGAATATTGTTTGTCCAGTTTCTCGAGAGTTCGATATAAACCCTCGAGTCACCCTATTGGGGAAAATACTCTGTTGATACAACAATTTGCACTTGGAGTCCCAACATATCAAGATCTTTTTCACGTCGTGTTGGGGAGTAATCAAGACACTACATCAAGCCCCGTCGACCGTCATCAGTATCATGATACCGATGATCGTATCCCAGATAAGTGTCGATATCGAAGAACAAAGGGAGTGGGGCTCAACTTAATGGTTCAAATAACGATCACATCTTAGTAGAATACACAAAGATCATTATGATTCTCCAGACGCCCTGGTGATCATTGATCAAAGAAGAATCTCGATCATGTCTGTGTTGTTCTCGAACCATAGGTTAATACACATAAGGTTTCAACAAAATTAAAGATATTTTAGGATTCATCAAAAATATTGGAGAATAGAGAAGAGAGAACCGGAAGGGTTGCGCGGGAGTATCAGAACAATGTTTGGAGTGATTCGCGAGGTGTATCGGATCATTGAAATTAAATAATATATAATATATATTATTTAAATGAAATAATATATAAAATATGATTTAAAAAAGGCTCCCTACTCTAAATGGGCCCCTCTCGAAAGGGGATCCCATTAAGGGGGCAGCTGGCTGAGCCAAAAGTGTGGGGTGGGGGTGGGGGCGCGGTGGCCCAAGGTGGGCTGGCCGGCCGCACCATCTCCCCCTCCCCTTTTGTCCCATCTTACCAAGACAAGAGCCAAGTCCCCCATTTCCACGTATATATAGATGACATGTAGAGAGAGGAAATTTTACAATTAAATAGAGAAATATCTCTGTCTCTCTAGTTTTCTCTTCCGCACAGTTTGTCGAAGAGCTGCACCGGGAGGGAGACGACTTCATCTAGTACACAGGAGCGTTGTTGGGATACGGATCAAGAAGATCTACTTATGTAACTTCGCTGGATAAGAGCCGAAAACACCGCATGTGTGCGAAACTACGAGATGATGCCACTTGCAGCACTTGACGTCGTACGAGAGGACTACTACTTGATCCTGAGGTCGGTGACGAGCATGACTACATCATCCATATTCTAGCGAAACGTTAAACACTTTCGGTTCACGAGGATGCGTCACCGAAACCATCTTCGTTACAACATTACTCTTAGATAGATCTGAGCAATCGAAGTATGCTAATTAGATTTTTTTTCTGCTGCGAACCCCTACAGGCGTGTGGTCATGACAAATATATCACATGTCTCCAGTAAAAGTATGTAGTAGTAAAAAATATTGAAATTCAAATTTCTACGAAGACAACTATTCAGATCTAGAGGTACTACCCGTGTCTTTCTCTCGCCACTTGTTCTAGACTATTCTCACATGTATTTTTCATGTCATGTAACATGACCACGCCAACATGGAATCCTTTAGTTGCATCATGTTAAAAGTGGTCAATCTATTGCGTGATTACTATAATAAATCTCTTCGATTTTGGAACGTTTAAAATATTCCCTATTTAACAATCTCTATGGAAAATCCTTGCCAATTAAAAGTCATATTGTGTTTTCTTGAAAATAGATTCTCTCTAGCTTGAGACACTACTAATAAAACGGAGGAAATAACTCGCACTTTTTAGTTCCATGACTCACATCATCATAGGTTACACATTCAAAAGATACTTTCTGTGGTATCATATCGCTTGAGAAGTAATATGTTCTTAGATATAAATGCAAGTGAAACTTTTTATTATGAAATTATACTCATTGCAGAATAACATAATGTAAAAAATAATCAAGCGAATTGATATATACACTTGATTTTGTCGATATGGTCTATACTACGTGCATCAATTTTTTGTATCGCCATAAATGATAAATATAGCACTATTGTTGTTGTTGTTGTTGTTGTTGTTGTTGTTGTTGTTGCTGTTGCTGTTGCTGTTGCTATTGCTATTACTGTTGTTGTTGTTGTTGTTGATGATGATGTTGTTGTTGTTGTATCAACATCATAAATAAATTATATTATGCACGTAAATTTGATCATTTCAAGCTCCAATAAAGTACCATGGGCGGAGCTTGAAGGTGACGCTACCACAGTTGCGAGCGCCGAGGACCGAGGGACCGTCTTCTTCTTGACAGAGAAGTAGAATTAGAAGAGAGTCAAATCTGGCTTGACCCGGAGATGACCCTCGCAGATCATGACGTGGTTGGAGATGGAGAGGATGTTGTTGGGCGATATGTTGTGTGGTTGGAGCTTGTAGGTCTTCATGATTCCCAAGAAGAAATCGCTCGGCGGAAGCGAAAAGCCTCGTTCCACCAACGCCTTTGTCAGCACCCATTCTCCGGCTTCGGGCGCCGGACATGGAGCTCCCGGAAAGACCTGCCATGATCCGGGTTGTAGGAAGCCCTCCGCCTACATGCTCTGTAGCTCCTCTTCAGTGGCTGTGCAGGGCCACCATTGTCCCTTCACCTCGCGTTCGCGGGTCCGGGCCTTGGATTTCTTTGCAGCGGCCTCATCGACCTTCTTCACCATTCGCTCCTTTCCGGAATCTTGACCAGATCGATGGATGTGCCTTCGATGGTCTTGCCAGATCCCTGAGAATGATCTAGCCGGACTGGTATTAAAGGTGGAGGGGCGGAGGAAAGAGGCGTTGCCATGACCGGTTCCGATTGAAGGTGAGGAGAAGAAGACATCTGCACAGCGAGCTAGCATAAGTTAAAGCTAGCCGGAAACTATTTGGCTCGTTCATTCATCTCTATGAGCTCCGATCAGTGAAAGCTTGGAGCCGGAATTCTTACACGTAATGGCGAACGCGGTGGTCAGAGCTGCCGACGGTGAGGTTTCGGAGTGGTGGCTCTTCAGAATTAAGAACACGCGATGAACACGGTGCGTCGAAGAAGCTCCGGCGAGATTCCGGTGAAGTTCCGGTGCCGCGGCGATGAGAGCTCGGAGGCGGCGCTTAACTGAGAGCGACGCAAGGGGGAGAATGAATGGATTAAAGAAGATAAACCATGCGGCTGTGATATTTCTATCTTGAGAATGAGATTCGTGCTCCGCATCCTGTGGTAGGAACGCAAGCGTCGCGCCGTTGGATGAATAACACGTGTCCTAAACCCTAGCGGTAAATTAGGCCAAGGGATTACCATTTGATCCCCTTGAAGGATCCGGGAAACTCCAATGTACTTAGAGTAATTTATGCGAGATAAATTATCCGGAGAGAAATTTTGAAAATTTGGTGGATGGATTAAGTTCCACGGGAAAGAAGACTTTCTGGCAAATAAGCTGGAAAGATAATTCATGAAGTCTAAGTTCTTCAAGATTCCGAAGACTTCCGGGAAGCTAGCCGGAGGTTTCAGAGGCTTGAGCAAGGCGGGAGATATGGTGAACCTCGGAGAACCCTGGGGGCTACTGTTGTGGGTATACTTCATGGGTGTTCCATCGACAGTGCCTAGATCCGGCAAGCCCGGGTGACCCACAGATGGTGATGGTGGCGTACGGCCCATCGGGCGGCCCAGTTGCTATTTATCAAGATGGAAGAAGTCCAGCCCACGAACAAGTAGTCGGATCTAGCCGGACCCGCGCGAGAAGTCGGATCCAGCAAGGCCCATTAAGGTATCCGGATCAAATACGATGTTTAGGTAGTAGGAGGATCCTTGACGTGCATGGCAATGTTATATTCCATAGTTAGGCAAGATGGTATTTCGGCTAGGACTCTCCATAGAAACCCTAGATAATGGCGCATTTATAAGACGGATCGCAGGAGCACTAGAGGCACAACCACAACTCATTGTAACAACACGAAAGCGCCCAGATAATTCCAGACAAGTAACAGTAGGCCTGCCTCCGAGCAGCGTGTTCCAAAGCTAGGTAAACTGTGTACCACCGTCCCAATGGCTCTCCGCCCTATGACCCCTACTTCCCCCTCCCTCGTGAGGATCCCTCCTCTGGGGTACCGTCGATTAGGAAATGACACAGACCTTACTTAAGCGAAAGTACATTGGCGAGAAGGCGATATCCCAAATCCATTGGAAATCAGGGGACTCACACTTCTAGGCCGGCATAATGGCAACAAAGAAATTTTCTTCAAATATGGTACTTTTTCCATAAGGCCTTGTTTGGTCAGGGAGTTTTGACCGGTTTTTAAGTGTATAATCCCAGCGTAATTGATTAAGTGCTCTCAAATCTGCTAACCTAGTTGTTTGGTTGAAGAGTATTGGATGGAGTAATACTGAGTTTTGGCCATAAAACACGTCGGGTCAAAAGGGGATCAAAACGCGAGGTAGCCTTCGTGTTTTTTACACTCGGCGAATGCTGCAAACTCACGCGCATCCTAGCAGACCTGACTGCAGCCTGCTCTGCCCAGAGCTGTGTTCACACACGAGAACATGCAAGATCACGGCGGGGCCACCACATGCAACCACAGCAGCGTGTGTTCACACGGAAAAACTGCAGAGCCCTGGCAGCGTCCTTCAATTAGCTGCTGCACGCGCTAGTACTATGACTATTAAAAAGAGGAAGAGTATTTTGTGAAGGTAATTTTTCACCAAAAACTCTCCATGAAACACCTCTTAATACACATAAATACTCTTGCACCAAATGAGGCCTAAAGGATGGATCGCAGATACGGTTCTGAGAGGATTCCTAGTTAGGGAATAGACCTCTCTCGGAACAATATTCGGCGCTATATAGCATTGTCCGTCGCAAAAGTGATACCATTGTTTTAGTAAAGGAGACCTCACCTCTATCAGTGACGTTTAGACGAGGCTTATACGAACAGAGACTTAATGCATGGAATGCCTTACTTCTTCATTTGGAATCTATTCAGTTGTCCGAAGGGCCGGATTTATTTTAATGGAACTTAAATTCCAATGAGAAGTTCACCGTAAGTTCGTAATAAAACGCAATTGTCCAACCTGACATACCAGTTGATAAGAACAAGAAGATCTAGAAGCTGAAAATACCGCTAAAAAATAAAAACTTTGGGTGATAGGGGGAATCCTAACCAAAGATAATCTTGTCAAACGGAATTGGCTTGGAAGAGTATGTATTTTATCATCACAATAGGACAATCAAACACTTGTTTTTCCAGTGTCGCTTTGCCAGATCTATATGGTCATGCATCCAAGTATCTTCGGATATGTATCCTCCGACTAGTGTAGCTAATATCTTTGGGAATTGTCTTCACGATATTGATCACACGTTTAAAACGCCTATTAGGGAGGGAGCACTCGTCGTTATATGGGTGTTATGGCTATGCAGAAATGACAAAGTTTTTAATGATAAGAATTGTTCCCTTTTCCAGGTTATATACAGATGCACCGCTATTCTCCGTTCGTTGTTTGCTCTGCACGGAGTGGAGAACCGATACCTCTTTACGGACGTATGTACACGGTTGGAGGATACGGCGAGGGAAACTTTTTCCCTATATGGCAGCATAATCTACGGATTGGGCCACCATTATCATCTTAGGCGTTCTACAATTGCTCATGATTGATATGTAATTCGTCTTAGTCGTTTTTGTACTTTGAGATTATTGCGACTCTAAAACAGTTGTGTGCATCATAGTTATGCAGAGGCCAGGCGTAATTGCTTGTTTTAAGTATTAAAGTGACCATTATCGAAAAAAAAACTCTAGAGCCATTTGAATTTTTCCTTTAAACTCTAGGACGTTATCCCTATTAGTCTCGAAGACACTCTCCATAACTATGTGTTAGAGGAGGAATGGCCCTACAATATATTAATTTCTCCATTCTAAAATATAAGCCATATAAGTTTATTCAAAAGCGAACATATTCTATGTTTGGCCAAGTTTATATAAAAAATATGAACATCTAGAATATTAAATTAGTATCAATAGATTCACCATAAACTAGTTTTATTTTAAATATTGTAGATGGTAATATTTTTCACAATTTTTTGGCCAAACTCAGTAGGGTTTTACTTTTGACTAACCTTATATGCCTAATATTTTTGAAGGAGAGTTATTTACAAAGTTGCATAGCATCTGATTTTTATTCGATATTTAAGCCATGACGTGATTTTTGAGGGCGCGACACGCAACAGAGATTCAGATCTTTTGTGCCTTACATTGCGGCAGTGTCGCGTTGTGGTCCACTTGTGTGTTGGGTCGCTTCTGACCAGTGGGAACGGCTTGTTCGATGGCGTTCTGCCTTACTTTTATCTCGTTTCCGGGGCATATAGTCTTCTTTTCCCTTCCCGGGTCATTCAGGGCATCACCTAGCCTACTGGTTTGTATGACGGCGTGTCCACGGTCTTTGACGTGTCTGGCTACGTGGTGGTCTGGATCCTTCAAGAAGGTTCTCGGATGTGTCATGCCAGAGCTGCCTGTGTTGACCGGATTACGAGGTCGTTTTCCGTTTGTCATCCGTCTTAGCAGGCCTACTGCATGTGACCTGTGCTACCATGTGTCAAGGAAGTCGACTGATATGTCTCAAACGTATCTATAATTTTTGATGCTCCATGTTTGTTTTACACCAATTAAAAAAATGTTTTTCTTACATTTCGTTGCACTTTTACGTGATTTCCGGCACTAACCTATTAACAAGATGCCACAGTGCCAGTTCCCTGTTTTTTGCTGTTTTTCTATTTCAGAAAAGTTGTACAGGAAATATTCTCGGAATTGGACGAAACAAAAGCCGAAGTCAATATTATACCAAAACAAAGACGAAGTCCGAAGGGGGACGAATAGACGCAGCAGGTCGGCCAGACGTACCCTAGGTGCGACCTGGACCTGACCCGCGCCTAGGGGTGGTCTGGACCCACCAGGCGCCCCACCGACCTAAATGCTCCGTCTATTTATACATCTTCTCGGGAAAATCCTGGACACCCGAGCCTCCATCCACAAAAAGTTCCATCGCGGCTGCCATCACCAAATCCATCTCGAGGGGTTATGCGAGTATTTTAGTTGCATAGAACACTTTAGTTTTCGTTGTTATTGTTCTGCGAGTGTTCTAGTTTTCTGGTACTGTCGTTTAGCTCTTGTTCTTTCACTTGATTTATGTTCAGAGCATGTTAGCATTCTTTATTTGTGTATGATTAGATCTCTGGTTCATAATGTATTTCATCTCTGAGAGTTATTGCAAATAAGTTGATTGGTGTTGGATACGAGTAAAATATTTCATGACTATAGTGATGTAAAAGGATAAAATATTTCATGACTATAGTGATGTAAAAGGAAGCTTGTCTAGATTCTTGTATAGACTTTGGCATGTCATGTTAGATGTTATTCTTGTCATGTGCTTAATATTTATTATTTTAGCATGACTTGTTTCAAATATCTGAGAGTGCTTAATGTGCCATTTAAAGAATCATGTGTTGTTTCCATCATAAAAGCATAGTATTGTGGTATTCTCCTTTGATGTTTTATTGGGTTGACTTGGCGCATGCTTATACCATGTTATGACTATAACCAGTCAACTAAAGCCTCTATGATCATTTAGTTTTTGACTTGTAATATCACTTTATGCTTTGATTGATAATATTTTGTTGCTATGCATGATTATGGCCATTATTGCTCTCTTAATTGGTCACTCCCAGTCTTTTGCTAGCCTTCACCTGTATTGAGTATGAGCTCTACTTGTGCATCCAACCACCAAAAACCAAAGTTGCCAAATGTGTCCATCATATCTACCTATATGTGGTATTTTACCGCCAGTCCAAACTAAATTGCTTGTGTGCTACCTTTAAATCTTCAAAAATTATCACATGTTTTGTGTAAATTATAGCTCATGGGAAAGTAGGTTAAACTATTGTGGTAAATACCATATCCTATGCATTTTTAGTTCTTATAAGTTGCTTGTTGTGTGATAACCATGTTGTCATGGGGAACACCATCAATATGCCTTTATTGAATATCATGTGAAATACTATGCATGCTCATCTTGTTTGAAGTAAAGGAGATTTACCATGAGTTGAAAAGATTGGAGTATGCATATTGTTAGAGAGGAACATTGGCCGCCAACTAAAGCCATGTTCACATGGTGGAAGTTTCAGCTGGACAAAAATCCAAATATCTGATGTCCTTGTTTTCCCGGTATGGATGTCCAAAAAGTTGAGATTCATCAAAATTTAGAAATCAAATGAGATTCATCTTCTAGTACCTTTGTACAGGAGGCAAGGAGGTACCCCTCTGTGACACTAGGTTAAAACATATGTATGTGATGAAAATCCATGGAAGTCCAAGCTAATTAGGACAAGGTGTGAGCACTATTAGTATATTATGCATGGCAAGTAAACTTATAGGAAGTTTTTATGCATAAGCCATACTATTTATCACTACCGTTGACATGAGTAGCACATCTCAAAAAAAATATTTTCAGCACTCCTATTGCTTTCAAAATAAAAACCTCTAGCACATAAGTAATCCCTGCTTTGCTCTGCGCAGGGCCTTTCTTTTACTTTTATGTTCAGTCTCCATCTTCTACCTTATGCACCAATTAAGAGAGCATAGTTGTCATTCTTAGTGCAATATGCATAGTCCCAAAATTATTATTGATTGATTAATGATTGTGATATTGCTTGCTCTTAAATTACTTGTATCTAGTCACCCTCTGAACTTTGAAGGTATCCTAGCATTTATGTTTTGCTATTCCATAAAGGACATGTTGAATACCACCTTGTTATGTTTACTCTATGCTCATAAACAAACAGTTCCTTTCAATGCACTATTATGCATGATCCTTTGTTTGATTTACTCTTCATATCATAACATAGTTGCTAAGTTCTATTGAATTATATCTATCTTGCATATGTTAGAGTACTTAGATCCCAGCTCACAATGCTTTACATTCTTGATCAAGATTGTGTCGGCTTCATGTCCCCTCAAAAATTATTTTTGTTATCACTTACCTACTCGAGGATGAGCAGGAGTTAAGCTTGGGGATGATGATACGTCTCAAACGTATCTATAATTTTTGATGTTCCATGCTTCGTTTACATCAATTCAAATATGTTTTTCTTACACTTCGTTGCACTTTTACTTGATTTACGGCACTAACCTATTAACAAGATGCCATAGTGCTAGTTCCCTGTTTTCTGCTGTTTTTGTATTTCAGAAAAGATGTACAGATTCTCAAAAAAAAAGAAAAGATGTACAGGAAATATTCTCGGAATTGGACAAAACAAAAGCCGAAGTCAATATTTTACCGAAACGAAGATGAAGTTCGAAGGGGGTCAAAGAGACGCAGCAGGTCGGCCAGACCTACCCTAGGCGCGGCATGGACCTGGCCCGCGCCTAGGGGTGGTCTGGGCCCACCAGGCGTCCCACCGACCTAAATCCTCCGCCTGTTTATACATCTTCTCGGGAAAACCCTGGACACCTGAGCCTCCATCCAAGAAAAGTTTCGTCGCGGCCGCCATCGCCGAACCCATCTCGGGGCGTTCTCAAGCTCTTCCCGGCACCCTGCCGGAGGAGGAAATCATCGCCTGAGGCATCTACATCGTCATGCTCGCCTCCGAAGTGATGCGTGAGTAGTTCATCTCTAGACTATGGGTCCATAGCAGTATCTAGATGGTTGTCTTCTCCACTTTGTGCTTCATGTATCGATCTTGTGAGCTGCCCTATATGATTAAGATCATCTTTATGTAATCCTATATGTTTGGTTTGTTGGGATCCGATGAATATTGTATACTATGTTGAGATTGATTATATATTCATGCCATATGTTATTTGTGATCTTACATGCTCTCCGTTGCTAGTAGAAACTCTGGCCAGGTGGATACTTGTGACTCCAAGAGGGGGTATTTATGCTCGATAGTAGGTTCATGCCTTTAGTTTTCTGGGAGAGTGACTTTATAACTTCTAAGATTGTAGATGTGATGTTTCTACTAGGAAGAAAACAACAATGTTTTACCCAAGGGTCTATTGTTTACTTTACACGCATTGCTTAATGCAATAGTCTGTTGCTTGCAACTTAATACTGAAAGGGGTTCGAACGATTACCTGAAGGTCGATTATTAGTCATAGACGCAGTTGGATTACAGTCTATGTATTATGTTGTAATGTCCATATCAAATCTCATAGTAATCATCTTGCCATGTATTGATCGATATTCTATCAATTGCACAGCTGTAATTTGTTCACCCAACATGCTATTTCTTTATGGAGAGACACCTCTAGTGAACTATGGACCCCGGTCATATTTCTTTTACTGATAAATTCAACTGCAATCATACTCTGTTTACTTTCTGCAAATATCTCCTTCCACTCGATACGTCTAATTCTTTGTGTTCAGCAAACCGGTGAGATTGACAACTTCACTGTAAGTTGGGGCAAAATACTTTGGTTGTGTTATGTGCAGGTTCCACATTGTTGCTGATGCCGGTAGTGCGTCCAACCACTAGTCAGCTAGCAACACCTTCAGAAGTCACGTCTTTCTCCTACTGGTCGATTAAACCTTGGTTTTTTACTGAGGGAAACTTGCTACCGTGCTCATCATACCTTCCTCTTGGGATTCCCCAACAGTGTGAAATCGGCGTAACGATAAGCACCATCATTGACGTGTGTGCCTTCGTGGAGGTCTCCATCTATTCCGTGCGATGGTGTATTGACGTTTTGTATGCTGCCTTCTACGTGCTAGGCTAAGTATGTCTGTCTTTTGTATGTGCATGTCATGGCCCATATTTAGGGTCCTCCTCTTTTCTTCTTCCCTATTCTTCTCCTGTTTTTGGTCGGCTGGTTCTCCTCTTGCTCGTGCTAAGGGGATGGCAGTGGCAGGCTCTATTCTTCCTGTCACCGTCAATTTCCTCGGTCGATGTTGCTCGGTCCCGTTGTTGTAGCCGGCGGGCGCCCTTTTTCTATGGGTGTGTCGACGTCTCCTTGTGTGCATCATCGTGGGCGTGTATGCTACCGATGTCCATGCTGGTACCCGCCATAGCTGCATTATCCTGGTCATCTTCATCAGCAGTTCGTCTGGCATGCAAGGTTTGGTTTCGTTGCTTCCTTGTTCGTCTGATGCGTCTGCTCTTTTCTACATCTTTGTGTTGCTTTTCCACGAGGTTTGTTCTATTATGGGTGTTGCTTGGGTGTTTTTCTTTTTTGCTTCTATGAAGTTTTTATCTTGTTTTCCTACCGTTTGTTCATTTTGTTCATGTTGGTTGTGATGTTGGTTGCTGGTTAATTTGTATTCCATTAGTTTTACGTTGTTCTCATCGTCTTCCTGTTATTGATGCATCGGTTGCTTCCTTCGACCGTGATGTTGGTTCAGTGCAGTGTGTTTGTTCAGGTGTTTATGGCCGTAAGTAGGCCTCGGTTCCACACATGGTCTCATGCTATGCTATTTGGAGCTATGTCGATGATCTGGAGCTATATTATACGCGCGAATGGGTTTTCGCTGGTATGAGGCCTTGGGGAGCTAAATGGTTGTACAACGAGGCGTAGTGAAGAAGTGCTGATTTTTTGCCTCCAACATTGTAGTCCGACGTGGGTGCTCTGCGAGTTGCCTCCAACATTGTCCTCCGTCCCGCACAACTTGTCGCCAGTGAGCTCTGCGAGTATGCCAACGGACAGTGTAACCTTCACCGCGTTCTTGTCTCTACGCGATTCTTCAATGGCTTGTTCAGTCCTACAAAGAAATTTTCCAACAACTTTGTGAATTTCATTTTTTCCTATTTGACGTAATCCTCGAGCATTACAACACAACATGCAGGCCAAGGTGGATTTAAACACCGATGGTCGACAGTAATTGACGCGCTCGAGCTAGATGGTAAAAAAACCGCCATATTAACTGCATCGGGAAAACTAGGTTCTATGACAAGATTGGTTGTAACACTCATACACCGAAGGTGCATATAAGTAACGGGTCCCACTTGTTTAAAAACCTTTCAAACAAGCTATATTCACATACTCATACTGGATAAAATGTTGTGGCGTCAGAGTGTTGGTCGTTTGCAAAATAAATAGAAACGGTGTTTTTGTTTTGTACTGTTGTTATAATAGCATGGTGAATGAAAAATGGTGATTTCTCGGTTAGTTGTTTTTTCACAAAAACGCACACACATTTAATCATTCAGGTTTCTTTGACCAAATCTAATACATCCTATTTTGGGAGAGAGGAAGTACGTCAATATTTCTTTGATGTATTAATTTAAGGAACACTGATTAGAATCCTTAGGCGTGGGTTCACACTCTCACACACAGGCAAAAAGGGCTTATTGAAAGACCAGCCTCACGGGAGTTTATTGGTAGACGAAGTCGCCCACAAACAAAATACAGTCTCCTACCGTTGATATCTTATTGTTGTATGTGTCCTCTTAAGCTTCCAATCCCAAGCAAAAATAAAATGACAAATCTCGTTTTCATGGCTTTTCTGTACCAACTCTTAGGGTATCTTTGGTGCGTTCTACATTTCAACTTTTACTTATATAATCATTCTATTGACCCCATTAATTCGAAGTTTCGCAGATCGTTGGTCGCAGTGTTGTTTCCGCGTGATTTGCAACCGCATTTTGTTTATTAATGACCCTGTGTAGAAGCCTGCAACCAGAGAGCAGGTTCACAGCTCCGTTGTGCCTTCATTGAAGACATAAGAGCCCAGGTAAGATCCATATATCTTCCTCAACCAAAAACGGAGAAGTGTTCGTACGTTATCTTGCCCCCGTCTTCTCCTTCTATTGCTTCCTTTCTGAATAGCATTTTGCTTTCGATGATGGATGAATGGAGTTTGAGAAAATGAAATATTATCTGTATGTACAGGATCTTAACAAAGTTGTTTGAGGACCTCCCAAATTCTGTCGATTCTGGGTTTTTGTTGAGATGGTAAGCAGCCCAACTCTCTCTCTCTCTCTCTCTCTCTCTCTCTCTCTACAGCCAGCTTAGTCATTACTTCTCAATTAGCTGTCATAATATTTCTTTTCTTTTATTTAGGCTGGATTGATGAACCGTTCCCGTACCATGGCTGAAGGAGTACGGTGTGCCCGGTGCTTCTGGCATTGGCTCTCGACAAGGTCGACCACAAAGTATATGGGCACCGTGCTCTCATGGCCATGCTCGCCATGGCAGGTGTTACTTTGATAAGCGGTATCTGCCCGGTGCTCCTTTTCTACTTCTCCCAGAGATTCCCGGCTGTAGGTTACGTCAAGCCGGCAGTGACCGCGGGTCTGGCAACCCTGTCCTATTCTTGCCTCCTCATCCTCGCCTGCTTCATCCCGCAGCCCAATATTGTCCCCAACAACATTCGTATCCCGGTGGGTGCCTTGTGTGGAGGCTTCGTCCTGCTTCGAACGGTCTGCTACTACTTTGGAAACAATGTTGGAACCTACGAACAGGACCTGCACGACATACTCGATGAATCACACGAGTTCTTGACGGGCGTCACTATTAGAGATAGAGTTTGGAACCGACCTAGTCTGTATAGAGTTCCATAGCTATACGTTGTAATCTCTCCCTATCTCTCCCGAACTCTACCTGTACCGAACTACTATATATACATGGCAATAGATAGCTCGGAAACTATCCGAGTAGATTGAAACTACCTGATCATATTGTGTTCTTATATGGTATCAGGCCGGCTCTTCCGCTGGTAATCCATCGCAAGCTCGACGTCGCCGCCTGCTGGTTCTTCCCCAGCCGCCATGGCGTCCTCCTCCCAACCGCCGATCAACCTCGGCCTTCCTCCGCGAGAGCTTCTCACCAGAGATAATTACCCGATCTGGCGCTCCCAGGTCCTGCCCGCGATCCGCGGTGCGCAACTCGTCGGCCTCCTTGATGGCAGCGATGCTGCTCCGCCGACAGAAGTGGAGATCGCCCCCGCCGACAAAACCTCCGGCACTGCTGCCAAGATGGGGCCGAACCCTGACTATGCCTCTTGGCTGTCTCGCGATCAGATCGTCTTGTCATACCTTCTGCAGTCGCTGTCTCGCGAGATTCTGCCTCACGTTCACCGGATTGAACACACCGCCGGCGTCTGGCGCGCCCTCCGGGAGATGTTCGCCGCCCAGAACGAAGCCAAAATCAACAATCTGCTCGTTGCCCTTGCCAACACCAAGAAGTTGCAGATGACGACCTCGGAGTTTCTCTCCAAGATGCAAGGATTTGCAGATGATCTCATTGCTGCTGGTCATCCTCTTACTGATCGCCAGCTCGTCTCGTATATTCTCGCCGGACTTGGCGCTGATTACAATGCCCTGGTGGCCGCTCTCGGCGTTGCAACGACGCCGATCACCTTGAGCCTTCTCTTCTCTCATCTGCATGCGTATGATCAACGGCAACTGATGCTCAATGGTCCCTCTCCGCCGGAGTTCGAGACCTCTGCCAACGCCACCGCTCGCCAATGGCGCCCACGTTCTGGAAACAACAACGCCCGCAACCGCGGTGACCGCGGTGACCGCGGTGATCGCGGCGATCGTGCCGACCGTGGCGACCGTGGGGACCGCCGAGATTTCCGCCGTGATGAACGTCCCTTCTATCAGGGCCGTGGGGGCGGTCGTGGACCTACTGGAGGCGGGCGAGGCCGTGGCCGCGGGCGCCGCCGCACGACCCCGTGGGTGGATGTAACCTGCCAGATATGTAACAAGGAAGGTCATGCCGCAAAAGACTGCTGGTCTCGATACTCTGAAGATGATGACTATGGTGACAAAGAAATTCACGCTGCTTATGGGGTTGACACTAATTGGTACCAAGATTCGGGTGCCACTCATCATATTACAAGCGAGCTCAACAATTTGACCTTCAGGGACACATATAAGGGATCCGACAGGGTCAACACCGCCAATGGGCAAGGTTTGAATATTTCCCATATTGGTCATTCAATAGTTCGTAACCCTACTCGAAATTTCCATCTTCGCAATATTTTGCATGTTCCTCACGCTTCTAAAAATTTGCTCTCCGTTCATCGGTTCACATATGATAATGGTGTCTTTATCGAATTTCACCCCTTCTTCTTTCTCATCAAGGATCAGGTCACCCGGAGAATCATCCATAGAGGACGGTGTGTTGGCGGCCTCTACCCCCTTATTTCATCCTTGGCGTCTTCTGGATCCCTGAAGCATGCCTTTGTCGCCGCCAAGCTTGACCAGTCCCAGTGGCATAGTCGTCTAGGTCATCCCTCTTTAGTTATTGTTAGACAAATAATAAATAAGCATAGGCTTCCATGTGTTAGAGATACCAGCATTGTGTCAGTTTGTGATTCTTGCCAGCAAGGCAAGAGTCATCAACTTCCCTACCCTGTTTCTACTAGTGTGTCTACTGCTCCTCTTCAGTTAGTTTTTTCTGATGTTTGGGGGCCTGCCCCAACCTCTGTTGGACGACATGATTATTATGTGAGTTTTATCGATGATTATAGCAAGTTTACTTGGATCTATTTGCTTAAACACAAGTCTGATGTCTTCGATGCCTTTGTCAATTTCCAAAAACTTGTTGAACGCCAATTTGACACAAAAATTCTTGCAGTCCAGTCTGATGGGGGGTGAATATATTAAGCTCAATTCACTTTTTCAGACTCAGGGTATTTCTCATCATGTTTCTTGTCCACATGCTCATCAGCAAAACGGTTCTGCAGAAAGAAAACACCGTCACATTGTTGAAGTTGGTCTCTCTCTTCTTGCTCATGCTGGTATGCCTCTAAAATTTTGGGATGAAGCTTTTCTCACAGCCACATATCTAATCAATATGCTCCCTAGTCGAGTTATTAACAATGACACTCCTGTCCATCGTCTGCTTGGTAGACATCCTAATTATTCATCTCTTCGTGTCTTTGGTTGTGCATGTTGGCCAAATCTTCGGCCCTACAATCAGCGCAAACTTGCGTTTCGTTCCAAACAGTGTGTCTTTCTAGGTTACAGCCCTCGACATAAAGGAGTTAAATGTCTCGAAGTGTCCACTGGACGAGTCTATATTTCTCGTGATGTCGTTTTTGATGAGGCAGTCTTCCCTTTCAAATCCCTACACCCTAATGCTGGTGCTCTTCTTCGAAAACAAATTCTTCTCCTTGATCCTTCACTTTGCAATTTTGAGCAGGGGGACGACACTATTAGTGATTCTATTATGGAAAATACTCATGCTACTAACCCATCTACAAGTGTTGTTCCTTATGATCTACAGGGTGCAGCTCGTCGAGACGTAGCAGCAGGCGAAAATTCTGGCCAAAACAGTGCTCCGAGCAGCTCATTCCAGCATTCAGGAGATAACAACAGCAGCACAGACTCCCATGGGGATTTCCTGACAGAATCTGCTTCGGGATCCTCCCAGGTGCCCTCGGGATCCGCCTCTGATGCCTCGGGATCGTCTTCTGTCCCGCCAGGCTCTGCGTCCGCGTCAGGCGGGCAGCGTGGGCCTCGCACGCATGGGCGGGACGCGGCGTCGTCCCCGTCTGGATCTTCTGCGGACAGCCTTCCACATGCACAGCACAGCCCGAGCTCAACAGCACGCAGCGCAGCCACAGCGGATCCTGGCGCCTCGCAATCTGCGCCTGGTTCATCAGATCCTGCTGGCCACACTGGATCGGCTGCTCCTTCTTCTCGTGTAGCTCAGCCTGTGCCCTCTCAGCGTCCGACTACACGTGCGTCTCGAGGAATTGTCAAGCCCCGTGAGTACAAAGATGGCACGGTCCAATGGCTTTTGACGGCTGCAACTGATGAACCGACCGATTTACAATCTGCTCTTGCTGATCCAAATTGGAAAGGAGCAATGGATGAGGAATATGATGCTCTCATGCGCAATAGGACGTGGAGATTGGTACCTCCACGTGAAGGTAAAAATGTCATTGACTGTAGATGGGTGTATAAGGTGAAGCGTAAATCAGATGGTTCGATTGACAGGTATAAAGCTCGTCTTGTTGCTAAAGGTTTTAAACAGCGGTATGGAATTGATTATGAAGACACTTTCAGTCCTGTTGTCAAAATTGCAACTGTTCGTCTCGTGTTGTCTTTAGCTGTTTCCAGAGGGTGGAGCTTGCGACAGTTGGATGTCAAGAATGCGTTTCTTCATGGTGTTCTGGAAGAGGAAGTATATATGAAACAACCTCCTGGGTATGAAAACAGCAGCACACCACATTTTTTGTGCAAACTAGATAAGGCCCTCTATGGACTAAAACAGGCACCTCGAGCATGGTACTCTCGGTTGAGCTCTAAACTACTTGCTCTTGGTTTCTTTGCTTCCAGATCTGATGCTTCTCTGTTTATCTATCGTAAGTCCAATATCACCATCTTTATGCTTATATATGTGGATGATATCATAGTTGCTAGTTCCTCTCAAGCTGCAACTGATGCTCTGCTGAAAGATTTGAGTCAAGAGTTTGCTTTGAAAGATCTTGGTGATTTGAGTTTCTTTCTGGGAGTTGAAGTGCAGAAAATTGATAATGGTATTGTTCTCAGTCAGTCCAAGTATGCTCGTGATATTTTGGAACGGGTTGGTATGTTAAATTGTACAGGTATGCCTACACCATTGTCTTCCTCTGAGAAGATTACTGCTCACCAAGGAGATCCGTTGGGTCCAGATGATAGTACCAAATATCGGAGTTTAGTGGGAGCTTTACAGTACCTTACTCTTACACGTCCAGATATTTCTTATGCAGTTAACAAAGTCTTTCAGTATTTACATGCGCCTTATACTGTTCACTATACTGCTGCTAAGAGGATTTTGAGATATGTTAAGCATACTATGACAGTTGGGTTAACATTTTTTAAGTCTGCCTCTACACTTGTCAGTGCTTTCTCTGATGCCGACTGGGCGGGTTGTGTTGATGACCGTCGGTCTACTGGAGGATTTGCTGTGTTTTTTGGTCCAAATCTGATCTCGTGGAGTGCTAAGAAGCAAGCTACAGTATCCAGGTCAAGTACTGAAGCAGAGTATAAGTCAGTGGCTAATGCAACGGCTGAGATGATGTGGGTTCAGTCTTTGCTTGCTGAGTTGGGTGTTAGACAGCGACAGACGCCTTGTTTATGGTGTGATAATTTGGGAGCTACATACTTGTCTGCTAATCCTGTTTTTCATGCAAGAGCCAAGCACATCGAGATTGATTTCCACTTCGTTCGAGAACGAGTGTTGAGGAAGCAGCTGGAGATTCGGTTTATTCCTTCTAAAGATCAAGTCGCAGACGGTTTTACTAAACCATTGCCTTATCGAGCCTTTGAAGATTTCAAGCATAATCTCAACTTGCGAAGTTGTGATTAAGGGAGGGTATTAGAGATAGAGTTTGGAACCGACCTAGTCTGTATAGAGTTCCATAGCTATACGTTGTAATCTCTCCCTATCTCTCCCGAACTCTACCTGTACCGAACTACTATATATACATGGCAATAGATAGCTCGGAAACTATCCGAGTAGATTGAAACTACCTGATCATATTGTGTTCTTATAGTCACTGGAATTCTCTTCCTGGGGCTAGAAGGTTTGGCTCTCGAAAGCCATGACAATCAGATGTTTCCAAAGGGTGGCGTGGTCTTGGGCACCATCAGCTTCATAGTTTGCTCTCTTGGTGTGTGCCTCATGTACTTCGAGATGACCCCCCATCTATACTTCAATCTGAAGACTCGGACTGTGGGCTTTACTCTGGCGCTAGACATCCTCATGGCTGTTGGTACATTCGCGCTATTGACTGTAACCATGTTTAAGCTCATGGGAGTTCCAGCCCTTCTGGTGCTCTTCACGCCCCCGGTCGGAATTATCGGAGAACTTGCATACCGAGTGGCCGCCAAGAAAAGGGTGAGTGCACCAGACACGGATTCAAAAGTACCAGCTTCACTGGAACTAACAAGAGTCACCTTCACTGGATTCTTGGCAGTGTCAATAACAGCCATCAGCAACACCTCGCCCAGCAAGTTCGCCGGCTGTTTCCTAATGTCTGTGGCAGCAGCTATTGTGTCTGGTATCTTATGGAGGCTCCTGACACAGTCCCAGATAAGGAGCGGTCTGCCCTATGGTGCTTCACCTGCTCAAATTGCTTCACCGGCTCAACAAGCTGCTGTACGTGCTCAACAAGTTGCTTCCTCCGCCAACTTTGCTTCCTTCTGCACACATTTCTTCATTGTTATCTTCACGATCCTATTCCTAGCAATGGCCAGGGCAGCAAAAGGAAAGTGATGGAAAGTAGTGAAAGCGACATCATCATCTAAGCATCTTTTAAGTTATACCTGCGCTCATATGTTATAACAGGTTTTGTACTACATTTGTAATTGATTTAATTCTTCCATTATACACTTGTAAATTTGACTCTGCTATTCTCTTGAACAATAATTGGATAGTATTGACTGGTTTTCCAATCTGCCACATTCGTGTCTTATTTATACTTCTCCTAGTTTTCTGTATCCTTATCCAGGTATGTAAACTATTCCCTCCATATCAAGCAAAAGCACATTACAACAAATATGTCGCTGTTACAAATTATTTAGTGACTATATTCATGAGAGAGGCAATCAATCGACATAAGATATTATGAAATTCAAAGTAAAATAATTGCACGGGACGCGGTTGGTTTTATGAATGTATGACCGAGTGTCCATATTTGTTTATTTGTATACACTTGGATACATGTGCACTAGAGACGCAAATGTCCAAAATGGACCAAATCTACAGATGAAAAATTCATACTGAAACTACAAGGTAACTGCCAAATTAAATATGACACTCGGGTGGCATTTTGATTAACGACGATGATGACCTGGCAGTTGGTGATGAACTAGAGAAAAGAAAGATAAAGGAAGTGGTTAAGTGCATGGTTTGTTTGTCACTCCTTCATAGATTGTGACATTGCCCTCGCTAAGGTTGGACGTACGAGCCGAGTTTTCAGCTCGCCCCGAGTTTTCTTAGATTCGCCGCAAGCTTGGCTTGGCCCGCCAAAACTCTGGACGAGTCGAGTCCATTTTGTTAGCCCGAAGCGAGCTCGGCCCAGCTCGTTTGGCTTGCCTTTTTTTTTATTTTCAAAAGCCTTGCGTTTCGATGCATTGATAGATAAAGAAGAGTTTATGTACAAGTCCGAGTACGGACACAACACGCCGTACAACTCGACCCAAGAAAAGGAAAAAGACTAAACTAGGGGAGTAATTGGCGCACGCCCCGAGCTCCCGCGTCCGCCCATTGCCGCGCCTCGGCCACGATGTCGTTGAATAAGGAAGTCACCGAGGGACGTGCGTTGTCGAAGACTGCCGCATTCCGGTGTTTCCAAATCCGCCATGCCGTAAGCATGATAATCGACGAAGTGCCTTTGCGCAGGGGAGGGGCGGTCCGCACCACCAGCGACCACCACTCCGCGAAGTCGCCCTCTGCCGTGGGAGGGCCTGAGGTGGATCGGATCCACGACAGGACCTCAAACCAAACTGACCTGGAGAAGGAACATCCTGTGAGGAGGTGCCTCATGGTCTCAGCCGACTGGTCACAAAGCGGGCATCTAGGCGCGTGTGGTAGTCCTCGCCGTGCCAACCTTTCACCCGTCCAGCATCTGTCGAGACAGGCCAACCAAATAAAGAACTTCACCCTAGGCGGCGCCCAGGATTTCCAGTTAAGCTTCCAGGAGCCTGATATGATCGCTCCCTGGAAGAGAGCGTCATAACAGGATCCGGCTGAATACTGGCTATCCGTCGTCCAACACCAAACCAACCTGTCTGGTTCCGCCGAAAGTTGGGTGTCTCTGAGCCGGCCCCATAACTGCACGTATTGCCACAGTGCCAGGGCGCTCGGTGCACCTACTATGTTGGGGATCCAGGTGCGTTCAACCAACGCCTCACGGACCGTGCGCACCTTCTGTCGGCGCTTCGGCACCAGGGCGTTGATACGCGTACAACACGCGTCCGTTGGGAACCCCAAGAGGAAGGTGTGATGCGTACAGCGGCAAGTTTTCCCTCAGTATGAAACCAAGGTTATCGAACAGTAGGAGCCAAGAAGCACGTTGAAGGTTGATGGCGGCGGGATGTAGTGCGGCGCAACACCGAGAGATTCGGCGCCAATGTGGAACCTGCACAACACAACAAAGTACTTTGCCCCAACGAAACAGTGAGGTTGTCAATCTCAGGCTTGCTGTAACAAAGGATTAGATGTATAGTGTGGATGATGATTGTTTACGAAAACAGAGAACAGTATGGCGATGATTGTATTTCAGAAAAGAATTGGACCGGGGTCCACGGTTTACTAGAGGTGTCTCTCCCATAAGATAAACGGCATGTTGGGTGAACAAATTACAGTTGGGCAATTGACAAATAGAGAGGGCATGACCATGCACATACATATTATGATGAGTATTGTGAGATTTAATTGGGCATTACGACAAAGTACATAGACCGCCATCCAGCATGCATCTATGCCTAAAAGTCCACCTTCAGGTTATCATCTGAACCCCCTCCAGTATTAAGTTGCTAACAACAGACAATTGCATTAAGTATTGCGCGTAATGTAATCAGTGACTACATCCTTGAACATAGCACCAATGTTTTATCCCTAGTGGCAACAGCACATCCATAACCTTAGAGGTTCTTGTCACCCCTCCAGATTCACGGAGACATGAACCCACTATCGAGCATAAATACTCCCTCTTGGAGTTACTAGCATCAACTTGGCCGAGCATCTAATAACGGAGAGCATGCAAGATCATAAACAACACATAGACATAACTTTGATAATCAACATAACAAGTATTCACTATTCATCGGATCCCAACAAACGCAACATATAGAATTACAGATAGATGATCTTGATCATGTTAGGCAGCTCACAACCCGACAATGAAGCACAATGGGGAGAAGACAACCATCTAGCTACAGCTATGGACCCATAGTCCAGGGTAGACTACTCACATCACTCCGGAGGCGACCATGGCGTAGAGTCCTCCGGGAGATGAATCCCCTCTCCGGCGGGTGCCGGAGGCGATCTCTGAATCCCCGAGATGGGATTGGCGGCGGCGGCGTCTCGGAAGGTTTTCCGTATCGTGGCTCTCGGTGCGGGGTTTCGCGACGGAGGCTTTAAGTAGGCGGAAGGGCAAGTCGGGAGGGGGCACGAGGGCCCCACAGGTCGCGGCCAAGGGGCCGCGCCGCCTAGGGTTTGGCCACCTCGTGGCCCCACCGTCTCCTCTTCGGTCTTGGAAGCTTCGTGGCAAAATAGGACCATGGGCGTTGATTTCGTCCAATTCCGAGAATATTTCGTTACTAGGATTTCTGAAACCAAAAACAGCAAGCGGCACTTCGGCATCTTGTTAATAGGTTAGTTCCAGAAAATGCACGAATATGACATAAAGTGTGCATAAAACATGTAGATAACATCAATAATGTGGCATGGAACATAAGAAATTATCGATACGTTGGAGACATATCAGCATCCCCAAGCTTAGTTCTGCTCGTCCCGAGCAGGTAAAACGATAACAAAGATAATTTCGGAGTGACATGCCATCATAACCTTGATCATACTATTTGTAAAGCATATGTAGTGAATGCAGCGATCAAAACAATGTAAATGACATGAGTAAACAAGTGAATCATATAGCAAAGACTTTTCATGAATAGCACTTCAAGACAAGCATCAATAAGTCTTGCATAAGAGTTAACTCATAAAGCAATAATTCAAAGTAAAGGTATTGAAGCAACACAAAGGAAGATTGAGTTTCAGCGGTTGCTTTCAACTTATAACATGTATATCTCATGGATATTGTCAACATAGAGTAATATAATAAGTGCAATATGCAAGTATGTAGGAATCAATGCACAGTTCACACAAGTGTTTGCTTCTTGAGGTGGAGAGAAATAGGTGAACTGACTCAACAATGAAAGTAAAAGAATGGTCCTCATAGAGGAAAAGCATCGATTGCTATATTTGTGCTAGAGCTTTGATTTTGAAAACATGAAACAATTTTGTCAACGGTAGTAATAAAGCATATGTATCATGCAAATTATATCTTACAAGTTGCAAGCCTCATGCATAGTATACTAATAGTGCCCGCACCTTGTCCTAATTAGCTTGGACTACCGGATCATCACAATGCACATGTTTTAACCAAGTGTCACAATGGGGTACCTCTATGCCGCCTGTACAAAGGTCTAAGGAGAAAGCTCGCATTGGATTTCTCGCTATTGATTATTCTCAACTTAGACATCCATACCGGGACAACATAGACAACAGATAATGGACTCCTCTTTTATGCATAAGCATGTAACAACAATTAATAATTTTCTCATTTGAGATTGAGGATATATGTCCAAAACTGAAACTTCCACCATGGATCATGGCTTTAGTTAGCGCCCAATGTTCTTCTCTAACAATATGCATGCTTAACCATAAGGTGGTAGATCGCTCTTACTTCAGACAAGACGAACATGCATAGCAACTCACATGAAATTCAACAAAGAATAGTTGATGGCGTCCCCAGAAACATGGTTATCGCACAACAAGCAACTTAATAAGAGATAAAGTGCATAAGTACATATTCAATACCACAATAGTTTTTAAGCTATTTGTCCCATGAGCTATATATTGTAAGGCGAATGATGGAATTTTAAAGGTAGCACTCAAGCAATTTACTTTGGAATGGCGGAAAAATACCATGTAGTAGGTAGGTATGGTGGACACAAATGGCATAGTGGTTGGCTCAAGTATTTTGGATGCATGAGAAGTATTCCCTCTCGATACAAGGTTTAGGCTAGCAAGGCTTATATGAAACAAACACAAGGATGAACCGGTGCAGCAAAACTAGACACATTGTAAACATTATAAGACTCTACACCGTCTTCCTTGTTGTTCAAAACTCAATACTAGAAATTATCTAGACCTTAGAGAAACCAAATATGCAAACCAAATTTTAGCATGCTCTATGTATTTATTCATTAATGGGTGCAAAGCATATGATGCAAGAGCTTAAACATGAGCACAACAATTGCCAAGTATCACATTACCCAAAACATTTATAGCAATTACTACATGTATCATTTTCCAATTCCAACCATATAACAATTTATGAAGAAGAAACTTCGCTATGAATACTATGAGTAGAGCCTAAGGACATACTTGTCCATATGCTACAGCGGAGCGTGTCTCTCTCCCACAAAGTGAATGCTAGGATCCATTTTATTCAAACAAAACAAAAACAAAAACAACCGACGCTCCAAGCAAAGCACATAAGATGTGATGGAATAAAAATATAGTTTCAGGGGAGGAACCTGATAATGTTGTCGATGAAGAAGGGGATGCCTTGGGCATCCCCAAGCTTAGCGCTTGAGTCTTCTTAGAATATGCAGGGGTGAACCACCGGGGCATCCCCAAGCTTAGAACTTTCACTCTCCTTGATCATGTTGCATCATACTCCTCTCTTGATGAAAACTTCCTCCACACCAAACTCGAAACAACTCATTAGAGGGTTAGTGCACAATAAAAATTAACATGTTCAGAGGTGACATAATCATTCTTAACACTTCTGGACATTGCATAAAGCTACTGGACATTAGTGGATCAAAGAAATTCATCCAACATAGCAAAAGAGGCAATGCGAAATAAAAGGCAGAATCTGTCAAAACAGAACAGTTCGTGACGAATTTTAAAATGGCACCAGACTTGCTCAAATGAAAATGCCCAAATTGAATGAAAGTTGCGTACATATCTGAGGATCACTCACGTAAATTGGCATATTTTTCTGAGTTACCTACAGAGAATTTAGCCCAGATTCGTGACAGCAAAGAAAACTGCGCAGTAATCCAAATCTAGTATGAACTTTTCTATCAACGACTTTACTTGGCACAACAAAACACAAAACTAAGATAAGGAGGTTGCTACAGTAGTAAATACCTTCCAAGACACAAAATAAAAACAAAGTACTGTAGGTAAAAAATTATGGGTTGTCTCCCATAAGCGCTTTCTTTAACGCCTTTCGGCTAAGAAAGTGTGTATCAAGTATTATCAAGAGACGAAGCATCAACATCATAATTTGTTTTAATAATAGAATCAAAAGGTAACTTCATTCTCTTTCTAGGGAAGTGTTCCATACCTTTCTTGAAAGGAAATTGATAGTTTATATTACCTTCCTTCATATCAATAGTAGCACCAACAGTTCAAAGAAAAGGTCTTCCCAATATGATGGGACAAGATGCATTGCATTCAATATCCAAGACAACAAAATCAACGGGGACAAGGTTATTGTTAACGGTAATGCGAACATTATCAACTTTCCCCAAAGGTTTCTTTGTAGAATGATCACAAGATTAACATCCAAATAACAATTTTTCAATGGTGGCAAGTCAAGCATATTATAAATTTTCTTAGGCATAACAAATACTTGCACCAAGATCACATAAAGCATTACAATCAAAATCTTTAACCTTCATCTTAATGATGGGCTCCCAACCATCCTCTAGCTTTCTAGGAATAGAGGCTTCGCGCTCTAGTTTCTCTTCTCTAGCTTTTATGAGAGCATTTGTAATATGTTGTGTGAAAGCCAAATTTATAGCACTGGCATTAGGACTTTTAGCAAGTTTTTGCAAGAACTTTATCACTTCAGAGATGTGGCAATCATCAAAATTCAAACCATTATAATCTAAAGCAATGGGATCATCATCCCCAATGTTGGAAAAAATTTCAGCAGCTTTATCAGCAGTTTCAGCAGTTTTAGCAATTTCAGGCAGTTTCTCGCTTTGCATTAGAAGTGGAAACATTGCTAACACCAATTCTTTTATTAGTATTAGTAGGAGGTGCAGCAACATGTGTAACATTAGCATTACTAGTGGTGGTAATAGTCCAAACTTTAGCTACATTCTTCTCTTTAGCTAGTTTTTCATTTTCTTCTCTATCCCACCTAGCACGCGATTCAGCCATTAATCTTATATTCTCATTAATTCTAACTTGGATGGCATTTGCTGTAGTAACAATTTTATTTTCAATGTCCCTATTAGGCATAATTTTCGATTTCAAAAGATCAACATCAGCAGCAAGACTATCGACTTTAGAAGCAAGTATATCAATTTTCCCAAGCTTTTCTTCAGCAGATTTGTTAAAAGCAGTTTGTGTACTAATAAATTCTTTAAGCATGGCTTCAAGTCCAGTGAGTGAATTCCTATTATTGTTGTAAGAATTCCCATAAGAATTACCATAGCCGTTGCCATTATTATAAGGATATGGCCTATAGTTGTTACTAGAATTGTTCAGGTAAGCATTGTTGTTGAAATTATTATTTTTAATGAAGTTTACATCAACATGTTCTTCTTGTGCAACCAATGAAGCTAACGGAACATTATTAGGATCAACATTAGTCCTATCATTCACAAGCATAGACATAATAGCATCAATCTTATCACTCAAGGAAGAGGTTTCTTCGACAGAATTTACCTTCTTACCTTGTGGAGCTCTTTCCGTGTGCCATTCTGAGTAGTTGATCATCATATTATCAAGAAGCTTTGTTGCTTCACCAAGAGTGATGGACATAAAGGTACCTCCAGCAGCTAAATCCAATAAATTCCGCGAAGAAAAATTTAGTCCTGCATAGAAGGTTTGGATGATCATCCAAGTAGTCAGTCCATGGGTTGGGCAATTTTTAACCAGAGATTTCATTCTTTCCCAAGCTTGAGCAACATGTTCAGTATCTAATTGTTTAAAATTCATTATGCTACTCCTCAAAGATATAATTTTAACGGGGATAATATCTACCAATAAAAGCATCCTTGCATTTAGTCCATGAATCAATACTATTCTTAGGCGAAGATAGCAACCAATCTTTAACTCTTCCTCTTAATGAGAAAGGGAACAATTTTAATTTTATAATGTCACCATCTACATCTTTATACTTTTGCATTTCACATAATTCAACAAAATTATTAAGATGGGCAGCATCTCAGAACTAACACCGGAAAATTGCTCTCGCATAACAAGATTCGATAAAGCAGGTTTAATTTCAAAGAATTCTGCTGTAGTAGCAGGTGGAGCAATAGGTGTGCATAGGAAATATTATTTGTGGTGTGAAGTCACACAACTTAGTATTTTCAGGGGTTGGCCATTTAGCAGCAGTAAATAAAAGCAAACTAGATAAAGTAAATGCAAGTAACTAATTTTTTTGTGTTTTGATATAGCAAACAAGATAGCAAATAAAGTAAAACTAGCAACTAAATTTTTGTATTTTGATTTAGTGCAGCAAACAAAGTAGTAAATAAAACTAAGCAAGACAAAAACAAAGTAAAGAGATTGAGAAGTGGAGACTCCCCTTGCGGCGTGTCTTGATCTCCACAAGCGGCGCGGAGAAAAGCTGCTTGATACATTACAACACACGTCCGTTGGGAACCCCAAGAGGAAGGTGTGATGCGTAGCGGCAAGTTTCCCTCAGTATGAAACCAAGGTTATCGAACCAGTAGGAGCCAAAACACGTTGAAGGTTGATGGCGGCCCGGGATGTAGTGCGGCGCAACACGGAGAATTCCGGCGCGCGTGGAACCTACAACCAACCAAAGTACTTTGCCCCAGCAAAGCAGTGAGGTTGTCAATCTCACGGCTTGCTGTAACAAAGATTAGATGTATAGTGTGGATGATGATTGTTTCAGAAAACATATTTTTATTGAGTAGATTGTATTTCATTAAAGAATTGGACCGGGGTCCACAGTTCACTAGAAGTGTCTCTCCCATAAGATAAGCAGATGTTGGGTGAACAAATTACAGGTTGGGCAATTGACAAATAGAGGGCATGACCATGCACATACATATTATGATGAGTATTAAGATTTAATTGGGCATTACGACAAAGTACATAGACATCCTCATGCATCTATGCCTAAAAAGTCCTTGGGTTATCATCGAACCCCTCCGGTATTAAGTTGCTAACAGCAGGACAATTGCATTAAGTATTGCGTGTAATGTAATCGTGACTACATCCTTGAACATATACCAATTTTATCCCTAGTAGCAGCACATCCATAACCTTAGAGGTTCTTGTCACCCCTCCAGATTCACGGAGACATGAACCCACTATCGAGCATAAATACTCCCTCTTGGAGTTACTAGCATCAACTTGGCCAGAGCATCTACTAATACGGAGAGCATGCAAGATCATAAACAACACATAGACATAACTTTGATAATCAACATAGTATTCTCTATTCATCGGATCCCAACAAACGTAACATATAGAATTAAGATAGATGATCTTGATCATGTTAGGCAGCTCACCAGATCCAACAATGAAGCACAAGGAGAAGACAACCATCTAGCTACAGCTATGGACCCATAGTCCAGGGGTAGACTACTCACACATCACTCCGGAGGCGACCATGGCGGGTAGAGTCCTCAGGAGATGAATCCCCTCTCGGCAGGGTGCGGGACGATCTCCGATCCCCAGAGATGGGATTGGCGGCGGCGTCTCGTGGGTTTTCCGTATCGTGGCTCTCGGTGCTTGGGGTTTCGCGACGGAGGCTTTAAGTAGGCGGAAGGGCAAGTCAGGGAGACACGAGCCCCACACCACGGTCGGTGCGGCCAGGGGGGTCGCGCGCCCTAGGGTTTGGCCTCGTCATCTCCTCTTCGGTCTTGGAGCTTCGTGGCAAAATAGGACCACGGCGTTGATTTGTCCAATTCGAAATATTTCGTTACTAGGATTTCTGAAACCAAAAATAGCAGGAACAAACTGGCACTTCGGCATCTTGTTAATAGGTTAGTTCGAAAAATGCACGAATATGACATAAAGTGTGCATAAAACATGTAGATAACATCAATAATGTGGCATGGAACATAAGAAATTATCGATACGTTGGAGACGTATCAGGCGTACACCTCCGGCGCCATCTCCTTGATGGACTTGCCGTCTAACCACCTATCCTCCCAGAAGAGGGCGGATTCTCCGTTGCCTACCACCATGGAGGTAGAGGCAGCGAAGATGTCCAACTCCATCTTCGAGAAGTGCATGTCCAGCCCGCGCCAAGGTCGCAGGGGGTCAGTGCGCATCCTCCAGATCCACCTCACCCTGAGGCAGATGGCAGTGTGTGCGAGGTCCGGGATTCCCAGGCCCCTGGCGCCCAGTTCACGTGGCAATGCCCACCGTTTGCCTCCGCCCTACCAGCCCAGAGGAATCCTCGCAAGATTTTGTTGACCTGCTTTAGTGCTGTTCTGTGAAGGCCCAGCACCATCAACTGGTGCAACGGGATCGCTGCGAGGACCGAGCGTACTAGCGCCAAGCGTCCCGCCCTAGGCATCATCGATGCCCTCCAGGTGGGTAGCTTGTCAGCCAGGCGGTCTATCAGGGGCTGGAAAGCCGCGACCGTCAGCCGCCTGATAGCCAAAGGGATGCCGAGGTATCTCACCGGGAAAGGCGCTAACTGGCACTCCATGAGTTCAGCAGCGGCCGTGGCCTCCACATCCGAGCAGGCGATCGGGGAGACTGAACATTTAGCGAAGTTGGTGTGCAGACCGGAGGCGTGCCCAAAGAGCTCCAGGATACCGCGCACAGCACGCAGTTCCGTCTCATCTGGGTGGCAAAAAATCACCACGTCGTCCGCGTAGAGCGACACCGATGTCACTAGGTCCCGCCGCGCCAAGCGTCTCAGAACCCCCAGCTCCATAGCCTTAGCTAACATTGAAGGAGATATGCCCAAGAGGCAATAATAAAAGTGGTTATTATATATCTTTATGTTTATGATAAATGTTTATATATCATGCTATAATTGTATTAACTGAAACATTAGTACATGTGTGATATGTAGACAACAAAGAGTCCCTAGTATGCCTCTTAACTAGCTTGTTGATTAATGGATGATTAGTTTCATAATCATGAACATTGGATGTTATTAATAACAAGGTTATATCATTATATGAATGATGTAATGGACACACCCAATTAAGCATAGCATAAGATCACGTCATTAAGTTATTTGCTATAAGCTTTCAATACATAGTTACCTAGTCCTTATGACCATGAGATCATGTAAATCACTTATCGGAAAGGTACTTTGATTACACCAAACGCCTTTGCGTAAATGGGTGGTTATAAAGGTGGGATTAAGTATTCGAAAAGTATGAGTTGGGGCATATGGATCAACGGTGGGATTTGTCCATCCCGATGACGGATAGATATAGGCCCTCTCGGTGGAATGTCGTCTAATGTCTTGCAAGCATATGAATAAGTTCATAGAGACATACCACGGTACGAGTAAAGAGTACTTGTCGGGAGACGAGGTTGAACAAGGTATAGAGTGATACCGATGATCAAACCTCGGACAAGTAAAATATCGCGTGACAAAGGGAATTGGTATCGTCGTGAATGGTTCATTCGATCGAAGTCATCGTTGAATATGTGGGAGCCATTATGGATCCCAGATCCCGCTATTGGTTATTGGTTGGAGAGAGTACTCAACCATGTCCACATAGTTCGCGAACCGTAGGGTGACACACTTAAGGTTTGATATTGAAATGGTAGAACTTGAATATGGAATGGAGTTCGAATATTTGTTCGGAGTCCCGGATGAGATCCGGACATCACGAGGAGTTCCGGAATGGTCCGGAGAATAAGATTCATATATAGGAAGTCATATTCCAAGTTTGGAAATGATCCGGTGCATTTATGGCAGGTTCTAGAAGGTTCTAGAAAAGTCTGGAAGAAATCACCATGGAAAGTGGAGTCCCGGAGGGACTCCACCTTGCATGGCCAGCCAACCCTAAAGGGGAGGGTCAAGGTGGACTCCCAAGGGTGGCCGGCCAACCCCCAAGGAAGGGGTGGGAGTCCCACCTTGAGTGGGATTTCCCCTTGAGTAGGTTTCCCACCTATGGGAGGTTTTGTTGTTGGGGTCTTATTCGAAGACTTGGACTACAACTCTTGGGGCTTCCACCTATATAATGCGGGGCATAGGAGAGGGGGCTGACCACCACAAGCCCAGCTTGGCCGCACCCCTAGGTGGCCGGCCCCTCTCCCAAACCTAGCCACCCCCTCCTCCCCTTCTCCCGCACGCTTAGCGAAGCTCCGCCGGAGATCTCCTCGCCACCACCACCACGCCGTCGTGCTGCCGGATTCAAGGAGGAGCTACTACTTCCGCTGCCCGCTGGGGGAGAAGGACGTCGTCTTCATCAACACCGAACGTGTGTGAGTACGGAGGTGCTGCCCGATCGTGGCACCGTGATCAAGATCTTCTACGCGCTTTGCAAGCGGCAAGTGATCGTCTACCGCAGCAATAAGAGCCTACTCTTATAGGCTTTGGAAATCTTCAAGGGTTAGTCTTGATCATCCTCGTTACTCCCGTCTTCTAGATTGCATCTTGGCTTGGATTGCGTTCTCGCGGTAGGAAATTTTTGTTTTCTATGCAACGAATCCCTACGGTGGTATCGAGCCGTGTCTATGCATAGATGGTTGCACGAGTAGAACACAATGGTTTTGTGGGCATTGATGCTCTTGTTGTCTTTAGTTTGAGTACTTTGCATCTTTGTGGCATAGTGGGATGAAGCGGCTCGGGCTAACTTTACATGACCGCGTTCATGAGACTTGCTCCTCGTTCGACATGCAACTTGTATTGCATAAGAGGCTTTGCGGGTGTCTGTCTCTCCTACTATAGTGAAGATTTAATTTAATCTTCTATTGACAACACTAGTATCACCATTGTGGTTCATGTTCGTAGGTAGATTAGATCTTACTCGAAAACCCTAAACCACGTAAAATATGCAAACCAAATTAGAGACGTCTAACTTGTTTTTGCGGGGTTTGGTGATGTGATATGGCCATAATGTGATGATGAATATGTATGAGATGATCATTATTGTATTGTGGCAACGGCAGGAGCCTTATGGTTGTCTTTAAATTTCATGTTGAGTAGTATTTCAAAGTAGTTGTAATAGTTGCTACATGAGGTGAACAACCATGAAGACGGCGCCATGGACCTTGACGCTACGCCGACAATGATGGAGATCATGCCCGTTGATGATGGAGATCATGTCCGTGCTTTGGAGATGAAGATCGAAGGCGCAAAGACTAAAGGGTTATGCATCTTATTTTGCTTAGATCGCGACGGTAGCATTATAAGATGATCCCTCACATTAATATCAAGATAATAAAGTGTTCTCCCCTCGTATGCACGTTGCACTCGTCGTTTCGAAGCATCTCGTGATGATCGGATGTGATAGACTCAACGTTCACATACAACGGGTGTAAGCCATGTTGCACACGCGGTTTGCTTGACGAGCCTAGCATGTACAGACATGGCCTCGGGACAACGGAAACCGAAAGGTTGAACACGAGTCATATGGATGATATGATCAACATGTTGATGTTCACCATTGAAGCTACATCATCTCACGTGATGATCGGTTTCGGTGTAGTGGATTTGGATCGTGTACCACTTAACAACTATGAGGGATGTTGTATTAAGTGGGAGTTCATTAGTAATTAGATTAAAACATGAACTAATTATCATGAACATAGTCTGAGTAGTATTTTGAATTAATTTTGTAGTATTGGCATCCGTTTTCTACCATGCGCTAGTCTTGTAATTGAGATAGAAATACTGTTAAAATCGACAAGTAACTTTACGGACTGGTACCGTATTGTTAAAGAATCAAGAAATGATTAAGTCCTATTGCAAACTTTTAGTAAACCTCACATTGTTGATTCAAAGAGCTATGGTTTCAATTAGTACCTAAAGTTATCTTGTCTCCGTGAAGTTCAAATCTGTTTGAAAAGTAAGGAGCTGAAAATTTAGTTTTCAGAAATAATCAAGGTATGAGATATATATGATATCTAAGACCTTATTGCAAGATGATAGAATATAATTTGGTGAGACTACATAAACTCATAAGTTTTATGGGAATGTACAAAGGTTGAAGACGCAAGCCGTCTCAATCCTCCAACTATTGGGGCACTAACAATATTCGCATATCCATGAAGTGATCGTCCTTAGTATGCATCGTTGCTAAGACTCGTCGTTTCGAAGCATCACGTGATGATCGGGTGTTATAGATTCTACGTGTGCATACAACGGGTGCAAGCCAGATTTGCACATGCGAATACTGAGGTTATACTTTACGAGCCTAGCATGTACAGACATGGTCTCGAAAAGTCTTCATGATATGATAATATTATGAGTGAAATTGTTCATCATATTAAAAGGTTACTAATAGTGAAATCCGGAACACTTGTCATATGATGATCAACTTCAAAGTAAGAACCTCAAGGTTATTGGTATTTGACAAACAAACCTAGAAGTTATTGATGTTGAAGTGTTTTCTGAATAATGAGGAAAGCTAAAAGAGAAACTACAAAAAGATTATTGGCGAAGAAAGAAAAGACTAGAAAGTCTAGCTCAGGTGTATATAAATGATATACATGTTATGGTTGTATTCCTAGTTAAGTCACACTATGAAATTCTTGGGTATAAGTACTATATTGGTTGGTATGAAGTGTCATACAAAAAAACAACGCAATACAAGAATACTATGGCCTAAGTGACTGATAAGGAATATGGTAATAATGCACGTCTGGAACATAATAAAATGTTATTATGTTTGTCGTTGGCATTCTACCTAACCCTTAGAATTTATAATAAAGAGCTTAATAAATTGTTATTTTGCTCTGGTCAAATAAAAACAATGAGTTGTTCAAATTATGACATTACTCCATGTACGATGGATAAGTTATTATAAATCTTAATGGTGAAACACACACATATGACGCTAAAATGCCATAAGGCAAATGATTTGAATTCCACTTATTTGTGGAACCGCCATTTAGGTCATGTTAGAAAGGAGCATGAAGGAACTCCATGCAAATGGATTTTGGAGTCATTTGATTTTTTGAATCGTTTGGTGCTTGCAAAATCTTTTCTAAAAAGTAATGACTGAAATACCGTTCATAGGCCAAGAGTTGAACGGGCAACTAACTTAGTGAAAACATACATAATGATATATGTGGTTCATGGGCATAGTTGTGTGCGGGAGATTCTTCTACTTCATGAAAACTTCCAACAATAAATTGAGTATATATGTGGATATATTCAATAAGGAAGAAGTTTGAAACATTTGAATGGATTCAAATAAATTTCAGCATGAAGTGGAAATCATCGTAATAGAAAAATCAAATATCTATGATTGGATCATGGTGGAAATATTTGAATTACGAGTTTTAGCGAACATCTAAGAGAGTTATGAAATTGTTCTACAACTCACGTTTCTTGGAGTATCATAGTGATGATGAAGTATCCAAGAGATGTATCCAAACCTTGTTGGATCAATGATGAGATAAGATATTGACGCCATTATATTTTTGTGGATTATGCTTTAGTGACTACCGCTTTTACATAATAGAGCATCATCATGATCCGTTAAAATGACACCATACGAGTTATGGCATGGGTATGAACCCTGATAGTCTTTTCTTAAATTTTGGTATGCATAGCATAAGTAAATAAGTTTACAACCAAAATCGGATGAATGTCTTTGTTGGTTATCCAGAGATTTGATTGGGAATTCTTCCCATGAGACAAAGACAAAAGTGTTTGTCAATGTTTCTTATTTCGAGAAATTGTTTCTAGTGAAGTATTTGAGTGGGAGGACAATATAATTTGATAAGGTTTATGAACCTGAGCATAATGATCAAGTAGCGCAGCATCGGAATTGGTTCCGGAAGCGACCACGACGATCATGGCTCCCATGACTACAAAGTGTTTTAGCCATGGAGATCAAAATACATATTGAACTTTGTAGGTATGGTTAACTTTGTGATCAAATAAATGATTTGTGGACAAAGGATTGATTGTGAACAATGATAAACCAACTACAAACAAAGAAGTTATGATGGGCCCTGACTCCGTTAAAATGGCTATACACCATGAAATCCAAGATAGATGAATACTTTTGAAAGTAAATGGATCTATAAAATTGATGGACTTGGATGAAATATCTTTGAAAGAAGCTCGACTTGTCGAAAAGTTGTTTACAACAAAGTTCAAAGAGTTGACTACGATAAGATTAGATCTTCCGTAGTAATGCTTATAGTCTATGTGGATTATTCTAGTAATCACTACATATTTCTTTTATGAGATATGCTAGTAGGATGGCAAAATACATTTCTTATCAGAAGAGTGTATTAAAAGTGTATACAAGATACAACCAAGAGTTTTGCTAGTCAGTGGAATAATAGATAGGTATACAAACTTCAATTGGATGAAGTGAGTATCGAGGAGTTGGAATCTTCACCAGATGAAATAGTCAAAGAGTTTTTGATTTCATCAGAAACGATGAAGAGGCTTGCATTTGCAAGAAATTAAGTGGGAGCACTGAGACATATTTATAATACTTTACGTAGATGACATATAGTTGGTTGTAAATGATGTAATTATATACTTGATTAAAAGATTTCATTGAAAAATTAACTTCAATGAAAGTGATATGGACTGAAACAAATTTTGTGTCAAGATCTATGAAGATAGATTGAAACACATAATATGTTCAAGTCAAAGTACATAGAATGGATATTGAAATAGTTCAATATAAAAATATTAAGAAAAATATTCTTGTCATGTTAAGTTTTTAACAAGACTTGAGTGTATCTGACACTCAATGAGTAAAAACACATGAGTGATTATAGATCACGAATAATATGTACACAATCAGATGTCATGTGCTATAAAGTGTTATGAGCATATACCAGAATGATTCATATGATGATCATTGGACGACAGTAGAATATTCTTGAGTACTTTAGAAGAACTAAGGATATATATATATAGTTTTGTATGGGAAATGACAAACAAATCGCTGTAAGTGTTGCACGATATTTGTTTTGTCACATATGAAAATAAAATTTCAATCTCAAATTAGACTAAGTGTTGTTTAAAAGGTAGCACGATGAGCTAGAAGTTGTCTATGCTAGATTTAGATGAGTTCTAAATATTATGACGGATTCTACAAAAGAAGGCAGAATATGTCATTGTTTTGACAATGACAAAAGGATGTTAAAGTCAAGAGGTTCTTTGAGAACTTGGTGTAGTTCGACAGAGTCGAACTTTGAAGCTATATTGTGTGACAATATTAGTAACATATTTCAAACCGCGGAATTAAGGTTCCACCGAAGACCAAACATATTTAATGCCGACTCATTTGGAAATGAGTGATGCGTTGAGACGCAAATGAATTACAAAATACATACGTTTCTGAGCATGTCAGATCCGTTGACTAAAACCTCTCCGTGAGCAAAACATGATAAAACACCAGAAGGCCAAGGTGTTATATCTTTACAAATGTAAAGTAGATTATTGACTCTAGTGCAAGTGGGAGACTAAAGGAGATATGCCCAAGAGGCAATAATAAAAGTGGTTATTATATATCTTTATGTTTATGATAAATATTTATATATCATGCTATAATTGTATTAACCGAAACATTAGTACATGTGTGATATGTAGACAACAAAGAGTCCCTAGTATGCCTCTTAACTAGCTTGTAGATTAATGGATGATTAGTTTCATAATCATGAACATTGGATGTTATTAATAACAAGGTTATATCATTATATGAATGATGTAATGGACACACCCAATTAAGCATAGCATAAGATCACGTCATTAAGTTATTTGCTATAAGCTTTCAATACATAGTTACCTAGTCCTTATGACCATGAGATCATATAAATCACTTATACCGGAAAGGTACTTTGATTACACCAAACGCCTTTGCGTAAATGGGTGGTTATAAAGGTGGGATTAAGTATTCGGAAAGTATGAGTTGAGGCATATGGATCAACGTGGGATTTGTCCATCCCGATGACGGATAGATATACTCTGGGCCCTCTCGGTGGAATGTCGTCTAATGTCTTGCAAGCATATGAATAAGTTCATAAGAGACCACATACCACGGTGCAGTAAAGAGTACTTGTCGAGACGAGGTTGAACAAGGTATAGAGTGATACCGATGATCAAACCTCGGACAAGTAAAATATCGCGTGACAAAGGGAATTGGTATCGTATGTGAATGGTTCATTCGATCATGAAGTCATCGTTGAATATGTGGGAGCCATTATGGATCTCCAGATCCCGCTATTGGTTATTGGTTGGAGAGAGTACTCAACCATGTCCACATAGTTCGCGAACCGTAGGGTGACACACTTAAGGTTTGATATTGAAATGGTAGAACTTGAATATGGAATGGAGTTCGAATATTTGTTGAGTCCGGATGAGATCCGGACATCACGAGGAGTTCGGAATGGTCGGAGAATAAGATTCATATATAGGAAGTCATATTCCAAGTTTGGAAATGATCCGGTGCATTTATGGCAGGTTCTAGAAGGTTCTAGAAAAGTCCGGAAGAAATCACCATGGAAAGTGGAGTCCCGGAGGGACTCCACCTTGCATGGCAGCCAACCCTAAAGGGGAGGAGTCCAAGGTGGACTCCCCAAGGATGGCCGGCCAACCCCCAAGGAAGGGGTGGGAGTCCCACCTTGAGTGGGATTTCCCCTTGAGTAGGTTTCCCACCTATGGGAGGTTTTGTTGTTGGGGTCTTATTCGAAGACTTGGACTACAACTCTTGGGGCTTCCACCTATATAATGAGGGGCATAGAGAGGGGCTGACCACCACAAGCCCATAGCTTGGCGCGCCCCTAGGTGGCCGGCCACCCCTCTCCCAAACCTAGGCCCTCTCTCCTCCTCTTCTCCCGCAGCTTAGCGAAGCTCCGGAGAATCTCCACCGCGCCTGCCACGCCGTCGTCGTGCCGGATTCAAGGAGGAGCTACTACTTCCGCTGCCCGGAACGGGAGAAGGACGTCGTCTTCATCAACACCGAACGTGTGACCGAGTACGGAGGTGCTGCCCGATCGTGGCACCGTGATCAAGATCTTCTACGTGCTTTGCAAGCGGCAAGTGATCGTCTACCGCAGCAATAAGAGCCTACTCTTATAGGCTTTGGAAATCTTCAAGGGTTAGTCTTGATCATCCCCTCGTTGCTCCCGTCTTCTAGATTGCATCTTGGCTTGGATTGCGTTCTCGCGGTAGGAATTTTTTTGTTTTCTATGCAACGAATCCCTACAAACATCCTGTTTAGTGAGTTCATCACCAGAACAAACAACGCTGGCGACAGGGGGTCTCCCTGTCTCAGGCCCCGCCGATGCCAAATAGGGGGACCTGGCTCGCCATTGAGCAACACCCTAGTACTCGCGGTGGAAAGGAGGATCGACACCAGTTCGCGGAACCTCGGTCCAAACCCTAACTTGCGGAGGATTTCCAACAGGAAGCCCCAAGAGACTGAATCGAAAGCGCGAGCAATGTCCAGCTTGAGCATCACTCGCGGCTCCTTCTCCCTATGTAGAAATCTAGCTGTCTGCTGGACCAACATGAAGTTGTCATGGATGCAACGTTTGCGGATGAACGCACATTGGTTGCGATCCACCAGCGACTCCATCCGAGGGGCTAAGCGTGTAGCCAGCGCCTTTGCGACTAGCTTGGCAAAGATGTGTATCAGGCTGATCGGCCGGTAGTCGCCGAGCGCAGCCACATCCGGGCGCTTGGGCAGCAGGATCAGCAAAGCCTGGTTAAGGCCCTGGAACCCGCGCCCACACAGCGTGAAAAGCTTGTCGAAGGCTGCCATGAAGTCGTGTTTGACCACTCCCCAACACTTCTGCAGGAATTCAGCCGTGAACCCGTCGGGTCCGGGCGCCTTGCCCGCCGGCAGTCGCCGAATCACCTCCCAAATCTCGTCTTTCGTGAACACCGACTCCAGCTCCGAGAGGTCCTCCGAGTGAGTGTCCAGGAAGTCCAAGTCCAGCGAATGCTGTCTAAGCACCGAGGTGCCAAGCAGGCCCTCAAAATGTGCGAAGGCAGCTTCAGCCATGGCCGCATGGTCCGAGATGACCGCACCATCAACCTGCAGACTATGGATCACGTTCTTTTGGCGGCGGTACGCCGCGTGCTGATGGAAGAAGGCTGTGTTGGCGTCGCCCTCCTTAAGCCATGCTATCTTGGCCCGCTGCCTCGCCATGGTACGCTCGAGCGAGGCCAGGCCAAGATAAGCATGTTTGAGGTGAGCCCTGAGACGGCGTTCGTCCGGCGAGAGACTTCTAGATTCCATAGCCACATCCAGCCTGAACACCACCACCCGCGCTATCATCAGCTGCAGTTTGATACATCCCACCTTTTTGTCGCTCCAACTCATGAGGGCGCGCGCCGTGCGCTTCAGCTTAGCGGTGAGCCGCCGGAAGGGGTCCGGGTCCCCTTCCACCACATCCCAGGCGCTCCGCACAGCCTCGTCAAAGCCGTCCAACTTCAACCAAAAGCGTTCGAACTGGAACCGCTTCCGTCCCGCTGATTTGGTAGTGCAGTCCAGGAGGAGTGGGCAGTGGTCAGCCACCACCGTCGCCAAGCAGCGCAACATGCAGCTGCTATGCAACTCCTCCCAGGCCACCGTGACGAACACCCGATCCAGACGCACGAGGGTGGGCGAATCCCTCTCGTTAGACCAAGTGTAGCGGCGCCCGTGTAGGTAGATCTCCTTCAGCTCACAGTCGTTCAAGAAGCGCCGGAATCTACCCATCATCCTACGGTTAAGGTTACCGTTATTCTTGTCCTCACCGCGGTAGATCAGATTAAAGTCCCCGCAAAGGGCCCATGGTCCTGGGTGACCCCTGCGGACATCGCGGAGTTCCTCCAGGAAGGCGACCTTGTCAGCCTCAGCCTGCGGACCATAGACACAAGTCAACCACCATGCCGATCCTCCATCCCTGGGGGCTACCCTTGCTGTAACATTGTTCGCCCCGTAGTGGGCGCTGTCGAGCTGCACCACCCGGCTGATCCAGGCCACAATGATACCCCCCCGAGTGCCAACCGCCGGCAAGCAGAAGTAAGCATCAAACTCTGCGCCTAGCGCCTCGACAATCGATATCATGCCCTTTTTTTTATTGACTGAGTGCAAATAGGGCCCATCTACCTTTGCAACCTGGCTCATCCTAGACGCGTGCACGCACGGTTATTAGCAGAGCAGCTCGATCTATTTCACGAATCGCTCACGGCGATTCCTATTCGCCGCCTATTGCGGGAGCTATCTGGCTCTCCGCACAGGTGCTCGTATTTCTGGGCTGGCCCATTTAACGGTAGGTAGTCGCTTGGCTCCAGTTTTTGTTCTGTTTTTTCCGGTTTTCTTCCTTTTTAGTTGATTTTTCTTCCTGTTCTGTAGGTTTTATTGGTTTCCTTCGGTTTACCGGGTTTTCGGTAATATTTTGACGATTTTTCTAAACCTCATTTTTCAAATTTAAATTTGTTTGAGTTTGAACTTTTTGAATTTGGACTTTTAAAAAAATCTTTTTAGTTTGAACATTTTTCGAATATGATTTTTTTTTAGTTTGAACATAAAATTTGAACTTTTTTTTTAGATTTGAACATTTTTCATATTTGAACAGTTTTCAGATTTGAACATTTTTTGATTCGAACATTTTTTGTCTGAATATTTTTCAAATTTGAACTATTTTATATTTAAACATTTTTCAAATTTAACAATTTTTGGAATCAAATTTCCTGCCAGGAAGCGGTTGAGAGAAAAGAACGAGGAAGCACTGGACAAAAAATCTCACGGGAATGAATGGATCAACGATCAACAAAACAGTGTCGTATGCGCATAACTACGAAACACGTCTTCAAAACCACTAATGGGCCGAGGCCATTTATTGCTAGGGTGTGCGGAGACGATCGGAAGCTCTGCTTAAAGCGGAGAAAAGGGGCACCCCTCGCTCACACGCCTAGAGAGATAGGTCAAACGGCGCCGCCGCACTAGTTCGAACGCCTACACCTGCAACTAAGGCTGGACGTACGGAATGCGTAGATGTGATGCCCATATGAGCTAATAAGTGTGTGCAACTAAGGCTTAGTTCTCACCATGTCGATAGTACACACACTTATTAGCTTGGTGCCCCTTTTCTCCGCTTAGTTCTCACCATGTCCTCGTCCTTAGTTGCACACACTTATTCTGCTCGTCCTCACCATGTCGATAGTACACACACTTATTAGCTTTATTCGCAACAAAGCCTTAACTAGTTAAAGATCTTTCGAACTTCTTGTGCCACTGCTAGGGATTTTTTTTCTCAGCCGCGAATTCCGAAATCTCGTTGGAAACCGGATTTCTCGCCCCCCTCCAAAAAATACTGATACCGTTCAAAAAAATTCGGACTGATTTAAAATTTAATTTCCAACTATTGTGAAATAAACGGCCAAAGGCAATTGCAAGAATTTGTAACTCTATGGCCTGGTGGTAATGTGCGCCGTGCCGCCGTGGCTGGTTCCGAAGGGTCTCAGGTTCGAATTCTCCAGTGCCACATTTACTTTTTTGCGCAGTTTAGTCTCACGCGGGGCGATTTTTTTTTGTAAAATCCCGTACTGCAACTAGGGGGGCTCGAGGCTTCGACCTGTTGGGTTAGGGCGTGATACTCCGACCACTCGTCCAAGCAAGGAGTATTATACAAATTGGATGGAAGTTTCATTTGTTTTGGCTAAAAAAATTGAATTCAAAATTCGTTTGAATTAACTCGGTCGGTAAATAACTGAGATTTCACGGTAACCAGTAATTCCAGTGCCCTGTGGTAAAAAAGGTGGCCCGAGAAAAAAAAAAACCTTGGCCACTGCTTAGGAGCTTGCTTAAGACTATATAAAGATTTCAACGGCCAGTTTGTGGGTTCTTCCCCGACTGCCCCTGCGGCGATTTGCCCTCCGTGGCCTTCCCTCCCTTGATCTCCTCACCAGATCCCGATCCCGGCCTCTCTCCCCCCCCCATCGCCGGTGGCCAAGGTGGCCGGCGGTGAGGGGGAGCGAGGACCGGAGTTGTACAGGTAGTTTTCGTAGGTTGTTGTGCTTCTCCAATAAAGTAGGGTTAGGTTTTCTGGCTGTCTTCCTCCTTCCTTTCTTCTTCGGTGACTGTGGTTGAGGGGGTGTGAGGTGGCCTTCTCCTCGGATCTGGGGCGTCTTTCTTGGATCCGGCATTTTCCTTGTTGGTGGTGGCTGCATCAAGGTTGCAAGCGTTCTCTCCCCATCAGTCTCGGTGAACTGCAGAGGTTATGGAGACGAAGTCGGGGGTGGCCCTGGTTGTGGCCGCCGCCGTTGCGCTTGGCTGGATTCTGAGCTCGCTCGATCGATTATGGTCTCTCGTCACCAAGATGTGGAGCCTAGTGCTTGTAGGGGGGAGGTGGAGCAAGCCGCTATGGCTGCTTCTCCTGTTCAATCACTTACTTATCCATCGCCCCTGTTGAGGTACGCTCAAGACCCCAAAGCACAAGATCGTCATCAGGCTTATGGTCACCTTCTAGCGCATCCTCAAGCAACTTGCTCCAATTCATGCGAGCTCTGCTGTGACTGTCAGCCTTGCAATCTGAGTTGCCGATCTGGTTGCTGTGAGTGCCATGCCTGCTTTGTGGTGATGTTTGTTTACTGCCATATCAAATACAAAGTGGATGGATTTGGGTATGCTGCAGATACGTATATATTGGAAGCTGAGTGTGGTGCTGCAAATTACTTTGCACATGCGGGAGGGGGCTCTGCCCTGATCCTAATTTTTTCTGCTCAGCTTGATGCCTTGCACAGAATGCGCAGATGTGATGCCCATATGCTTGCAGTTCTAGAGATTTTTATACAAGGCTTCGTCACCACCATATTGACGCCGATACTCCTTCCATATCACTTTCGAAGGCGTCCTCCTGCTCTCTGTTTGATAAACTACAATGGGTTCTCTGCATTGCAAAGTTGTCTGTCTGGATGCTACACATCAGGTCTTTTGCAAACTGCTGCGCATGGTGTCTTTGCAATCTTCGCACCGCTCGGGTTGATTCGTAGGAGACGGGTGAGAGCGTCTTCGATGTCGTTCCTCAGATTCAGCGGAGAAGATTTTACTGATTTGAGCTCGGTGATGCATATTCTTGATCTACAGCTCAATCATTTACCTCATATGCGTCTGCCAACGCGATTGCTGGTTGAGCCGCTGGCTCTACGGTTGGTGAGACTGCAAGAGGCCCTTGAAGAATACAATTGCAGGTTCTTTGAGTCCGAGTTCTCGACGGACCCCCTGGCAGGCTCCAATTGTGTTCTTCTGCTTAGACGACATGTCTTTTCAGTGGCTTATTGTCAATGTGTGAATCTAGGCACTAGTAGTTTGAACTCTGGTCTTCAGAGTAGGTGTTGTGTTTTGGGCTGTATTGTAACCGTGTTTTTCCTATAATGCCAGCTCTGGGTCCTTTGGGACCCTCTTGTGTTAAAAAAAAAAAAAGATTTCAACAACTTGTAGACCTTTACTTCTTGAACATTTACTACAAAATAATCTGGCTGCGACATGTAAATTTTCTCATCCAACACTCCATTTAGACTAGTCGTCTTAACATATATTTGATGAACAAGAACACCGTATGAGGGAGAGTAGTACTCGAATGGCAGTCAATTTGTGAGTAAGTATCAAGGAAATCTTCACCTTCCTTTTAGGTATAACCCTTAGCTACAAGCCATGCCTTATACTTTTCAACGGTACCATTAGTTCTAAGGTTTTTTTTCACAAACACCCACTTACATCCTACAGGTTTGAACCTATAACGACGGTCAGTAATCTCCTAAGTTTCATTAGCTAAAATAGAGTCCATCTCACTATAATGAGCATCCGGAGATGCATAGACTTGTGAAATAGAAGTGGGAGTATCATCCACGAGGTACACAGTAAAATCATCACCATAGGACTTTGCAGTCTATATCTTTCTCTGTTTAGGAGCTTCGTTGTTATCCTCCTCGAGATTTTCAACGTGTTCTATCTGAATGGTAGGTTCAGAAATTATATCTAATATATTCCTGACCAGATGTACTCGGCATCCCCTAATTCGATGAAAGATATTCTTAAATAATATCGCATCATTCAACTCCATAATTGTACCAAAATGCATGTATCATTTCATGAACTTATGTGTTTATCTTGGCTCTCGCAGAACGGTTCTTAGAGAAATCATCACCTATTTCTATTTTGATCGAGGTACAAAGGTATGCATATATTATTAAATCTGCCGAGTCTCTTAAATTTCTTCTTTAATCTTTAAATGATGGCCTTTACGCTATTACAAATTTAATCATATTCTTCGGATGGTGTTTTTTTGCTAGCTAAACTTGGTCTATATTGGTGTAATAAACTTATAGCCGAATGGTAAAATCATCGTTTCAGTGTTTCGTCGAGGTTTGGTAGTCAACCGGTGTTTGCCTAAACCAACTATGGTTTTAGAAAAGGCGAACGCTACGCGTAGGGCGCCGGATCTGGGGGCAAAAATCGGTCGTCCTCCGCTCCGTCCGATGGCGATCCGACGGCCAGAATCAGTCGCATTTGGAAATTTACATTATACCCCTGGTTTCTGGAGAATCAACCTGCAGTACTATATTTCTCAGATATTAGTTCAAATGCAGTTTTACATTTGCAACCCTCCTTTTTCTGGAAACCAACCCGCAGTACCCCCTAATGTGAAGAGTATTACAACAAAAATCCTCTCTCCGCGTACAAAAAATATATACTATTACAATAAAAAGTCGCAAACATTTTTTAAAAGTAATGTCACAATAAAGTGGTTAAACCAACAAATTATTTTGTTGGAGATCAATTTACAACAAAAAGTAGCCATTATTATTAACAAAAACCGGAGACTATTACAACAAAAATCCATATGTTTGTAAAAAAAGAAAAAAACATTAATTTGTTACATATTGAATTACAACAAAAATCACCAACTTTTTTTACAAAAAGTCACAAACGATTACAATAAAAAATCAATATGTTTGCAAAGATGATGCAAAGTGGTCAAGCAACATTTAATTTGCTACAGATTGAATTACAACAAAAATCACCTACTATTTTATCCAAAGTCACAAATGGTTACAACAAAAAAATCACTTTATTAGCATCAACAAAAAAATAAAAAAATGTTGTCTCTTTACAACAATTGTTAACAACAAATCCTACAAAAATTACGGATTGTTTACAACAAATAATTCACCATCTTACTCATGTGTTTTGCAGCGAAATTCTTGTTGGGCCGAAAAAAGCAGGCCCATTAAGCCGGACTGGCGCGCGATCGGTCGCCGGATCCAAAGCGTTTTCCTTTAGAAAAGGTAGAGATCACCAGTGGTGTCTCTTCGTCAGATTTTACAGAAGATTTGGAACATTTGCACGCATAGAAGTTTTGAAAATTCAGGTCACAAAAAGGCATTGATGTCAGCTTCTTCTACCTGATCCGTTCCCCGCGACGTCCGAGTTATATTGATCGAGGAGTGCGCAGATTGATTGATCGCACCGGATCCCATGATTGACTGGTCACTGGTTGCTGCTCTTGGGGAAAATTCAGGAATCCGATACGGTGAACTGTGGTGGGTACCGGATTACAGTTGATGTTTGATTGAGCTCGACTTTCGATTAGTAAGAGCATCCCCACTCGTTGGCGCTCCCCACGCCCAAATCCGGCGAAATTTTCGTCCGGATTGGAGGAAGATTTGGCCTGGGGAGCGCCGAAGTTCCAGCCGTCCCCCGGCAGGAAATCCCCAACCTCGACCATTTGACATATTTCAAACAAATTCAGCATAAAATTTAACAAGTTCGGCGAGCAAGAGTCCGAAAATTGCTGAAACAAGTTCGGCGAGCAACCTCGATAATCAGTACAATGTTTAACAAGTGCTGAAACAAACGAAGCACACAATTTTACAATTTTTCAAACAAAATGACAGACTAGTTGGCGTCGGCGTTGGCGTTGCCTCGGAGCGTCCATATGTGCTCCACCAGATCATCTTGCAGCTGCTGATGCATTGTAGAGTCTCGAATCTCCTGGCGGATAGCAATGAAGGCGGCCCATGATGGAGGCACCTGGTGATTAGGCTGTGCAAGAGGACCCTCTCTCTCATATGGTGCTTGTTGCTCAGCCAGAGAAACCGGATGTTTTCGCTCATTTTCAATAATCATGTTGTGTAAGCACACACAACAATTCATCACCTCCCACATCTGATCTTTGGACCAAGTCATAGCGGGGAACCGGACGACAGCAAATATCTGCTGGAGGACACCAAATGCACGCTCGACGTCTTTTCGGCAAGCTTCTTGTTTCTTGACAAACTCTCAAAGTTTGGGGGTGCTGGGAATCGAGATAGTCTTCACAAATGTTGCCCACTTTCGAGATAGTCTCACCGTGCAATGGATTATCGGCGAAGTAGTCGGCGTACAACATGCAGTACACTAGTGGAAAACGGGGCAATAGGCCCGGTCCATTTGGGCCTTTAGACCCGGTTCCCGAACCGGGACCAACTAGGCGGGACTAAAGGGGTACCCTTTAGTCCCGGTTCAAAGATAAACCGGGCCTAAAGGCCTAGACACGTGGTGCGGCCAGGGAGCTCGCGGTGGAAGGGCTTTGGTCCCGGTTCGTGGTACGAACCGGGCCTATGTTTCTGCCGCGGCAGAATTGTATATTTCTCTGCGGCACAGATTAAAAGGCGTTTCTGCGCGCGGAAAGCAGGGCATTCTTCCGCGGCAGAGTTTCACAATGCATATATATATCATTCAAGAAACCACAAAAAATCGTCATGAATATATATAGACATCGTCAACAGTACACGACATAGTCAACACAGTACACGTAATGCATGCATATTTACAATACAACATCTCCTGAACGAATATCCTCCGCCGTCACGATCTTCCGATAGTGCTCTCCACCTGGGGTAAGGACCTCGGTAATAAAGAATCCCGCGATTTCCTCTTGAATTGCTTTTATTTGATCCGCTGTTATGAGAGTGTCCCGCAGGCGTGTCATCTATATTTAAAAAGGAGATCAATATATGAATGGAACTCAATACAATAGATGGTACTAATTAAGATTAATTGTGAAAATTTGTTATCGTACACGAGTGTGGTGTATTTGGGCATCCCCACCCTTGGGACAGGACATGTCACGCATGAAGGTGCAGACGTAGTATCCACATAAGTTATTCCCTTGTTCCTGCCTCATACACTTTACGAAAAAATAGTTCGATCAAACTAATAATCAAGCATCGTATTGAAAGTAAATATCATATATAAAGTTTCACGGACATAGCTATATATATAGTACTACTTACAGGGTAATCTCTAAATGTAAGCTCCGGTTTCCATTCACCCGGAACAGTATTGATGAACCGTTTCCAAGCCCTGCCCGGCAAAAAATAATGAGTAATTGATTAGTTGATGATATCTTCGAATTAGAGCAGATGAAGATGCCAATACGAAATTGATTGAAACTACCTCTGGAGGATGGCAGCCATGTCCGCCCATTCCGCATATTCTTTACGTTTCGAGTCCATGACGTTTACGACTCCAAGGTGAAGATCAATGATTAGGAGAATAAAGTGGAAACTGCACAAGCATAGCTCAATGATTACGAGAATAAAGTGGAAGGTGCACAAGCATAATGTATGTTATATATAACACTCACTTGAAGTTGTAGGGAAAGAATATATCCTCTTTGTCTGCTTGCTTCTCTAAAAACATTACGATGTTGTCCTCTGTGTCCTTGGGGTACCTCGAACCGTAACTTCATGAACTGTGTTTGGGTCTATGAACCCCAGCGGTAGGAGCTTGCCTCTTTTGTATTCCAGCTTCTTCATTCTGCATAATTAAATGTATAGCGTACACAAATAATATAATGAGGATAATTGTTAGTGCAAATGAATGAGCTACAAACTTAATTACACAAATAAATCACTTACAGGCAGTAGCAATGATGACGCTTTGTCGAGGCGTCTTGATTGAATAACTGAAACAGTTCTTCTAACTCAAGGTTTATCTCGTCTTCCCCCGGAAGTAATGCTCATCTCTAAGATACACCGTGATGTAGCTTTCACATCTTCGACAGGCTTTCAGGTACAGTCATGCAACCTTCGCATCGAGTCCCTAGACGCGCGAGCTCGCCAGGTTTGACGAGATCAGATCCGTATCTATACTTGTTTACCACTTGAGCCGTTGGATAGTAATCTTCGTACTCAACTGATGCTCCCTGAGCTCTAGCCGCCCGTTCGATCATCGATGCCATCTGGATCATGATATGGCTCCACGATGAAGTGGGGTGCGGCCTGAATGTCCTGCTGTCCAAGCTGGGCGACTTTTTTTGCTTCTTTGCTCGCTCTAGAGGACTGTCCAAGAGAGCGGTCATAATCAGCTCTCAGCTCAGGTCTCTTCATTCTCGTCTCGGGAAAGTGCTTCACTGCGCGGTGGAATAAACATCTTCTTCGGCGCAAGAAACGCCTTTTGCTCTTCAGTCTGCTCATGTGGTAACAACTCGAGTCTGTGCCCTCATTGGAGTTGATGATCTCTTCGGAGCTGTAGGAGGTGCCGCGGACCGCTTCCTCTTTTGCTTAGGTGGAAGCGGCGGAGTCTCTGACGAGGAGGAGGAGGCGGCGGAGTATTTTCACGCGGAGGAGACTGGTCATGGATAGGGGAATCATCATCGCGCAGAGGAGAATCATCACGGAGGAGCTGCACAGTGGCGGAGGAGGCGGAGGTGGCCTGCTTGTTGGCTTCTCACCTGGAAACACAATGTTCTCCTTCCGCCATTGCACGGTGGTTCTACGGGCTTCTCCCAGTTCTTTGATTTCCCCATCTTCACCTGCAGGGTGCTCAAGCACCAACCCCTCATACTCTCTCAACACTTCATCCACCATCACAACACAAAGTCGTCTTGGACCGGACGGCAATGGTAAGACCTTGTAGGTAAGAGGATGCCGACCGCCGCCTTGAAGGATAGGTTGAAAACTTTAACATGCAGCTCACAAGGACGGCTCTCAGTGAGATCATCCACGGGGGTAGCGAGGAGGCTCGACCACCTGGTCATCATCATCATCATTATCCACCTGCTGAGAGGAAGCCACGCTGCTTTTCCGGTGTGGTTGAGATTGCAGCGGGGCGAGGGCATTGAGCAGTGCAGGATCTACAGCCTGCCCCGAGCCATCTGAGATGTAAGTACTTGGGTTACCATGGTTAATTGGGCTTGCATGGTGCTCATACCCTCCTCTAAGTTAGCCAGGCGGTCTGTTTCCCTTGCCTTCCTCCTCTCATGGCTTTTATCAGGAAATCTCTTCCTTTCCGCAGGAAAGCCATACTTCCACGGAACGGAGCCTGCTGTGCCTCGTGTTCGTCCGCCGTGTTCTTTGTTCCCAAGGGCGCGTGTCAGCTCATCGTTCTCTCTTTCGGGCTAGAACAACCCCGCCTCCACGTCCCTATGTGCTTTTTCCAGGGCATCAATGGGAACCTTCAGATGAGCTTTCTTATAGATGCACTTCCCTGTTTCTGGATCCAACGTTCCCCCAATCCCGTAGAACCACTCCTTGCACCGTTCGATCCAACCGTGTGTCCCTAATCTGATCCCTTTCGGTCAGTTCCGCCTCAGCTGCCTGCCACTTAGGACGGTTAGCCCTCCACCTGGACCCAGAATTTGGTGATATAGCTTCAACGCAGCATTTGCCTTATTTATTTCCGACCTTCTCTTAAATTCTTCGACTCCGTGTACTTCACGTGATTTTTTACCTTCTCACTGTCCGGAGTCTTCTTTAACTTGATAAGGCGGCGCAATCTTTTCTTGTGGCTCTTGAATAGTTCGGCCATCTTCTTCTTGCCAAACTCGCGGAGGGCCTGCTCCATCTTGGCCTTTCAGCGTCACCCCTCTTCGGGTACTATGTTGAAATGTGACATGAGCTTGTTCATAATGCTGTTTTTGGCTACATCATCGATATAAAGACCTTGAGCTTCTTCCTCTGCAGACAGCACTAGTCCCTTCGGCTTGTGCCATTCTCGAACGGTGATCGGGACGTGGTCCCTAACAAGCACTCCGCATTGAGCTATAAATGACTTTGCACCTTTCTCTGGAGCAATCGGTTTACCATCCTTCTCGATGTGGGTGATGTCGTGCCTAACACCGTCATCCAACTTTTTGGTCGGGCCTCGCTTCCTCGACTTTACAGAAGAAGTGCTCGATCCGGAGGGCTAAAAAGAAATAGTTCATAGTCAGTACAATTTCATTAGTTAATGCATCTAGTCGATCAACAGCGGCTTAATTAATTTATATACCTCGGTGATAACTACAGTTCGGAGCCATTATGATGATCTTGTTCCTCACCGGCGCCACTAGGATCTTCTTCCTCAATATCCTCCGCTCCCTCACCGGAGTCATTCAAATAAGTTGCGGTGACATCGTCACCGCCATCATCTGGAATAACGTCGTCGTCGCGATCATCCAGAGTACCGTTTGCTATGAGTTCCTCCATGAAATTTTCTTGAATTTCATCTCTGTCCATGCTTTCTACAACGACCTGCAAGCTATACATAGGAACCATCATATGATCAAATTAAGGATAATGCAGAAAACTGAAAATGGAGTTACATATGTGTAGTTCTTAACTAAGGATCGATAATATAGTGCTGAAAGCAGATACTGTGTTACATGCATACATAGATCGGGTTCATGTTTATTTAACCCTAATACATATCAATCACTACTACGACCGGGTCCTAGAGGGCGCCGACCGGGTCCTGAGCCGCGCTGGGTGTGCCCCCAAAGCCACGGAACAACAACGGGAGCATAGCTAACATGAGATCCCCGCATAACGCTCCATCCGGTCCTATACATGTTGTCTAACGCGTACATGTAATGGCGAACGTGCTGGTCCTCCGCTTCAATGCGCTGAGCTACCTCCTCCGGGGGGCTCCCTCTGAAACGACCGTGGCCCATAAGACCTCCACCAAAGAATATCCGGGTCGACAACGGGACCCGGATTCCGCACCAAGGTGCGCGACCCGGAAGCTAAGACCTCCCAGTTCACCCCGGCGAAGCCAGTCCCGGACCTCCCCATCTGCTCCATCTCCTCTAGAAGAGTCGGACCACGCGCGGCTGTCGCGGCATCGTAGCTACGAAAACAAATCATATATATATGTACCAACGTTAACATAAATTAAAAATAACTTCACTATATGTTAGCCGGCACTACCATTTGGGGGGGCCGGCACTACATACTCTATTCTGGGGCGGTGCGCCGGTACTACCGCGTGGGGGCACCGGCACAACATCTTCTATTTGGGGGCGCGGCAAGAGCGTCAGCACACCACGTAGGGGCGCCGGCACAACATCCTCTATTTGGGGCGCCGGCACTACCGCGTAAGGGCGCCGGCGTACATCCTCTATTTGGGGGCACCGCACTACCGCGTGGGGGCGGCGTACATCTCTATTTGGGCGCCGGCACTACCGCGTAAGGGCACCGCGCGTACATCTCTATTTGGGGGCGCCGCGTACATCTCTATTTGGGGGCGCCGGCGTTTTTGCGCGCTAACTATTTTACACTAACACACTAACTATTGTTTTAACTAAAGTTCTAACTATTTTTCACTAACACACTAACTAAATATTTTACTAACTAATTTTACTAATTAATTTTCTAACTATATTGTTTTAACTAATTTTTCTAACTTAACAAACTAATCTAATTTTTCTAACTAATTAACAAACTAAACTAATTTTTCTAACTTAACAAACTAATCTAATTTTTCTAACTAATTAACAAACTAATCTAAAAAAAAGACTAAAAAAGAAAGAAGAAAAAAGGCCGGGTGGCCGGCCGGGGCTCTCACCTTGATTGCTTGCCGGCGGAGAGGAGGCGCGCGGCGGTGGAGGATCGAGGACGCGGGCGGAGAGAGGAGGCGGCGGCGGGCGTGGAGGAAGTGGCGCCGCGTGGAGGTGGCGGCGAGAGAGAGCGGGTGGCGGCGCGTCGAGGAGGAGGCGGCGGGACGCGGCCGAGGAGAGAAGCGCGCGGGGCGGCGGCGTGCGCGTGCGCGCGGCGCGCAGGGCGCGCGCGGCGGGGACGGGCGACAGGTGCGCGCTTGGCAGCTGGCGGCGTATGTGCGCTTTGTCTCCGCGGGATTGATCTCCGCGGAGAAAGTGTTGTTTATATAGTCGGACCCTTTGGTCCCGGTTTGTACAAACCGGGTCAAAAACCTGGGTTTTATACAAACCGGGACTAAAGCCATTTTTGCGTTTTTCGCTCGCTAAAGGCCTTTAGTCCCGGTTTGTAATACAAACGGGTCCAAACAAAAAAAATTCATTCCCGCCTTATTTCAAATGAAAAAAAGCCGCCACACGTGTCACCGCCGCCACCGCCGTGGTGGCCCCTGTCGCCACCGCCACCTTTGCACCACCGTCACCGCCATGTACGGGCCACCGCCGTGTACCCACCACCGCCACCGCCATGTCGGCCACCACCGCCACCGTGTCCCTTCCCCGTGCCACGTGTTGCCGCCGTGCCTCGCCCCGCCGTCACCGCCATGTACGGGCCACCGCAGTATCGCCCACCACCGCCACACCGCCCACCACCGCCACCGTGTCCCTTCCCCGTGCCACGTGTCGCCGCCGCTTCACGTGCCTCGCCCCGCCGTCACCGCCATGTACGGGCCGCCGTGTCGGCCACCACCGCCACCGCCATGTACGCCACCACCGCCACCGCCACACGTGTCCCTTCCCGTGCCACGTGTCGCCGCGCTTCCACGTGCCTCGCCCGCCGTCACCGCCATGTACGGGCCACCGCCGTGTACTGCCACCACACACCGCGTGTCTGGCCACCCCGGCACCGCCGTGTACGCCCACCACCGCCACCGCCACGCCACCACCACCACCGCCATGTATGGGCCACCGCCGTGTACTGCCCACCACCGCCACCGCCACACGTGTCCCTCCGTGCCGCGTGTCGCCGCCGCTTCCACGTGCCTCGCCCGCCGCCACCGCCGTGCGGCGTGCAGATCCCGCTTCCACGTGCCACGCCCGCCGCTTCCCCCGCCACCGCCGCCGCTTCACGTGCACGCCACGCCGCTTCCCGCGCCACGTCGCCAAACTTGCGTCGCTGTGCTATAAAGCGCCGCGTGCGCGAACCACATCGCCGTCGCCTCCGTTCATTCGTCGCCGGGATGCCGCCGCCGTCGCGGCTCGTCCGGTTTCCGTGGCGTCCGAGCGCGGCCGAACGGTAGGTTCTACGCCGAGATGCGTGCCGGTGGCTTCCGGCTCACCCTCGGCACATACAACACCCCGGAGCTGGCGGCGCGCACGACGCGGCCGCATGGCGATTTCGGCGGCCACGGTGCGACATGAACTTCCCGGACGTCGCCGCAGAGAGGCGGAGTTCCTCGCGCCGCGCGTGCCTCGTCGACGACGAGGACCGTCGCCGCCACCGCCAGGTGCAGCGCCGGATCGCAATCGCCGAGCACGACGAGGAGTTGATGCGCCGGTGGAGGGCGCAGTTCCCCAACGACGTCGACAACACCGCCGCGTTCTTCGCTGACCTCCGGGCACAACGCAGGTCCAACAGGCGCCATCGTCGGGCCGTCGCCGTGTTCGAGCTCGATAACCCGAATACAACTTGGGCCGACAACGACCCTCGGTGGGACGACATTTGGACCGAGACAACCTCCGACGACGAGTAGATCGACTAGACTAGTTGTTTATCTATTTTATTGTATTTTCAATAAAGTCGTTGTGGCAGACGCTGATGATGAGAAAAGTTTCCCGCCAGATTACATGTGGAATTAAAGTACAGAACTCAACTGAAAATTAATTAAGATACATGGCCACATAGTACTCGTGCCTAGCCCTATAGTACTCGTGCCTAGCTCAACTGAAAATTAATTAAGATACATGGCCAGATTCGACTGTTCGAGTCATTCAGTCATACTCGTGCCTAGCCCTATAGTACTCGCCACTGTAGTCGTCGTAGTCGCCGTCATCATCGTCGCGGCATCGGGGTCGCGGTAGTCAAACCTCGACGGGAGCACGCGTGGGCTGGGACTGAGGGTAGCGCGGCGGGGGCCACGGTGGGCCATGACGCCCTGGAGAGTTCGGTCGCGCCACCACAGCCGACGGCCGGCCTCGTTGAAGTTCGAAGGAGGCGGGCCACCCTCCTCGTGCCGGCGAGCGCCCTCTGCGCCGATTGATGAAGAAGCTCTCCCAAGTCGGGCTGTAGTCGGGATGCCGGGGATTCCTCCGCTGCTCTGGCGTGAGCTCGAAGTAGTAGTGGTTCGTGATGGCCATCTCGCGCGCCACACCTAGAGGGACAGGAGGGACCGGTACCCCTCCGACGCTCAGCAACCAGCCGGTAGGGACGCGGTAGCCCGGCGGGCAGGGGGAGTTCGGCGCAAAGCGCCTCCGCCTCCCGGAGGGTTAGAGATACGATGGAAGCCATGTGACCTGGTGATGAGGTTTGCAGATATGAGTCTAGATGTGATATGTAAATGGAGGCCAAGCCAACATATATATAGTAAAAAAATGGCGGGACGGAGGCGGGAAGCAGTGGAAAGCGCGGGAAGAAAAATAGGCGGGAACGCAGTGGCGCCAAAAACTGTCGGTGGGATAAGGACGTGTGGGTAACCTTTAGTCCCGGCTGGTGGGTACAACCTTTATATTGGAGGAGAAGCCAGACGGGACCTTGATACTGCTAAGACATTCAAAAAATATTTCCTTCTCTGCTTTTGTAAGAGCGTAGCTGGATAAATGACGTCCTTTAACTTTCTCATGCAGCTTTTTGGGGTCTTTCCAACGTTGCTGGTCCTCCCGTGCTTCTGGTGTATCTTTTGTCTTCCCGTACACACCAAGAAAGCCTAGCAAGTTCACGCAAAGATTCTTCGTCACGTGCATCACATCGATTGAAGAGCGGACCTCTAAGACTTCCCAATAGGGTAGATCCCAAAATATAGATTTCTTCTTCCACATGGGCGCGTGTCCGGCATCGTCATTCGGAACAGACCGTCCGCCAGGACCCTTTCCAAATATTACATCTAGATCCTTGACCATACCAAATATATCAACACCATCACGATGGGGAGGCTTCCTCCGGTGATCAGCCTCACCGTTGTAATGCTTGCCTTTCTTTCTTACGGGATGGGTAAGCCTAAGAAATCGACGATGCCCCAGGTACACGACCTTGACCTTTTCCAAATAATCACCTTCGAGCTCATGTAAACAGTGTGTGCATGCATTGTATCCCTTGTTTGACTGTCCTGAAATGTTACCAAGAGCAGGCCAGTCATTGATGGTTACGAAAGCATCGCTCTTAGGTCAAATTCCTCCTGCTTGTGCTCGTCCACACACGTACACCTGCTAGGGACCACAGCTGTAGAAGTTCTTCGACTAATGGCTTCAGGTACACATCAATGTCGTTCCGGGTTGCTTCGGGCCTTGTATGAGCACGGCATCATAATGAACTTCCGCTTCATGCACAACCAAGGAGGAAGGTTATATATACAAAGAGTCACAGGCCAGGTGCTATGGCTGCAGCTCTGCTCTCCAAAAGGATTCATGCCATCTGTACTTAGACCAAACCGTAAGTTCCTTGCATCCTGTGCAAAGTTTGGGAACTCTCTATCGATTTTCTCCATTGGGAGCCATCAGCAGGGTGCCTCAACATCACGTCTTTCTTACGGTCTTCTTTGTGCCATCGCAACAACCTAGCATGCTCTTTATTTCTGAACAAGCGTTTCAGCCGTGGTATTATAGGAGCATACCACATAACCTTGGCAGGAACCCTCTTCCTGGGCGCTCGCCCTCAACATCACCAGGGTCATCTCGTCTGATCTTATACCGCAATGCGGTGCACACCGGACATGCATCCAAATTCTCGTACTCATCGCGGTAGAGGATGCAGTCATTAATGCATGCATGTATCTTTTGCACATCTAATCCTAGAGGGCAGACAATCTTCTTCGCTTCGTACGTACTGGCAATTCGTTACCCCTTGGAAGCTTCCTCTTAATTATTGTCGGCAACTTTCCAAATCCTGAGTCAGTGACACCGTTCTCTGCCTTCCATTGCAACAATTCCAGTGTGCTACCTAGCTTTTTATGGCCATCTTCGCAAGTTGGGTATAACAATTTGTTGTGATCTTCTATCATCTTGTCGAAGGCCAACCTTTCCTTTTCAGTTTCACATTCTCTCCTTGCATCAGCAATGGCCCGGCCAAGATCATCATCAGCAGGCTCATCTCGGTGCCTCTTGATCTTCTACTTCATTGTCTTCATTGCCTTCTGCAGTATCATCGTATTCAGGGAAATTGGGATAACCGTCATCATCCTCTTCCTCTTCGTCATTGTCTTCCATCATAACCCCTCTTTCTCCGTGCTTGGTCCAACAATAGTAACTGGCATGAAACCGGATCGCAGAAGGTGGCTGTGAATGAGACTCGAGTGAGCGTAATTTACGGTATTCTTGCAGTCCACACATGGACAATACATGAAGCCACCATGTTTGTTTGCCTCCGCCACAGCCATAAAATTATCCAGGCCCGAACTCGTCAAACCGTCGGTCAATGTACATCCATTGCCGATTCATGCATGATATAATTAAGCTGATCAAAACCATTACAGAACATCACGATGTATATATACACATGCATTTTATCAATTGCAGATGAAAAGAATAAAGTTGTTAACCTCGATGAAGAAGAAAAAGCAAGTTAAGTGTGGCTTGATTTGTGTAAACTCAAGTGGCAAATCCTCTTAAGCATTTCATCGAACACCTCTTCTGCATGTGAAGAAGAGAGGAAAGCAATACACCCCTCTTGTGAAGATAGTGAAAAAATGGCTAAGTGTGGCTCACACTTGGGCAGGTGCAAGGTTATATAGCCAGAGGGGGCCTTTGGACCCGGTTTGTCATACAAACCGGGACTAAAGGGTTCCCAGTGACACGGACTGCGCGCCTGCGGTGGACTTTAGTCCGGTTTGTATGACAAACCGGGTCCAAAGGGGGACAGGCGCCAGCGGGTGGGGTCGTCTGGGCAGACGAACCGGGTCCAATGGGGGCATTGGACCCGGGTTGGTTCAGCAGTGGGACATTTGCTTGGGACCAAAGGCCTCTTCTCCACTAGTGGTAGCCCTCCATTCGCTGTCTCGGCTTGCACTTCCGGCGACCTGGTGCCGACCCACCACGTCGACCAGTTGCCACCCCGGCGTACAGGCTTGATAAGCAACCGAGGATCAGCATGTGCTCCTCGTCTTGGGCAGCGGCTGCCATCTCTTCTCGCATAAGTTCGACGAATATCTGCTCCTCCTCTTCGTCCGAGTCCATGGCCGGCGAGGCAAATGGACGAACACCTGACGGGTGTGGTCGAGGCAACCCGAGCCGCAAACGACGAGGAGTAGGCCGTCGTCGGAAAACAGGCCGGCGGAGGAGCAGCCAGATAAGCCGTCGTCGAAAGACGGCGGAATATAGGCAGGTGGGGGAGGAGGAGCGGCGGAATCTGGGCAACAAGCCGGCGGGATGGTGACGGCGGCGAGAGAGATACGAGGGGTGGGGGAGATTTTGAGCGAGGTGGCGGTAGGGTTCGTGTGTCCAGTCGCCGACAGAGCGGGCCCTTCCCCGCTTTTCACTCGTCCGGACTCCCCGATAGATCCCCGGGGGGCCGGGGTTGGCGTGGGCTCGCCGGATGGATGAAGGGCCAAATCCTGACGAAAACGAGTAACCGTGGGCGCGACTGGACCGAATTTCACCGTCCAGATGCAAAAAACCGTCGCTCGGGGGCCTCGTCGGGGGACGAGTGGGGATGCTCTAATCCAGCAAGAATCGTCCTCTGCCACGGCCGTATAAGAATACCATTAGCAGATGGCGGCTTTGCTTTATTGAACTTGGACGATTCAGAAGTTGGATCCATGGATCTGCGATCGGGGCGTCACCTCAGCTCACTGCCGCCGCCGCGGCATGTAGCACGTTACCGGCGGCGTGGATCGGCTGGAGCAGACCGCATAAGCTCCCTCTCGGACGACATGATCCTCCTTGTCATGGCGCGCCTACACTGCCTCAGCACCGCCGTGCGGACCGGCATCCTCTCGCGCCGATGGCGCGGCCTCTGGACCCAGCTCACCGACCTCGCCTTCCGCGGCGTCGTGCCCGCGACGATCGAGGCGGCGCTATCTGGATTCGCTACCGCTGCGCCCATGGGCACGGCGTTCAACCTCGACATCGCCCTCCCGTCGGAACCGGACGCCAGGCAGGTGGCCGAGTCGCTGCTGCATGCCGCCGCACGGTTCTCGCCGGCCGAGCTAGTCTTCACCCTTACACTGCTGTCGTTCACCGAGAAGACGCGCCCTCCTCCTCGAAATAGGCTTTCGCCCCGCTTTATAAATAAAGCCAAACGGCCGAACGATACAAGGTGATGAGGAAACCCTCTTACAAAGCAGACCAGAGATAAACTAGAAAACTAAGAAGCACCGAGCTTGCCACCAAAGATGACATGAGACTAAGGAGACCCGGGCTCCATGACAACGCCCCCAAGAAGGTAACGACGTCACTGCCGCCGCCGTTGCCAAGACCACAATGGTCTAGGATTTTCACCCGGAGCCCAAGTGAGGAGAGGGAAGCCACATCGACGCCCTCAAGAGGGTCACGACACCCTCAGGCGTCGCCGTCGATGGCGCCAAAGCGCTGGGCTTTCGCCTGGAACAACCCTCACCGCAACTGGTCCCTAAGTCTACCAGGCACCCCCGAGCCGAGCTTCTACCGCGCGATCTGGGCACTGAGCACACCAAGGCGTGTCCAGCACCAGGAGCTCCCGACGCCCACTCCTCGCCACCCTCGTGGCCCGAAGATACGGCCATCACCACTGCCACGTCGCCCGCCGCCGAGCCGCCCGTGCAGTCCACCTTCCGGGGCCGCTGCCCCGGCATCCGCGAGCTCTGCCGGTGTCGCCAGGTCCAACGTGTGGCCTGAGAGGCTATGGAGGTAGACGGTTTGGGTCCGGATGGCAGCAACAGCCTAGCCACCTGGAGGACGTCCTCCACCGCCGCCAGCGGGTGCCGACCGGACGCGGTTGCAGGGACACACCAGGCCCCTCAGGCCCGGCCGAGCCCAGGCTGGGCCCGTAAAGTCCCCGCCTCCACGCTGCTGCACGTAGGCCGCCGCCGTCGCTGCCGTCCTGCTCCTCCCCGTGCTACCACATCCGCTCCAGGTGACGTCGCCAGCGGGAGCAGCCTGGCCCGCCCAAGTCCAGAAGGGCCCCGCCTGGGCCCAGATCTGGGCCGGTGGATCCCGGCCGCCGCCACTGAACCGCAACGCCCCGCCGCCCTGCGCCGACGCGAGACGAACCTGCCACACCGCGCATCACCCGCCGCCTCCACAGCCAGACGCCACGCAGCGCCGCCGCCGAGGGTGAGGTCCACCGTGCACCGCCGCCTGACCGCCAGCCCCGCCTGGGGAGGACCTGCGCCGGGTAGAAGAAGAGCCACCGCCGCCGGCACCGCCCGGGCTTTGCCCGGCGGCTCCCGCCGGCGGCGGCAGCGAGGGGAGGGTGGAGGAGGAGGGACGGGAGGTTAGGGTTTTTTCGCCCTGGAGTCGCTCACGGGGGAGCGACCCGAGGGACCCCTTCCATTGTTACTCACGCACCCCAGAAGACGCGCCCTTACCCCTCGATCCGGCTGCCTTGCTTCCATCGCGCAACCTCGATCGACCTGGATGTGCAACTCTTCCTGGTCTGGCCGCCGCAGGCCGGAGAGTTCCCCATGCTAGAGAGGCTGTCCGTATCGGGCAGGATCATCGGCATCGCCGGGCTCGTCACCCGCTGCCCGCGCCTGCGCCTTCTCAGGGCCAAGTTCCGTGGCCTCGAGCACGAGGAGATGCACCCGGCACTCTATAAGCTCGGCGTGGCGTTGCGATCGCGCAGTAATGTGACATTGTCCCTTCTCGACGTCTGCTTCAATGAGCCCGGCATCTTGCTCCTTGATACCCTGCCGGATCTCTCGCCGGAGGAGCTCGTCTACACAACCAAGCGCCACGCTGAATGTTGGCCTCGACCTCTCGGCATGCCGCGTGTCCTCAGTGCCACCTCCATCGAGATTCACTGGAAGGGCATCAGCTTCACCATGTTATATTGCTTCCGCCATGACTTCTCTGTGCTCGAGAGGTTGTGTCTCTACGGCTGCACCATCGTCGAACTCGACACACTTGTCTCGTGTTGCCCGCGCCTGCGTGTGCTCCGTGTGGACGGAGCTATGTCCGGACGTGACATCGTGATCCACTCACCAACGTTGCAGGAGCTTGTCCTCGGTACTTGTAAGGAGTGCCGCGGCATCGATATCGTGGCCCCCGTGCTTAAGCAATTGACAATGGAAGTCCACGGCTCTAGGGACATGAACATGTTCGTCTCGGCGCCATTGGTCGAGAAGGTCTCCTGGCGGTGGATGTATACAGGGCCAGGTCCTGTGCTTGGTTCTTGGTTGCTCCGTTGCCTGAGCTTAGAGACGACGAAGAGCTACGGAGAGCGGGTCAGCAAAGGCGCATGCTTGCAGGTTCAGCAGATGCCTCGCGGCCATGTCTGTCCTTGGACATGTGTGCATCCGTAAGTCTCCTTTCCTGATCAACTTATTGGATTTACAAAATTGTTCTTATGGGAGATATGTTGGCATATTTATAAACAGGATTCCTCATATGCACATTTTAATTTTGCACGCGAGATAGAGAAACTTCTGGCTGCGGACATCTCTGTTGTAGACATACATCTCAAATCAACTGGGCATGTGTATGGAGCAACTCTGTTGCATCTACTTCAGGCGCCTCACGTGCAAACCTCCACAAGAATACTGAAAATCACCCTATTGAGGTCAGAGAAATTAGAGGTAACTTCTCTCTCATATATGTTACACACATAGTGTGTGCTCAACACAAAATTCATAAAAAAAAATACTACATTGTAATACTGTATCCATTTTAGGTGACAGAAAGCATGTACAGAAAAGTGCCCATGTGATCAGCCCAAGAACTGGAGAAGCCAAAGTATCGCCCTAAAGCATCTCGAAATAGTAGAAATCAAAGGCTTCAAAGGAGAGGGTCATGAATTCGATTTCGTGAAACTGATACTCCAAGGCGCCAGAATGCTTAAAAGAATGACCCTGAAGCTAGAAAATGGGGTGAAATCGTATGGATACAGGCCACTAAGTAAATCCGGAGCATTTCCATGATGTATCCTTCAGTGAATTTCCCTATTTACCTCAGCTCTCGGAGACTGGTTCTCTCCTAGCTCCAGCAAGATTGGTGTTTACTTTGATGGAGATTATCAATATCTGGCACCGTCAGAACCTAACCTGATGCTTACTCCTTTTGAGCTTGTTACATACAAATGTTGTGATGTGTATACACCTCCGTGATTTGTCATTATTCTGTACTTGCATATCATAGAAATTAGAAAGGGGTCGGTTAAGCACCCTTATTCTTTTAACAATGTGCTCTCATTGTTGTTGGCAACCTTATTATACTAATAATGCTCATAATCAGAAAAACGTGATCATGAAAAAACACATGAGCTATCTCTAGAGGCAGTGGTGTTTATCTCCCTACATGTGCTTAGGGGTTTTCATTTGAATCTCATATTCAAGACACATAACAGTTGTAGCATAAAAAATAAACTTTAATAATAAATATGAAAATAATAGAAATTATTATTGTCTCTAAGACATATTTCCTTCAACTCTCCTATAGTAAATGATAATACATTTTGATACATTATATCATTGACAGTACACATGAATGTATCCCTGCAGTTCATCGATATAGTGAATGCATATCTATATGGGTTACCCCGATGCGGATATTTATACGAAAGTCCCTAATAAAATTACAATTTGAAATGTACTTAGATGCAAACTGCGACATGTATTGTGTAAAATTACAAAAGTTACTCTATGGCTGGAACCAGCCGAGTACCTTCTTAAGAAGGATACCTGGATAATGATAATTGTCAATGATTTATAAATAAAGAGGGAATTGCGCATAGTCTCATACAACAACATTGTTGGTGACGTATCATATATAACTTAGCAACCATTTAATGATAGAAAAAACATATTTTTCTTAGGTTTGCAACTTGAGTACCTTGACTTTGGAATACCTATTAATCATCAACAACTAACTTATATACATAAACTTTTGAAAAGTTCAATATGGATAAATTTTATCCATCCAAAACACACATGGTTGTCAGCTCACAATATATGAAGAAAAAAAATTTAGACCTCACGATGACGACCAAGAAGTATTGGGGCCTAAATTCCCATACCTGGTGCCATTTGGAGTAGTGAATATACCTTCAAATATTTTCATCGTAGCCGATATTTTCGTTGTTCTATCAGAGAAATGGATGTTGGATTCCGTAGTAGAAAAAAATTCTAACTAACACATCCTGATTGCCCAAGATCTATCTACTAGTAGTGCAGTAACGGTGATAGTTTTGGTGACGTACCCTCGTAGACTGAAAGCGATTAACATTCCGTCAGAACGTGGATGATGTAGTCATACATGACTCCGACCTCGATAGGGTCGAGTTAAAGTCCTCTCGTACGACGTCAAGGGACCCAAGTGTTGCACCTCGTAGTTATCGTAGACTTACGGTGTCCAACAATGCTTCACGGCCTCAGATCCAGCTAAGGTACGGAAGTGGATCCTCTAGATCTTGATCTCGGCAGCGCTCTCGTGTACTGGATAGAGTACTCCCTCCGTGCGCAGCTCTTCGAGGAACCACGTATGTGAGAGAGAACTAGAGAGAGAGGGGAGAGGAAGGCGCCCCAAGAGAGGAGGCCTTTTTCTCATGCCAACTTTTCTATATCTCCTCCTCCAAATGCCTCCACTATATATAGGGGGAAGGGGAGGGCACGAGTGCTTTAGCTAGGCAATGTGGGACTAAAAAAGGGCAAGGGAGGAGCCTTGGCCGGCTGGGCAAAGGGGAGGGTGGACGGCTGGGCCTCGAAGGGTCCATGCGCCCCCTCTCTCCAAACCCTACCCACCCCCCCCCCCCCCCCACACACACACACACACACACACAAGCCGGGTTGGCCGGCACCTTAATGGTCTCTCCTTCGGGAGGGGCCATTAAGGTGGGTTGCATCTTTTAATTAACTAGATGATGCCCCGCGCGTTGTTGCGGTAATGTGTTGGCATACTTTTGAAGAACTGGAGAAGTTGAAGTGACTTTACATTTGACTAATGAAGGATACCAGTCTACCTAATTATGTTATGTTGATAAATATGTTGCAAAAAATGCCATGAATACCATGTATATTATGAATTTGAGGGTCTCAAGTAGCACTTAGGAACAGAACATACATATTATGCTAAATCAGACAACTCGTTTGTCAATTTTAAACAAAACTTAGACATACACTGAGTTACCCATGATGAGTTGTAATAAAAGGCCCACCAGTTTCACAAATGCAAGCCTTAAGGATTTGCATGATTCAGAGCGATCAAACCAGTAAGCTCATGGGCATACAGACATGAGGGCATAATATAATGTATGTGCTTGCAGGGATACCAGCCGTTCAACTTGACAAAGTTCACGACACAAAAAATAATTAATCAAGCAGAAGGGAATTTAGACTGGCATGCACTTTCCGCAGGCCTGCTTATACGAAAATGATGGAGAAAATGTTCTCTGACTTTAACATTAATAATTGCAGTTTAGGTAAGTATTTCAATCAGGATACTTGTACGACTTCTCACACGATATACATGAACAATATAAAGAATGACTAATGTGCAGCACGCCTCAGTACCGAAGCAAATATATATAAAAACTGTACAATAAATTGTAAGTGTGAATGTGAGTAGAACATAGATAACATCATTTTGTAAAATGAACTGAACAATAAACTATTAAAAGAAATTATCCAGTGACTGCATAAGTATAGAACCATGGAAACATGTAATCCCAGTTCTGAAATCACATTGAGCACTTGGACTATACATAAAACTATCGAGAAAAATAAGTAAATTCAGAGCTTTGATCTCACATCCGCTTGAATTTGGTTTATTTTGTTGTTAACGAAGAGATCAGTAGATCTATCCATCGTCATTGGCAATCTGCTAATAAACAAATAAGAAAAATGATAAAATAGATGTACTATTAGATGTTCGCTGGAGTGTAAAATAATATGGAGAAAAGCACAAATGGCCCTACAATTGCCCAAGGTAAACACAGAGGTATACTCTTTATTGCCACCTCATCCATGATAAAAGTCACACTGCATCTATATTAGGTATATTCTTTTTTTACAGCAACATCTCTGACATCAATTTAACCAAAGGTGCGCTGGAACATAGGCAACATAATATTTAAAGGGACATATTGACCCTGACTAACCACTACTCCAAAGGGATACCGGCATTGGATATCGGAAGAAGCAGGATGGTTTGGTTCAAGGTGACCACTGGTTGTGACTGACGGTGTGGCCGTGTGGGCATCCATTACTGCGTGAGACTGAATACCTACCATGATGGTTCGCAGTTTTTCAGAACTTTCAGGGTTATTCATCTGTGCACAGTGCATACATACACAAAGTTAGATTCCTGGGGAGTAGATTAAACGTAACATATAATTATAGAGTAGATTCGAAGGGAACATGTAACAAATAAATTTCAGTGAAAATTCGAAGGGATAAGGAAACAAATACATGCGGCCAGAAAGAGTAAAAAGATAGAAGACGCATGTGCTGATTCAATGTAAACAAAAATTTAAGAGTAAGAGATGAGAGTTTGTGTACCCATGGAAGCGTGTACTGTTGTCCAGCGGCCTTAGGCCATAAACGTGATTACAACTTTTACTACGGTTGGAGAATTTAGGAGCCGTTCAAGCTATTTAATCCAACGGTGGAAAAAGCGGTAGTACTAGAAAGTACTGGAGATTAAGTACCGGAAAGTACTGGAAAATACTGGGATTTCTCCTTTAATTTAATTTAACAGAATGGTAGTTTCGTAACTTTGCCTCCAGATAGCATTCCTTCTCTGACTTAACCTTCCCCGCATGGCGGCCGCCGCCCTGTCGCCGTCCCGTGTGGCCGCCCTGACGCCCGCCCTCCCCTCCCAGCACCACCCCCTCCCCTCCGGCATACTTCTTCGTTGCCCGTCTGCGCTCGCTCACCAACGACATCCTCTAGCCCGTGCAAAATTCCCTTCTCCGGCAGTCCTCTCCGGCGGCCACTCCGGCACCATGCTGCACGCCGGCCACGCCTCGGGCCGTCCCGTGCAGAAATGCACGACATTCTCGCCAAGGACGACATGTTTCGGCTCCCCACCTTTGCCCCCAACTCAGCCAAGCTCATGGCCGTCGAGGCTTTAATCGCCGATCTCGGCCTCGGCGTGTGCGCTCACACCATCGTGAGCAATGCGTTCGTGCGCAGCGTGTCCGGCGGCGAGCGGAAGCGCGTGAGCATCTGGCACGAGCTGCTGGTGTACCCGAGCCAGTTGGTCCTCGATGAGCCACCTCCCACTCCAGTACTCCACCGCCGCGTCCCGCCTCGTCTCCACGCTCTCTGCGCTGTCACGCAAGGGGTGCATGGTGTGAGCTCACATGAGCGAGGACGACGCGAACGCGCCGCCGGCATGATCTCCGATTGAGGGAGCAAGGACGCCGCGGTTGAGCGCCACAGCTGGGAGTGATGGCGGGGCAACATGCACCAACGCAAACTCGTGCAGTCCGGCTAGCTGGACGGCGCCCTGCACTCTGCGTTAGCTCTTGCAACGCGACAACGACCATCGTGTGCGAGGGCGACCTCTTCAAGCTCTGACTAGACAGCTTCTGAACGATACCCTCGTCGTTTCAGTCTTCAGACGATCAGTGTTCAGAAAAGAGAAATGTAGTTGTTTTGCTGATGTTTATGATCATTGCTTAGTTGTTTGCATCTGTTTATTATTTCCTAAACAAATATAGATAGTTTGGATCTCGGTGCTTATCTATGTTTAAGATTGTGTTTTTTTCATCCTAGCTTGGTTCTCTTTTCATATTGGATGTCCAGCATTCACTGTTAAATATAGCATGCTCAACATTGCCATTTTCAGTTGTTCTCTGAAGTTTAAACTGCTGTGTTCATTCTGCATTAGGATGTATGTATCTCGATATGCATCTTGGATTAATCTGTAAAATAGTAAAACGGGCATGGAAAGGAATGGATGGCAGTAGTACTAATTCCAATGATGTGACTTAAAATGTCTATCAGGGGAAAGGCAGATGGAGCTACAGGTGTGGTCGTGCGATGTGGGGCAGTTGCCATGCGAATTTACCACAATACCCCTAGTACGTTAAATTAAAATGCATAATTAAGTGGCTAGATCGGACGGTTAGAATAAATCATGGCGGTAGTACTAGGTTGCACTCGGTAGTACCGCCCAATCACCATAACACAGCTCAAACGTGATAATAGCTTCTTCCTCCTTGCTTGAGGCACCATTACACAATATCCGATTGGAATCCAAATAATGCAGGGTCGGCTTGAAGGGAAGTTACAATCCAATGAAAATCCAACCAAATCGCGGGGGAGGAAAAGGTTCAGCAGATTTGGATCCGAGGAGCAACCTGGCAAATTGACAAAAATGAGAGAGGGGATAATAAAAAATAAAAAGGGAAAGGGAAATCTGGAGAAGATAGATATGAAAGTGGATGCTGCTGCCAGCGAGGGCGTTGCGAGCAGGCGGGCGCACTGGTTGTCGACGGCAACAAAGGTACCTTATAAACATGGAGACGGCAGCGGCTGAGTTTCATCCGAGCAGTTTCTTATGTATTTACAGGGCAATAATGATAAATGGTGGCTGCATCGGGCTGTTTCACTTCAGGAGCATTTGTGGGGAGAAGCAATAGGTTGCGGAGCATTTGTTCGCCATGAAGGCATAGGTCGTGTGGCGGCGGACAGAATTACCAGGGCAGGAAGACGAACAGATGACGATCTATTGTACTGAACGCCCAGCCCATGTAGATAAGCCCATGTAGGGATGTCCAGCTCAAAGAACAGATGCCCAGCCCATGTCAAGAACGGACGCCCAATCAACGTAGAGAAAACACGGGGGAGTGAGAAATCGACCAGAAACTTGATACGCGACACAACGCGCGGAAAAGTAAGAGCATCTCCAGCCGCGCTAAAAATCCACGCGTTAAACCTCGCTTCCACCGTGCTGTAAATGGATGACGCACGCTGGGCCGAAATTTGCCCCGCCGTATGCTCCATTTTGCAGCGTGCGTTGACGCGGTAAAAATACACCTCCGCCGGATGCTCCATTTTGCAGCGCAGCGCGGCGCAAACAACAAACACACACAAGTATGCATCAAACAAGATCAAACAACCATATAAATTCACAAGTAAAATGTACCATACAAATACAACAAATTATTCACAACAAATACAACAAGTATATGAAATTGTTGACACCAAATACAACAAGTTTAGAGACCAACATACAACAATACAACATAGTTTTGAGACAATACAACATAGTACGAGGCTATTGTACATTCCAATTCCAACATATGCAACTATTGTTGTCCATTCCAATTCCACCATTCTTCCATTAGATCTTTTTGAAGCTCATCATATGTGTCGTTGGAGCGAATGTCATAGTACGAGGCAATGAACCGGGCAATTCTATGTGCGGACCTCCTCACTTGCACGGGAACCCCCATCAACTCGTAGTGGGTATGATCAACATCTTTCCCACGATCATCCTCTATAATCATGTTATGCATGATGACACAAGCGGTCATGATATACCAAAGGTATTCTTGGTCCCAAAATCTAGCCGGTCCTCGCACAATGGCAAATTGGGCTTGCAAAATCCCAAATGATCTCTCTACATCTTTCCTAGCCGCCGCTTGTGCATTGTGGAAATGGGTTTGCTTCTTACCTCGTGGTTGAATAACCGGCTTCACAAATGTTTGCCACCTTGGATATATGCCGTCGGCGAGGAAGTAGCCATAGTTGTACTTGTGGCCATTTGCTTCAAACTCCACCACTGGACATTCCCGCATTGCAAGTCTTGTCATTAGTGGTGATCGTTGAAGAACATTGATGTCATTGCAAGACCCGGGCATTCCAAAAAATGCATGTCATATCCAAGTCTCTTGATCGGCGACCGCTTCAAGGACTATGGTGGCATCCTTCTTGTACCCTTTGAATTGTCCATGCCATGCCGCTGGACAATTCTTCCAACTCCAATGCATACAATCAATGGAACCAAGCATACCGGGAAACCCCCGGTTGGCGTTGATCTCCAAAAGCCTTGCCATGTCTTGAGCATTGGGGGCTCTCAAGTATGTGGAGCCAAAGACATTCACAATTGCAACGACAAAGCGCTTCACACACAAGATAGAAGTGCTCTCTCCCATGGCCAAATGATCATCAACTAGATCCGCCGGTATACCATATGCCAACATACGCAAGGCGGCGGTCACCTTTTGATATGTGCTATGACCAAGTTCTCCGGCGCCATTTCTCCTTTGCTCAAAGAAGCGATCATACTTGGTCACCTCCGTTGCGATGTGCTTGAATAAGTTGATGCTCATCCGAAAACGCCGCCGGAAATAGCTTTCGGGAAATATAGGATTCTCATTGAAATACGACCGCATCAACTTCTCATGGCCTTCAATCCCTTTCTGCCTACCGAACACCGATCCACCAAATTTTGACTTCTTAACGGCGCGGTATGCTAATAGTAGCGATATGTTCTCCTCTTCCTCTTGGTCGTACTCCTCATCCGATGAATCGTATGATAAACTCTACAAACATACATATAAAATTACTTAGTAGCTAATCGGCGAGCAAAATCATGGCGGCCGGCCGGCGGAGGTTCATACCTTGCACGCAAATCGGCGAGCATCATAGTTGCGCCATGTCGCTAGTAAGCTCGAAGACGAAGACGACGACATGGCGACGGCGACGGCGGCGGCGGCGCGGAGGAGGAGGCGCGGCCGAGGCGGGGAGAAGCGTCGGCTTGTGCCCGTCGGTGGCGACGGCAGCGGTGGGTATAGCGCGGCGGAGCGGCCGGTACTGCCGGAGGAGGCGCGGGCGAGGTGGATCTACGGCGCGACAGCGAGAAACAGCGAGGCCGGCGCGCGGAATCGACCGGAGGCGGCTGGATTTCGCGGCGGCGGGGCGGTGGGGAAATGAAGGGCGCGGGCGCGGGGGGGGGGGGATTTCCAGCCGTTGAGTATTCGCGCGTGCGCCGAGCGCTGTAGCCGACGCGTCACATTTGGCGCTCCGGATGGTGCAAAACGCCGCGCGCCCTAAAAATTTTACAGCGCCACGCTGTTTGCCGCGCCTGCTGGAGAAGCGATTTCGCCTCCGCACGCGCTAAATCGGCGGTTAATATACGGCGCGGCTTATATAGCGCGTCTGTTGGAGATGCTCTAAAGGTGACGTGGACGCACGAGAGCACAGGAAAATAAGGTAGTGGGGGTCTCCTATTTAGAGATAGAAGATTAATTAATATTTAATATAAATTCAATTAATTAATAAATAAATTTTTATTTAATATAAATTCAATTAATTAATACATAATACATATTATTTAATTCCCGATGATCCGAGACACCTCTCGAATCACTCCGAACATCCTTCGGATTCTCCCGGAACCCTTTCCGGTTCTCTCTTCTCTATTATCCGGTGTTTCCAATGAATGGAAAACAATCTTTCGTTGAGCCCTTAAGCGTACTTCCCTACGGTTTCGAGAATCATGCAGGTATGTAGGAGACGACTCCTCGATCAAATGATCACCAGGGTGTTCTGGAGAACAATAGTGAGCCATGTGTATTCTACGTACGAAGATGTGATCGTCATATGATTGAACCGCAAACGTCGAGTCCCGTTCCCTTTGTTACTTCGATACAAGATTTGTCCGAGATGTGATTATCGGTATCATCATGTATACCTAGTTTGATCTCGTTACCGACAAGGCTGTTCAACTCGCTCCCATGTGATTCCATCCGCGTGAACTAGCCATGTGTTAACTTGGATGTAATCCCACCGAGTGGGCCGAGAGTCTCTTCTGCCACACGGATGAATGAATCCCGCTATGGACACATACACATGGACCCATCCCATTCGAATACATGGGCAGCACCTTTACGACCACCATGTTACGGTGCGGCGGTCGATGATGCCAAAGCGGCCGCCGGTGATGGTGATTAGGTACGGCCTCACTGTCTAGGGATTCGGTTACAACATTTCTGTTAGTATAGCAACATGAACTTTGTGACTTGATCGTGTTGCAATAGCTCTTTTGGGAATGTTCGGCATATCATTCACCTAATGATATGACTCCATTGTCAATGATGTGTGTGTCCATCATCGGGAAATCTTGATCGTCGGTTGACCTCAATGAACTAGTTTGCATATGCTCACTCGGGACTGTGGTTTATTTACGACGCGTACCAACGTTTTCGATCGATACAGTTATTGTTGAATGCAAACCGTCGGATCAGGATCCAACGACTGGGGCAGCTCCCAGCTGCGTTTCTCATCCTATCCCGACTGAAACAAACCTGCCGTGTTCAAATTCCGGCGTGTCCTTGTGTGTGCGCACGCAGCACGTGACTCCTCGAACGAAAACAGGGCAAGAAACGCATAGCAGCCGAAGGAAAAGGCGGCGGCGAATCGGACGCGAACTCGAGTAGCGCGCGTCGAGATTAGTGTGCGATTTTGTTTCAGCCGCTACCTATTATCAATCCTCAAACCAGACCCCGAACCCCGGCCGCCGAATCCATCCGGCCGCCGCCGTAAACCCTAGAACCGGAATCGACCGTCCGGCCGATCAATCCAGCGAGCGATGCCGCCGCAGTTCCCCACCAAGCCCTCCGCCGCCATGGCCGGCGCAAAGCGGCCGGCTTTCCTCCCCGCCGCCTCCCCGCCGCCCAGGAAGCTCGCCCGCCCGGCGTCCGCGCCCTGCCTCCCCGCGCTGCTCGCCCCCAAGAAGCCCGCCCCGCGCCCTCCTCCGCCCACTGCAGCGCGGCCGCGGCCTCCCCCGCCCGCGCCGGCGTCCAGGCACCCCAAGAAGCCGGCGCCGGCGCCAGCGGACGCGGAGGCGGCGCCGTGCCGCGCGGCCGAGAGCGTGCACCCGTCGCGGCGGCTGGCGTGCGGCACGGCCGTCACCGTGCGCACCAGGCTGCTCCTCGACCGGCACCGCTGCTGCCTCCTCCTCTGGCTGCCCGCCCGGGTCGTCTCCTCCTCCGACGCCTACCACTGCACCGTCAAGTACGCCGCCCACCTCAACCCCACCTACGCCGGCAAGATCGTCCGCGTCCCCGCCGCCGACGTCCGCCAAGCCTCCTCCTCCCACCGCCCTTCCTCCTCGGCCAAGCCGGAAGTACACGTCAAGAGCCGGCCCCAACCTAGCGCCGTCACCAAGTAGCGCGCTCGCGCGCGCCGGCGGAGCCGCAGAGACGCCGTGCTTGCTTCCTGACCGCGGCTCAGCAATCCGTGGACCGGCCGACAGCGTAGTGGACCTGATAATGACTACTCACTACTTCGTCTCAATACTCTTTTGACTCGAATTTTTTACCAAATCGGCGAGAACTATTCCCCAATCGGCGACAACTGAAAGTGTAGATTCCGAGTTTTGTCTCTTATCTATTCTAGGGCAGGCAGTCTTGGTTGATGAGAGTGCGCAGGTTGCAGTCTTTGATTCCCTGTTGATCAACCCAATGGTTTCAACAATTTTGATCCCCGACCGTGGTCTTGATTATTATAGTATACTATTATTCTCGATCAACTGCAAGTTGTGTTAGCTATATCCTGCTTCAGATTCTCCTATGATTATGGAACCAATGGCTTCAACAGTTTTGATCCCCGTGGTCTTGCTTATACATTCTGATCAATTGAAAGCTGTTCCTTTGGTCATGAAATCACTGAATTTCAATCTTTTTGTAATTCCAGTATCCTCATTGTTCGTTCTTCTCAACTTGAAATTATTTCATATCCTGCCAAAAATCACTTAATTTTATTCAGTGTATCATGTTTTAGCAATAGCTTATTTGACATGATTTACGTAAGTTTTCAGCAACAATTACAATTCAAACACAATTCTACCAAACGTGAGATAACTGTACATCAAGCAAAGACTGTTCAGAAACTTGCGCTGAAATTCAAGCATGAAAGAAAGTTAGGTTGATTGATGTCTGGATGAAATCCAGGTTGGGTTGAAGCTTTGATGATTTACATGAAGTTTTGTACTGGCAGCACCACATTGATCAAGCAAAGATTGTCCACAAACTAAGCAGAACCTGGTGCACTGTACAGAATCTGGATTAATCTTGCAGTTTCAGGCACTTTGATGATCATAGACATAGTTTCAGTACCATATGCGACACTGCTCGGATCCCCAAAGTTAGCAAAACCTGGTGCTCAAGTATATTGTGAACCAACCAGTATTACGCAATCATCAAAAGAAGCTAAACGGATTCCACAGGCATCTCAGCATTCAAAAACTTAGTGATAAGAACTTGGAGAAACTAAAAGTTTCCGACTGCAAATACGGAAGGCCTAGGAGAGGTATCAAAACAGGGCCGTCATAGAAAACCATGACCTCGTAACAGTCGGGTCAAGCAGAGTTCACTACTACTGGCAGAGTCTACGATCAGGCTGCTACTTCTTCAAAAGTTTCCCCGGGAACAAGCTGTGGTACGTCGTCGTCATTCTCCTCCTTGGCCTGGACAGCGCCTTGAGCAGCCACCTGCTTCTGCATCTCCTCAGCAATCCTCTTCAGGTGCTCCATGTTGTCAGGACCTGAAAGAAACAAGCAGGCCTTAGTAAACTGGCTACATGCTAGTTCTTGTTTCTATGTTGTTGTGTATATTCTTATGAAACGTAACAGGAACTGAATATGCTTCGATGTGTCAAAGCTGGCAAAAGAAATGCAAACTGACAGACAATAAACAGAATGGCTATTACTTGGAATGCCTAGTGGTTGAGCAACAACATTAACTCTAGTGCCTAGCTTGGGATAACCAACATGACCTAAAAGGAAGAAAAAAAATATAGAGTAAAGATGCTGCTATACATATGAGCTTGGCAACATAATTCTCATAAGAGGTAGTAGGCAACAGGTAACATAAGCCACTCAATCTTTAATAGATAGAACATGACTTAGATACTCATGTCAAATTGCCAGTACGGAATTATAGAATGATCGCTGTGTGTGAAAAGGGGTAACATACCCAATTGGTTGATGATCCCAGGAAGAACATCTTGTAGCTCTGTCAAGAAGAACCATAAACGTAAGTGATAACAATACAAAAATTACCAAATAAATGCCGTCAAAACAGAGTAACGCAAGGCAACATATATTATATTAAGGAAGAAACATGTTCCTTAGAGCAGGCTAAACCAAAGGCAGGTACTCATATCATGGATGCAAACCAAAGTGTCTAGGCAGGCACGGCATGTCATGGATACAAACCAAAGTGTCTAGGCAGGCATTGCGAGGCATGAATAGAAACCAAGTGTCTAGGCAGGAATGGCATGGCATGAATGGAAACCAAGTGTCTAGGCAGGCATGGCATGTCAAGAATGGAAACCAATGATGCTAAAGGGTGACAAGACTAATCAGGTGCACAAATATGCATGTAAAATGGCCAAAATCAAAATGATCATTTTTTACACATGTTGAGATTGACTAGGACAATTCATACATCACAATCAATTGATTAAGAATGGCTTTGATTGCGGGGTCAGATGTTGTCTCAAAGCAATTGCATCTATAAATCTTGTAACTTGCATCATAACCAAATTATCGAAGAGGGAAGCGAGTAGATCCATACTCTTGGTCTGCGGGGTTCCACTGACCACCCATGTGTTTGCGGCGATGGAGGCTTGCACTACACACCACGGAAACAAGTCAGTCAGCAAAGCACTCCCATTCCCTTTGGGGTATGGTAAAAGCCAAAGCAGCAGCAGCTGCAAGTAATGGAGAAGAAGAAGGAACCTTTGGGGTTGGCGAACTGGATGACGAGGTCGTCCTTGAAGATGTTGACCTCCTCGATGGCCGGGATGGTGTTGACGCCGACCCTCTTGAGCGTGCTCTGCAGCCGCTTGTCGTCCGTGGTCGCCGTCTTGTGCACCGCCTTCTTCTTCCTGCAAAGAAACCGAAGCCCGCGCGTTGAGCCCAGCGGTAAACACGGAAAGGTCCTAGCTTGTACAGATCATTCGCGTCATGCGAGTGGACAGAGGGGAGTGGGGTCGAGAACGTACCGGCGCACGGTGCCTTTCCCGCCGGTGCGAACGGCGCCGGCCATCTTCATGAGCCTCTCCTTGTTCATCTGCAGAAACCAACCAAACACCGCGGACTGTCAGGGCTCAAGAGATCTCTACGGTGTGGAGCGATCGGAGCGGGTTGATCTGAGCGTGGAGGTGGGGAAGGGAGGAGGGCTGACCTTGACGGAGCGAGTGCGGCGGCGCCGGCGACGGGAAGCGGGAGTTCAGTGAGAGGGACCAGCGGGGAGGGGGGAGGGTCGGCGGCGCTGGAGTGTGTTGTAGGTGTTGAGGGAGGAGGATTATAGGGTTTTCGATTTTGCGTTCCAGCCCCTCATGTTTTTCTATTCTATGCATTAAGATCTGGATAAAGTTGAGCTGGCCCATTTCGTATGGGCCTGGCCGTGTATGCATTGGCCCTGGACTGGTTACCACGACGAGGATGGGCCCAATTCTCCACGAGCTGCCGAGCTTTCGAAAAAAAACTGAACTTTCCAAGCTCTCTATAAAGATATTGTCAGAAAATTTCCAAAAATCTCTAAAGAATGTTTCTGAACTTTCACAAATTATGTTACTGTTGGGAAATTTCCAAAATATCTAAGGAACGTTTGTGAAATTCCCAAAATTCTCAAAAAAAAAAACTCGTAAACTTTACAAAATCTCTAGAAATTATATAAGGAACTTTTTTTTTCTAGAAATTGCCGCGCCTTTGTTCCATGAGTTGCTGTCCCATGTCACACTTTTATCTTTGTCCCAACCATCCGATACCATATCTTGCAAAAGTTCTGTGTCTCTTTTCCATTATACGATAAAAAGTAGTGTTTGGTTGCAAGAACTTCAAGCCACCGGCACAAGTGACATGAACATGAACGTAATCCACACGAAACCAAAAGGATAAGGAGAAAACCTAAGTGGCTCCTCTCGTCAGTCCGCACAGCTTGGCAGGCTTCCACGACTCCATCTCCACATTGATCTTCCTGAACTTCATGACTTTTATATTCATGGACCATGTCGTAGCGACGAGGTAATATGTGATATTCCTCTTAATTAAAACTGATGAGTGTGTGATTTTATCCATGATTTGTATATTTAGCAAAAGTTTGTTAGGTGTTGACATGGTTTTTTATTCGAAACATAGTATAAACACAAACGGTCACAATACATGCATATGTTCACCCCTATGGAAGCACGCACACACACCCCGCCCCTATGAGCACCTTTGTAAGACTAACTCACAGAAACAATCCGATGGGTCTTGAGATTGGCGAAGTCACCACAGGAGCCTCGCTATCGATGGGAACGTCATCTCCGATTGAGGAGTGAGTTCCACCTTTCACCTCTAGTTATTTATTTGTGATACTAATTACCCTTTATAGAGCTGGGAAAGGTGCGAGCTGATGATTGAGGCTAAAAATTATTATAATGATGAGCGGAATATAACATATGGTGAAGAAGACTCACATTATCGCTACAAAACCCTTGGATGTTTACATATTTTTTCGTGCCTATCCACCCAACATGTAGCGTTTGTCCAACAACATATGTTGATAGCTGAAATGGGGAAAAACCATGGTCAATTTTTTTCTTTAATAGGACATTCCGGTAGAATTTCAACTAAATGCAGTAATATGTACCACAAATACACAATTATAAGGTAAAAAAGTGGATTCACTCTAATATATATCACGTTCCTTTACTAAGCTATCCTTCAGCGGGTGAACTTTTGAGAAGCAGAACAAAATAAATGCTTGCTACTAGCTTTCTCTGGCGAAACATAGAATAATTGCTTGCACGTTAGTGATTCTACAAAAGCTGAAAATTTAGAGGCAATTGCACCGGTAGTACAGTAACTTACACTGTAGGTGCAAAAACATACAACAAATTGTAAAATGTGGTGCAGGTGCAAAAACATAGTACAGCAAGTTGTAAGATGTGGTGGAGTGGTACACAAACTCGTCACCCCGGTGCAAAGTTGGTCCAAATGAACCTGGTGTGGACAAGTGGCGCCATTTCTTTTGCAAAAACAACCCTACATATTCTTATCTGCCACAAGAGATGACTTATATTCATATCCCACATGTCAGTGGTGAAAGAAACAATAACTAAAATTATCCAAAAACCGTGTTTGGAACTCACGACACAGCAAGACCACCCAAACACACTTACCAATGAACCTTAGACCAATACATGTTAATTCATTGACCGTTAGTTTATTATACACAATTAACACAACTCAGTGCGTTCTTAGCCAGTACAGCGTCGTGGTCGTCCCACGGCAAAAGCTCCATTGCGTCAGAGTGAGAGGTAGATGCATCTATAAGCTTCGTCGTGAGAGCGGCCTTTCATCACCAGTCTTTGTCTCGATGCACGCTCACGATGGGATGATGCATCCGATGGCAACCCTGGGTCGGCGGACAAAGAGGCAGCAGCTTACGGTGCAACCGAGGCTGGCGAGGCTTCTGCTCAGCAAGATCTAGAGCGGGTTGAAGTATCGTCGTGCACCGGCCACGCCACCCATGCCCGTAATCGCGCAGCGCCATGAGTGGATAGGGATTCCTTGTTGCCATGTCGACCTGAATTGGGCAAGTGCTGAAGCGCAAGGCGGCGCGGACAGCCATGGCATCCACACCGGCGAAGTCTAGGGGTACTGTTGGTGCCTCAAGATTCAAGAAGGCGTTCTTATGCACCGGGTGCCGGTCGCCGATGACGGAGCGTAGCGGAGCCACCGGCCACGGTGGGTGTTCAACATAAGGCGTGTGGCCATCGACACCGAATCCGAGGGGCGATCACACATAGGCAGGGGTTATAGTCTTTTGCTCTGTACTAAAACATGAACTATTGCTAGCTCTTTTGGCTAGAACGCGGTTCATCCAAAGAAGATTGTGAGTTTGAACCCTATATTGCATAAATTTTAGTTGTTGTCTTTTCTGCCACTAACAGATGGGACCTACATATAAGCGCAACACATGTCACTTTATGTTAGATAGAAATATTTAGGGTGGTTTTCGCAAAAGAAACGGCTCCACGTGTACTCGTAAGATTTATTTGGACTAACTTTGCATCAGGGTGATAAGTTTGTGTACCACTCCATCACATTTTACAACTTATATGATTTTCGAACTGTAGTGCAAGTTGTTGGACTATCGGTGCTATTGGCTAAGTTGTTGGACTATCAGTGCTATTGGCTAAAAAAATTATTACCCTAAAAAGCTTGTCTGATGGTGGATAAACGATGTGAAACCAAAACAAAATAAAAGATCAAAAATAATTTCACAAGGTTAATTTTATTGTAGTAGCAACATTTGACATGCATTACAAGGTGACAAGTTTGTGTACCACTCCATCACATTTTACAACTTTGTTGTATGATTTTGCACCTGTAGTGCAAGTTGTTGTACTACCGGTGCTATTGCCTCGAAAATTTATTACCCTAAAAAGCTTGTCTGATGGTGGATAAACGATGTGAAACCAAAAGAAAATACAAAGATCAAAAATAATTTCACAAGGTCAATTTTATTGTAGTAGCAACACTTGACATGCAGTACAAGCCGTGTTTCACAGGATTAATTAAGTTTGATCAACGTGTTGGCTTCAGAATCCATTATCATCTCTTGGGCTATCCAAAATACTACCCCTTTTGATCCAAATTAATTATTGTAGATTTAGATAAAATGTTGACTAAATCTAACTAGTTTTATTGAACCTGTGACTAGGTTTACTGAATCTGCGGCAACTGATTTCGATCAAAGAGAGTAGTAAATATCAGTTGACCTTCAATACTAGTTTAGTTCAAGAGCTCCTCTCATGTACGGATTTTAGATATTGGATCCTATGAAAAAATGTAGTGCTTTTAAATGGAAAGGTTTTACTAGGCTACTATATGCAGATGCAAATAGATGCTACAAGTAATTTGGAGTTTTTACAATGTCGTGTTACGTGCATACGGAAAACAAGAGAAAATCACCAAATCACAGACAAGAACCAACAGTAGCATGAGAAACCAACCAAGAACAACCAAAAAACCTACCCGCTAGTGCCAAGTTTAATCACAAGATCCATGTTTCCTCCTAGTACAAGTTCTTTAACATACTCACAATAAAAAGAAATTCTCTAACAATGTGAATCCAAATATATTTCATACCATAAAGAAACAAAATTTCAACGACACAAACAATCCACATATAATACAAGAATCAGGCAACTCAGAAGGCAATTTGTTTTGCTCATGAATGATGAAATAAAATTAGAACAAAGCCATACCTCTTCTACACATGAAGTATAGAGAAATGTATGTTGATGCATTTGAGTAAAATATTACATGTAAGAAGGACAACATGTGAGACCAGTGTGGAAATTATGATATACCAAAATAGTTGCAATCATCATGTAGCCTTGGAGTATGTGAAAAACATACGGACACTTAGTCTCACTACATGGACATTTCAGTCAATTATATATTATGTGCACTCGTGGACAATAATAAGCAATAGATAAAAAGAGCTAATACATCAACATTTCGCTGAGCTACCGTAGGAAACAAAAAAACTCTATGAGATCTTCAAAAAAATCATATCTGGTTAGACTCTCATTTCCCTAAATATTATAGAGAAAGATTTCAGTAATGGTGTTTGCTAAGCAAACCACTATAACATCAGCACTTGACATGTAGCCTTAACTAAATCGGTAAGATAAATTAAGACATATCAGCAAGCCAACATGAAGAAACCATCATCTTCTTATGGGAGCAAAAAGAACTATCTCTAGAAATATGCCCTCATATCGTCTACTCTCATCACTTGTACGTCCTTTGGGGGAATTTATAGATTAGATCAAAGCTGGTGGAGCTAACTCTAGAGTTCATAAAATAGAAATACTAATTATGCTACTGTCTGCATATGCATTCGAAGTTGATGATACAATAAACATCGGCTTTTGATAATCCATTCACACGCTTAGGAATGTTAACAACACGGAGAAATTATCAATTCTAATGGCAAAGACTATAAATAATATTTAGAGAGCAAGCCAACTACCCCAAATAAACTACATAATTGTGACATGATTGGTCAAAAGACGATTGCCGCCTCCAATTATTTATTCCCCCAGTTGATGAGAGTGGCCTCCTTCCCTTGATCATATCCAACTCCTTCTTCTTGATGTGGCGCAGCATAGTGGCTCACCCTTTCTGCAAACATATTCTTTTCAGTGTGATTCCAAAAAGGAGATGACATGATACTTTATAGAATATCAAATTAGGGAGAAAGAAGCATAATTGGTATGATGCTCGGGTATACATAGAACTAAAGTTTAATGGTGGATATATATTATCAAAATGGAAACATCAGACATAAATTTTGTTCTTATCAGTGCTTTTTTATGCCATTACCAACAACCATATTATTACTTGAGAGTTGTCCCTAATCATAGAATACATGACATATTGATATACCTGGTGGATTGTAGAAACTCATGTAAGGAAACAAAATAGAGAATTTATCTCTTTTCCATATCTTCTTCCATTGTTGTGACTTGAGATTAATCTCATAGATTCCAAGGTCTGTGGTCACAAATATGGTATTTCTACCCTCCACAGATCCAACCAGCTGAAGTCTTATATCGGTATTTTGAATATGAACAAGTTTCTTGAGATCAATCACTCTGTATTGAGTCCACGATGCATCTCCATTGGAACCCACTTGTCTTGACCACAAGTAAAGGTTCAAATCGACTATATGTGCAAATCCTAAACCACCATCCTTCATCGTCATGTGGATAGAATCTCTAGCAAGAGCCGGTGGTGCATCATGTAAGGATAAAGAGTTTGAAATCATGTCGTACTTGAGAATTTCTGCATGTTCATCATGGTCATACGCAAGCATGAAGTATAGTGTGTCTTGGATAAGGACAGGGGGCACCACCTCGATGAATGCATCATGAGACACAAGATGTAGACTAGAACACGGCTCACTCCACACTTGAAGATGAGAGGGAGACTTGCTCCACTCAACTGTCTCAGGAAAGAAAACGTCTACAAAACACCCACCAGAACTCTGATTCACACCGATGAATACCACCTGGAAGGGGCCCTCATGACATGCTCGGTGATCGCATCCATTCACTGCACAGAGCACCGCGGTCCCAAGGCTGGAGCACTCCGCTAGAGCATATAAATCCTTTCGACGACCTGTCATGGGGTCCCAAACAAAGAATCTATCGGGTGGCATATCCTCATCTTGAAGAAGAACACGACCATGGCGACAATCCCACACAGAGTACTTGTGGCTCCCCCAGTCCTCGGGATAGCGCGTGCCGAAATTCGTGGTGCTTACCAAGGGGGGGACGGGGTCCGAGGATGGGAAATAAACGAAGCCGATCATGGGGGGATCTCCATGGAACTCATGGTACCGACCACGAAATCCATGGCCGGAGAGGAGGCCTAGCCAGAACTTGTTGGCGAGGGAAGCACGCACAAGCCACGCGGGTTCGTCTGGTGGGAGGCGAAGGAAGATCTCCTCCAGAAGTTCGCTCGGCAGATCCGGTGACGGCGGCGACATGGTTGGTGGAGGTAGGGTGTTAGGGTTTCTAATGGGGAAATCCTTACTGGCCTCTTTGGAATCGTGGGGGGGGGGGGGGGGGGGGTGGTGTTGATTAGTGCCCTTCTTCATTTTGGCACTTTATAAGATTTCCCCTCTTTTACATCCATCTTCCTTTTTACCACACAATTTTTTGGCAACTTGATTATTTTCCCTTTTGTTTTATTTATTTTCTTTTGAGGAAAACTGGACAAAAATGTAGGATAAATATACCCTCGGACGGTGGTTGCACAGACAACCAAAAGAAAGGTCGAATGGCCCTTGTTCAAAAGGGGTTCCAGAAGAACCCTAGAGTTGACACCATCACACCCCCTCCCCCTCCCCCAGCGAGCCACCCATGTGTCTTGCCGAGTGGGCGATCGTGCTCGAGTGTCGTGTAGATTTTCAGTGAGGAGGATTGTATGGTTTCTGATTTGCGTTCAAGCCCCTGATGTTTCTTTAGTGTACGCATTAGAGTCTGGTAGGAGTGAGTTTTCCCTCCTTGTATGGGTCTGGCCGTGTATCGCATTGGCTCTTGGATACGACAAGGAGGATGGATCCAATAATCCAAGAGAGCTACTAAGCTTTCGAAAAATGTCAAACATTCCAAACTCTCTACTATAAAAATATTGTTGGGACCTTTCCAGAAATCTCTAAGGAACGCTTATGAAGTTTCCAAAATTCTCAAAAAATGTAAAATTTACAAAATCTCTAGAACTTATAGAAGAACTTATATTTTTCTTGAAATTGAGTTAACACATATTTGTTCTATATATCCAGGAAGTGAACTCGCCAAGGTCATCGACCGCCGCAAACTCGCACTCGTTCGCCTCCCGCCGTCACCATGGAAAACCTTAAAACCGTAAGAAAATTAACATATGATTTAATTTGAATAATTAGTTGATAAATCATGACTACAGAAACACCAAGTAAACTAAACATGCAAATCAACAAAGTAGATGAAAAGATAGCATCTAGACAAAACAAACCTATCACATCTATTTCAAACAGAAGAACTAGAAACTCTATGAAGATCTAAAACATGAAGGATGTAAATCACATATGGTCTAGCATTGACCGCAGCAGGGGCGTTGGCGGCGACATCAGCGTCAGTGTTGTAGCCCATGTTGAGGTTGCCGATGTCCGGGAAGAAGTCGTCATTCTGGAACTCGTCATCGGACGACACCGTGATGCCAGTAGTCACGCATAAGCGCTCCCCCAAAAATCGGATTGCCCCTCACCTTTACAGGTCTACGAGAGATAGGGTTCCTGAGTCGTACTATATCGTCGGTCGGGGCATGCCGAAGGACGGGATGAGGAAGATGAAGGCGGCGACGCAATTCTCTAGAAAGAGGTGGTCGCATACGGTGTCTCGTACATGCAGCTAGGGTTTGCGTGCGGGTTTACAGTGTGGTCAGGAAGATCGTGGGGTGCAACACATGTCCGAGCAAGCCACGATCCAAAAATTCCGGAACGAAATGGTTGCATTAACATGTTTGTTAATGACTCGTAATTTATCACACAAGTATTTTCCTGAACAACAAAACGGTAAGCTAGGCTCGATTTCTTTAACCCACGGCGCGGCGCAACATGCATGCATGACGAGGTGGGAGACGGAGAGGAAGGAGTACGCGAGAGCTCTCTCTCTCTCTATTCTCACTCACTTATAAGGATTAGAACAATCTCCTTATAAACCACTCCACATCTCTCTCAACTAGCAATGTGAGACTAAACTTTAGTCCCACCCCTTGCCATACCCACATGGCCAGATGATTTCAGAATTTGTATTGGACTATGGACTAAAGCCCAAGACCAAATTCCAATATATGGCTAGATGGACCCCATGGTGCACTTCTTGTAGCACCATCATGTAAAGAGGCTTTTGCAAATGCCCTAGTCCAATGCCCTCGCGTTTGCAGGACTTGTTGCAGGTGCCGGCGTGCCGTGAATGACACATGAGCTATGGTCCCATGTCACACTTTTGTCTTGTCACAAGCATCCGATCTCATCTCTTCTTCCCACATCGGAAAACAACACAAATTAACATTCTATTAAATTAACTTATAGTACCCATAAAAAGAATACTAAATTAACTTGGATCAGTCTGATCGGGAGAAATGCGGCCGGGTCAAAGGTATTCCTATCAGATGACAAGATATATACTAGAATGTTGTACCCAATTTCTATTTCTTGCCAGGGCACGCTCTTGTCTTACGCAGTGCCCCACTCTCGTGTCCGTCAGATCAAGATCGGGTGGTGGATGGCTTTTTCAGTGGGACCACGCCCACGTGCATCTCTTCTCGTCCATTCATTCCTCATCCTCACCAGCATATCTCATCCTTTCCCTTGAACTCGAACCCGAACGGCGGAAGGAAAAGCGATTTGGTCGGCGGAGGAGGGACGAGAGGTGCTGGTGGTGCGTGCCGGCAGCGCCCGCGCTCCCATGGTGAAGGGGGCGACCATGGCTTGGCGCGGCGCTCCAGAGGTGAAGGGCGGCGGCCATGGGAAGATGTGGTGGTGCGGGTAGGGAAGATCGCACACCCATGCTCGCGAGGTGATGGCCATGGCGACGACGGGAGTAGAGGTGGTGGTGTAGGGCAGCACAGATTCGTGATGGAGCAGAGCGACTGGATCCCTATCATCCCGTCTCTGCAATTCATAGTGAGCCCCATGTTTTTTAGATCCTGCTATTCAGCGATTATGTACGGCAGCGCAGATTCGTTGGATTTCTTCTCTTCTTTAATTTTTGTTTCTCCTTGAGATGGATTCGTTGGGGATCTAGCCCTTGTTTTTGTACTACGGAAATTATTCTCAATCCTTTTATTCTCTCTCTGAATTTGTTTTGCTTAGTCATTTGGGTAAGATCTGCACGTCAACATTCAATAGAAAAACTTAGAACAGATTTTTTACATCCAGCATCGCTGGAGGATGCAACACTAGTATTTTTTTTCTAGAATTAGACTATTTTGCAAAATATGTGTTATTTTACTTTTTTTTCTTACATCCAGAGTGATGGAAGTTTAAGGTGAACCCCAAATTCTATGTGTACTATTTGTTGCAACTATATGTAATTTTAGGGCTTTTCTTACATCTATAGTGTGTATTTCCCCAAATTATAGCTGTAATTTTTCTATTTTTTACATCCACCGATGTTATTTTCACATCCCCAATTGAAAGCACAACTAGCTGGTATGAGTTGTTTTCTATGGATGTAATTTTTGCAACGGACCAGGGGATAAATTTAGTTGAGATGTATGTATTTTATTAATCTGGATATCTACTTACGGAATCATAATTACAAAGCTGAATGCAGATGTGACGAGAGGAAGGAAAAAAACGCAGGTTTGTGATCTCAGGTTTGGTTTGCCAGGATGTAACTTTATATTTTTTTCTACATCTATCGCTGCAATTTATACATTCTCGAATGAGATAATAAAACTAACTGCCGTGTGTTTATTTACGGGGCAGCTTCCTCCCTCTACCAAGGAACGAGAATGTTTTTTTTACATCGGAACAGAATGTTGTTCTCTGCAGTTCGCGTGCCGACCCGCTTGGCCGCTCGGTAGGAGAGACGTGTGGGATTATAATTTCTATATTTAGAAACGCGGAGTTATGGGACCAGTTTATTTCCAAATTTGGGTGGGGCACTCTGGTAGACTAAATGGTGCTATAGCACCATGTAGCAGCGTCCAATGTTGTACTCTATCTTCAGAATAAAATACATTATATTTTATCCTGAGTAAAAGATGATAAATTCTACATCTTAGTGTACTGTTCATTACTGTTTACCAATAATGAAATCAAGATTTGTTCGCAGGGGCGAGCGCCGGCGCGGCAGCAGCTACTCCAATGTTATTAATCACCGCGGCCCAATGGTCTCGGCTCAAGGTGCTTGCCTTGGTTGAACGGGCGGGGTAAGAGCAAGTCCAACAGCACCCCTACATTTTCTCCCCTATATCTTCATGTAGGGGACACCCCTAAAAAGATTCCTCCCCTATATTTTTCTTCTTTCCAACAGCTCCCCTATAATTCCTCCCCAATGTCATATTCACATGTATTTTAATAATGTAGAGTTCACATGTAAGATTTATAACAAGACATAAACATGAGTTGGGGCATGTATAGGGGGCACCTCCACAACCCCAATGCATAGGGGAGAGAGGGGGGTTGAGTTGGGGACACCAATATTTAGGGGAGGCTATAGGGGAGCTGTTGGAGCCATATTTTTCTTGTTTCTTCCCTATGTTTGGTATAGGGGTGGTTATAAGGGTGCTGTTGGACTTGCTCTAAGGTGGTCGTATTGTCGTTCGTTTTTTTTATGCCACCTCCTCCGCGTCCTGCGATGGAATGAAACGACCTGGTTTTGGCCCGACCGAACATGCATAAGTCCCCAGGAGAGAATTCCTAGTACTGTTACAACACACTCTTGTCATCTTTAATTATATTCCAAGTAAAAAAGGCCAAAGCTAAAATAATCTGATAAAAGTTTCCTTATTTGGGCTACTATATTTGGCAAACCCATCTATAAATAAGAGACAAATTATTAAAAAAATTAACTTGGAAATCACTACTCTTAATGTCAGATGGATATTTGGACATTATATTCCAAAATGAAATATACTGCTAGTTACTTTTTATGGGTGCCACGTAACAGAAACTTACCTCTCACACTACCTATTTTCGGTGGGTAGGGAATCCTTTGTATATATATAGAGCAAGCATCAGGTACTATTGATTGTAAAACATTCTGTCTCATAAGCAAAATATTGGCCGCATGGACAAGTACATGAAGCATGCCTACACACTAGCCATATTGTTGGCCCTTCTTGTCATGTACTTTGCTACCCATACACAGTGTAAGGCAGATACTATGTTATTTCTATACTTTTGTTGATTGGTGTTCTTTCCGATGTTAATCTTCCAGTACAATGTGGGACAGGTTGCCTATATATTTTTGTTCTTTGAATGTGTATCAACAACGTTTGTTTAGATGACCGTGCTTTTGCATCTTATTGGATCGATCAATTACAAGTTAGTCAATAATATAACATATGATTTTTTATGTGCATATTAATGGATTATTCTCTATTCCATAGGCGCTTTCATAGAAGATGTGGATAACAAGAAGATTAATTTGCCTTCTGGACTATGCAGTCATAATGGATCGGTTTGTCACTTAGGGTATTGCTTCTGCTGTTTGCTAACCAACCAGTGCTATACGTCAGTGGACGATTTCAGGACTGAGTGTAAAAAATCATCTTATTCAGACACAGTAGCGGCTGCAAACAATACTCGTTAGTAGGGTTGATTGTAAAAAAATCATCTTACTCGGGCATAGTAGCTGCTGCAAACAATACACCACTAACACCCCCCTCAAACTCATGGTGGATCAACAACACTGAGTTTGGAGAGAAAGAACCCATGCTGTGCTCTGGTCTGGGCCTTGGTGAAGAAGTCAGCAAGCTGTAGCTCGGAAGGCACATAAAGAGGGGCCACAACCTGTTCCTGCACAGCATGACGCACGTAGAAGGCATCAACACCTATGTGTTTGGTGAGCTCATGCTTCACCGGGTCACGCGCAATGCTGATGGCTCCAGTACTGTCCGATAAGAGAGGAGTCGGGGCATCAGCAGAAACACCGAAATCCGCAAGTAACCAGCGTAACCAAGTCACCTCAGCCGTCAAGAGAGCCATCGCTCGCAACTCAGCCTCGACACTCGAACGAGAGACTGCAACCTGCTTCTTGGTCTTCCAAGCAATGAGGGAGGTACCAAGAAAGATACAGTAGGCAGAAAGAGACTTACGATCCTCCGGATCGCTAGCCCAAGTAGCATCTGAGTAGGTCTGGAGCTGTAAGGAGCTGGAGCGAGGAAAGAAAAGGCGACGGGAGATAGTGCCACGGAGATAGCGGAGGACACGAAGAAGATGACTATAGTGGACACTAGTGGGAGCAGCCATGAACTGACTCAGAATATGGACCGGATAGGAGATGTCAGGACGGGTGACAGCAAGATAGACCAGGCTCCCAACCAGGTGACGATAGCGAGTCGGGTCAGGAAGAGGATCACCATCAGTGGAGCGGAGATGGATATTTAGCTCCATAGGAGTCTCGACAGTGCGCTCATCACCAACAGCAGCACGAGTGAGAAGGTCCTGAATATACTTTTCCTGGGAGATATAGAAGCCATCGGAGGTAGAGGAAAGCTCAAGCCCAAGAAAGTTGCGTAGAGGACCAAGATCAGTCATGAGAAACTGATCACGAAGACGGGCCTTAACAAAGGCAATATACTCAGGGTCGTCACCTGTGATGATCATGTCATCAACATAAAGAAGAAGAAGAGTCCGACCGCGAGAAGATGTGTGGACAAAGAGCGCGGGTCATGTGCGCTAGGGACAAAACCAGCGGTCACCACAGAGGCGGAACGCTGAAACCAGGCGCGAGGGCTTGCTTAAGGCCATAGAGAGAGAGCCGGAGACGACATACCATGCCATCGGGAATAGAATAGCCAGGAGGTGGCTGCATGTAGACCTCCTCGTGCAGCTCATCGTTAAGAAAAGCATTCTGCACATCAAGCTGAGAGACAGACCATCGACGAAGAAGCAACGAAGAAGAGTACGAACAGTGGTCATGTGAGCCACTGGAGCAAAGGTCTCATCATAGTCACGGCCATGCTCCTGCTGAAAGCCGCGAGCCACAAGACGAGCCTTGTAGCGCTGAAGGGAACCATCAGAGCGGGTCTTGACCTTATAGACCCACTTGCAGGTGATGGGACGAACTGAGGAAGGAGGGGTGACAATATCCCAGGTGCCCGTACGCTCGAGAGCAGCAATCTCCTCAGCCATCGCTAGCTGCCATTCGGGATGAGCAACATCATCCCGATAAGAAGTCGGCTCAAGGACCGTAGAGAGGCCGTAGTGAGTGGGAGAATAGCGATCAGGAGGAGGACGAGGCCGAGCACGAAGATGATGAGTCGGCTCAGACGGAGAGGGCATTGCACCTGAGGTGGAGGGCAGATCAGAAGGAGCATCATCATCCTCTCGTGAACGACGGGAGTAGTGAAAAGGGTAGCGAGGAACCACCGTAGGCGAGGAAGGGGACATGGGAGAGGAAGGTGTGGGAGAAGGTGGGGGGGAGGAGAGGAGGGTCTGGTGGGCAAAGGAGGAGAAGGTGGTGAGAGAATCGGCGGTGAAGGGACCTGATGCATAGGAGGAGGTGAGTTAGGGAACATGAGAAAAGAGAGATCATTCACGGAGAAGGAAGAAGAGGCGGGACGCGGGTAGAAAGGACGGGACTCATCAAAGGTGACATCCCGAGATATGCGCATCCGACGAGCAATAGGATCCCAACACTTATATCCCTTATGCTCAGGGCTGTAGCAAGGAAGACACACTCAACAGATTGAGCAGTCAGCTTGGTGCGTTCGCGTGGAGCAAGAAGAACATAGCAAACGCAACCAAAAAGACGAAGGGTCGAATAATCAGGAGTGTGACCAGTAAGACGCTCAAGAGGAATACCACCCTGCAAGGCTGTGGAGGGCTGAAGGTTGATGAGATAGGTGGAAACAGACACAACCTCACCAGAGGAGGAAGAGAGGCAGCGATCATCATCGCACGTGCCGTCTCAAGCAGGTGGCGATGCTTGCGCTCAGCCACGCCATTTTGGGCATGGGCGCCAGGACAGAAAACGGGCAAGAGTACCCTGCTCAGCAAGAAAACCACGCAATAGCTGGGAGATATACTCACCGGCAGAATCAGCCCGAAAGACACGGATAGGCGTGGAAAACTGAGTATGGACCATGGCAGCAAAATGCTTATATATCGAGAGAACCTCGCTGCGAGAAGTCATAAAATAAATCCAAGTGTGGCGAGAGAAGTCATCGATAAAAAGAACATAGTAGCGGTGGCCCCCTTGGAAGCAAAGGGAGCCGGACCCCATACATCGAATGGACCAAATCAAACGGACGCTGAGATACAGACTCACTGGTAGGATAAGGTAACTGATTCTGTTTACCAAGCCTACAACCCCTGACAACCCTGAAGCGAGACATCTCCTGAGACAGGCCCCAGAAGACCTCGACGAAGTAAGGACGACAAGCGAGAACCACAAAGATGACCAAGACGATGATGCCACTGCTGAAAGGAGGCGGGAGTGGAGGCAGCAAGCACACATGGTGTAGTCGGTGAAGTGGTGGAGGAAGGAACATGAAGCCAGTCAAGCTCCCAAAGTCCCCGGGAGTCACGGCACCGAGGGCCAGCCCAAAGGCCCGAGTGAGTGTCCTGGCAGAACAAGAATCAACATCAAGAATGACCCGACAACCAGAATCGGTGAGTTGAGCAGCGGAAAACAAGTTCATGGTAAGACGGGGAACATGAGAAACATCAGGAACGGAAAAAGAGGGAGTAGAAAGAGTGCCACGACTAGCAACAGGAAGAGAAGTACCATCGGCAGTAAGACCACTAACAGGAAGAGGAAGAGGTCGAAGAGAAGAAAGAGAGGAAGAATCAGGAGACATGTGAAAAGAAGCTCCAGAATCCAGAACCCACGAAGATGTACTGACTGTGGAGAGGACACAGCCGCGGAGGCAGCAGTACCGTCGAAGCAGAGCCGGAGGAGGCAAGGAGACGCTGAAGTCTCGCTATATCCTGCTCAGTGAAGCCCGTGGCGACAGGCGCTGAAGGTGGAGCACGAGGAGGTACACCTCGCTGCTTTGATAGCAGTCAGACTCAAGGTGACCAGGCCTCCTACAGTGAGTGCAGAACCGAGGAGGGCGAGGGCGACCCCCACCACGAGACGGGCGGGCTCCTCCAGAAGCAGCAGGCGAGGAGAGCGGCGGGCGGGGAGCAAGGGAACTCGAGCAGCAAGAAAGAGGGTGTCCCAAGCAGTCCAGCACCACGCAAACGAGTCTCCTCCGAAGCTCGCCAGCACCTCGAGATAGGAACACGACCTCGAGCAAACAACCGAGCACGACGAGGCTCAAACTCGGGCGAAGACGAGACAGAACTCATGGATCCTCTGGAAGTCCATATCTGAACGTACTGTCCGGCAACACCGGCAAGTACCACAGACAGACTGCGAAGAGAATCAAGCGGCGCCAGATCGCCGCACTGGGTGTAGAACTCATCAACAATAGAGTCACCCTGCTGAAGATCATGCTCCCGGCGCAACACAGCAGAGAATCCCAGAAGGCTGATAGCGCTGAAGAAGGTGAGACCACATCTCGGCAACAGTGGCAAGGCCCATAAACTCAGAAGCAAACTGTGGCTGAACACTCGAGACAGACAGCCCTGGCATCCTCATCACACCATTGAGTATAGGTAGCCAAACTGTCACGGTAAGAGCCAAGAGCCTCTGAATAAGCAAGTACCTGCTCCTCATATGCCTCTTCAGCAGGCCTCGGCAGACTTGGCTGCATCCCGATCACCGAGTAGCATCCTCAGCAAGGGCATGTGGCACGGCGAAGTAGGAGGCACAGGAGCAGTGGGGTGCGGCGGACAAGAGACCTCGCCAATAAGAACACCCCACAGCCGAAGGCCACGCATGTGAATGCGCATAAAGGCAGCAAACTCTCCATAGTTGGTACCATCAAAAATCACAGGGCACCGAGGAATACTGACATATCCAGAGGACGAGGACGTCGCCATCTTTTTTTTTTCAAACCAGATCTGAATCTGGGCAACAATCAACAAGCAGCAGCAGCCTCGCGTACGCAGCTGGGCAACGCCAGCAGCCTCAAGTACGCAGCAGGACAACGCCTAGCTGGGCAGGCAGCCGAAACGGGCCAAGCTGGGGCCGGGCCGAGCCAGATGCGATGCGATGTGGCCGGCCAGAGGCGGCCGGGGCGAGGCGGCCGGGACGGGGCCGACCGAGCCGGACGAGCGTGGAGCAGCAGATCCGGCCACGGCTGGCCGGCGGCGGCCGGGACAGAGAGCTCGACGGGGCCGACGGGGGAGCTCGATTTGGAGCTCTAAAACGCCGAAAGAAGGCTAAATTTCTTGGAAAGAGAGAGGAAGAGGAGAGTGGAGCCGGAAAGATCATCGGCGGCGGCGTGGATCGAGCACGGAGTTGCAGCGTGCAAAGAGCTAAACCTAGAGCTCTGATACCATGTTGAGAATGAGCAACTAGTATTCACAGTGGGCCAAAGGCCAGTACATGTACAAGGGTACAATATGCAGGGAAACCCCTCACACTATGGGAATATACAGTATAGGGGACTACAGGGGACTATACACCACTAACACATGTTCCTATTATCAAGCCCACAGTGTGAGCCCTACTTCCTGTAAATTCCTCATAGGTGCGTCCGTGCAATTCCTTCATCATTCTAAAAACATTTATTAGGCGAGATCAGATTGAATACAATGAAATTTCCTCTTCTGTGTTGAAGGTGTTCTATTTGTTCTATAGTTTCATATGATTCATTAAGTTGTTGCATTTTACATTTGCAGAACTACCTATTGAGAGGTCTTGAAGACATTGAAAAGTCTTGGCTTGTCAGTATAATGTTTTTTTTTTGAAACTTCTGTCAGTATAATGTTGAACTGCATGTCTCTTCTTTTGGCGTCTCCTCTTTACAGTGTTATCAGAAAAATAAAAAAGTGAATCTTCATCGTTTTCAATTTCAGTGGTTCAACTGCTTCGCATGTTTGTTTTGGCGACAAAAGCACATGTGTTTTTTTAGAGAAAAAAAAAGATAAGTTTGAATATTCACCCACTGTTACCAGGTACAGTGTTCCAAAAAGGCTGGACTTCACGTTTGATCTGCTATCTTTCTGTATATTCAATGGTATTTTCTGTGGTGTCCTATCGATTTCGCTGGAAGCGGATTGGATTTGAACTAAGCGTCAGTTTCACTTGATTGAATTTCTTTTGCAAAAAATCAATTTTAGAACCGCAATTTTTTGTTTTATCGGAGGTAAGATGTCAGTTTCGGTTCCCTCCATTGTGCATCGCAACATCCTTCTCGCGAAAAATCATGTACTCCCCCGTCCCACCAAAATGTCTCAACTTTATTAAAATTTAGATGTATCTAAACACTATCTAGTAGGTAGATATATCTAAATTTTGATAAAACTATGACACTTTTAGTAGGATGAAGGAAGTATTTGTCTAGTATCCAGATTTGGCACTAGGCAAAGAGGGTCTTTGCCAGAGTGCCACCTAAAAAAGACTAGGCAAAAAGGGTATTTGCTTAGTGTCATTCATAAAACAGTAGGAAAAGATATTCTTTGCTGAGTGTCCCTGTTTGACACTTGGCAAATGCTGATGGCGTTAGTCTGCTCGTCAAGAGCGCGTATGCGTGCCCGTGTTGGGGGGGGGGGGGGGGGGGGGGGGGGGGGGGTGCAGATTTACTTTCCCGTGTTGTACTCGGCAAAGGTTAACTTTGTCGTGTGTCTTCATTTGGCACTCGGCAGAGTAAAATAATCAGCAACCATGTCATTTCCAGTAGTAAGGTACGCCCACATTATCTGTTCACCATATGTACCTCTTTTGGGAGATGAATGTTGATACTGGATGAACACTAGAAAATCGAACAATATAGAACTTTTAAAATGGAATGACTAACCTGCTATTTACAATGCAATTTTAGGAAAACTAAACCATATAGTTTCCTCTGCAATACACCTGTGGTCCCATTACTAGATAATCCATTCACCCACTTAGAGTATCTTCACCCGAGTGTCCCATATCGATTCCAATAGCTATTTGGGGGTTCGACGTTTTTAGGCTAAATTGGCGCGTCTCAAAAGTAGCTGGCCAGTTTTGGAGCCCAATACTATCAACCCCGTGTCTGCCCCTTCATGTGGGGTGACGAACGGGTGCGTCGGCACACAAAACCACTTTTGATTCCAAGGCAGGACCGGCATGTCAGCGACTCTAGGACCAGCTCCATCCTTAAATGTGGCCCCTCATATGCTCTGCGGCATGTTGCTGTTAATGAAGCCACCGATTCTCCACACGCAGATGCCACCGTATATGCGACTCCTTGGATGCTCTACGGCGAGTCGCCACCGCCTATTTAGTGACTCACCCCAATCGCACTAGCCTCTCCACCACTGCCGCTCTCCTCACCTCCTCCACCGCACTAGCCTCTCCACCACCCGCTCTCCTCAACTCCACCGAACTCGTCTCTCCACAACAATGCTGCGCCGGTTGGCGACCACTTACTCGATGCTAGGATGGAACGGCTGCACGCCCCCAGCTGCGACGCAACCACCACCGCAGCCAGAGCCGCCACAGTTAGAGCATGTGGCCCCGCTGCAAGCCGACGCAGAGGTTGAGCTGCCGGACTTCAACTTCGACAACTCCGACAACTCTGAATTCGATGAGTGGAATGAGACGTTCATAGCAGAGGCAGATGCCGAAGCAACGCCGCAGTGGGGCAAGAAGGAGCAGTTTCACGGTGACTGTGAGCAAGAAGCGGTCTTGGCCTCCTTTAACGTGCAACACTTCGAGAGGTTCCGTGAGGAAGAGCTAGAGGATACCAAGGCGCCAACTTCGAGCACGCCGTCGAGATCTCGCACTTGCGGGCGGCCACGGAGGAGGCGAGTCGTTTCCTCATGGTGGCTGAGCCACAGAGGCTGCTTGAGCTCATTGATCAACACCAGGTCGAGGCTCGCGCAGAATGAGGAGTCTCGCCAATGGCAGGCGGCACTGCCCCTTCTCGTCGCCGGCGGCCGTTCTGCACCGCCAGATGCGCGAAGCAAGAGCGGAGAGGCGGGCGCGAGTGCATGCGACAACAAATGGGAAGAACGACGATGAGGCATGCCCATCGCTCGCCCCAACTGATGGCGAGCATATAAGGGTTTATTTTAGTCTAGTTTAGAGTTCAATTTTATTTAATTTTATGTAATAATCCTAAATTTGAATAAAATTCCACAGTTTATTTATGTTTGCTTGTTCAAAGTTCTTTTTAGGATTTTTATCGGGATTGCTGGCGTGTGCAACCTCTATCAAAATTAGGGAGCACGTGCCGGCACCCCCATAACACGCTGCCGGCGCACTTACCAGCGTCTATTTGACGAGCGTTGGTGGAGATGCTCTTAGACATGGCAACAAAACGAGGCGGTTATCAAGCTTACTGACAAGAGCCAACAATAGTATGAGAGAACAGGCACCATTTCACAATACCACTACTAAATAATGACATAATTCATTATAGTAAGATTTATGTAGCCTCCAAATTTGTCGTGTTTCTTGTTGATGAAATTGGCCTTCTACCCTTCAGCAACTTCAACCATGCAGTGTCGATACGCCGCATGAGAGGGACAAATGAGATTGGGCGGGCGTGCTACCACTCGCGGTTCGGTTTAACGAACCCTGCGTGGGGTGTGACACACGGGCCGATGAGTAGAGTAGTACACATCAGCACTGAACTGAACTCTGTTGTGCTTGGTCACCGAAGCTGTTCTAATGTTCAGTAGCTTCAGCCTCTTAAATCTGAATCCTGATGGTATTACAGTTGCGCCAAGCCTTGCAGTACCTGTGCAAACTCCAATTCCTATGAGAGACCTTCAATTGTTGCCTGAACCTCCTTTGCCGGCTGTGTAGGTGACGATCTGCCAGACGTGATACGCAGACTGCATTATATCTCATTACTCCACGAGCTTACTCCGTTTCCTCATGCAAATTAACGCTTGTCATTTTCTGAAAACTGAGCCTCATGTCTAGCAGATGCATTTTGAAGCAAGCAAAACGACAGCATTTCTCAAGCGACGTTTAAAGCACCAGAAAATACCAAACTGACAAGAGCCAGTAGCGGCATGAGCAACCAAACACCACCAAAATGCTCATGTTGCCTCCTAGTGACCATCATTCCTGGTTTCTAGAGTGGCATCGTGATCTTCGGACTCAACCTAACCAGCAATTCTCCAGCGATTTGGAAAATAAGATACAAATATATATCCTGCTACACAAAGACAAATTACCCGGGTATACAGGAAATATGAAAGAGCGATGAGCTGACCACTTGAATCAACACTATTTACATGGCATGCCAAAAATCAGCCAGATCAGAAGGCAATTTGTTTCCCTATGAAGGATAAACAAAGTTGATTAGCTATCATACATTTAGAACAGAGCCATACCTCCTCCAATATAGGTACAAAAAGCACAGAGATGTGTGTTGATGCTAGTAAGTAAAAGATCTTGGATAGCTAATGAAAGTACTGTGAAACCAGTCTAGCAATTATGACAAATCAAAACAATTGAGATGATCACTACAGCCTTGCACTCTGTGACCAAACACACAAAGATCTTCATCTCATTACATGGACATTAAAGTCTACTATTGTGTCCACAGTAGGACAAAAATATGCAACAAATAACAAAAAATAAACCTAACACTTTTGTGGTGCTACCAAAGCAAATAGGACCTCTATGAGATCTTAGCGCATATCATGTCAGCCTGTCAGTTAGCTGAAATTATAGCTCTAGATTTCAGTTTACATGTTATACGCTTCAGTAACATTGCTTGCTAAGTGCTAACAGAAACTACAGTGACAACATCACTTGACATGTAAAAACTAATTAAAGTCAAAAGATAAATTAAGACATATCAGAAACCATCATGCTTAAATGCTCGCGACAGTTCTGCTTCATGGAACAAATCCTTTTTCGTTCTCCTCCCTTGATATACTGAACCAGTGTAACAAGCATTTCTCAAGAAATACCCAAATATATATTTCGTACTTGTAAAGAAACAAATTTACCAACATCGCTAAAACGTGCATAAATGGAAAATATAAAGAGAAACCAGTAGCTCATGTAAGTCAAAGCAACCAGCTAACTCGGAACACATTCTGTTTTGCAATTAAGTATGAATGATGTTAATTAGCTAAAATACTTTTGGAGCAGAGCCTTACCTCTTCCATACTTATATAGTTATATAGGTACACAATTCGTATAGAAATGTGCGATGATGATTTTAAGTAAAAGATTTTATCTAGCAGTAAGAAAACCTGTGAGACCAATCTGGATGTTATGATAACTTTTTTTTTTGCAAAGATTACTATAGCCTTGGACTCTCTGATCAAACATATGACCATCTTCATGTCACTACATGGACAGTGTAGTGAGTCTATTAGTATGTGATGTCTAATGTAGGCAAAAAAGTGCAACATATAACTAACTATACCTTACTGTTTCATGGACCTACTATAGCAACTACAAGTTCTATGAGATCTTAATACAGTCGTGCACCTCATATGCTCTTTCAGTTCCTTGAACTAAGGTACTGTAGCAGATGCATACATGACCACCCTTATGGAGAACACATTCATACATGCTATACCACCCTAGAGATTTTATTTTTCAGAAAAGATTGAAACCTCAAAATAAAGTAAGATCAAGATATATATCCTACAAAATAAAAACAAAAACAAAAATAACATATAAAGAAAATATGTAATAGAGACAGGAAGGTCATGTGAATCCAAGCTATTTACGGCATGTCAGAAAATTAGCCAAGGAAGACATTAATTTGTTGTGCCCAGGAAGGATAAATAAGGTTAATCTGGAACAGAGTCCTCTTCCATATATTTAGGTACATAGAGTATGGAGACATGTGTATTGATGCCTCTGAGTTAAAAAAAGCTTCCCTGTTTAAGGAAAATCTGTAACCCAATATGGAAACGATGATAAACCGAAATAATTGCAGTGATCACTACAGTACATGACACTTCCATCTACTATTATGTCCACTATTGGCCAGAAATATAGAAGATATAATGGACCTCACAGTTTTCTGCAGCTACTCCCTCCGTCCCATACTATATCGTGCATACTTTTGCGTGTAAGTCAAACTTTGTAAAGTTTTACGAATTATACAACAACATATATCAAATTTTATAATATGAAATCAATATCATTAGAATCATGGTGAAATATATTTTCATATTGTATAAAATTCATATCACTATAATAATAATTTTTTCTATCTAGTTGGTCAAACTTGACTTTGACTAAAACTTATACGCAACATATTTTGGGACGGAGGTAGCACTGAAGTGAATTAAAAGGTCTATGAGATGTTTATTCAGTCATGCAAATCATAACCAGTCAGACTGTCAGTTCCCTAAACAGACATGAAACATTGGTTCTAACAAAAAACAATGCAGTAATATCCGCAGTTGACATGTACACTAGCAAAGCCAGCAAGCGGAAACCATCATCTTCAGTTGGGCAACAAAAACCACTAGCTCCTGATATGCCCTCATCATCTGCTCATAATATGTACCACTTTTGGGAGATGAATGTATAGATTGGGTCAGAACTAGGAGAGGAAACAATAGAGTACTTTTAAAATGGAAAGACTAAGCTACTATGTGCAGTGCACTTTCAAGCAAATCAAACAATGTAAAATATGGTTGTTGCTGCAAAGAAACATTACAGGATAATCCATACACCCAAATACGCATACCAGCAAGAGGGGGAGTTATCAAGTTTACTGACAAAAGCATAATTTCACCAAACCAGCTAATAATAAATAGTGACATAATTCATCGTAAGATCCATGACGCCTCCTAGTTGGTCATGAGTGGCCTCCTTCCCTTAAACAAATCAACCATGCTTCATCAATGCTCCGCATCACAGGAGCTCACGCTTTTCTGCAAACATAGTTTTGACCGTGTGATTCCAAGAAGGAAATGACATGAAACTATACAAAAATTGCCAATTAGGTAGGCATAAGCATAACTGGTTGTAACATTCGAATCTACACAGTACTAAAAGTTAGCTCGAGCACATATGTTAAAACGTAAAATCAAATATAACTATATATTGACCAAATTAATCATTCAACATTTTGTTTGTTCCACTGACCAATATATAATTTCTTAAGAGTTATTCTCAAACACAAGAGAAGTAGATATAAGTATACCTGGCGGGTTGTGGAAACTCATGTACGGAAACAAAGCACGGAACTTCTCTGCCTTCCATATCTTGTTCCACTGTAGTGACTTGAGATTAATCTCGTAGATGCCAAGGTCCAATGAGTTCACGAAAATGATGTCAGTACCCTCCACAGATCCAATGAGTCTAAGACTTTGCTTGGGGTTCTGAATGGGGAGAAGTTCCTTAAGATTGATGACTACACGCTGAGTCCATGCTAGGACTCCGTCGGAAGCCATCTGCCTTGACCACAAGTTGAGGGTTAACCCGTCCACGCGTGCCAACCCCAAACTGCCATCGTCCGTCCCCATGAGGATAGTGGCACAAGCGATGTCAGCCTCCACCAATGGCGCATCAATCAGTGACAAGCATTTAGAGCCCAAGTCGTATTTGAGAATAGATACGCTATCATCATAAAGAGAAGCAAGCATGAAGTGAAGGGCGTCTTGGCCGGATGAGGACAGGTGGCATCGGCTCAATGGATACATCATCGGCAAGATGAACAACACCATGGCTCATCCTATCCCAGTCATCATCAGTAAGATAGCGCTCAGGGTCGTCGCTCTGCTCTCCCGTCTCCAGAGAGGACACGCGCTCGTATGCAACACAAGAACCATCCAGCCTGTCCATGGCGACGGAGACCAACCGGAAGGGCCCGTCGTGGCAGGCGCGGTGATCACAGCCGCTTAGGGCGCAGAGCACCGCGACCCGGGGCCTATGGTACTCTTCAGGGGCGACTAACCTGTTCCAGTCCCCCCTGTCATGGGGTCCCAAACAACTATAGTAGGTTGGGTGACAGATAGATGTCACAAAGGAGAACACGGCCATGGCGGCAGTCCCACGCATCGTAGTCCAAGCAGCAGACCCCCCAATCCTCCATGTCGCGGGCTCGTGTGCCGAACTTGGTGGTGGAGACGAAGCGTTCCGTGAGGCTGGAGCCCGGGATCGGGGTATACAGGAAGCCGAGCATGGGAGGAGCTCCATGGAAGTCGCGGTAGCGAGTGCGGAAGGCAGGGCCGGTGAGCAGGCCGAGCCAGTGCTTACTGGCGAGGGAGGCGCGTACGAGCCACTCGGGCTCGTCCGGCGGGAGGCGGAGAAATATCTCCTCGATAAGCTCGGGTGGTAGCGTGGGTGCCTCCGGCGGCGGCGGCGGCGGCATGGTCAGTGGAGATGGCGAGGGTTTCGGGTGGGGAAATTTGGAGGTGCTGGGCGGGGAGGAGTGGTGGAGTGACGGTTCGGCTCCACCAGGTCCGCGGAGTGACTGACAGGTGGGACCGCAGAGGCAGTGATCTTGGGCCAAGCGGTTTCAACGGTCCAACACATGGCGATCGAGCTCTCCGCCGAGACGCAAACACGGTCTAAATTTGCGTCTCGAGCGCGTATGCACGGATGCTACACGGTCGCGTCGCGTGACCGCGTCCTGCCACCATGGGCTCGCCTGACAGCGGGCGCGAGACATGTTTTAGCCGCATCGCTTCGGGGCCCTCGCTTCGACGGTCTTTGCTTCCGCGTCTGTGCCACCATCAATGGCGCTGCCTCGTCTTCTGCAGGCGCTCCAAGCCTGGCAGACAACGGCTGCTCTTCTGCGCTGCCATCAATATCATCGTGTGACGCGCGTGCTCGGCCTTTAGAAGGCAACCGACTACGTCCCTGCCACCGCCGTACCCCACCTCCACTCCCACAACCACCACCGCGCATCGCTGCGTCACCATGGGGAAGAAGAAGAACGACTTTGAGGAGTCCGGCAATGGCGTGAAGAAGGAGGGCTACCGAACATGGTGCCACTCGCCGTTGACATGGCGCGCCTGATGCACGACAACTGGATGCCATGCGGGAATTGGAGGGATGTGCACCTGCCTGGTGGTGGCTGGTGGCTCAGCCACTGCCGGGTGCCTGTCCCGACCATGCATCCGTGCGAGCCGGAGCGGACCATGGAGATCCGACGCGGGCGGCAGTACTTGTCGCCGCACCTCTGCGCCGACCCCACCTTCATCGACGACTCTGATCGATGCCTCAACTGGCGCCGGTTCGAGGCAGATGGGAGGGGGATGGCAGGATTCCTCGGCGACTGGGACTACCTGTAGAGTCATCCTCCGCTGCCAAGGACGCTACATACGAGCGCGTGTAGGCTGGGGTAGTAGGTGCTACATGTACCTTTTAGTTTTAGTTTTTTTTCGTTTATTCCATATGTAAATTTTGTTTTTCAATTAAAATATTAAAAATTTATTGCATCGGGCCGCTAGGGACATCCTAGACGCAAACGGACGCGCGGTCATTTCAACCATTCGAAGCGTTGCAAACGGACGCAGGCGGTCAGTTTTGACGATCGAGTTGCGTCGGCCAGCTGGTGATGCCCTTATGCTGACGAGAATCACATCACCGCTGCACAATAACATGCCAGCTTCGGCCTGTAAAATCTCTAAGACAATGAGAGAGAACTTTGCTATGAATCTGAAAGTTTGTGAGATAAATGTATTAACATGAAACTCGCAGTACGATCCTTCTTTTTCCCTCTCAGTCTCCTTTGTCAGATGTGTAGGTGACAAGAACTACAGTTTTACCCGCAAAAGAAACTACAGTTTAATCTGTAGTATTAATATATTTATGTAACTTGTGATGTCACAATTTCCTTCCTTCTGATGGTTCCCTTTACAAGGTTAATTAAATTTTCAGGTTCACCAATGTCTACTACAGTAACATCATTTCTCGCTCAAACCAAGGAAGAAAAATACATGTGGCACTAGTTCAGTTCACAAGGTTAATCCACAACATTTGGCACACCGAAGCCATCACAGTCTCTTGGAGTCATTTCAACCTCCTCTCAGATGAGAATTCAGAGAATAGATCAGACTTGCAAGAGCCCACTCGACAGTCATTTACAGATTGGGAAGGGTTAACTAAGCCACTGTGTATCCAGATGCATTCTGAAGCAAACTGAATAGCAGAAAACTGACTGACAAGAGCCAACAGTCGCATGAGAAACAGAGCACCACCTAAACGCCCATGTTGCCTCCTATTGGCCTAGAGTACTAGAGTGACATCCTATTCTCCTGCCATAACAAGCAATGCTCCAGCAATGTGAAATTATAACATACAAATTGACATCCAGCTGCAAAGAAACAAGTTACCCACATTCAGCATTTTGCCGACGGCCAACCGCAAACACACGACAAAGGGCTAATTTGTGGGACCCATCCGCATCCTCTGCCGAGACCCTGGACAGTGACTCTTGGCAAACACTTGCACAGTTTGCTGATGGCCACATATAAACACACAGCAAAGGACTAACCAACGTGCCTGGAAAGTGTCTTCCCACATGTATAAACTACATTACCACTTAGAGGTCGTTTGGAAGCCAGTCTTTCATTTCGTTTGTAGCATTTTAAAATGAATACATGTATTCATTTCATTTACATTGTAATTTCAGAAATATACACTTGTTTGGTTGCCACAGGAATTGCAAATGACAGCAGAATTCAATATTGAATGTGTAGAGGCTTCCATAGAGAATTGCAAATGACAGGTCTCAGCTTGGAATCATGTTTACCCATGGAGTCATTTTGCTGAAATTCCTAAATGAAATGACAGCACAATTCTGTGGCAACCAAACAGCCCACCTATGGAATTCCAAAATGAATTCCAGGATTCCAGGCCCAAATGATGGATACCAAACGACCTCTTAACTGAATCTTCAAATGAGAGAAACAAAGTTATTCAAATTGGGGATCCGGAGTGTGTACATACACTGCTGCAAACCTTCTGTAACTTGAGACTTCAGGTTGCAGCCATCACCATTAGGATCGAGGAGACAGCTGGATGGCCTGATCGTATGGTCAATGCATTGCAACGGTGAGAGAAACCTCCTCATCTCCTGAACTATTTCTCTCTTGACATGGCAGCATTTATTCTTCTTACGGACTTCTCGATATTTCAGACACGTAGGTACAAACACAAGCATTAGTTTTTTCTTCATCTACCTACGTTGCAACTTGGAATGACCTGCCAAAGCTTGACTAAGTGATGAGAGTTTCAGTACCCAGTTAACTGAAGTATTCCAATATATATGCTTCCGTTAGTGCAGACCTATATACAGTAGCTCTTGAGACTAATACATTTGCTTCTGTAATTTGTGATATCCCAGGTTGCTTCCTTTCAATGGTTCACTTTGGGACCAATGTATAGTGCAGTAACATTGCTCGCTCAAACCAAGGAAACAAAATACTGCAGTAACAACATGTGACATATACTACTAGATCAATTCACAACATTTGAATGTGGTACTAGTTCAGTTCACGATGTTATTTCCCAACATTTGACATGCAGAAGGCATCGTCATCTTTTTGGGCAAGAAAAGATTTGTCAAAGCCCAAAACTCGACATCATCTGCTGATCATTTCAACCTCCTCTCAAAAGACGTTTCTGTCACCGTGTTTTCTTGGGTGCTGGTCTCAAAAGAGCGACGAGAGACCTGCACGCTCCACCATCATCCTTCAAAATTCAGACACGTAACACCTTCACAATTCGTCCACCCGATTTACAACTGGAAATGATTCCCGAAAGCATTGTTTCCAGATTTCAGCAGTATCACAATGTTGACTGAAGTAGTAAAGTATGTATCCTCATTTCTGTTACTACAAAACCCGAGTGCAGTGGCTCTGCGCAAATACATTCGCATCTGTTAATTGTGATCCCAAGTTTGTTTTGCCCATCGAGGATAAATAAGGTTCATTAGCTATCGGTCATTTCGAAGAGAGCCATACTATTATGTCCACTGTTGGCCAAAAATACGCAACATATAACAGAGAAATACCCAACAGTTTTGGGCAGCTACTGAAGCAAATAAGAATTCTATAAGATCGTTATGCAGATCATATCATGTGAGACTGTCCACTCCCTAACTTATGGCTCCAAATTTCAGCAACATTACTTGGTACCAAAGATGACAATGATATCATCATTTGGCATGTACACTAATTAAATTCAGATAATCAATTCATATCCGTAAGCCAGCTAGCAGAAACAATCATCATCGCTTGGGCAACAGAAACCACTAGAACTGGGCATGCCCTCATCATCGGTTCATGATCTATACCTTTTTTCGGGGATGAATGTAGATATTGGATGAAAAATAGGATAACAAATAACATAGAAATTTTAAAATGGAAAGACTAAGCTACTATCTCCAGTGCACTTTCAGGCAAACTAAATCATTGTTGCTTCTGCAATAAACTGGTGCCCCATTACTAGATAATCCATTCACCCACTTACACATGGCAACAGCAAGAGGAATTTATCAAGCTTACTCACAAGATCCAACAATAGTATGAGTGAACATGCATCAATTCACAAAACAAACTAGTAAATATTGACAGAAGTCATTTTAATATTTATGTCGCCTCCAAATTGGTCATGTTTCTTGTTGATGACAGTGGACTTCTACCTTTCAGAAAGTTCAACCATGCAGTGTTAATGCACCGCAACAGAGGGGCTCACCCTTTCTGGTTTCTGCAAACATAGATTTGTCGGTGTGAATACAATAAGGAGATGACATGATGCTATATAAATTTTCTGCTTAGAAAGGCATATGCATTATTAATTATATCCTTTTAGCGTAAATAACACTCCAAGATTTCTCAGGAACATTTATTATACAAAACTGAAACATCAAATATAACTATTGACCTAATTAAACATTCAATATCTTGTTTGTTCCACCTACAAATAAAAGGGTTGCAGCCAAATAATAAATAGATTAACCTCGGGGATTGTTGAAACTCATGTAGGGAAATAATGCACGGTAATCTTCTCTCTTCCATAGCTTCTTCCACTGTAGTGACTTGATATTAATCTCGTAGATGCCAACGTCCGTGGTCACGAAAATGATATCGTGGCACTCCACAGATCCAATCAATCGAATTCTTTTCTTTGGATTTTGAATAGGGAGAAGTTCCTTGAGATCAATGACTCTACGCTGACTCCAGGCTGCAGCCCCGCTGGAACCCATTTGCCTTGACCACAAGTTGAGGATTAACCGGTCCACATATGCAAACCCCAGATTGCCATCCTCCATCGCCATGAGGATAGCATCACAAGCTAGGCCAGCCTCCACTGGTGGCGCAATGACGAGTGATAGACAGTTAAAGGCCAAGTCATATTTGAGAATAACTATTTCGTCGACACCATCGTCGTCATCACCATCGTCATCGTCATCATCTTCATCATAATCATATGTAAGCATGAAATAAAATGCGTCTTGGATGAAGACGGAGGGTTTGTCGACAATGGATGCATCATCGGCCTCAAGATCAAGAGTAGAGCACTCCTGGCTCCACTCACCCATCTCCGGCAAGGACACGTGCGCGTAGGCAACACAACCACCATCACCATAGCCCAGGCTAACGAACACCACCCGGAAGGGGCCCTCGTGGCATGCGCGGTGGTCGCAGCCGCTGACCGCGCACGCCACCGCGGCCCTTTGGCTATGGTAATCCACCGGGGCGCGGATCGACGTCCGGCACCCTGTCATGGGGTTCCAGACGGTGAGCTGCATAGGTACCATATCCATGTCGCAGAAAAGAACTCGGCCATGGCGGCAGTCCCATGTAGAGTACTTCGAGACCGCGTCCTCCCGTTCGTCGGGAATGCGCGTGTTGAATTTAGTGGTTGGGACGAAGTACGGGATGTTGTTTTTCTTCTTTGGGGCGTGGTCCGGGGGCCAGCTATAAAGGAAGCCCAGCATGGGTGGAGATCCATGGAAGTCGTGGTAGCGGCCGCGGAAGCGATGGCCGGTGAGGAGGCCGAGCCAGTGCTTGTTGGCGAGGGAGGCGCGCACTAGAAACTCGGGCTCGTCGGCCGGGAGGCGGATGAAGATATCCTCGATAAGCTCTTCCGGCAGCGCCGGATTTTGTGGCGGCGGCGGCGGCGGCATGATCGGTGGAGGCGAGGGTTTTAGATGGGGAATTCTTGAGGCTGGACGGGGAGGAAAGTAACGATGTTGGTCAGTGTCTTGTGTTCCTCTGACGGTTCGGTTCGACCAACTCCGTTTGGGAATAGAGTGCGACCCAGAACAGCTTGTGCTCTTCAACCCACGGTACGACCCAAGAACAGAGCAGCTCGACAGACCTAAACACAAGCCGATTCCATGGAAGAAAACTAAGAGCATGCGGGCTTCGCCTGCGATCGCGGCAGCGGGCATTAGCTGCTGAACGTTTGAACATCAGCTGCTGATCAGTTCACAAGGTTAAACCAACACTTGGCATCAGCTGCTGATCATTTGAACATCCTCCCAGTCTCAGAGTGTAACTGTCGACTTCTTGAAAAAACTGAGAACGGTACTGCATGCAGATCATTTTGGAGCCAACTAGGCAGCAAAGGAAAAAAAATTGGAGTTCGTTTCAACGTCAGCCTTGCGTGCACATGGACAGCACCAGAAAATCACCAAATTTGTACTGACAAGCTCCACCAGAGCTCTTGTTGATCAATGCGTTGCAGGGACTGAGAGAAACCGCCCCATCTCTAGTTCCCTCTTGACATGGATTGGCTGTGTTAAATCTTCCGTTCAGCTCTCAACAGAAAGTAAAAAAATCATACGTATATATAGCACCATAAGAAGATAATGAGAAAGAAGAGATACATTCAACATCTCGGCAAAAACATTGCCAGCTTGTATACCTAAAACCAAAAGTAGTATTTTCAAAGTGGCGAAGAACGAAAAAGATCTAAGGTAGGGCGAACTTTTAAGAATGCAAATAGCAAAATAGTCCTAAAACAATAATGATGCATATGGTTCAAACACAATCAATAAAAAATTAAAACATATTTGATTATAAATAGAACCTAAAAATATATCAATAAGAGCATCTTCAGTCGCGTCCCCCAAAGTGTCCCCCAAACCGCGCCGGATTGAGCGTTTGGGGGACGTGTTTTGTTCGTGCCGCGTTTGGGGGACGTCGCTCCCCAGCCGCGTCCCCCAAACGCCGCCCCCAAACATTAAAAATATTTTTTTTTTGGCATTTTTATTTCAATTTCCACAAACTAATACATAATTGGGAACGTGGTTTACACGAAGACATAGTTAGGAACATGGTGGTGTTATCCCCAGATTTTAGCTAAATCAGGAGATGGGCCGTAATTGAGATGGGCTTGAAGAAGATGCACGTGGAGAATATCTGAAGCGGCCTTGCACGAGAGTTTGGGCTAAATTGCCCGTGTATCTGTATATTATTAGATCATATTTAGAATTAAAAGATAGAGTTTGGCTCGTGCACGGTTGGGATTACTCCCACGTTAGAAAGTCTACGGACTATAAATATGTATCTAGGGTTATTGAGAAAGGAGGACAATCACGTTCACAACAAACACAAACCAGGCGCATCGCCACCCCTTATTTCGAGGGTTTCTTCCGGGTAAGCATCATGCTGCCTAGATCGCATCTTGCGATCTAGGCAGTACACGTTTATTCGATTACCTTGTGTTACTCGTGCTGAAGCGTTGTTGATGGCGAGTAGCACTATTTATCGTAGATGTCTTGGGGCTTGCATTGATGCTTTTCTTATGCATATTTGCTTAGCAATGCCGTCCCTCGATATCTAGCTGTCCTTACACCTGAATAGGTGTAAGGGCAGCACCTTGCTTATTCGTTACTTAGTAGATCCAATCTGTTATAGTTGCTCCTTGTTTCAAGGATTAGTTTAATATCTGCATGATTAGGCCTTATGCTGGGGTCGGATGATCCGGTAGTGCGTGAGGTGTTGTTTTACCGTTCCTATAAGGGATGTTCCGGAAATTGACTTAACGTTGGTTTTTAGGCCTCTTTTAGGGATAGTTTCCATCATCTTTCGTATCTGCTAGGCCCAACTACGCGTAGGATGTTCCGATTATGCGGTGAAAACCCTAAACTATCGTAGATTGGTTTAGCTTTGTTTTGATCAAGCAGGATCCCCATGTCATCGTAAATCCAACGTGAACCATGGGGCGATCGGCTCTTTGAGCCGATCCACAGGGCAACCTGAGAGCCGATCGGGCTCGTATTTAATGTTTATGTGTCTACCATGCAGGAGACTAGTTGAAGCAATCCAACACCTTCCCGATCAGGTATAGGTCAGGTGGCACGCCCTTGCAACCGCCAGGACGTGTGCTGGGACTTTGCGGGACGACGCGAGGCGCCAGGGCCCACTAAGCGGTCTCTCCCGGCTCTTCGTGTTGCTTAACCACTGCTCCGGTGAGTTTTGGCAGGCAACACATTCGGCACGCCCGGTGGGACACTTTCTACAACAACCACGTCAACATCGGCAGCCAAGATGTCGGACGAACCGATCAAGTACGAGGATCTACCCGCAGAGCATAAGAAGAAATACGATGAGCTGAAGGCCATCTTTGAAGCCGATCTCATCGGCTCTTTTGAGAAGACCCGTTCGCACGGCATCAGGTTCAAAGGATTCACACCCGAAGGCGCGTTCGAGGGATTAGCTCTATCTCTCCCTTCGGAGGAACGTACCAGAGCCCTGCGCCAAGAAGTTAACTATGCTGTGGCTCATTCTCTACATCGGCATTCTGAGAGCCTGGTGAATACGCTTGAGCGAGTTTTGCTTCATGTGGTGCAAGAAATCATGAAACATCAGTATTCTCCGTCAGAGCCTGCTTTAGGGACTTATCAGGGAGAGATACCATTCCACACCAGGCCACCACTGCCATTCGCGATGGCAGCTCCACAGCAACAAGGTTAACCGGCATACATTGTCTACAAGGTTGGAGGTGATCCTGGCGACTACCAATTCTTGTATGAGCCGCCCAAGGAGATCCCACATGGATACGTGTGCACATACGTGCCGGACTGCAACAACTGGACGCGCGCGATCCAAACTTCGGCAGGAGGAATTGAGCAGGAGCGATTGTTACAACAGGGGGGATTGCTGGAGCAGCGGGGAGTTCTGGAGCAGATGCTGAGAAACAGCGTGGCTAACTAAATATGCCACTACAACGAGTCCGGACAGCTCAACCTCTACAGCTCCTACTGTGGATCAGATCAGCGCAATCTTGAGAGATCAGTTCGGTATCCTGCCGAAGAAGAAAACAATCGGCTATTCCAAGCCGTATCCCAATGAGTATGACCTGATCCCGCTGCCACCTAAGTATCGGCTCCCTGACTTCACAAAATTCAGTGGATCAGAAGGATCTAGCTCCATCGAGCACGTGAGCCGATACTTGGCACAGTTGGGCATGGTTTCAGCATCAGAACCGCTACGTGTGAGGTTCTTTGCCCAATCTCTCACAGGTCCAGCCTTTGGGTGGTACACCTCGCTACCCCCATATTCAGTTCGGACATGGAAGCAGCTGGAAGAGCAGTTTCACATACAATATCATTCAGAAGCTACCGAAGCGGGCATTGCCGATCTGACGCAGGTTCGGCAAAGGCGAGGAGAGACGGTGTCTGAATACATTCAACGTTTCAGAACTGTCAAGAACCGATGTTATTCGGTTCATTTATCTGAGAAAGAAGCAGTCGAGCTGGCCGTGGCAGGCCTCGCAGCGCCACTCAAGGATCTGACGTTCCAAGTGGAGTACAATTCATTAGCGCACATGGTCCAGAGACTAACTTCGTATGAACAGCGCCACCCAGAATTGTATCAAGACAAGTTCAAGCGCACGATAGGCCTGGTCGACGCTGAGGAGGATGAAGACCCTGCGGAAGATCGAAGTCGCCGTGGCTGAATGGACTCGGACGGCGTTCCCGTGTCCTGCAAATGGGTGAAACAACCAGGGCCTCCAAAAGGGTTTGACTTCGATTTAAGCAAACCGAGCAAATTTTTGATTTGTCGCTGAAGGAGAAACAGCTGAAGTTACCCGAAGGCCACAAAATTCCTACGTCACAAGAGATGAACGGTAGGCCATACTGTAAATGGCATCACACGTTCACCCACGCCACCAACGACCGCAAAGTGTTGCGCGCACGATTCAAATGGCGATAGAGTCAGCCGATTAATCTTCGGACAATTTGCCATGAAAGTAGACACACATCCGTTTCCTGGCGTCAACATGGTGGATCTCAGTCACTCCCTAAGACGCGAGCCAGGTTTCTCTTTGGTGTCAACATGGCAGGGCTTGGGACCCGCCATGGCGAAGATAAAGGAAAGCCCCGTAGCAAGGAAAGAGGAGGCCGATCCACGCGACCGGCCCCAATATGGTAACAGACGGTACCTGACAGAAAAGGAAGTGAGAAGCGTGCGGTATCAACGACCACTCTCCGCGCATCTCCTTAACAAATATGAGTAGCAGTATGACCGACGTCGGTGCTACGACGTGGATGACGAAAGATATCGTCGGTCTGATGCAGATGACAGGAGGTATCGTCGATATGATAGAGACGATGAAGGGTACGAGCGTCACGTTAGAGGGAAGTCAAAAGAGCAAGAAGACATGGATAGGCATTGGAACTGTCCTTTCTTTAAACACTGCTGGGACTCAGGAATGAGCCGATTGCCTACAATCGAGAACTGCCCAGAATGTAGACAGAGAGGGAGGGAACAAATGAAATTTCAGTGTTCAAGCGTCTAGGGCCTCTCCCACCTCAGAACAAACGAGCTGAGTCATCTCAAGATGAAGACTTTGAGGAGTCGGATGAAGAAGAAGATAGGTACCACCGGCCAAGGTGGTGCCCGATGGACTCAGCCATTCTCGAAGCGTAGGGTGCAACGGCTACGAAACCTGGAGGAAGCCGAGGCTCGCACCTACACATTGAGGAAGGCACGGCCCGATCTGGCCGTGAAAATTCAGCAAACGCGGAGACGGAGACGCGCCCGCCAAAGAAAGTGTGGCGCCCAACAGACAAAAGCCGATGCAGAGGCATCGGCTGATACAAACATGGTGTTTATACTCCCGTCGAGTTTTGTGCTCCAAAAGACGAGGAAGTATCGGTGGCAATTCGACTGCGGTCCACGGCCATTGATCTTTGAGAAGCCACGAGAGAGGAGCTACAGGCACTTGAAAGCTCTATACCTAAAAGGTTATATCGATGGGCAGCTGTCAGCAAGATGTTGGTTGACACGGCAGCGGCAGTCAACATAATGCCGTATTCCATGCTACGACGTTTGGGACACTCCAATGACGATCTGATCAAGACCAACGTCACGTTAAGCGATTTCAACGGCCAAGCATCGAAGCAAAAGGTGTTCTGAATGTAGATCTGACCGTAGGCCGAAAAACCATACCTACCTCGTTCTTCATCGTCGACAGCAAAAGCAATTACGCTGTCCCGCTAGGAAGGGATTGGATTCACGCTAATTGCATCCCATCCACAATGCACCAATGCATCATACAATGGGATGGAGATGAAGTGGAGGTTGTTCGGGCATGACTCAATCGAGATCTCACTAGCTGCCATGAATATTTGGGATGCAGACGACCAAGAGCCGCTCTCTGGAATCAGTTTGGACGGCTGTGAGCGCATCGAAGCTTCAAAAAACGGGGTGAGGCTGGTTGATGACCCACAAGTATAGGGGATCGCAACGGTCTTCGAGGGAAGTAAAACCCAATTTATTGATTCGACACAAGGGGAGACAAAGAACACTTGGAAGCCTTAACAGCGGAGTTTTCAATTCAGCTGCACCTGGAAACAGACTTGCTCGCAAGAGTTTATCGAGTAACAGTTTTATAGCAGAGAGAGAAATAACAACAACAGAGTAACAAAGACAGCAGTAGTGATTTTAGTAAACAGGGATTAAAATAATGTAGGCACGGGGACGGATGAACGGGCGTTGCATGGATGAGAGAAACTCATGCAACAATCATATGGCATTTGCAGATAATAATAAAACGGTGTCCAAGTACAAAGCAATCAATAGGCATGTGTTCCAATTATAGTTGTACGTGCTCGCAATGAGAAACTTGCACAACATCTTTTGTCCTACCAGGTAGCAGCCGGGCCTCAAGGGAAACTACTGGATATTAAGGTACTCCTTTTAATAGAGTACCGAGCAAAGCATTAACACTCCGTGAACACATGTGATCCTCACGTCACTACCATCCCCTCCGGTTGTCCCGATTTCTGTCACTTCGGGGCCATTGGTTCCGGACAGCGACATGTGTATACAACTTGCAGGTAAGATCATAAAACAATGAATATCATGATGAAACAATAACATGTTCAGACCTGAGATCATGGCACTCGGGCCCTAGTGACAAGCATTAAGCATAACAAGTTGCAACAATATCATCTAAGTACCAATTACGGACACTAGGCACTATGCCCTAACAATCTTATGCTATTACATGACCAATCTCATCCAATCCCTACCATCCCCTTCGGCCTACAGCGGGGGAATTACTCACACATGGATGGGGGAAACATGGCTGGTTGATGTAGAGGCGTTGGCGGTGATGATGGCGATGATCTCCTCCAATTCCCCGTCCCGGCGGAGTGCCGTAACGGAGACTTCGGCTCCCGCGACGGAGTTTCGCGATGTGGCGGCGTTCTGGAGGGTTTCGGCGACTTCGACTTCTCCCGTGCGTTTTTAGGTCGAGGCCGATAAATAGTCCGAAGGAGGGCGTCGTAGGCCGGCCGAGGGGGCCACACCCAGGGCCGCGCGGGCCCCCCTAGGCCGCGCCGCTTTATGGTGTGGGGCCCTCGGGCCTCCACCTTACTTGACCTTCTGGCTCCGTCAGCATTCTGGGAAAATAGGGCCTTCGCATAAATTCCGAGGATTTTCCCAAAAGTTGGATTTCGCACAAAAACGAGACACTGAATTCTCTGAAAACAGCGTTAGTCCGTGTTAGTTGTATCCAAAATACACAAATTAGAGGCAAAACAATAGCAAAGTGTTCGGGAAAGTAGATACGTTTTGGACGTATCAACTCCCCCCTAAGCTTAGCTTATTGCTTGTCCTCAAGCAATTCAGTTAACAACTGAGCGATAAAAGAACTTTCACGAACACATTTGCTCATATGATGTATATATTCTCATGCTATGGCTAATACTTAAGCAGTTCATAATGAGATATATGCAAATAGGATCATCTAACAGCTATGTCAATCATGAAGAGGTACCAACAATTAATAATAAGCATCATGAATCATGTATATAAGCAGGATTGCAATGTTCATAAGAGAGTATGATAAAGTGGTATCTCGCTTGCCCGTATTTGATTGGCAAAACATAAATGCCGGGCACCTCTGGAGTTCATAGAAAGACTAGAAGTAATGATTGTCAAAGATAAAAGCATCAAAGTTATACCACAATCAATCATATTTTGAGACAAGCATATTATACTAAGAATGACAGTTGTGCTCTCAAGATAGTGCTCAAAGAAATAATGGAGACACAACATAGAAGTAAAAGATTGACCCTTCGCAGAGGGAAGCAGGGATTAACATGCGCTAGAGCTTTTCATTTTTATAAAGACAGGAGTAAAATTATTTTGAGAGGTGTTTGTTGTTGTCAACGAATGGTAATGGGTACACTAACTACCTCGCCAACCGGACTTTCAAGAGCGGCTCCCATGAATTATTTGCATGTTTATGTGGCACTCCTTCCAACCTTTCTTACGCAAACCATGGCTAACCGAATCCTCGGGTGCCCGCCAACAATCTCATACCATGAAGGAGTGCCTTTTTATTTTAGTTTTATTATGATGATGACACTCCCCCCAACCTTTGCTTACACAAGCCATGGCTAACCGAATCCTTCGGGTGCCGTCCAACAATCACAAACCATGGAGGAGTGTCTATTTAGGTTAATTAATTTGGGACTGGGAATCCCGTTGCCAGCTCTTTTTGCAAAATTATTGGATAAGCGGATGTGCCACTAGTCCATATGAGAGTCCGTCAAAAGTAAATGACAAGGTTGAAAGCTAAACACCACATACTTCCTCATGAGCTATGAAACATAAACACAAATTGAGAAACATTTTGAAGGTTTTAAAGGTAGCGCATGAGAATTTACTTGGAATGGTTTGAAATGCCATGCATAGGTATTTAGGGTGGACACTTTGGAACAACTTGGTTTTCAGGTATTTGGAAGCACGAGCAGCGTTCCTGCTCAGTACAAGTGAAGGCTAGCAAAAGACTAGGGAGCGACAAATCAAGAGAGCAATAATCGTCATAATCATGCTTGCGGCAAAATAAATTAACGGAGGCATAAAAGTGATACAAGAACTCTGAAGCAATATAGATCATCAAGGCTTAATTGACTTTTTGTTCAGTCATATGCATGCGTGAGCATGTGCCAAGTCGATATAAATGAATTATTCAGAGGAGGATACCACAATGCCATACCTACTTATGAATAAAACAATGCAAGCAAACATCCATGACATGCTACTCATATTAATAAATTGGAGCTAAACATGAGAGATCATGAACTACTAGACTTTCTCAAATAACATATACCTCACATGAACCAACTAAGCATGCTCACATGGATGAGTATATGTACAAAAATGAAAACAAATAGAGTTCATACCAGCCTCTCACCACAATCAGATTGTCGTAGATCGTCATTGTTGCCTTTTCACTTGTATAGCTTGGATAATATGAAATGAAAACCACGCTCCAGCCACCGAAGACCATTGAACTCATAATGAACTTTACAAACCAAAGAAGAACAGCAAATATTTTTGGTGTTTTCGAATTAGAAACAAGAACAAAAGGAAACAAGCAAACAAAGCAAAATCTTTTTGGGTTTTCAGCAAACTAGCAATGGCAAATAAAGCGAAACAAATGCAAGAAACCAAGATAAACAAATGGTGAAGAGAAACAACAGAAATATTTTTGGTCTTTTTGTGTTTTAGGAAAGAAACAAAGCAAAAACAAGAAATAGCAAACTAGAAGAAACACAGAAAAGTGAGATGGCAGAAATCTGCCAAAACCTGACAGTAGTACAGAAATCGATTTTTACAAAAATCTTACGTTGCTCAGCTCGAAAAGTTTTCAACTAATGAAAGTTATATAACAACCTGGGGAACCTGCACAAAAATTGGCAGCTCAAAATAACGTTCTGGCTGTGCGCACGAATTTTTCTAGTAACAGTCCAGAATCTGTTTTCAGGCAGCACTTCCCCAAATATCATCTCCTCTCATTAAAAAACCACTCAAAGAGACTAAACAAGTATGTGCAAGTATCCAGCAATCATAATATGCAAAGAATGAGTGATGCTGGTATACCTCCCCCAAGCTTAGGCTTTTGGCCTAAGTGGAGTTCAACCCCAACGAGGGTCGCTGTTCCTCGCCGGTGGATAATTCATGGCGTAGTCATAGTAAAGTTCCCTGCAGAAGAAAAGCGTGGAGGCTCCACATGCCCAACATGTTGATGCGAGGAACTTGCTGCATCGGATGATGAGTCGAGGTGCTCCTCGACCTCCGTGTCGTCTCTTGCATGATGGCCTCCTCCTCTATGTGTGCATCCAGTGCACCTTCGGACCGACCAATCTTCCCTGGAATCAAGGTTAGACAGAATGCGCAGCAATCTTACTAGTTTCTCTTTTCTTAGTTATTCTCCAGACTTTCTTATAAAATATCATCTTGTAAAACAGGTTACCCAAGTTGGAGGAATCAGAAACAAATTCATGTTTAATCATAGAGGCTATGTCAAGTTTTTCTATGGAGAATGGAATATCAAAATGATGAGGTTCTACATTATGAAAAGCTAGTAAACGAGAGGCGATGAGACCTCCACAAATTCCACCTTTCTCACGGTTAGTAGCGAGTCTATAAGCTATCAATGCCCCCAAATTATAAGTCCTACTACTTTGCAGTGCCGCAGCTAGAAAAGCTAAATCCGGGATAGAAAGTTTACCACCAATCTTTCTAGCAAGAACGCATTTAGTAATGAAATAGGCAAAGTAGCGGATAGCCGGGAGCTGAATGCTAGTGATTTTACCACTATCCTCTGAGAAACTCCTTCCATAGCAAATCATCTTGAAGAGGCTTAAGAGTTCTTGCGGCGATCCCCTTATCTTCTCGCATGATCCCCATTGCGGTACTCTAATTGCTGCACAAAAATCACTGAATGGCAAGTTGACAGCTTTATTGTAAATTTTATACTGGACCGTGGGGTTAGATCGCGACCAATTGAACTTAAAGTCCTGCACAAAAGACATAGTTAATTTTGCATATTGTCTTGGCTCTCCTTCAACAAAATCACTCAGCCCTGCTCGAGAAATTAGACTCCGAACATCTTCCAATATTCCCGCGCTTCTCATGAAATCCGCGCACGGGTAGTAAGAGGGGTATACTCCCTCTTCACGATTCACTCTCATAACTTGTTGGACCTCCAATTCTTGTTGGTTAAGTTGATATCTACTCCACTCCATTTTCTGAAATTTTCAACAAACAATATAAAATTTGATTTGGAGACATATAATCAAGGGGAACTACTATAGGAACTTGCTAGAGTACTAATCATGCATCAAAACTAGTTTATACAACTTAGAACAAGCATGCAAGCTCACTAAACATGTTACCTACAGCAGCAAAATATTCAAGATATACTCAACCAAACAAAATTCTACTTGGATAGGTGGAGGAGTCACATACCGGAGAGCAAATGTGCCAAATCTCAGACAGAAATCTGGGCTGAGCAAAGAGATCGAGAAATCTGGAGTTCTTGAGCAAAAACGCGAGTGAGAGGAAGCTGGTTCGAGTTTTTTCGGGAGAGAGAAGATGCTAGGAGAAAGAGATGAGATAGTGGGGCAAGGAGGGGCCCACACCATGTGGTGGCGCGCCTTGGCCGCGCCGGCCTGTGGTGTGGCACCCTGTGGTGCCCCACAGGTCATCCTCTGGTGCTCCCAGGTGCCTCGTCGAAAAATAGGATCAACGGTGTAATTTTTGTAAATTTTTTAAAACTTTGAAAAATGCACATTTCTGGGTATTAAGTTTATTATTACTGGCCAGGAAATTTTTTGAAATCTCCAATTAACTAAGGAACTTTGCAAATTAAAAGTGCTACAGCAACTAGAGCAAGTGGAGGAAGAAAGAGATGTTGTTTACCTCCTCTATGCATATAAAAAGTATTTGTTAACAAGGTTGATCAGGTCTTGCCACCAAATAAATTTTACATAGCATAAGAAGAAATAAACCTCAAATCAATCATGTTACCTTGAATTGTATTGATATGGATCCAATCATGAGAGTTTGATATTCTTCTTTAGGCTCATATATAGGACAATCAATAGTTCCCACTTTGATAGTTCTCACATTAAAAATAGTATTGACTCCACATACTTTATCAATCTTCTTGGGGAAATAGACGGTATGCTCCTTATCATCAACATTAAAAGTAACCTTCCCTTTATTGCAATCAATAACAGCCCCTGCGGTGTTAAGAAAAGGTCTCCCAAGAATAATAGACATATTATCATCTTCAGGCATTTCCAACACAACAAAATCAGTTAATATCAAGCAATTATTAGTAACTTGAACAGGAACATCCTCACATATACCAACATGAATAGCAGTAGATTTATCAGCCATTTGCAAAGATATATCAGTAGGTATCAACTTATCTAAGTAAAGTCTCTTATAAAGAGAAAAAGGCATAACACTAACACCGGCTCCCAAATCACATAGAGCAGTTTTAACATAATTATTCTTAATAGAACAAGGAATAGTCGGTATACCTGGGTCGCCCAACTTCTTTGGAACTTTGCCATTGAAAGAGTAATTAGCAAGCATAGTGGAAATTTCCTCATTGGGGATTTTCCTTTTGTTAGTAACAATATCTTTCATATACTTTGAATAAGGAGGCAATTTAATAGCATCAGTCAAAGGGATTTGCAAGAGTAAAGGTTTCATCCAATCACAAAATTTATTATAGTGTTCTTCTTCCTTTGATTTTAGTTTCTTAGCAGGAAAGGGCATTTGCTTTTGCACCCAAGGTTCTCTTTCATTACCATGTTTCTCAGCAATAAAATCTTCTTTAGTATACTTTTTATTTTTAGCATGCTTTTCAGGTTCTTCTTCAACCTCTTCTTTATCAGAGTATCATTCTTATCATTATCTTTATCATGTTCATTACCACTTTCGGCTTCAGCATCAGAAATAGAAATGCTATTAGGATCATTAACATGTTTAGAGGATTCTACAACATTCTTATGTTTCTTTTTCTTTTTCTTAGATGGAGCACTAGTTTTAGTTCATTGAGAATCTTGTTCAACTCTTTTGGGATGTCCTCAGGATATAAAGGATCCTGAGTAGAAACACCGCTCTAGTTGTTACTTCATAAGCATGTTTTTCTTTAGAATTATTCCCCAACAAGTCATTTTGCACTTTAGTGAGTTGATCAATTTGAGTTTGAACCATATGAAAATGTTTAACAAGCATCTTAACATCATTGGAGGTTCTTTCTACAATATCATGCAATTCACTAATAGCTCGAGAATTTTCCATTAAATGATTCTCTACTCTCATATTAAAATTTTCTTGCTTAACAATATAATTATCAAACTCATCTAAGCATTGTGCAGGAGGTTTTGAATACGGAATATCTTCCCTAGTAAAGCGTTGAAGGAGTTTACCTCAATCATGGATGAAGGGGGAATTATCTCACATATATCTTCTATGGGAGGAAGATTCTTCACATCTTCAGATTTAATACCTTTCTCCTTGAGAGACTTCTTGGCTTCCCTCATATCTTCATCATTTAATTTAATTAAACCCCTCTTCTTTAATATTGGCGTTGGAGTTGGTTCAGCGTAGTCCAATCATCATGATTCCGGCCTATTTTAGCCAATAATTCTTCAGCGTCGTCTGGAGTTCTTTTCCTGAAAACACAACCAGCACAACTATCCAGGTATGCCCTAGACTCAATGGTTAGTCCACTATAAAATATATCAAGTAAATCATGCTTTTCCAAATCATGATCAGGCCGAGCTCTAATAAGAGAGCAAAATCTCGCCCAAGCCTCAGGAAATTTCTCTCCATCTTCCTGGTCAAAATTATAAATTCTCTGCAAAGCAATATGTTGAGCACTAGCAGGAAAGTATTTACGGAAAAAAACATCAAGCAATTCTTTTGGACTTTTAATAGAATTAGGTGGCAAACTATTATACCAAGTTTTAGCGTCATCCTTTAATGAGAATGGAAAGATTTTAGCAACAAAGTAAGTACGCATCTTGACATCATCAGAAAACAAGCTACTTAGAGTAGATAACTCAATCATGTGTTCAACAGCACTTTCTTTTTCAGTACCACAAAAGGGTGTTTTCTCAACAATAGCTATATGAGATAGATCAAGAGAAAAATCATAATCTTTATCCTTAATGTTTATAGGAGATGGCAGGAGACAGCTTATATCTAACAGCATGTTCTGCAAGAAACTTTTTAATTTTTCTTGCATCAGTAGTAGCATTGCATTTTTCAATAAAATCATCATTAAGCTCCACATAATCTTCATGGATCATCACTAGAATAATCAAGTTCAGGTGAATTAACAGGTGTAGTAGCATTAGGAGTTTCAGTATTTTCAATTTGTCTAGACCTAGCAATCGTAGCATCTAGAAAGGATCCCAATGAACCACTATCATCAAGCACATCAGAAATATTATCAATATTATGAGAGTTTTCAGATTCAGCAGAAGTACCCGCATGTGAAGCATGTGGCGGTGAAACAAGTTTATCAATCACAGATGGTGAATCAAGTGTAGCGGAGGTACTCAGAATTGTACCTTTTCTTGTAGTGGATGGTAATATGGCGACTTTAGAATCGCGAGGTTTACCCATGATGGAGAATTTGCAGCGAACAATATCAATCCAAGTGAACTTCCAAATAAAGCTATGCTCCCCGGCAACGGCGCCAGAAAATAGTCTTGATGACCCACAAGTATAGGGGATCGCAACAGTCTTCGAGGGAAGTAAAACCCAATTTATTGATTCGACATAAGGGGAGACAAAGAACACCTGGAAGCCTTAACAGCGGAGTTGTCAATTCAGCTGCACCTGGAAACAGACTTGCTCGCAAGATTTTATCAGTAGTAACAGTTTTATAGCAGTAGCGTAGTAAAATAACAGCAGAGTAACAAAGACAGCAGTAGTGATTTTAGTAAACAGCAGGATTAAAATACTGTAGGCACGGGGACGGATGAACGGGCGTTGCATGGATGAGAGAAACTCATGCAACAATCATAGCAGGGCATTTGCAGATAATAATAAAACGGTGTCCAAGTACAAAGCAATCAATAGGCATGTGTTCCAATTATAGTCGTACGTGCTCGCAATGAGAAACTTGCACAACATCTTTTGTCCTACCAGCCGGTGGCAGCCGGGCCTCAAGGGAAACTACTGGATATTAAGGTACTCCTTTTAATAGAGTACCGGAGCAAAGCATTAACACTCCGTGAACACATGTGATCCTCACGTCACTACCATCCTCCTTGTTGTCCCGATTTCTGTCACTCGGGGCCATTGGTTCCGGACAGCGACATGTGTATAACTTGGTAAGATCATAAAACAATGAATATCATGATGAAACAATAACATGTTCAGATCTGAGATCATGGCACTCGGGCCCTAGTGACAAGCATTAAGCATAACAAGTTGCAACAATATCATCTAAGTACCAATTACGGACACTAGGCACTATGCCCTAACAATCTTATGCTATTACATGACCAATCTCATCCAATCCCTACCATCCCCTTCGGCCTACAGCGGGGGAATTACTCACACATGGATGGGGGAAACATGGCTGGTTGATGTAGAGGCGTTGGCGGTGATGATGGCGATGATCTCCTCCAATTCCCCGTCCCGACGGAGTGCAGAACGGAGACTCTGGCTCCCGCGATGGAGTTTCGCGATGTGCGGCGTTCTGGAGGGTTTCGGCGACTTCGACTTCTCCCCGTGCGTTTTTAGGTCGAGGCCGATAAATAGTCCGAAGGAGGGCGTCGGAGGCCGGCCGAGGGGGCCACACCATAGGGCCGCGCGGGCCCCCCTTAGGCCGCGCCGCCTTATGGTGTGGGGCCCTCGGGCCTCCACCTTACTTGACCTTCTGGCTCCGTCAGTATTTTGGGAAAATAGGGCCTTCTGCATAAATTCCGAGGATTTTCCCGAAAGTTGGATTTCTGCACAAAAACGAGACACCAAAACAGTTCCGCTGAAAACAGCGTTAGTCCGTGTTAGTTGTATCCAAAATACACAAATTACAGGCAAAACAATAGCAAAATTGTTCGGGAAAGTAGATACGTTTTGGACGTATCACTGGTCTTATCCACCGGCCTGACGGAGTAGCAAGATCTAAGGCACTAGGCGTACGTGGCAAGGCCGATCCCCGCGATCGGCCCCAAAAAATAAAAAGCACGAATCTCATCTCAAGCATGTCACGTACCCATAGTAGAAGACCAAGAAGTTGTAGACCCTCATTGAGCATTGCGATGAAAAAGGAGGCCGATTCTAGCAATCGGCCAAAATTATCCTCAACATACACTTTGCCTGTGTTCAGCATTGATCTAGCAGGCGATGGAAAGCTGGGTATGGGTTTACATCAGCTGATGAGCTGGAAGAGATTGACATTGGTCCTGGGGATAAGCCACGACCAACATTTATCAGCAAAAAGTTAGATCCACATCTCAGGGGCCTGATGATAGCCTTGTTAAAAGAGTACCCAGATTGTTTTGCACGGGATTATACGGAAATGCCTGGGTTAGACAGGAGCATCATTGAGCATCTCCCTGAAGAAAGGATTTCGGCCGTTCCAGCAGCGAGCACGACGATGAAGGCCGAAATCTTGGTGGAAGTCAAGAAGGAGATCCAGAAGATGTTGGACGCCGGGTTCATCAGGACATGCAGGTACGCTGAATGGATTTCCAATGTCGTACCTGTGGAGAAAAGGATGGCCGATGGCGCGTCGCCATAGATTTTCGGAACCTCAAGTGCCACTCCAAAGGATGAATATCCAATGCCGTAGCGGAGACATTGATCAATGCAGCTGCTGGTCATAAAATTTTAAGTTTCATGGATGGCAATGCCGGCTACAACCAAATTTTTATGGCTCCAGAAGATATACACAAGACTGCATTCAGAGTGCCAGGCTCGGTGGGCTTGTTTGAATATGTAGTCATGACTTTTGGACTGAAGAATGCTGGCGCAACATACCAAAGAGCCATGAATTACATCTTTCATGATTTAATCGGCAAATTGGTGGAAATTTACATCGATGACGTGGTGGTCAAGTCTGTTTCGATGGATGGACACTTGGAGGATTTGCGACATCCTGGACCGAACTAGAAAGTTCGGACTAAGAATGAATCCAAAGAAGTGTGCCTTTGGTGTGACGGCCGGTCAGTTGGGTTTCTTGGTTCATGAACGTGGAATTGAGATCGGCCTGAAAAGTCAAGAGGCAGTGCGAACGATGAAGCCACCCACCACGAAGAAGGAGCTCCAATGTCTCATCGGCAAAATTAATTTCGTCAGAAGGTTTATCTCCAACTTGTCGGGACGAATCGAGCCGTTCATGGGATTGGTTAAAATCAAGTCTGATGAGGAGTTTCACGGGGGCAGAGCAACAACAGGCATTTGACGATATTAAGGAGTACCTAACTAAGCCACCTGTGTTAGTTCCACCACAGCAAGACAAGCCGTTCTACATTTACCTATCGCTGGCGACACCTCCATCGCATCGTGGTGGTGCAGGTTTATGATGGTCTGGAAAAGTGGTTTTCTACCTCAGAAGGATGTTGATGCGAAACAAGGTACCCGAAATTGAGAAGTTGTGCCTCTGTTTATTTTTCACCGCACCAAGATCCAGCATCTTGCTGTCGAAATCATCGTCATATGCAAATCGGATGTCATCAAGCACATGCTGTCGGCTCCGTATTGAAAGGCCGACTTGGCAAATGGATGTTTGCGTTATCGGAATTTGATATCCGGTATCAACTGCGAAAGCAGTCAAGGGACAAGCGTTGGCCGATCTTATCGCTGAACGAATAAACACGGACGCAGCACTATCTGTGCGTGCATGGGCCATGTTCTTCGATGGATCGGTCTGTGAGGATGGTTGCGGCATCGGCGTGCTACTCGTGTCGCCTCGGGGGGCAACATTTTCCTTCTCCATCAGGATAGCTACCCTTGCACCAACAATGTTGCTGAGTATGAAGCGATGTGCAAGGGAATGGAGTTGCTATTGGACGCTGGGCGGAAGCGGTTGAGATCTTTGGAGACTCCAAATTGGTGATTTCTCAACTCACGGAAGAGTACAAGTGTGAGAGCGAGTCGCTCTTTCCATTATGGATACAATGCCGCGAGCTGATGACACGGTTCAGATATATAAACTTCCATTGGATCCCAAGGTCGCAAAATACCGAGGCGAACGATCTCGCACAAATGGCGTCAGGATACAAGGACGTAGCCGATGGAGCCGATTTTCAGGTGCAGTTCATGGAACCAGATGATTGGAGAGCCGATATCTTCAATTACTTGAAAGATTCGGCTCGGGGGCACCTAAACGGATAAGATATAGGGCCATGAAGTACGACTGATTGGCGATGACATGTTCTACAGGACATTGGAAGGATTACTTCTCAAATGTTTGGGACCAGCCGAGTCCAATCGGCTCTTGCACGAGGTGCATGAAGGTGCCTGTGGAACTCACCAATCGGCTCGAGGAATCACCGCCTCGACCGGTGCCTTAGTGGAGAAGGGGGAGCACCTTTGTGGAGCTCTCTCGAGGAAGAAGGTGAGGCCTTCCTTCGTGGTGTGGCCGGCTAGCCTCTTGTGTGAGGCTAGCACCTCCTCAACGCAGACGTACTCCCTTTTGTGGGAGGAACTGCGGGAAACAAACCTCGCTCGTCTCCGCGCCCTCCGGTTGTCCCGCTCCTTACTCTTACTATCTTGTGATTGTTCCTTTGCTTGTTGCACTTGTTCTAGGATCATTGTAGGATCACCAACACCACTAAAGCAATCACCTTTACCTTCCGTTGCACTAAAATTGAAAAAGCCTAAAACTTGACGTAGCAACCATTCCCCCCCCCCCCCCCCCTCTTGTTCGCTACGATCCATTCAATAGCGCAAAAGAATTCATTAGGAAGTCGGTTAGAATGCCCATTATTAATGAACATGACAGAAACCTAGTTGGTACATCATAGTATAGGAGAAGCAACGTGGTAAAGGGACAGATTGTAATCAGCCAATTTAAACACCAAAAGTTGACATGAATCCTAATTAATTTTGCTAGATCTGGCGGTTTCTATACCAAAAGGCATAAATCCAATTTTAAAAACATTAATGTTCCAACCAAATAGAAGCCAAAAAATAACTACCTTGATCACAGTAAGAAATTTAGATGCTTAAATCCAAAAATGTATGTTTATTCGACGTATGTCCGAGCAAAATATGACACTTTTATGAAAGCTACCAAACCGCCACTTTTTGGAAGTCACCAAATTAATGTAACTAGTGCAAATTTGACAATATTTTACGGTCCATACATACAAAGTATTTCACAAAATTATCCAAGAGAATCAAAGATAGAGGCAAAACTTGAACATGTAATAGGGCCATGCGGACATAGGTTAGGTAGGGTAGCAGACCTTGGTGTCAAGCATGACACCGCATGGTGTACTCTTGCTATCTTTAGTAGGTTAAATTGGCCATAAGCTTCCAGTTTACGGTTCTGTGTAAGCATCATTAGAATTTGATTCCTTCCATGCTCATCGACAATGCCAAGATATGTCCCTCGATCAAACCTCTTTAGAAGATTATGTAGTGGTAGCTAGTAAAAAGAAAATGAACAAGTTGACTACATTGGCAGCTTAGTAAAAAAAAGATGAACAAGTCAAGTTAATTGTAAGCGTTTCATATGTAGATGATAACAGTGGAACCCAAAAATCCGAATGCTCAGATGATAGATATCATCATAGAATTTATCATTTGAAGGTTGAGCAAATATCTACGGATCCTGAATGAGACGGCTAAGCTAACTGCATGATCTCATGTGTAGGTCATCATCGAGGGATCAAAAAAATGAGCGTTCAGGAGGTACCAGTTGGTCAACAAAAATGAACCCCAATTCATACACATTTCTTGGTCCTTGTTCTCCTAGATCAGCAAAACACACACAAAAACATTCCGTTGAGATCAAGGTGAGATATCTTTTACCGGAGTGGCATGTATTGCTACTTTCTTAAGTTTCCTGCAAGATAATTGTGGAGATCAGGTGTGAACTGATTCGAGTAAACAAACCACCGCAAGAATGATCAATCCAAACCAATGCATAGAGTTATCTTTACTGCCCGCGCATGCTGTGAGCTTGAATCAAGATCATAGCATCACTACCATCATGGTAGAGCCATCATTACCAAGCAAATGAAGCAAAATCTAGTGTGGATAGTTCAGATAATTTTTTACCAAAATTTAAGACAAATCCATAGTGCAGTTTGAAAAGGGAATAAGAATATAAATTTTGAACATCTGGGAGAAATTCACTAGACTTTTAACTTTAAAGTAAACATACTATTGAGAAGATTAACTTTAAATTTGCTAATAGATGGTAGGAGATAGCTGACAAATAAATGTAAGAAAGAAAGTTCACTAAACAGATTAAAATCATTCCTCATTACTCATTGTTGCAAAAATTGATGGGGTCTCAAATTATGTTATAACTTTGATTAAGCATTCGCTGCTCTAGTAGGGAACTTTTCAATTAGCAGTAGAAACTAAAAATGCACTTACAAACATCTATGATAGCTGTAACACACCAGAAATAGGGATCGCTTATCAAAGAGGCATACCATATCTGGTTTTTATTGCATTTGTAGTGTAGTTCAAATTTAAATACAAATTGAAAGCGACAAATAACAATGAGAATTGGCATGAAACGGGTAGTCATCTCATTTTATTTACTTTTGCATGAACTATGTTGTTCATTTGGTAAACTACATTGATTGTGAACTATCTTATTTATTTAGATGCAGGATATTTTAATTAGTTTGGTCGCAACATTATTGTTTTCCATGTTTATATGAGCCACTACAGGGAAAAATGAGGAAAAGGCCAGCCGCGGACAAAAATGCGTTAGGTCACTGCTGCCGACCCACTAGGGCGCTGACATGGCTAATTTACTATCGGCGCCCCTTTGACCCAAATAGAGCAAAACAGGCATATTTGATATCCAATATGGGTTGGACAGCTAGAGATACCATAAAGGAGGGCAGACACGAGCAAACCGTGAGATCGAGGAGTGGTGTGGCAGCAAGCCATCTTGCTCCGCTGTCTACTCACTGACATCGATGATGTACAAACAAATACAGTCTGGGCTTGCAAGAAAAATAACAGGATCACCATGCAAATTTGAGCAAAGATTCGGCAGACACCACTCTACTTCCATCAGATAACTGTATAGCTCTTCATATTTGCATAAATTAAGAAGCAGCATAAGATGAGATGGTAATTAAGATGAAACTTAATTTTGCTGAAGCTAGCAGATGGAAGCAGGTAGTGACCAATATTCAGCCCTTCAAATGCAAACATATCACAACTCACATGAACATGCCACATTACTCCACAGTACTAGTAAGCAGCAGAAGCGGAGCTAAATCTTGACCTGGGACACCTGACCTGCTAAACACGCGAGTACTACGTAGATACAACTGAATGGCTGCAACACACCGGTCCCTGCATGCACGGCCTCTAGTTCTGGGACACGGCGGCAAGCCACGCCGCTCCGCCGTGCGCCAGCGCCATGAACACCATCGTTACCATGGCCAGGGGGGAGCGGGGGCCCGTCCCTGCAGTGGCGCATCCGATGCGGTAGCGGAAACCGTCCTCGAAGGTGGCGACGGCGAGGAAGGACGCGGCGGAGGAGAGGCCGATGGCGAGGAGGAGCATCCCGCGCAGCGCCGCCCTCTTCCACCCGGCGGCGACGGAGGCGATGCCCTTGGTGCCATCGGCGCCGGCCGCGGTGTTGTCCACCTGCATTATTACCCCGAGGAGGAGCATGCCGGCGGTGTAGGCGGCGGCCAAGAGGAGGCACTGAGTGGTGCCGACGCGGGCGTAGAGCTCCGTCTCGCAGGCGCTGGCCGGGTCGGGCGGGAGCGCGTGGAAGGAGGTGGAGTTGCCCATCAGGAAGACGAGGCACAGCAGCTTGAGCTGCTCCGACGCGACCGCCCTGAACATCGCCATGTCTCCCTGCAGACTGAGCAGATCTTAAGATAAGAAATTCATAACGAACTTGGTATGCTAATGCTTCGGTAGAGTGAATATATGCAAGAATGTAGCTACTACGGCTAATAAAGATCCTTGGCAGGACTTATAAATCAGCAGTCACACAAAACTGAAGTAAATATGAACAGTAGGAACCAGCAGGAGCGAACTCAGCTCTATGGACCAATCCAAAATATTTTTTTACCAAGTTTAGCTGTTAAGTATATTGACTATTGAGTACGGATACAAAAAAAAGAAGGTCTAGTAGAAGGGAAATGGTTGTACACAAAAGGGCAAAGGAGGTTATTGGACCAAGAAGCGATTTTTCTTTCAAAAAAAAAGATGATGCCTGCAGAATAGTAAAGGGATCTTTACAATCTCGTTTTTAATACAGAAAAAAATAGAGATCTGTAGCATCGCAACATCTCGTCGATGACTAGAGAGTATGAAGGACCAGGCTCTCAAGTGTCAAAGAGAAGCCGGAAAAACTTGGAAAAGAACAGGGGAAAATGAAAGAAAGAGGGCACATTTGAGTACACAAAGAAACACACTACAAGATCTGCCGTTTCATACAAATCACCCACAGATCGATGCATTCAAGAACAAACGAACCAAGAAGTAGAGCACAAAAAACTCCAGATACGGTAGAGGGCAATGCGATCTAATTTCACCTCGGCTCGATCTGCAGGTGCAAGACTCACTCTTCTGTTCTTGGGAAAGGAGAGGGAGGAGAGATTGCAGTGGTGACGTGTGGTTTGGAGATGGGAGGGAATACCACTTGAGTACGCGGCAGCAGCAGCAGCTATAGAGGAGTGCTCTCTCTCTCTCTCTCTCTCTCTCGCTGTGACATTTATTACTATCCCTTTTGCTCCTTGAGATACTACATTTTGCAATGCCATGTGGAACTCATCAGATTCGTATTTGTGTGTAAAACACCACCGCATTACGGATATCTACCTTTAGTTAAATCTCATATAATCCCTCGTTCCAAAAAATGATGCCGCGACGGATTAGATCGACTGAAACAAATATTTTCAGTTACACCCGCGAAATTTCGACATTCAAGGGATCGACTCCACCTATCGATCGCCCGAGCTCGTGAAACTCGACCTCGCCAAGCACCGCCTTTCCAATGGCAGCGCGCCATCCCTCCTCATCTATGCCCGCCATTGCGCCTCCGCCTCGTCCTGGTCAGGCGCGCGCTGACCAGGACACATGGAGTATAAAAACCACTCATATTAAAGGGCCAAGATGATTCTGAAAAAAAATACTAAGTTGTTTATACCCAGATTTCTGAAATTTTTAGTACTACCCCTATTATATTGTCTAGAATTGAGCCCATTTGGCCTTTTGCTCGACCATGGTTCGTGAGGCCTAACCCTCGCCGGCGGCTCGCTCCCCCTAGCTGAGTCCCCCGCCGGCCGCCTCCCCTCGCCAGATCGCCTTCTCCGCGACTTCCCCCACAGGTCGCCGCTGCCCACATGCACTCCCGCTCTTCGCTCGACAGCCTCCCGTTCCCGTCGCGCAGGGCCGTCAAACGCAGCTGCGCTCGACCGCAGGGCGCAGGCCGCTCGCCGCTCGGCCAGGGGCAGACAGGCAAGGTTCAGCCGCTCGCCACACTGCAGGTCTGCTGCTTCCGCACTGGCCAAGATTGACATTTCAGGGGTGAGAAGCCTGTCAGCGCACCAAGCATCACATCTCTTCTACAACCCCACATCTACACATGAACCGCTGTGGCAATCATCGCCAGCCTCCCCTATCGCCCTAGGGCTGACGTCTCAAGCATCCTGACGATGAGCGGCGTGCTTTTCCTTTTCGTGCTTTGATGTGCGGCCTGAATACCCCCCTGCCTGCCTTTTGTGTCTTAGCTGTAATCAGTTTTCACATTTATGAGTTTTTTTAGATAACTCTGCAGCTGCCTTTCGTTGAGCTTGCACTTTAGCACATCAGCTTTTAGTACTACCCCTATTATATTGTCTAGCATTGAGCCCATTTGGCCTTTTGCTCGACCATGGTTCGTGAGGCCTAACCCTCGCCGGCGGCTCGCTCCCCCTAGCTGAGTCCCCCGCCGGCCGCCTCCCCTCGCCAGATCGCCTTCTCCGCGACTTCCCCCACAGGTCGCCGCTGCCCACATGCACTCCCGCTCTTCGCTCGACAGCCTCCCGTTCCCGTCGCGCAGGGCCGTCAAACGCAGCTGCGCTCGACCGCAGGGCGCAGGCCGCTCGCCGCTCGGCCAGGGGCAGACAGGCAAGGTTCAGCCGCTCGCCACACTGCAGGTCTGCTGCTTCCGCACTGGCCAAGATTGACATTTCAGGGGTGAGAAGCCTGTCAGCGCACCAAGCATCACATCTCTTCTACAACCCCACATCTACACATGAACCGCTGTGGCAATCATCGCCAACCTCCCCTATCGCCCTAGGGCTGACGTCTCAAGCATCCTGACGATGAGCGGCGTGCTTTTCCTTTTCGTGCTTTGATGTGCGGCCTGAATACCCCCCTGCCTGCCTTTTGTGTCTTAGCTGTAATCAGTTTTCACATTTATGAGTTTTTTTAGATAACTCTGCAGCTGCCTTTCGTTGAGCTTGCACTTTAGCACATCAGCTTTTAGTACTACCCCTATTATATTGTCTAGCATTGAGCCCATTTGGCCTTTTGCTCGACCATGGTTCGTGAGGCCTAACCCTCGCCGGCGGCTCGCTCCCCCTAGCTGAGTCCCCCGCCGGCCGCCTCCCCTCGCCAGATCGCCTTCTCCGCGACTTCCCCCACAGGTCGCCGCTGCCCACATGCACTCCCGCTCTTCGCTCGACAGCCTCCCGTTCCCGTCGCGCAGGGCCGTCAAACGCAGCTGCGCTCGACCGCAGGGCGCAGGCCGCTCGCCGCTCGGCCAGGGGCAGACAGGCAAGGTTCAGCCGCTCGCCACACTGCAGGTCTGCTGCTTCCGCACTGGCCAAGATTGACATTTCAGGGGTGAGAAGCCTGTCAGCGCACCAAGCATCACATCTCTTCTACAACCCCACATCTACACATGAACCGCTGTGGCAATCATCGCCAACCTCCCCTATCGCCCTAGGGCTGACGTCTCAAGCATCCTGACGATGAGCGGCGTGCTTTTCCTTTTCGTGCTTTGATGTGCGGCCTGAATACCCCCCTGCCTGCCTTTTGTGTCTTAGCTGTAATCAGTTTTCACATTTATGAGTTTTTTTAGATAACTCTGCAGCTGCCTTTCGTTGAGCTTGCACTTTAGCACATCAGCTTTTAGTACTACCCCTATTATATTGTCTAGCATTGAGCCCATTTGGCCTTTTGCTCGACCATGGTTCGTGAGGCCTAACCCTCGCCGGCGGCTCGCTCCCCCTAGCTGAGTCCCCCGCCGGCCGCCTCCCCTCGCCAGATCGCCTTCTCCGCGACTTCCCCCACAGGTCGCCGCTGCCCACATGCACTCCCGCTCTTCGCTCGACAGCCTCCCGTTCCCGTCGCGCAGGGCCGTCAAACGCAGCTGCGCTCGACCGCAGGGCGCAGGCCGCTCGCCGCTCGGCCAGGGGCAGACAGGCAAGGTTCAGCCGCTCGCCACACTGCAGGTCTGCTGCTTCCGCACTGGCCAAGATTGACATTTCAGGGGTGAGAAGCCTGTCAGCGCACCAAGCATCACATCTCTTCTACAACCCCACATCTACACATGAACCGCTGTGGCAATCATCGCCAGCCTCCCCTATCGCCCTAGGGCTGACGTCTCAAGCATCCTGACGATGAGCGGCGTGCCTTTCCTTTTCGTGCTTTGATGTGCGGCCTGAATGCCCCTGCCTTCCTTTCGTGTCCTAGTTGTAATTAGTTTTCACATTTTTGAGTTTTTTTAGATAACTCTGCAGCTGCCTTTCGTTGAGCTTGCACTTTAAAACCTTGTTACTCTGCCTCTGACTTCATGCACAGGGTGCCCCCCATTAATTAAAAAAATGTTTAGTATTGATTCTATTGTAATTGTAGGATTTAAGTTTAGAATTAAATCTATTTCAAATTATAGAATTGGCAAACTTTATCACAATTGGGGCACGCATAATTTTTTTTAGAGATGTACCCACCCTTCAGCTTTTTTCTGCTTCCGCCACTGCAATTAGGAGTAATAACCAAGGCGATTCTGCGAGATGGGTCAGCTGTCCTCGTGGCACGGTACCCTGCTCGATCAAGCCTAGCGGCACCGGGCGGTCGCTGTCCTGGAGATGCCCACACCTCGCTTGCAACGAACGAGGACCAGTCCTACTCTAGTAGTTTATCTTGCGGGAGCAGCAGTAGCTCCACCAGAAGTCTTTCAATGCGCCACACCACAAGTCAAAGCTGGAGATACGGTCATACGGAGACACTGGCAAAATGATCTCGCTCGAAACAAAAAAAGATCTCGCTCCATCAATAATACAGCAGCAATCATAGAAATGGTATGGAGTGCAACTGCAAGCAAAGTATATTTTTTTCTTTCAGGAAAAGGTTTATTATGTGATGGACTATGATGTGTGTCACGTGCATGGCCTGGCCTGGCATAGTATACGCACCACGTACGGCACCAGCTACCTAGCAGCAGCACTTGCAAATAACGCAATTAAAATTGAAACGAAGGCTGCTGGTTTGTGGCATTCTTTTCCATATGTTAGAAATATTTATATTCCCGTTATATCGATGGAATCGCATTGAGTATCATTGTAGATTTTGTTCATTTATATATATACCAACTCTTCGGCACTCGCGGCGGAATTCTCATCCTTTGGGACAAGGAGGAGGTGGAGCTCTCCGACATCGATGTTCGCACCTTCTCGCTCTCGGCCTTGGCGAAATCCACTCGAGACAATGATACCTTCAAGATTACGGTGGTCTACGGCCCTACGAACCATGCCTTGAAGGGTGACTTCTTCCTTGAGCTTGTTGACCTTAAGCCAAGCCCGGGCACCAAATGGATCGCCCTCGGAGATTTCAACCAGATTAGCCGTGCCCGCGACAAGAACAACAACAACATTGACCGGACGAGGATAAATAAATTCCGGGACGCCCTCACCATTTGCGACCTCAAAGGAATTCACCTCCAAAACCGTAAATTCACTTGGTCAAACGAGCAAGCGACTCCTACCATGTCAATGATCGACGCCTTCTTTTGCAACGAGGAATGGGATACCTCTCATGACGACCACATCCTCCATGCGCTCTCATCCTCCCTCTCCGATCATTGCCCCCTCCTCCTCGCTAGTTGCCGCGGCCCCAAGCCACCCCATTCCTTTAGATTCAAGGACTTCTGGACCCGCATGCCGGGATTCTTCGAAGTTGTCCAAAAGGCTTGGAGCGAGCAAACCGGGCATGTGGATCCTTACCATATTCTCCACAGTAAGCTCATGACCACTGCCAAGCACCTCAAAAGTTGGAGTAAGGGCCTTTTCTCCACCACCAAGATTCAACTTCACATGGCCCTGCACGTCATTCTACACCTTGATCGGGCCATGGAATCTAGACTCCTTTCGCCGGAGGAGCGGGACATTCGTACAAGACTAAAGAGAAGAGTCATTGGCTTGGCGGCTCTTGAGAGAACTAGGAAAAAACAAAGGGCGAGAATAAATGACCTTCGGGATGGCGATGCGAACACCAAATTCTTCCATAGGAAGGTCAATGCTAGAAGAAGGAAGAACTTCATCCTCAAGCTCCGACACAACAATGGTTGGGTTACCTCCCACGAGGAGAAACAAAATATCGCTCAAGCGCATTTTGAGGCGGCCATCGGACATGCCAACCCTCGCTCCATCTCTTTCAATTGGAATGCTTTGGACCTCCCATCTACAAATTTGGCGGACTTGGATGCCCCCTTTTCCGAGGAAGAGGTCAAAAAGGCGATCTTCGAGATGCCTTCCGACAAAGCCCCGGGCCCCGATGGCTTCAATGGAAAATTCTTCAAGGCGTGCTGGGAGATCATCAAAGTTGACATCATGGCGGTCATCCAACGCTTCTCCGATCTCCGCACAAGAAACCTTCATTGGCTAAACACCGCCAACATTGTGCTTATCCCAAAGAAAGATGGGGCCGAGGCCATCACCGACTTTAGGCCTATTAGCCTTATTCATGGGTTTGCAAAGATTGTTGCCAAAGTCCTCTCCATGAGATTGGCCCCTCATATGAAGGACATCGTCTCGCATGCCCAAAGCGCGTTCATCAAATCTCGAAGCATCCATGAGAACTTTATGTTTGTCCGCAACTATGCTCGTTGGCTACATAGACGCAAGAAGGCTTCCCTCCTCTTCAAGCTTGACATAAGGAAAGCTTTCGACCATGTTAGATGGGACTATGTCCTCGAGCTCCTTCAACGCCTTGGGTTCCCGCCGCGGTTCCGGGATTGGATCGTGGCCCTATTTGGCACCTCCTCTTCGAGAATTCTTCTCAATGGCATTCCGGGAAACCCAATCAAGCATGGCCGGGGGCTTAGACAAGGAGACCCGCTCTCTCCTTTGCTTTTTGACATCGCCATCGACCCTCTCCAACGCATCCTACACGTCGCCACCGAGCTCGGCATTCTTACCCGCCTCCCCGGAAGAGGGGCTAGATTTCGGACCTCCCTCTATGCCGACGACGCGGCCATCTTCATGGCCCCCATCCGTACGGAGGTCTCCTCCCTCACACATATTTTGCGTGATTTCGGCAAGGTCACCGGTCTATTGACCAACTTTGAGAAGAGCCTCGTTGCACCTATTCGATGCAACAACATAAACATTGAGGATGTCCTCCTTGATCTCCCGGCTACCATAACGTCTTTCCCCATGCGCTACCTCGGACTCCCCCTTGGGGTCTCAAGGCTAAAAAGATCACACTTCCAATATATCGAGGACAAGGCGATGGCACGCATCGCCCCCCTAAATGGAAGATATTTCAACATTGCCGGCAGGAGAGCTATTGTTAGATCGGTCCTTACCTCCCAAGCTATATACCCTCTCACCTCCCTCGAGGTGCTTGCGGAGCCTCTACAAGCCATAACCAAGACCATCCGCAGTTTCTTTTGGGCGGGCACCGAGAAGGCCACGGGTGGTAAATGCAAGGTGAACTGGACTGCGGTCTGTCGCCCCACCTGCTTTGGAGGACTTGGCATCCTCAACATGGACAAATTTGGAAGGGCTCTGCGCCTCCGATGGCCTTGGCTTGCATGGACGACACCGGATAAACCATGGGTCGGTATGGAAAACCCATGCAACAATGACGATATGGAGCTCTTCCACTCGCTCACAAAGGTCACCATTGGCGATGGCGAGAAGGCCAATTTCTGGAACGATCCGTGGATCGATGGTTTAAGCCCCAAATGCATCGCCCCTTCCATCTTCGCCCTCTCCGGCAAGAAATCTGCCAATGTCCTGGATTCCATCATCGACGGCGCTTGGGTTGACCACCTCGATACTTCGGACGGGCTCTCAGTGCAAAACCTCCTTGAGTTCACTAAGTTATGGTCACACACCTCGCAGATCCACCTTCAAGCGGGCACCCCGGACTCCATTGTTTGGAAGCTCACCGCAAATGGGACCTACTCTTGCTCCTCGGCTTACAAGGCGCAATTCGCTGGGACTATTCGCTCTTCTATGGATGCTATTGTTTGGAAGGCTTGGGCACCCCCCAAATGCAAACTCTTTGCTTGGCTTATTATCCAAAACCGCGTGTGGACGGCGGACCGACTTGCCAAACGGGGTTGGCCCAATGGTCGGGTTTGCCCCTTATGCCGAGGCCACGACGAGTCCGCCGACCACCTCCTCTTCAAATGCCGCTACACATTACGCATTTGGAGGATGATCCAAGATTGGCTACACATTCCAGACTTCGACCCTTCCGCTTGGACCGGTTTCGATAATGTCGAACTCTGGTGGACCTCCATCGCCTTTGCTCATAGTGGGAGGAGGAAGGCCATGGCTTCCCTTCTCATGTTGGTCTCGTGGGAGATTTGGAAAGAGCGCAATGCAAGAACTTTCAAGAATGTGGCGACCATGCCTACTATCATCTTCGCGGGGATCAAATCGGAGGCTAGAACTTGGGTTCTGGCCGGTGCTAAACACTTGGGTCTTTTCATAGCGGGAGAGTAATCCTTTTGCTTTTGCCCTTCGCAGGGTTGTAACCCTAAGACTGTGACTTTCGAACTTTCTCTCCTTCTCTATTAATGAATTAAGGCAAACCTTTTGCCTTTCTTTCAAAAAAAAAAAAATACCAACTGAATGACCATGCGTCTCCACAGAGCAACAAAATTATTGCATATGCTTATCAAATAGATGTTCTAAGTCAGAAATGTGTACCGGCACAGCGAGCGATTTCATCCGTTTACTTATATATGCTTGTTACTAGAGGCTGGGCCACCCCTTCGGTAGGTCCGCGCCGGTCCGTGCCGGCCAAGTCGCAGCCTATATACTTGTCTTCCTAATTATTAAAAAATAATATCTGCATCACAATTACCCACATAGAGATCGCTATCCAGATTAGTTAGCTAATGTACAATTGGAACAGAGACTTACCTCCTCTGTGAAAGAATGCATAAGAAGATAGTGCTGACAATTTGAAGGGAAATTTTGCGAAAACTAATCGAGATGTTATGATAAACAAAAAACAATTGCAAAGATCACAATAACCACTATCTGGCCAAACAAAAAGTCAGTGTTCTTTTTCAAATAAGGTGCTTTATTTAATGGGAAATTAGCTAGCTTATGCAAAAAAAAAAAAAAAAGTTCATAATAAGGTCATGAAAGCCGAGATCGGTGAAAGAGCATTGGTGATCGTATCTTGGTGTTGAGGTGGAATTGGCTTGGTGCTTCGCGACTTCAAACAGCGACTTGTATGTAGGGCGACTGCACAGAGAAGTTCAGAGTTCTATCTTTCAGGGTGTAAGACCAAGGTCTGACCTTAATTGGTTGTGCGGTTGTGCCTGACAATGTTTTTGTTGAAGGCATTTTTTTGAGAGTGAGGACTTTCTTCAGGGTGAAAACCTAAGATCTATGATCGGGCGACGCCAACGTTTGTGCACTGTTTCCTTTTTAAAGGCGTCGCTTATAGAGAAGCAGATCTTCTATGTTGTCTTAGTGGTGTCAGTGTTGTTGTTTCAAGATTTCGATCTCTGTAGCGGGATTTTTTTTTTTTTGTATTTTTTCTCATTTTTTTTGGTTGTGTGCATCCTTTATACCATTAGGGCATGATGTTGTTGTAGAGGCTGGATATATTTGGTATCTCCATGATATTAATATATGCTCTTTATTAAAAAAATCACCCTATGAGCCAAAACACCATGTCCAAAAATATGCAACAAATAACGAACAATAGCCAATTGTTCTGTGGAGCTTCCAAAGAAAACAAAAGCTGTGTTAAATCTTCATGCAGCAATGCAGCCCCTGAACTTATAGCTCAAAATTACGTTTACATGTTATTCTCTTGTTACATTGTTTGCTAAGAAGACCTGCAATGACATGAACACTTGACATGCATATCTAAATATAATCACAAGATGATTTTCGATTTTAGAGTGACATTAGCATGCAAAAATTATCATGTATCGGGTAACATAAACCACTAACTCGATCTAGAGATACCCCACATCCGCTACTCATCAATTGTACCTGTTTTCGTAGATGAATATAGAATTTGGATAAAATCTGGGACATCAAACTTAAGAATTTTAAGATGTGAAGACTAAGATACTATGTGGAGATACATTTTCAAGCAAATTAAACAGAGGACATAGCAGGTCCTGCAACAAATTTCATTACAAGATTATTCATTTACCCTCTTATGCACTCCAAAAAGCCAAGACCGATGGCTATAGTGATATAATTCATCATAAAGCCCCAGCGCCTTTAATGATTCATGTTTCCTATTTATCAGAGTGCACTCTGCCCTTAAACATATCTCAAAAATATGTTGTCAGTATGCTGCATCAGAAGGCCTTATCCTTTCTGCAAACATAAATTTCTCAGTGTGACTAAGCAAATTAAGGGATGGAGTATATATATATAATTGACAGTTAGGTAGAGGTAACTACATATTTTTTTTTTGCGAGAAATCCACCGATCTATTAATAATCATCAACAGTAGTACAAATAGCCCAAAAAGTAAAAGAAATTACAAATTGGTACTCAGACCACCTAGCGACGACTACAGGCACTAGCACGAGCCGAAGGCGCGCCGCTGTCCTCGCCCCTCCATCGCTGGAGTGGCAAAGCTTGTCGTAGTAGAGCTTGTTGTAGTAGACAGACGGGAAGTCGTCGTGCTAAGGTCCCAAAGGACCAGCACACCAGAGCAGTAACCATCGCCAATGATGACAACCATAGATCGGAAGAGACTGACATGAAACGACACCAACTAACACGAAAACCGACCGGATCCCAGGAGATCCGACGGGCACACAACTCACGCGCCCTCCGTCAGCGCTAGATGCACCACCGGAGCGAGGATAGGGGGAGGACATTATTCTGACTTCAGGATGTAGCCGCCGCCTCACCATCCCAAAGAAGAGACTGAAAAGCAAACTAAATTAAGGACGAAAACTCCCCGCCGGCGAGGGACCGTGATCCACCACACCTCCAAGGCCCCAAGGCCACCGGAAGAGGTAACTACATATAATTGTCAAGTGTGAAAAATCGTATATAACTTTAGCCCTGCTTAGACATTAAATAATTTGTTCGTTCGATAACAGGTATATTATTACTTATGAGTTTGCTCCAAATGACAAAAGAAATAAGATACAAATTTACCTCGTGGATCATAGAAACTCATGTACGGAATGAAAGCACATAGCCTTTCTCTCTTCCATATCTTCTTGCAGCGTAATGACTTGAGACTAATCTCGTAGATACCAAGATCCATGATCACGAAAAGTATATCGCTGCCCTCCACCGATCCAATCAGTCTAAGTGTTTGCTTGGGATTTTGAATGGGGAGAACATCTTTAAGATTGATGACTCGACGTTGAGTCCATGTTGCGGCTCCGTCCGAACCAATCGTCCCTGACCACAGGTTGAGGGTTAACCCCTCTTGGTGTGCAACTCCCAAACTGCCATCCTCCATCGCCGTGAGGATAGCTACACTGCCAGTGGAAACCCCAACCATCGACGCGTCAAGCAGCGATAAGCAATTGGAGTCCAAGTCGTACTTGAGAATTTTGAGAATATCCCAGCTGTACCAAAGCATGATGTATAGTGCGCCATCAACGAGAACGGGAGGCATTGGTTCGATGACTGCATATTGGGTCTCAAGATCCACGCGAGAGCACTGATCGCTGCACTCACCCACCTCCGCCGAGGACACGCATGCGCTTGCAACACAACCACCATGGCTCATGTCAAGCCTGAGCAAGACGATCCGGAAGGGGCCCTCATGACACGCGCGGTGGTCGCAGCCCGCCACGGCACATAGCACCGTGGCCACGTAGCCATTGCAGCGGTTGCCTTCGGGCACGCATAGCTCCCTACGGGCACGGCGGCCTGTCATTGGGTCCCAGACTACGAGCTCCATGGGTGCCACACCCGTGTCCAAAAGGAGAACGCGACCATGACGGCAGTCCAGCATCTTGGATTTCTCGTCGGGATTGTGTGCGCCGAATTTCGTGGTTGAGACGAAGACCGGCACTACCGAGCCGGAGTACGGAGGACGTGAATAAACGAAGCCCAGCATTGGGGGGCGCCATGGAACTGACGGTACCGGCTGTTGAAGCTGGTGCCGGAGAGGAGGGAGAGCCAGAGCTTGCTGGCGAGGGAGGCGCGCACCAGACACGCCGGCTCGTTGGGCGGGAGGCGGAGGAAGATCTCCTCGAGCAGCTCGTCCGGCAGGGTCGGTGGCGGCGGCATGGTCGGTAGGGTTTTGGGCGAGGAAAAGTTTGAGCTGGTGTGTGCTGCGCGGCCCTGCTGCCTCACAGTTCGGTTCAACCATCAGGTGTCCTTTTATTTGGGGGTGTACCACAAACACGATCAGGGTCGGAATCAAACCGTACAACGTTATTATAGGATCGACGGGCGCATACTTATTATGTTAACAGCTACGTTATTCAGGAGTAGGACTGCGACGTGACGTGCATGGTGTGATGGATCAAGCGGCGGTGGCGGCGATCTTCATGCCGGACTGGCAGTGTCCGGGAACGCTGCAGATGAAGTAGTTGGTGCCGCGGGCGAGCGTGACGCGGTCGGCGCCAGACTTGTACACCCTTGCGCCGCTCGCCGGCTTGGCGCAGGCCTTGTATCCCGCCGCGCTCACCGCCACCACATCGTGCGCCGTCGCGTCATACTTGAACACTGCACCCACATTCAGGTCGCATGAATCAAAACTTCGTTCCAGTCGGTTTGCAGCAACACATCATGCATTGACATAGGACATACCTAGGACGTCGCCGGCCTTGAAGCGCTTGCCGGTGGACCAGGAGTCGGTGTTGAAGGACCAGCCGCTGCTGTCGCCGACGTTGTACACCGCCGAGTCGGCAACTCTGGCGTTGAAGAGCACGCAGACGAGCAGGAGCGCGACGACCACGGTAACTGCACTGCCTCTTCCCTGCGCCATTGCTAGCACCTAGTGATCACTGATCTTGAGTCTGAAGCACGTACGAGTGGAGGCAGAGAGCAGATATGGTGGTACGGTATGGAGTGCAACTGCAAGCAAAGTATATATTTTTCTTTCAGGAAAAGGTTTATTATGTCATGGACTATGTATGATGCGTGTCACGTACTCACGTGCATGGCCTGGCCTGGCATAGTATACGCACCACGTACGGCACCAGCTACCTAGCAGCAGCACTTGCAAATAACGCAATTAAAATTGAAACGAAGGCTGCTGGTTTGTGGCATTCTTTTCCATATGTTTAGAAATATTTATATTCCCGTTATATGAATGGAATCGTATCAAGTATCATTGTAGCTTGTGTTCATTTATATATATATATACTAGCTGGAATGCCCATACGTTGCCACGGAGCAACAAAAATATTGCATATGCTGATCAAATAGATGTTCTAAGTCAGAAATATGTACCGGCACAGCGAGCGATTTCATCCGTTTACTTATATATGCTTGTTACTAGAGGCTGGGCCGCCCCTTCGGTAGGTCCGTGCCGGCCAAGTCGCAACCTATATACTTGTCTCCCTAATTATTAAAACTAATATCTGCATCACAATTACCCACATAGAGATCGCCATCCAGATTAGTTAGCTAAGTACTGACAATTTGAAGGGAAATTTTGCGAAAACTAATCGAGATGTTATGATAAACAAAAAACAATTGCAAAGATCACAATAACCACAATCTGGCACTGGTGGAAAAACAGGCTTCGGGTGAGCCCCATAAGTCGCGAAGCTGCAGGAACCGCGACTAATGGTACCTTTAGTCGCGGTTCGGGAGGCGAACCGCGACCAAAGGCCTGGCCCAGGCGCTCGGTGGCCAGCCGGTGCACGTGGGGGTCTTTAGCCAACCGCGACTAAAGGTGCAGGCCTTTAGTCGCGTTGGCCAGGCCAACCGGGACAAAGCCCTCCCCTATATATACCCACGCAGCAGCCAACACTTAGCCATTTGGTGCCATTCTCTTCACAAGCTTCACAAGTGGGTGTTAGGTTTGCTTTTGGTTCCTCTTATGCACATAAGGTGTTTGATGAAATGCCCCAAGAGCATGAAACAAACATGATATGAAGTGTTGGAGCCACACTTGAGCTTTCTCATTTATTTTTTCCTCCTCGATCGCGGTTAGCAACTTGAACCTTTGATGTGTCGTTGATAAAATGTGCATGTGTGTGTAGTTCATTGTTTAATTTATATTGTTTGTAGCTAGTTAGTTTAACAAATGCATGATGGTTAATTATAAATTTTATATTATAATAATGCAGATGAATCGACAATGGATGTACGGTAACCGACTCTCCGGCGAGTTCAGTACGGGTTTGAAAGATTTCCTCGTAGTGGCTAATGCGAACAAGCAGGGGGTTTTGTTATCTGTCCATGTGTTAACTGTAAGAATCAGAAGGGTTACTCTTCCTCAAGAGATGTTCACATGCACCTGCTTCGGCACGGTTTCATGCCAAGCTATAATTGTTGGACCAAGCATGGAGAAAGAGGGGTTATAATGGAAGAAGATGAAGAAGGGGATGATTTCATCGATGAAAGCTATCTTGCTCATTTCGGTGATACTTTCATGGAGGATGCTGAAGGTGAAGGGAAGGTGAAGGGGAAGGTGAAGAAGAGGCACGTGATGATCCCGTTGATGATCTTGGTCGGACCATTGCTGATGCACGGAGACGCTGCGAAACTGAAAAGAGAGGGAGAATTTGGATCGCATGTTAGAGGATCACAGAAGGCGCTGTACCCGGATGCGATGATGGTCTGAAAAAGCTGGGCTGCACACTGGATTTGTGAGATGGAAGGCACAGGCAGGTGTAGCTGACTCGGCATTTGAAAACTTGCTGAAAATGTTGAAGAATATGTTTCCAAAGAATAACGAGTTGCCCGCCACTACGTACGAAGCAAAGAAGGTTGTCTGCCCTCTAGGTTTAGAGGTTCGAAGATACATGCATGCATCAACGACCGCATCCTCTACCGCGGTGAATACGAGAATTTGAATGAATGCCCGGTATGCACCGCATTGCGTTATAAGATCGAGGCGATGACCCTGGTGACGATGTTGAGGGCCAGAAACCCAGGAAGAGGGTTCCCGCCAAGGTGATGTGGTATGCTCCTATAATACCACGGTTGAAACGTCTGTTCAGGAATAAAGAGCATGCCAAGTTGTTGCGATGGCACAAAGAGGACCGTAAGTCGGACGGGGAGTTGAGACACCCCGCAGATGGAATGCAATGGAGAAAGATCGACAGAGAGTTCAAAGATTTTGCAGCTGACGCAAGGAACATAAGATTTGGTCTAAGTACGGATGGCATGAATCCTTTTGGCGAGCAGAGCTCCAGCCATAGTACCTGGCCCGTGACTCTATGCATCTACAACCTTCCTCCTTGGTTGTGCATGAAGCGGAAGTTCATTATGATGCCAGTGCTCATCCAAGGTCCGAAGCAACCCGGCAACGACATCGATGTGTACCTAAGGCCATTAGTTGATGAACTTTTACAGCTGTGGGGCAGACCGTGTCCGTGTGTGGGATGAGCACAAAGAAGAGGAATTTGACCTACGAGCGTTGCTTTTCGTAACCATCAACGATTGGCCTGCTCTTAGTAACCTTTCGGGACTGTCAAATAAGGGATACAATGCATGCACGCACTGCTTACATGAGACTGAAAGTGTACATTTGCCAAATTGTAAGAAGAACGTGTACCTTGGGCATCGTCGATTTCTTCCGAAAGGTCATCCAAGTAAGAAAGAAAGGCAAGCATTACAACGGCAAGGCAGATCATCGGCCGAAGCCTGCGGAACACACTGGTGCTGAGGTATTTGATATGGTCAAGGATTTGAAAGTCATCTTTGGAAAGGGTCCTGGCGGACAATCAGTTCCGAAGGGAGCTGACGGGCACGTAGCCATGTGGAAGAAGAAATCTATATTCTGGGAGCTAGAATATTGGAAAGTCCTAGAAGTCCGCTCTGCAATCGACGTGATGCACGTTACGAAGAATATTTGCGTGAACATCCTAAGCTTCTTGGGCGTGTATGGGAAGTCAAATGATACAAAGGAAGCACGGCAGGACCAGCAAAGTTTGAAAGACCCCGATGACCGGCATCCGGAACGGTTTCAAGGTCGTGCCAGCTACGCTCTGACCAAAGAAGAGAAGGTCATCTTTTTTGAATGCCTGAGCAGTATGAAGGTCCCGTCTGGATTCTCGTCCAATATAAAGGGAATAATCAACATGGCGGAGAAAAAGTTCCAAAACCTGAAGTCTCACGACTGCCACGTGATTATGACGCAATTGCTTCCGATTGCTTTGAGGGGGCTCCTGCTGAAAATGTTCGAGTAGCCATTGTGAAGCTATGTGCATTCCTCAATGCAATCTCTCGAAGGTAATCAATCCAGAAGTTCTACCACGGTTATAACGATGTGATCCAATGTCTTGTCAGCTTCGAGTTGGTGTTCCCGCCATCTTCTTCAATATTATGACGCACCTCCTGGTTCACCTAGTCGATGAGATTTCCATTCTCGGTCCCGTATTTCTACACAATATGTTCCCTTCGAGAGGTTCATGGGAGTATTAAAGAAATATGTTCGTAACCGTGCTAGGCCAGAAGGAAGCATCGCCAAGGGCTATGGAAATGAGGAGGTAATTGAGTTTTGTGTTGACTTTGTTCCTGACCTTAAGCCGATTGGTCTTCCTCAATCGCGGCACGAGGGGAGACTAAGTGGAAAAGGCACGATCGGAAGGAAATCAATGATATGTATGGAATGCCATTCTCTCGACAAGCACACCACACAGTTCTGACCAATTCCAGCTTGGTGGCTCCGTACTTTGAGAAACACAAGAATATTTTACGCTCGGACAACCCGGGAAGCCTGAATCCTGGATTAGGAAGGCCCACATGGAGACTTTCGGCAGTTGGTTGAGAAAACATTTAATGAGTGACAATAAGGTTGTAGATCAGCTGTACATGTTGGCCAAGACACCATCTTCGACTATAACGACTTTCCAAGGGTACGAGATAAATGGGAATACATTTTACACGATCGCCCAAGATAAAAAGAGCACCAACCAAACAGTGGTGTCCGCTTTGATGCAGCAACCGAGAATGGGCAAAAGGTCACATATTATGGTTACATAGAGGAGATATGGGAACTTGACTATGGACCCTCCTTTAGGGTCCCTTTGTTCCGGTGCAAATGGTTCAAGCTAACAGGAGGTGGGGTAAAGGTGGACCAGCAATACGGAATGACAATGGTGGATTTCAACAATCTTGGTTATCTTGACGAACCATTCGTCCTAGCGAAAGATGTCGCTCAGGTTTTCTATGTGAAGGACATGAGTAGCAAACCGAGGAAACGGAAAGATAAGAAAACGATCAGTACATCATGCGATGATCCAAAGCGCCACATTGTTCTTTCAGGGAAAAGAAACATCGTGGGAGTGGAGGACAAGACAGACATGTCAGAAGATTATAATATGTTTGCTGAAATTCCGCCTTCAAAGTGAACACCGACCCAAGCATTAAGTTAAATGATGAGGATGCTCCATGGATACGCACAATCGTAAGCAAGCAGGGACACAAGGGAAGAAATGATGTGTAATAATTTATTGTACCAAACTTTGTTGAATGAATCATGTGAATTATATTACCCGTGATGTGTTTGGTGTCCATTTTCGAATGATTCAATTGACTCGAGATAGCACCGATGATACATGAAATTTGGAGTGACTAAGTCATACTCCTGCATACATGAAATTTGGAGTGACTAAGTCATACTCCGCATATAGGAAATTTGGAGTGACTAAGTCATACTCCTGCATACATGAATTTTGGAGTGATTTAGTCATACTCCTGCCTAGGCGTATAATATGCATACTCGTAGTCTTCATAGCCGCCACCGTTGTACGGTAGTCGTCGCTTCTGTTGCCTGCCGTTGCCGTCTGCCGCCGTCGTCGGCGGCGCGTGGCTCGAACCGAGGGTAGCGCAGCGGGGATATCGCCGCCGTGATGTAGTCCATGACGCTTGCAGTCCGGCCGTACCACCATAGCCGACGGCCGGCCTCGTGGAAGTTTCCAGGAGGCAGACCGTCCTCCTCATACCTGGCGAGCGCCTCTCACGCCGATTGATGAAGAAGGCGTCCAAGTATGCTGGTTATCGGGATGCGGGGATTCATCCGCTGCTCCGGCGTGAGGTCGAGGTAGTAGTGGTTCGTGATGGCCGCCCGGCGCGACTCGAGGGACGGGAGGGACCGCACGCCGCCGCGCTAGGCTCCAAAAGCAGGACGCGGTAGCCTGAGGGCAAGGGTAGTTCGAGGCGCAAAGCTCCTCCACCCGCTGGTAGGTTAGAGTGGGTGCGGTGGAAGCCATGAGAGAGTGATGAGAGATTGTAGAGATGTGATAATGCCAAGCCGGGCTACCTATATGTAGTGACAAATGGCGGGAAAAATGGGAGCGGGAAGACAGAGGCGGGAAGAAAGAGGCGAGAAAGCGGGAAGAAATTGGCGAAAAATTGGGGAAGAAAGAGGCCTAAGACGAGGAGGGAAGAGGGGGTCATGAAAGAGGCGGAAGAGGGGGCCAACGAACTTTTGAATTGAATTAGTTTTATTTTTATGAATTTTTGATAATTTGTATTTTTAAAATTTTGAATTGAATTAGTTTTATTTTTATGAATTTTTTGATATATTATATGTATTTTAAACATTTTGAATTGAATTAGTTTTATTTTTCTTAATTTTTTGATATATTATTTGTATTTTTAACATATTGAAATGAATTAGTTTTATTTTCCTGAATTTTTTCATACATTATTTGTATTTTTAGCATTTAGAAATGAATTAGTTTTAATTTTCTGAATTTTTTGATATAATATTTGTATTTTTAAGATTTTGAATTGAATTAGTTTTATTTTTCTGAATTTATTGATATATTATATGTATTTTTCAGATTTTGAAATGAATTAGATTTATTTTTCTTAATTTTTTGATATATTATTTGTATTTTTAACATATTGAAATGAATTAGTTTTATTTTTCTGATTTTTTTGATATATTATTTGTATTTTTAAGATTTAGAAATGAATTAGTTTTATTTTTCTGAATTTTTTCATATATTATATGTATTTTTCAGATTTTGAAATGAATTAGTTTTATTTTTCTTTACTTTTTGATATATTATTTGTAATTTGAAAAAGAAAAGTAATTCGAAAAAGAAAAGTAATTTGAAAAAGAAAAGTAATTTCAAAAAATACCTTCGCGGTTGGCCTCGCCAACCGCGACTAAAGGGTATTTTTCTCGGGAAACGAAAATACCTTTAGTCGCGGTTGGTGTGGCCAACCGCGACTAAAGGGTACCCTTTAGTCGCGGGCCGCCTCCCCAACCGCGACTAAAGGGGTGTTATTATAAATACGCGCGCCGCGCGAGCGGCCACTTCATCTTCTTCTCCGCGCGAACGACGAACTCCCGATCTGCCGGCCTCCCGCCGTCGCCTGCCTCACGCCGCCGTCGCCGTACGTCGCTCCTCACGCCGCCGTCGACGTCGCTCCTCACGCCGCCGTCGCGCCCGAGCCGCCGAACAACACCGCGCCGCTCGCCGCCGTACGTCTCGCCGCCCCGACGCCAACAACCGCGCGCGCCGCCGCCGCTCGCCGGCGTCACAGAGAGGCGCCGCGCGCTGTATGCTTGCCGCGCCACCGCGCGCCCCACTCTCGCAGCGCCGCCGCTTGCGCCGCGCCGCCGCCCGGGAGAGAGAGAGAGAGGGCGCGGGGAGCGCCACACGGCCGGCGCCCGCCTCTCTCTTTCTTTTGTTTTTTTTTTTTTTTTTTAACTTAATTAAAAATTTGTGCACTAACAAAATTTTGACTTAAAAAAATTTAACAAATATGTAATATGTAACAAAATTTAACAAAAATTTACACATGTAATAGTATAATGTAACTAAAATTTTACTAAAATTTGATCATTTCAAATTTGATCATTAAGTTTTCTTAAGTTACAGAATTTTGATCATTAAGTTTTCTTAAGTTAAAATTTGACCATTAAGTTTTCTTAAGTTAAAATTTTGATCATTAAGTCTAAATTTTGTTAAGTTACAAAATTTTGATCACTAAAAATTTTACTAAAATTTGTTTTTTTAACTTAACTAAAAATTTGTACACTAACAAAATTTTGACTTAACAAAATTTAACAAATATGTAATATGTAACAAAATTTAACAAAATTTTGATCATTAAGTCTAAATTTTGTTAAGTAAAATTTTAACTTAACAAAATTTTATTTGGGATCGAGAGGGGGCGGCGAGGGTTATGTGTCCCCCTTTCGCCACCGCCACCGGTCTCTCGGTCACGCGGTCACTGCGTCCCCCCTTTCGCCACCACCACCGTTCTGCGATCACCGCATCCCCCTCTCGCCTCCCTCGTCGCCCTCTCTCTTTATATGTAGAAGAGATATGATAATGCTGGCATATACACAATTAATTTGTTTTTACTACATGTTTTCAGGACTGACATATGGCGGACGATAGAGCTGACCCGATTCTCGACAACTATGATCCGGACGCCGAAGACCATATGTTCGGCATCATAAAAGGCGATATTCTATATGTGCGACCGGACAAGAAGAAGATGATATCTCTTCTTATCTGAACCTTGAGGGTGAAGATGAAGGGCGCCGTCAGCAAGATGATGCCAAGAAACGTCGATAAACGACGATCTTCAATTGGAAGTAGCAACCACCTCCGGCGCCGAGGTATATATATACATTGAGCCTCTGGTGATACAAACTAACTGATTTGAATAAATATGTGTGTACTAACGCGCGCGACTCTCTTTCTTATTTTAGCCCTCGGCCGGATCGTCGAAAAATCGAGTACGTCGTCAAAGCGTGGCGCAACCAAGACGATGAAACCAAACGAAACATGCACCATCGAGGTTGTCGAGGAAGCAACCGGCAGGCCGCTGGAGCCCAGCAAGAACGCCACCAAGTTTATCAGCCAATGCGGAGCCGTTGTTAGAGACAACGTCTCGATCACCTTCCAGGAGTGGAATGAGCCAAAGAAGGCCTTGGTTTCACTTTTGTCGATAAGAGAACAAAAAAAGATTGCTTCAACAAGCTTATGGAACATTTCGTTCTACCTCCGGAATACCGCAAATACGATGAGGAGGGTAACAAGATTCAGGAAAACAAGGAGAGGTGCAAGCTAGTCAAACAGTTCGCTCTTTCTAAGATGTCCAACGCATTCCGGAAATATAAGCAAAATCTAGCCCATGACTTTGTCAAGCAGGGCAAGACCGGATTTCAAAGGACAATATGAGAAACTGCAACATGATTGGCCAGAATTTGTGAAGCAAAAGAAATCAGAGCAGTTCCTTGAAATGTCGAAAAAAATAAGAAGAATGCGGCCAAGAAGGAGTACAATCATATTATGGGGCCAGGAGGGTATCGCTTTTGGCAGCCTAGGTGGGAGAAGATGGAGAGCGAGCTGAGGGCGCGAGGAATCCGTCCAGTACGAGGGATGGGACCCAAGGGCCAAAAGCTGGTGGTACGGGCATGGGGGATCGCTGAACCCGAGACAGGGGAGTGTGTTTATCAGGGCAAAATAATTACACCCACCCAAAAGCTTATTGAGGCAATGAGGGAAGCTCAAGAGGGGAGGATCAAGTTCAACAGAGAGAACGACGCCCTGACAAAAGCCCTCGGGAATCCTGAACACGGAGGACGTGTACGAGGCATGGGGCCCATTCCGTGGAAAGTAGGGTTCCCCAGAACGATGACCCGTACGGTTACAGAAGCCGTAAGAGAAAGATGGATCGGGATGCAGATGTTGTGGCGAAGTTGGTAACGGAAATGGATGTGATGAAGAAAACCGTGAGTGTACTAGTCGCCGAAAGAGATGCAGCTCGGGAGCATGAAGATCATCCAATGGATCTCGGAAGCCAGCAGCTGAGAAGAAGCAGCGTGGCTTCCACGGAGGCCTCACCGGCTGGTGCACCGACGATCGAAATTACTGCACCGGAGCCTCTGGTGGTCGAAATTACTGCACCGGAGCCTCCTCGCTACCCCGTGGACGATATAAAGGAGATGAAAGCATGTCTTCTGTATTATCCTATCGGGAACATGTCCATGAAGGTAGCCATCGGCAGTGCTTTACCACCTGGAGCACTCCACCACAACAACCCCATTCAAGATGGCTATGCTCGTGTGACGGTGGAGGAGATAGTCCAAGGGTTTGAGGACCTGGACATTGACATTGCTACACCTGAAGGGGTGAAAAGACTTGGAGATGTCAAGCGCCAGTTCATTCTATGGCAGAAGAAATTTATCAAGTTTCCAGGCGAGGCGCCAACAAGTCCACCCTCTACGGTGGTGGTGGTGGTGGCGGTGGCGGTGGCGGTGGCGGTGGCGGCGGTGGTGGTGGTGCTTCACCCTCCTTCACGTCAGCCGACGCCGCCCCCAATTCACCTCCGGCGGTAAGCACGCCGCCCCCAGTCCTCGTCCGGCGGGTGATCAGCAGACACCGCCCCCAATCCACCTCCGCGAAGAAGCAGTCCTGGGTTATTAACCCGGACCCTTATGTACCTAGAACCACAAAGATACCAGAGCCATCACTGAAGCCTCTCATCCCGAGGCCTTGGGAACTTAGTGTCGAGGAAAAGCGGCCGTGGCTGCTCAGCATGAGAAATGGAAGGAGGAGTGCAAGAAGAAAAGAGAGGGCGAGCCCAAGCCGTATTTTCTGACAAGCAAAGAGTGGGCTAAGTCATTTTTGAACACACCGTCCCAAGCCGCGAAGAATCTGCCTGACGACTATTTACGTGAACTTCGTAGGCAAGCACTCGCGTTCAAGAGGAACCAAGAGTTGGCGGAGAAGAAAGCCTTGGAGGACGAGGCCGAGACAAAATTAGAAAGGGGGAAAGAAGTTGCCCAGCTCGGGGAACAAAGTAAACAATCGATCGCCCCGCTCATAGTGCAAGCCGATCCGGATGCCCCGATATCATAGCAGCTGCGGCAGCACATGGATTGACTGTAACGAGTGCCAGAGAACAAGCGGCCGACTTAGGTATCACTCTTCGTGCAATGCTAGGCCTTGATGAGGCGCCAATGAAGGACGTAGTATTTACATATGTGAAGAATGGCCCTCTCGTCGAGCCTGCGCAGGAAGAGGATCTACCTCGACAAATGAAAGGTCTGCTAAATTGGTACAAGGGTTACATAAAACATAAAACGCCAAAGACTATATCTATGCGGAAGTTAGATATGAGCATCACTTCAAACATTACTGGGTACAAATTCATCTGAGTGAATTGTTCCAGCTGTTCAATCACGCACTCGACAAATCTATCATCAGTTGCTACGTTCCGTAAGTGATTTATTAATTTCTACCCCATCTCGTTCATTGCCCGCACTATATATATATATTGTCCTAACTATCTTGTTGTGCTATTATGCAGAATGAAGAAGCGGGAAATGCGAATAAGGAACATCCATGATGTTGGGTTCATTGACCCACACATCGTTAATTCACATGTGTTAGAACACCACCCCGCCGACGTGGAGGATGACCTGTGGCGGTTTATTAGAAAACAGCAATAAAAGTGATATTCTATTTCCTTACCATTTTGGGTGAGTGTTTCTGTCTTGAGCACATTCTCTTTTGTTTACTCCATGCATGGTATGTGGCTAATCGATGAGTTATGCATGACTGTGCATGTATCGTGTCCGCAGGTTCCACTGGATTCTTATGGTAATTCAAGTTCAGACCTCCTCAGTCACGACTCTCTGAATATGGATCCGGCTTTGGGCCGACATGAGAAAAATGATGCAAAAGTAATTATTTTCATTCATTTGCGCTCTATATCGATCGGCCTATTTCGTTCATCATTTCCTAATATCAAGTAACTAATAACTCTCTTGTTTATTTAATTTTCTTTGCCTCGTAGGGTTTGGAGACGGTTCGTAGATACCAAGGTCGGTGAATTCAAAAAAGAGCTACATTTTAAAATGGCAAAGGCTGCGACTGGGGATATTCAGCCACCGGGGACCAATCTATGTGGATACTATGTTTGTGAGAGGATCCGGAGATACTGCAATGAGCGGGACCAGAAGTGTGAGAACAACATCCCGAGGAATAACCTCCGGAAGACGCTTAGTCCAGAAGCTCGCTTCCGACCACTTCAAGAGGAACTAGCTGGATGGTTGGCGAGGGAAGTCATCGATCCTAGAGGAGAACACCATTACGATGACGTAGAACTTTATATGCACCAGAATTTGTAACTAACTTGTTCAAAATTGTATATGGTCATCCGATATTGAATATATATTGTATATGGTCATCCGATATTGAATATATATTGTATATTCCTCTTGAATTCTTTTTGGTTCTAATTTCAAATTTGTTTGAAATTGTACATTCATATGCATGTATGTAGTACCGTAGAATATGTGAAACTCCTTCAAAATTAAAACCCAAAAGAAATAAAATAATACAAATTAAAAGAAACCAGATTTAGGGGGAGGGGGCTAAACCTAAACCCTGCGGAGGCCTTTAGTCGCGATTAAGAACCGCGACTAAAGGTCCTCCGCCCTCGGCGCCGCCCACGTGGACGGGCCTTTAGTCTCGTAGGAACCGCGACTAAAGGGGGGGCGCTTTGGTCGCGGTTGCGCAACCGCGACTAATGGCAGTTGCGAACCGCGACCAAAGCCCCTTTTTCCACCAGTGTGGCCAAACAAAAAGTCAATGTTCTTTTTCAAATAAGGTGCTTTATTTAATGGGAAATTGGCTAGCTTATGCAAAAAAAAATATAATAAGTTCATAATAAGGTCATGATCGAAAGCCGAGATCGATGGAAGAGCAATGGTGATCGGATCTTGGTGGTGAGGTGGAATTGGCTTGGTGCTTCGCGACTTCAAACAGCGACTTGTATGTGGGGCGACGACTGCACAGAGAAGTTCAGAGTTCTATCTTTCAGGGTGTAAAACCAAGGTCTGGCCTTAATTGGTTGTGCGGTTGTGACTGACAATGTTTTTGTTGAAGGCATTGTTTTGAGAGTGAGGACTTTCTTCAGGGTGAAAATCTAAGATCTATGATCGGGCGACGGCAGCGTTTGTGCACTGTTTCCTTCTTGGAGGCGTCGCTTATAGAGAAGCAGATCTTCTATGTTGTCTTACTGGTGTCAGTGTTGTTGTTTCAAGTTTTCGATCTCTGTAGTGGGAATTTTTTTTTGTATTTTTTCTCTTTTTTTTGGTTGTGTGCATCCTTTATGCCATTAGGGCATGATGTTGTAGAGGCTGGGTATAATTGGTATCTCCACGATATTAATATATGCTCTTTATTAAAGAAATGAACCTATGAGCCAAAACACCATGTCCAAAAATATGCAACAAATAACGAACAATAGCCAATTGTTCTGTGGAGCTTCCAAAGAAAACAAAAGCTGTGTTAAATCTTCATGCAGCAATGCAGCCCCTGAACTTATAGCTCAAAATTACGTTTACATGTTATTCTCTTGTTACATTGTTTGCTAAGAAGACCTGCAATGACATGAACACTTGACATGCATATCTAAATATATTCACAAGATGATTTTCGATTTTAGAGTGACATTAGCATGCAAAAATTATCATGTATCGGGTAACATAAACCACTAACTCGATCTAGAGATACCCCACATTCGCTGCTCATCAATTGTACCTGTTTTTGTAGATGAATATAGAATTTGGATAAAATCTGGGACATCAAACTTAAGAATTTTAAGATGTGAAGACTAAGATACTATGTGGAGATACATTTTAAAGCAAATTAAAAAGAGGACATAGCAGGTCCTGCAACAAATTTCATTACAAGATTATTCATTTACCCTCTTATGCACTCCAAAAAGCCAAGACCAATGGCTATAGTGATATAATTCATCATAAAGCCCCAGCGCCTTTAATGATTCATGTTTCCTATTTATCAGAGTGCACTCTGCCCTTAAACATATCTCAAAAATATGTTGTCAGTATGCTGCATCAGAAGGCCTTATCCTTTCTGCAAACATAAATTTCTCAGTGTGACTCAGTGTGACTAAGCAAATTAAGGGATGGAGTATATATATATAATTGACAGTTAGGTAGAAGTAACTACATATAATTGTCAAGTGTGAAAAATCGTATATAACTTTAGCCCTGCTTAGACATTAAATAATTTGTCTGTTCGACAACAGGTATATTATTACTTATGAGTTTGCTCCAAATGACAAAAGAAATAAGATACAAATTTACCTCGTGGATCATAGAAACTCATGTACGGAATGAAAGCACATAGCCTTTCTCTCTTCCATATCTTCTTGCAGCGTAATGACTTGAGATTAATCTCGTAGATACCAAGATCCATGATCACGAAAAGTATATCGCTGCCCTCCACCAATCCAATCAGTCTAAGTGTTTGCTTGGGATTTTGAATGGGGAGAACATCTTTAAGATTGATGACTCGACGTTGAGTCCATGTTGCGGCTCCGTCCGAACCAATCGTCCCTGACCACAAGTTGAGGGTTAACCCCTCTTGATGTGCAAATCCCAAACTGCCATCCTCCATCGCCGTGAGGATAGCTGCACTGTGAGTGGAAACCCCAACCATGGACGCGTCAAGCAGCGATAAGCAATTGGAGTCCAAGTCGTACTTGAGAATTTTGAGAATATCCCAGTTGTACCAAAGCATGAAGTATAGTGCGCCATCAACGAGAACGGGAGGCCTTGGTTCGATGACTGCATATTGGGTCTCAAGATCCACGCGAGAGCACTTATCGCTCCACTCACCCACCTCCGCCGAGGATACGCACGCGCTTGCAACACAACCACCATGGCTCATGTCAACTCTGAGCAAGGCGATTCGGAAGGGGCCCTCATGACACGCGCGGTGGTCGCAGCCCGCCACGGCACATAGCACCGTGGCCACGTATCCGTTGTAGCGGTAGCCTTCGGACACGCATAGCTCTCTACGGGCATGGCGGCCTGTCATTGGGTCCCAAACTACAAGCTCCATGGGTGCCACACCCGTATCCAAAAGGAGGACGCGGCCATGACGGCAGTCCAGCACATCGGATGTCCTGTCGGGATTGCTGTGTGCGCCGAACTTCGTGGTTGGGACAAAGCTCGGCACTACCGATCCGGAGAACGGAGGACGTGAATAAACGAACCCGAGCATTGGGGGAGCGTCATGGAACTGACGGTACCGGCTGTTGAAGCTAGTGCCGGAGAGGAGGGAGAGCCAGAGCTTGCTGGCGAGGGAGGCGCGCACCAGACACGCGGGCTCGTTGGGCGGGAGGCGGAGGAAGATCTCCTCGAGAAGCTCGTCCGGCAGGGTCGGTGGCGGCGGCGGCATGGTCGGTAGGCTTTTGGGCGAGGGAAAGTTTGAGCTGGTGTGTACTGCGGCCGTGCTGCCTCACAGTTCGGTTCAACCATCAGGTGTCCTTTTATTTGGGGGTGTACCACAAACACGATCAGGGTCGGAATCAAACCGTACAACGTTATTATAGGATCGACGGGCGCATACTTATTATGTTAACAGCTACGTTATTCAGGAGTAGGACTGCGACGTGACGTGCATGGTGTGATGGATCAAGCGGCGGTGGCGGCGATCTTCATGCCGGACTGGCAGTGTCCGGGAACGCTGCAGATGAAGTAGTTGGTGCCGCGGGCGAGCGTGACGCGGTCGGCGCCAGACTTGTACACCCTTGCGCCGCTCGCCGGCTTGGCGCAGGCCTTGTACCCCGCCGCGCTCACCGCCACCACATCGTGCGCCGTCGCGTCATACTTGAACACTGCACCCACATTCAGGTGGCATGAATCAAAACTTCGTCGCAGTCGGTTTGCAGCAACACATCATGCATTGACATAGGACGTACCTAGGACGTCGCCGGCCTTGAAGCGCTTACCGGTGGACCAGGAGTCGGTGTTGAAGGACCAGCCGCTGCTGTCGCCGACGTTGTACACCGCCGAGTCAGCAACTCTGGCGTTGAAGAGCACGCAGACGAGCAGGAGCGCGACGACCACGGTAACTGCACTGCCTCTTCCCTGCGCCATTGCTAGCAGCTAGTGATCACTGATCTTGAGTCTGAAGCACGTACGAGTGGAGGCAGAGAGCAGATATGGTCAGCGATGTGTGATGGTGCGATGGTGGTCAGCGATGGACAGACAGGAGCGGTTTTATAGGCTCGCCGGAGTGGAGGCCCGAATGCATTGGAGGAAAAAATTGGAATACCGGCTGGAGTGCTGTATTTTTCTTGTCTAAACGTAGAGGGTAGTAGAATGGGGTTGGCCAACGACCCACAGCAATGGAGGGGCGGCCATTATTTTCTTTTGGAACTTGGGACATCGGCGACCGACCGCGGCAAGTCCTACATATACATGGGTAGACTTTCGGTTGTTTTTCTTTTCACCAACACTCGAAAAAAATAGACCAATAAGATTGTTTCCCTCCTTCCACCACTTCTGTCATTCCCTTTATTAATTTCGAACGGGAATCTGCAGGTCTCTTCTTCCATGTCCCTATCTACATCTCCCGTGAAAAAACCCTAATATGTAGTACTGTACCTGCAAATAACCAATACGAAGAGGAAAATTAGTCCTTACTCCCCTAGAAACTAACGTATTTACACTGGATTTACATGTGATTTACGGAAAAACTGATGTATTTACAATGGTATCTTACGGGAAAACTCATGTTTTATAGTGGATTTACATGAGATTGACGAAAAAAATTCATGTATTTACAGCGCGGGAAAACTCATGATTTGTGGTTTTACAGTGGTTCATACAGTGGTATTTATGAAAAAATCCATGTATTTTCATTTGTATTTACAGTAGAACTTACAATGGTATTTACGAGAAAACTCATGTATTTACGTTAGAACTGACAGTGGAATTTACAAAAAAAAAATGATGTATTTACAGTGGTTTTATAGTGGTACATGCAGTGGTACTTATGGAGAAAAACTCATGTATTTTCATTTGTATTTGCAGTAGCACTTACAGTGGTATTTACAAAAAAAACCTCATGTATTTAGTTGTATTTACGAATAAAACTCATGTAAATACCATAGTAAAAAAATGAACATTTCTTTAACAGCAGCGACTCATAATCAAAATGACTTCCCTATGGTTTGGAGTTGCAAAAATAACATTTCATTAAAATTTGAAAAAAAAGAGAAAAGGTCTGGAGACACGCCATGCAAAATCACTGAATCATCATTCATTAAGCAAAACTTCCATACATGAATATGGCAACATGGGAGGTTACAGTGATGCGAGTCACGCATATTAAATTCTTGCAAAATGAACAACATGGAGAAAGTCTTTATTCTTGTCCTAGTGCTACTGATCTGTGCTTGCTTAGCCTGAACAGAGAAGAACGGTCCAGCCCAAACCTCATGGCACCAAACGGAAAAGAAACTAGAGACTGACCGAACGCACAAAGAATTTGATTGTTGCCGAATTGAAAAACACTCGGTTGTTAAATAGCAAAAGTGTAAATATATGCAGAAAAGTGGAGTATAACTGGAGTGGGCTGCGCACCGTACCATACGATAATCAATCTCTCTCAAACATCACAATCGATACTTTACATTGGATATTGTATACATATTTGGCCAGTGAACCAAAACAAACGTTGCCGAACCTGTAGTGCGCGTCTAAACATTTTAATCATCGAAAATGCATTTGAAAAAAATTCAAGTACCCATAGGTGAAACCTCATATAAATACACATGAGGAAAAACAATGCCTACAACATCAAAACGAATGAGCAAATAATGTATATGTGCATATGATAAGGTCTTATGGGCATCTTTTCTCATCGGATGGAGCCAGAGTATAATCATTGACCATTGCAACGAAAAACTACCAAAAATGAATATCAAGAGCATGAATCATAATTATATACTGGAAACACAAATCCCTAGGATCAACCGTTGCAACGAAAAAGAACCAAAATGAACATCAAGTAGAGCTAACTCAAGAATGACATGCCCCATATTAAGACACACGGAGGAAAAAAAACTAAATCAATAAGACCAAATCAAATGTGTAAGTAATGCGCATGGATATATGACAATGCCTTATGGGTGGCCTTTTCCATTAGATAGTGACATCGTATAATCACTCGATGAATCGGAGCATCATACTTACATATGGGACACACAAAGCCTCGGAATAGTTCAAGCAAAGTCAAATAGGGTTGTGGATATGCTAACTAGATATACCACAACAGGGTCTCAATTTTGGCAATCCCGAATGGCCCACAAATGATGGTGGGGCCTATGATCCGACCGGACAGCCTATTTGCTAGAGAATCAAGATGGAGGAGTCTAGCCCGGAGCCCAGTACGTCGGATCCATAAGACATAGATGGTAGATCGGATCCTTCACGTTCAAGGCAAGATAATGTAGCATGTATTATACTTAGCCGTACCAGGTGGATCGCTTTATAAGACATATCTTGTGAGCCCTAGAGGCAGGTGCAACACAACTTATTGTAATCTCACACTTGTTGCCTGATAATTTCAGACAAGTAGCAGTACGGCCTCGCCATCATCATGAGGTTTCCTAAGCTAGGTAAATCGTGTGTCCCCCTCTCTCTCTCCTCCATGAGGCACCCCTCACCGGAGCACCATCGATACACAACGACAAATAGGATGCATTAGATTTGTATTTGCGCATGTCACAAAGCTCGCCTCAAAAGTTTAATCATTGACCATTGCAATGAAAAGAACCAAAATGAACATCATCGACACCAAACGGTGCCACAAATTTTTTAATCATTGACATTCTAAAAAGGGCAAAACTAAACAAAAAATGATGTGTATTTGTGCCTCATATACGACTAGATACGATTGTGGTTTGCGATTGTTTGCTTCAAATGGTTTGAATGCCACTATATTTAAATGAAAAAACAAAGAATTAGCAATCAAACATGTGACATCTTGAGTAAATCGCAAAAACATGAAGCATATGGTTTCACTAAACATTAGCATAATACTAAAACAAATTATATATACTAGTATGCGATGCAAACGTTAGGCTGCACACTGTGACACGAAACATCAAGTGAACTGATTGAAGAATCGCCTATGTCTGTTCGGTTTACCCCGATTCTCTCCCAAGGCCCAAATTCGACCAGGTCTAGGTCTAATTCACTCAATCATGGATTCACTTCGGCACCGCACTCTGCGAAAAAACCCTTATCGAATAACTAAAATGGGATACCGACAAATGTAAACCGAAGTAATCAAACGGCAGGAAATGCATAATTAATTACATAGAAATCCACCATGCATGGTTCATCATCTTGTTCCTTCATGTCACCGTCGGCCTATGGCCTTAACTATCTCCGCCGCAAACCGCTGAAAATTCATCAAGGGGTGGTTTCGAGAGAGACTAGAAGGGTGGGGAGTGTGGTTGCACGAGACATGGAGACGATCTCTAAAGGGTAGGATCAGCGGTGGTGGGACACACCATCGAGCGAGCAGTCTAAGAGGTTAGATCCAGTTAGAAAGTCAAGTTCGATCCCCGACACGCTAATATATGCCTACGTTCACCTACCACGACATTAATAAATGATAGACATTTTTCCTCCTACCGCGGTGTAATTTACTGCAGGTATGGGATCTACAACGGCGGAAATGTATGTGTTGGTTGTCTTTGCCTCCGGGAATGCTTATCCGCGGCCAATTTTTTTTTTTTTTTTGCATGCGACTACGGCTTGTACCGTCCGGAAAATTCGCCGGATGAGGGGGCTTTACCTCCACAGTAAACCTAGCCGTGACCACCCCTCATGGAACTAGCATTATCAAGGAAACGACACGTAGGACGCGAGCCGTCATTCTTACTAGTGGTGGGGCCCACGTGTAAATATAACGGTCACACTACTGAAGCGAGGTAGAACCGACGTGTAAGAAAAGGACTTAGAAGTTAGAACGTCAAATCAAGGTGGGACCAACATGTAAGAAAACGAGCCAATCGGACGGAAATTTAGCTAGACCAACCGGTAGCCAGCGTCGCATCCATCCGGTGGCATAGACAAAACGACTTTGCGAAAGTTAGTGGCATCCATCCAATTCACCAAATCACGGTGGTAATACCATAACATTCGTGAGGATTAGAAACACAGTCATAAAAAAACCCATATAAAATACTCTTGTGTTATACCGTGGAAGAAATTGTTGCCGCTGGGAGAGTCTATCACTGTTTTCCTCAAAAATAAAATCATGTAAGATCATGAAGCGGCGCCAACCTCTTTATTTGCGAAAATTTTGTCTATCTACTAATATAAGTATCAACGGTATTACAAACAGCTTAAAAGTAATAAAAAAATACAAATGAAACTTTGACCACCTAGCGACTTTTCGTAGAAAAAATATGACCTGAATATAACAATATGATATCATGCTTTCTTACATCCTCGTTGGGAGAAAAATTGTACCTGGCAAGATAAGTTGAATGAATCCCGTGAGATTGGAAGCACATAACTAGTAGAATTAGAAATCTCTTCAATAGCGATTTCTCGCTTCCATCGTCCAAGGAGTAGCAAATCTCGTTGAACACCATGACGTGATCCATCGATATGGTCATAATGATGTCGATCGTGCCCTCCGCCATTAGCGATGGCACTAAGGCTGGTCATAGTGGAGAGTAATTTAGATTAGTAACATGCATATGTTACTAGTTTATGTTAGTACATCCATAGTGGATATTAACTATATGGTTTCATGCCCTCTGTTATTTATTATATTGTAGTGTGATGTTATGGTAACATAGCTAGTTACCACCTCACTCTTTTTATTTATTTATTATTATACCATATCATCAAATTTTAAAATGTATGATGTTACTACCAGGTTACTCCCATTACGAATTATGAGTAGTCTAAGATAATCAACCCCTCTTTATGCATCTTTGGCTTGATGAGCGCGGAAAGCGACCCGGCCCCAAAGTCAGCCTGATGCAGCCTGAATCTCAGCCAGCTGGCCAACAAATATCCTTGCGATTACGAACAATAGCTAATTAAAGTACTAAACATATTAGACAAATAATTTCAATTTGTACTCTTTAGGGATGATGAATGGCACATTCAAGTGACTTTTGCCTCTGCGCTGCCCCCACGCGCGATCTCCGTTGCTACAGGATCCATCTTCGCACCGAGTTCCGCTTCACATCTACCTTTCAAGGTGTGCCGGCGACGCAGACACTTCGTTTTCAGCCACCAGAGCATGCACAAAAGAGGACATGGACCAGAAGGGAGGACGATGGTGGCTAGGCATGCATGAACGGTTTAAGTTAAGTGCCTGGAGAGTCCACGGCGGTGGATGACGGAATAGTGGCGGCGGGAGGAGCTTAGTATGTGAGTAGAGAAGCGAGCGACAAATTATGGGAAATGGCACAAAAATGGGGTGTAAAAACCTCAAACCTCGGACGTGAGTTGTCTTTCTTACTGGTGGTGGGGCCCGCATATACGTATAATGTTCACATTCCACATATAAGAAAATGAGCCAGAACGTCGAAGTGAAGTGGGACCCTCAGTAAGAAAACAAGTCAAAAAGACGCCAAGTTAGCCAGACCAAACGGTAGCCGGCGTCACATCCATCTGGTGGCATAGACACAGCGATTTCCCCAAAGCTTTGATCTGCTTAGTTAACCGTGATTTTCATTTTGGATTGACGGAAGTTACTTCAATGCAATTGAGATCTTGTCCTAAACTATCTTTCAAATGTTTGCAAGGTAAATAATTAAAATTAAATGTGTTGTTGCTAAGTAATTTTTACACTTACTTTATATGCATTGTTCTTTTAGGGCACTTTGTACATGTGCCCGGAAAGCTATATAGCTATTAGGGCAACTTTGATATGTCCCTCATATCTATACACGTATTAGGGTACATAGATATGTGCTCTCATAGATATATCTTTTAGGGCACTTTGAACATGTGCCCTTATAGGTATGTCCTGTTAGGACACTTTGAACATATGCCTTTATAGATATGTCCTGTTAAGGGCACCCCAAATTGAAACATTTATAGATATGTCCAGTTAAGGACACTTTGAACATATGCGATGGCGCCGACGAGGAGGAGGGTTCAGAGGCGCAGGGCCCAGATCTGGGTCCTGCTTGGGCCCGATCTGGGTTTCGGGCCGGGTGGTTGTGGGCCTGAGCGCAGGCCACTTCTTCTGGAGCCCGGAGGGTCGGTGGTGCCAGCTGCTGTTCGTGTCTGGCTGGAGGTGGAGCTCGGAGCGTGCCCTTCTTGGCCATGCCGGGAGCTGGAGCACCATGGTGAGGCTACGATGAGAGAGTGCCGTGGCAGCAGCGGTGTGAACAACAAGATCAGCGGCCCCAATCCGGCGGGCAGCGTGTGCGGTGTGCGGTATCGGACGAAAGTCTATCCCGCTTTGCCGGTGCCGGCAGCGACGGCGCCCGTGGGTGTCGTTTCCCTCCTTGGAGGCGCCGCTGAGGTATGCCGACACTTCCCTGCTCCCACATGGGTTTGGTGCTGTCTCAGGGCGAAAGCCTAGGTTCGGTTGGAACCGACGCATTGGCGGCATTTCGATGTCGTTCCTCTATTGGGAGCCTTGCGGTTGGAGACACGGCTTGTTGATTCTCTTTGCGTTCCTCCGGTGTCTGTCACTGTCCAAGGTTGATCTTCCGGGGCGCTATGTACGACGTCGTCGGAGAGTCCAAGACGACGCCTTTTTTGGAGGCCGACCTAGTCCCGCCATCTTCTCCTTTGATGGTGGGTCGACAAAGGAGAGTTCTCTTGCATGTGTTGATCTCCGGAGGTATCCGGTGTGGAGCGAGACGCGGCTTTGAGGATCATCGTTGGATAGGTTCTTTGTACTGTAGTTGTAACTTTGGTGTTGGCTGGTCTTCGGATTAGCCAGTGTGGAGTTCGTTCTGCACTCGTTGTTCGCAGCGAGTTGTAGTCGTCTTATACTAAAATTCTGCCTTCTATAAAGATATGGTACGCTTTTGGCGTACTCTAAAAAAAAGTGCCCCTAAGAATGTGCCTCGAAATCACTACCGTGTTGTAGTGTCATGGTGGCAATGTCATAATATTCGTGAGAACTAGGGCGCAGTGATAGAAAACCCGAATAAAATACACTTGTGTGATATCGTGAAAGAAATTGCTGCCGGGAGAGTCTGTCAATGTTCTTTTCAAAAGGAAAATCATGTGATATCATGAAGCGGCCACAACCTCTTTATTTGATCTGTACTTGTCGACTTTTCGTAACTAGATGACCACAATATAACTGTATGATATCATGCTTTCTTACATCTTGGATGGGAGAAAAATTGTATCGTCCAAGGAATAGCAAATCTTGTTGAACGCCGCGACGTGATCCTCGGATAGGGCCACAATGATGTCGACGGCGCCCTCTGCCATGGGCGATGGCACAAAGATGATCAACCCCTCTTTATGCATGTCCGGCTTGAGGAGCGCGGAAGGCGGCCCGGTGCCAAAGTCGGCCTGATGCAGCCTGAGCCCCAGCCAGCTCGCCACCTCTATGTCCGGACAGAGCACCGTGTCGACAGTAGACGTCGCCGCAACGAGCTCCTCATCGGCCGCCAACGTGCCAAAGTCCACGAACGACTGGATGTACTCCTCGTCGATGCGGGCCATGGCGTCAAGGATGGCGCCGACCACGCCGCCGTAGCTGAGGCCCAGCACGTCCTTGACCTGGAGTCTAGGGAATGCCCAAAGCACCATGTTCCCGAAGAAGTCCATGGGGACGCGAGGTTTGGCCCTGCCCCTGCAGTCCATGGCCACCCTCACCTGCGTGAACACCTCCGGGTTCAGGCACCCGCGCCGCCGTGATCCGCTTCCAGACGTGCGCGAGGAGACACTGGAACGTGCTGCAACGGGCGCCAACCCGTGATTTCAGCTCGGCGATGAACTCCGCCGTGAAGTGCACGGTGATGCTCTTGATCTTGATCTTGTCCACGGGGAGGACGGCGCGGGAGCTGCAGCGGTTAGCTTCTCGCCTGAACTCAATGGAGCCGTGGTCGAACACGGGCGCCGGCGTACTGCGAGGCACGGCGGTGGACGCACGATCAAGGAAAGGGGAAGGCGCCACAAAGTCCTTGCCCTCGCGCACAGCTCGTGACCACACGGCGTAGAAGGTGCCCATGGAGTGTCCGTCGGCGGTGTGGTGGTGGCAGGAAGAGCCAATCACGAGGCCGCCGCACATGTACCGGTTCAGCTTGATCTGCAGCAGCGCCGCGTCGACCTTCTCCTGTCGTGTCTGCAGAAACAACAGTCAGTGGTAGCTAACGCTTTCACTGAATTGTAGCAAAGCAAGGCGAAATCAAGTTACCTCAGGCGGCGTCGGATAGAGGTCGTCGGGGACGTTTGCGGCGCCGGGGAACACATCTGCCAGGTCGGTCGGCATGGTCGCCTCGATCACAAGGACGCCCTCGTTGTTGATGTGGAGAAACGGCCGGCCGTGACCGTCGACGGCGAGGCGCCCCGCGAAGTGTGGGTACAGCGCGACAGCCCTGCGTAGTCCCTCCTTGAGCGCATCGTTGGACGGTGCCGGCGCAGGGTACACGCGCACGGCCGAGACAAACTTGTCCGAGGCGGCGCGGTCGAAGACGGTCAGCGGGACCTTCTCCCCGGCGAGAGGGTGCGCGGCGGAGTAGTCCGGCTTCAGCATCATGCGGCTCGTAATCTCCATCAATTGTAGCCTCTACCTATGCTTACGCTGACCGTAAGCTGGAGTAAAGAGCGGGCTTTGTTCAGGTCAGAGTATCTACTGTATCTTGTTCAGGTCAGAGTACGTACCTTGAGGAAAACTCCCACGTTATCTTGTAGATATTAAATTATAAAACTCTACTCATCTGTCTGTTAATATAAGACACTTTAAATATTTGAAAGTAGACTACATATAAATTAAAATGAGTGAACCGAACGTATTAAAATTGACTAGATACAAAGTAAGGTGACGAATCATGGCGTAGTGCAGGTTGATGCAACAGCCAGCGCGTCCCCTGTCGTAGGCTAATATTTTTTTATTTTTTTTGAGTCGATGTCGTAGGCTAATAATTAAGTACCCATGCGGAGATCATTTCTCTTTGTTTAGATTGGGCCATTTTTCTTTGCTGTTCTTGCAGGGAGAGCAGGCAGCTAAAATATTACTCACTCAGATTATAAAAAGATATCTTAACTTTGATAAATTAAGATGTACCTACATGTTAAAATGGTTTCAGATAGATCTAAATTTTAGTGAAGTCGAGACATTTATTATAGATGAAAGGAGTATGTATTATGAGTATATGAACAATAGAAATGCATCCATGTTCATGGGTAGCAAGCACCCATGACATTCTAAAAAATATATAGTAATTTTTAAAAGGGCAAAAAAATCCAAAAAAAATTAAGAACCAAAAATTATAAAGTATTATACTCGTATAGAAATGTTTGGCTTGAAATGATTCTCATGGTATCCGGGTAGAAAAGACAAAATCAAACAAGTCCAATGTCCATGTACTATTCAGGCTATATTAGTCATAAATTTATCTTTTTCCCCCAGGATATCATGGGCATCATTTCGAGCCAAATATTTTTATACGAATATAATACTTGATCATCTTTCGTTTTCAGGGAGAATTCTGATTTTTTTCAACATTTGGAATTACCACAATTTTTGAAGTTTCTGGGGGGTATATAGCACCCTTGAGTAAAAAATTCGCGTCTACATGGACTATAACTTTTTGGACTACTATATGTTTCTATCTTTAAAAAATCATTATCTGTCCTGACTGTCCGTGAAGTGCTGCAGGTTGTTTGATTTTGGTTGTTGAAACGTAAATCTATATGTTGGGGTTGGGGTTGGGGTCGGGGGTCGGATTAGTCTTGTATTTTGTATTTTTCGGAGTTGGTGAGTTACTTTGGAGAACACATTAACCCTTGTTTTTCCGACTATTCTATGTAAAGTGGTGTTAACCCATGAAAGTTTTGTTTGGATGTGTTGAGGGAGTGGGTGATGACGAATATAAAGTCTTTAAATAATATAAAGCAGATCTGGCGATCAAGATTTACATTTCAACAACCGGGCGGCGACGCTGGCGGCAGGGACCTATCCGACCGTGTACGCGGCGGCATCAGTTTCGGGCGGCGACGGCTCGTGGCCCGGCGGTGAGGTGCTGCAGGTTCCCGGTGGTGTGCACGGTCGACGACGACAACCTGGCTCGGCCGCCTCTTATCGGAGGCGCTCCTGCAGGGCGACAGTGAGCTCCAGGCCGGCTTGGGCCTAGTTGGGCTTGGGCGGGCCGGCATTTCTAGCGGTGGCTGCACACATGCGGAGTGGTGGCGTTGGTTGCCCATGGCCGCTACGGCTGGCTAGCACCAAGGTGGTGCAGGCGGCGGCGGTCTAGGCTTCGGTGGCCATGGTGGTGCCGGTGGTGGGCGGCGCCCTTCTCCTACACCGGTGTTTCCTCTCCTCTCGACGGTATTGGCGCAAACCAGCGGCTATCATCTTTGCCCATTCATCTCCAGTCCTTCTTCGGGCAGTCTTGTGGTCATGGTGTTCGGCCGGAGCGAAGCCCGGCTAGGAGGAGTCCAAGCAGAGCATGGCGACGCTTGCGGGCGCCGTTTCCTTCTTGAAGGCGTGCTCATGGCCTTCACTGTGCCCCCTCCTATCAGATTCCAGGGGAAACCCTAAGTACGACGATCAGACCGCGCGGCGACGGCACCACGATGTCGTCATCTTTTTGAAGACGTCGTCATGGACATCAGGGGAGTGGCCGATGCGACATTTGGAGTCTGCGGGCATTGATGCGCTACTGGTGTTGGCTGCTACCCTGAGCTTGCGCTTTAGGGGCGCAATGTGCGGCATGGCGGCATTTCCTCCTTGGCGTCTTCCTCGAGTCCATCCGAACCCTGCCTCCTCCTCGCCGACTCTCTAGGCTTATGAGGGGATGTATGTTGGTCCGGTTGTCTTGGAGTCGAGAACATGCCATGGGGTGTCTTGCTTGGTTCGTGACGCAATCCTGAGGCCTTCTGCTCCTCTTATCACCACTCGTGGTGGGCAAGGCGAGTCGCTTATCATTGGGTTTGTAGAGGGTGCGTTGTCTGCCGCTTGGCGGTGTATCGTGGTGTAGCGTTGTACCGTGGAGTAGCGTTTTATCATGGAGTGGAGTTGTAGGCTTTGTGGCGTTGTTTCGGCCATCTTGGCCTTTCTTCTATATGATCGATACACCTTCAGGGTGTATTCTTGAAAAAACTCAGCAACTCCCTGATTAATATTAACTCCGCATTGCCAATATGAAGCAATTTAACTTTCTTTTCTGTTTGCTTCTCTATCATAACTCTTTACTTTGAAAAAGCATCAAATATATCAGATTTATGTTTCAAAAAGAAAGACCACACTTTTCTGGAGTAATCATCAATGATAGTAAGCATTTAATTTGCACCACCACCAGAATTCTTGTGGGAAAATCCCCATACATCAACATGCACATAATCTAAAATCCCTCGGATGATATGAACAGAAGCATTGAATTCGAAAATAATTTACCGAACGAGTTTTTCAACCAGAATTTGAATTCATTTTTTTTTTGAAAAGTTACGAGTGGTGTAGTGGTAAGGATCGTGCCTATCAAAAGGTCACGTCCTGAGTATATATTGATCAGTATAGGTCGGTTACAGTGAGATACAAAGGCACACGTCATGGGCTTATTCAGCTGTATACAACAAGAAGAAGAATCAACCTCCCTATCCTAGCTAGTTAGTAAGCTAACCGTGAAGTATACATAGTTTATCACCCTCTCTCAATCTCTACTGGCTCCATAAGGTTGATATTATGTCGACATGCCTCAAACGCAGGTAATGGAAGAGGCTTCGGGAATATATCACCTATTTGATCCTTAGTAGAAATAAACTTGATTTGAAGTTGCCTTTGGGCTATCCTTTCTCTTACAAAGTTGTAATCACTTCAATATGTTTAGTACGGGCATGAAAGACTAGATTTAATGATAAATATGTAGTTCTAATATTAACACACCACAATATAGGTACTCGACCATGTGATATACCCAATTCTCGCAGAAGAGATTCCACCCAAATAATCATAGCTGTTGCAGTTTCTACTGCCTTATACTCAGACTCGGTACTAGATCGTGACACAGTGGCTTTCTTACGCGCATTCCAGGCAATCAAGTTACCTCCATAAAAGAGAGCATATCCCCCGGTGGATCGCCCATGGTCATAATTACAGCCTAGTCTGCATCAAAGAAGGGTGTAAGTCGAAGAGTCAATCCATGTGAAACAGTAAGTCGAACATACCGAAGAATGCGCTTAACAGCTGTCCAATAAGGATCTCTAGGAGCATGCAAGAACTGACAGACTTTGTTGACATCAAAGGACAAATTTGGTCATGTGAGAGTAAGTTACTGTAAATCTCCAACGGACTACGATAGCGAGTAGCATTATCAGCAGATAGGAGAACACCATCATGTGCAGAAAGCTTGTCAACAATAGTCATCGGAGTAGAAGCTGGGGTACACTTGAACATACCAGCACGCTGAAGAAACTTCATAGCATATTTTTTCTGAGTAAGAATAAGGCCGGAAGACTGATAATGTACCTCAATACCAAGGGAATAGTGAAGATCACAAAGATCTTTGACAGCAAACTCAGTATGCATCTCACAAATCAGCTTAGCAGTATCTGATGTAGAGGAACTGATCACAATGATATCCTCAACATAAAACAGTAAAAACATAGTGAGATCAGGCCTGGTCAGAATGAATAGTGAAGTATCAGTGGTAGAAGCACGAAAATCAAGAGAGCCAAGCACAGAACTGAGGCAAGCATATCAAACGAAGCTTGCTTAACTCCATAAATAGCCTTCTGAAGCTGACACAGATGTAGCGGTCATGATGGATCCTCAAAACCTGGAGGTTGTCGCATAAACACCTCGTCCTCAAGTATACGTACGCAATCTGAATATCCAATTGCCTCATATTCCAACATGCAAGAGACAAAAAAAAAAAGCCGAACGCTAGTCCGGTTTGACAACCAGACTAAACGTGTCATCATAGTCCAGCTTATAATTCTGCCGAAATCCTTTAACAACAAGGCTTTATAGTGCTGAATAGATCCATCTGAATTTTTCTTGATTTTAAACACCCATTTTGAATTAATCACATGTATACCCGGTCGAGGAGGAGCAAGCTGCCAGGTGTTATTCTTTATCATGCCAAGTATTCAGCAAGCAGATTTCTAGTAACTAGTCTAATGAGCATCACAAAGATCTTTGGGTTTAGACGCAATATACGATCAGCCACATGAGCCATGCAGGTAACCGTCCCATCTGAATGTTGTTTCGGCTGAGAAATCCCAGTTGCGAACAGTGTAGAGACGCAAGCTGGCGAAGCAAAGACAATCTCCCTTGGTATAATAGGCCCAGTTGAATGGGCTGGCGAGGCCGCAGAGACGGAGGATGAACGGCCCGTGGATTCGAGGCCGAATTCCTAATTTCCTATACGCCGCAAAGGTCGGGCCACCGCGAGGCGTCGCACACCCCGCCGCAGTTCGTGAATCTTGTTTTTTTCCCGGGATTTGCAGTTTTTTTTTAATGGTTTTTCCGGCTTTTCTGGGTTCCTGTCTGGATTTTGGGATTTCAAAAATTGTTTGTTTTCAAAAATTGTTCATATTCAAAAATGTTCAAATGCAAAAAATGTTCAGATTCGAATATTTTGATCAGATTCGAAAACTGTTTAGATTCATAAATTGATGAGATTCAAAAAGCTGTTGGAATTCAAAAAAGGTTCAAATTTTTTTATTTTTTTTATTTTTTTGATATTTGAAAATTGTTCAAAACAATCACATTCGAAGAAATTCAAAAAATATTAAATTTTGAACAAAAAGTTTAGATGCAGAATTTGTTGAAGTTCAAAAATTGTTTAAAAATGTCCAAATCCAGAAAAAACTCAAAAGTGAACGGAAGTGGGAAAAAGGAAAGAACGATCAAAAAGCGAAGGGAACTGTGTCAGGAATCAGCTCGTCCACGATCGCTAGCTAAATGTGCCAAGCCCATTTCATTATATCACCACCCCGTCCGAGTGTGGCGCCCTATTCCCCGCTCGCATGTGTGTTGGGGAATAATGCATGCACGCAGCGGCTCGTCTCGGCTCGCCCCTGCTCGGGCGGCCCAGCTGTCCGGAACAGGTTTCTTCATCAGTTTTTTTTCCTTTTTTTATCTGAAAAAAGATTAAATTTTTAAAAATTAGATCTGAGAACCTATTTATTTTAGCAATTTTGCTAAAAAAATCTGCTCTAAAAAAATTTGTTCATAATTTTTTTGTTCAAAAATAAAATTTGTTCACAAAAAAATTACACTTTTTTTTGTTTAGAAATAAAATTTGTTCAAAAATTTTGTGCTAATTTTTTATTCATATTTTAAAAATGCTTTAAAATATTCAGAAAACCAATAGAAAATAGAAAACCGAAACATAGAACAGAGAAGAACCGAAAAAACTAGAGAAGAAACCTACACAAAACCGGATACAAAGGAAGTTAGGGGCCGCAACCCAAGTTGCCACCCATGCGTGTGGAATTTATTCCCACACGCATGCGGGCGATAAATAGGTTTCACCCGTCCAAGACGAGACAGGTTCGGGAGTCGGGCATCTGGATCCAACACAGCATGAGACGGCTCGCGTGACGAGGGCATGCAGCCGATTCACGTAGCCTTGATCAATGCCAACAGTCTCCTCGTCATGCGTCGGTAATTCCAAGCGAGCACCTCGAATGTTTCCTGCATCATGGTTAGGCAAAAGCAGAGAGGTATGTGCAATATAATCAAATTGGCCAATGTGTGGAGTAGACTGATTTGTTTTAATGTGGAGTTTGTAGTCGATAAAATGGAAACACGCCTTCATCAAACACAACGTCAGGTGAGATATATAGATAATTAGTGGGAACATGTAGGCACTTGTCTAATATTATTTATCTCTTTTGTCACAGCGCCAAATTTCTGGCTGCTCCATCCAGACAGAGCTTCCATAGTGGCCTTTAGTTTATATTGGATCTTCTCCAAGCACGTGGCATTTGCATGCCCATTCCAAGCAATTCTGATTTCCTCTTCTAGTGATTCCTCTCTTTCCCACATCATCTCATATCTTGCTGTTTTCGGGGAGCATTTTGTCACTCCTAGTTTGTTGCAACATAGCAGTATTGGACAATGATCAGATCTTGAAGAAACTATGTGCTTCAGTTCGGAATGAGGAAAAAGATCAGTCCATTCAGGGGAGGCGACTGCTCTGTCTAGTCTAACTCTAACATTTTTCTTTCCTTTCTGTTTATTGTTGTAAGTCCAAGGTAAACCTGTGAAACCCAAGTCGTGAAGGTTACAGTGTGACAGCACATTTCGGAAATTTTCCATCAAACTCTCATTCCTTTTAGATTCAGACAGATGTTCATGTTGCCACATAGCTTCGTTGAAATCTCCAATCATCACCCAAGGTTCTTTGACATCCAGTTGTATTCTTCTGAGTAGTTTCCACATCTCAACTCTATCTTGGGCTTTTGGTTCACCGTAGACACAGGTACACCTCCACATGTTTCCATTTTTCTCTGTGATTCTAACATCAATATGATGCAGGCTAAAACTGATCAAAGAGACATTGACCTCCTCAGACCAGAAAAGTACCAGACCCCCTCCCTTTCCATTCACACAAACAGGGAAGCAGTGTTTCAGACCCAGACGCGCACACAAACCTTGAATTATTCCTTTATTTTGTCTTGTTTCAGAGAGAAACACAAGACTCGGGCCAAATTTCCGCACAATGCGGATCAATTCTTGAACTGTCCGAGGTTGCCCTATACCTCGGCAGTTCCAAGCGAGGATCAACATTGATCCTGCCAGGACGGATACTCAACAGAGATCGACAACCTCAACAAAAGGCTTGATGAACTTCTTCTGAGAGAAGAGATCATGTGGCGACAGAGATCAAGAATAACCTGGCTAAAACATGGAGACCAGAACACAAAGTTTTTCCATAGGAAGGCAACTTGGCGCGCAAAAAAGAACAAAATTAGTACTCTTAAGAAGGAAGATGGTACGATAATAGAAAACCCTACAGAGCTACAGAGTATGGCAAATGAGTATTTTGACAGTATGTACACCAAAGACAACTTGGTTGTTCCAGAACTTATTGAGGAGCTCATTGTTGAGAAAGTGGACCAACAAATGAACAACAAGTTGACTGAAAATTTCAGTGATGAGGAAATCGGAAACGCCCTTTTCCAGATTGGACCTTTAAAAGCTCCTGGAGCTGATGGGTTCCCTGCGAGGTTTTTTCAAAGGAATTGGGGAATCCTCAAAGATGAAATTTTGGCTGCTGTCAGGAATTTTTTCAAAGATGGCACTATGCCAGAAGGCATCAATGAAACAATCATTGTTTTAGTTCCTAAACACAATGACCCAAAAACTTTGAAGGACTACAGACCCATTGCACTCTGTAATGTCATATATAAGATCATTGCAAAATGCATAGCAAACAGATTGAGACCTTTGTTGGATGGCCTGATTAGTGAAAATCAAAGTGCTTTCATACCGGGAAGGCTCATCACAGATAATGCTTTGATAGCATTTGAATGTTTCCACCACATACAAAGGAATCAAAAAACTGAAGGGGCTTTCTGTGCTTATAAACTTGATCTTACAAAGGCCTATGAAAGAGTTGACTGGCGTTACCTGCAAATGGTGCTAACAAAATTTGGTTTCCACCCTATTTTTGTTGGCTGGATCATGAAATGTGTTACCTCTGTCCAATACAAAATTAGGGTCAATGGAAACTTAACCTCTGGTTTCAAGCCAACTAGAAGAATTCGACAAGGAGATCCCCTCTCACCTTATTTATTTTTATTTGTTGGTGAAGGGCTGACCAAGGTGCTGCAGAGAGCCGTTTTCCTCGAGGAACTGAGGGACCTCAAAATCTATAGAAGGGCCCCTGGTATTTCCCATCTGTTGTTCGCTGATGACAGCCTCTTATTTTTTGAAGCAAATGCAACACAAGCAAGTGTCATTAAAGCGGCGACTGCAATCTTTGAAGTTGGAACCGGGCAATTAATCAATCCAAGCAAATGCTCAGTTTTATTTAATGTGAGCTGCCCAACGGAGACTCAAGAAAACATCAAAGACATTCTTGAGGTGGATCATAGCTCCTTTGAAGAGAAGTATCTTGGTCTTCCAACTCCTCAGGGAAGAATGAAAGCTGCTAGGTTCCAACCCATAAAACAAAGATTCAGAAAGAGACTATGTGATTGGTCGGAAAAGTATGCATCTATGGCTGCTAAAGAAGTGTTGATTAAATCGGTAGCTCAAGCCTTATCAGTTTTTGTAATGGGAGTTTTTAAACTCTCTGATGGCTTCCATGATGATTACTCTAAGATGATAAGAAGGTTCTGGTGGGGAGAAGAAGAAAACAAGAAAAAAGTTCATTGGGCTGCCTGGGAGGCTCTAACTGATCCAAAATGTATGGGAGGTATGGGTTTCAGGGATCCAAAATGTTTCAACCAAGCTCTCTTAGCTCGCCAAGCCTGGAGACTGCTGAAAAAGCCGGATTCCCTGTGTGCCAGACTGATGAAAGCCAGGTACTACCCAAATGGCAACCTCACCGACACTGTTTTCCATAGTAATAGCTCTTCTAGTTGGAATGGTGTTAAACATGGTATTGAACTACTCAAAAAAGGGATCATTTGGCGTGTGGGAAATGGCAAAACTATTAGAATCTGGAGAGACAATTGGATTAACAGAATGGGTAATCTGAAAATTACAGGAAAAAAGAAAAAATCCAGAATCAGAAGAGTCAACTCCCTATTTGGAAATGGTTCAAATGGCTGGAATGAGGAACTCGTTAAAGAAACATTCTGGCCACACGACGCGGAGGAAGTACTAAAGATCAGAGTCCCCTCGGAGGATTTTGAAGATACCCCTGCTTGGAAATATGAAAATAGTGGTTGTTTTACAGTAAAGAGTGCTTACAAACTTGCCCTATCTATCAAGAAAGAAACACCTACCTCATCTAGTGCCTACCCAGATGGAAAACGCTTGTTATGGAGAAACATCTGGAAAGCGGCAGTGCCCAACAAAGTTCGTATTTTTGCTTGGCGCCTGGCTGTTGATAATCTCCCAACTCAGAGAAACAAATGGCGCAGGACTCTTGAGGTGCATAACATATGTAAAATTTGTGGTGCTCAAACGGAGGACAGCTACCATGCAGCGGTTGAATGCACAAAGGCCAAAGCTTTAAGACATAAGATGAGAGAATACTGGGACCTCCCAAATGAAGAATACTTTAGAAGAACTGGGAAGGATTGGCTTATTATTCTGCTGAGTAATACAAACAGGACGATGCACCAAGCCACTCTTCTTGTCCTGTGGAGAGCTTGGCATCTAAGGGATGATATCATACATGCAAAAGGCGAAGCTACTATTGAGCAATCTGCCAGGTTCCTCCTTTCTTATGCTAATAGTTTTAATTCTAACCACCCTTCTTGTGATCACCCTCAGGATATAGACACAAAAGGGAAGAAAACTGTGGTTACTAGCAGCATCCCTGAACCGCAGAAGATAAATTCCACTTTGGATGGAAAAAAGTCATGGGAACCTCCTCCCGTGGGATGGTTAAAGGCCAATTCTGATGGCTCTTTTATCACCGAAACTATCCGAGACCACAACGGTAAAGTGATTATTGCTGCAGGCAAAATCCTTCCCCTGTGCGGAAGTGCGGTTGAAGCTGAAGCGATGGGCTTACTTCATGCTGCCCATTTGGCAAATTCTAAGACTAGCGACAAGATCATCTTTGAATTGGATTGTGCAACAGTCGTCAAAGACATGCCTTTGGGAAATGACTCACTGTCCCAGTTAAGAAGCATCTACGGTGACGTTTCCTCCATGCTAAAGAACTTTTCAGTTTGGAATTGTGTTTATGCTAATAGAGCTCAAAACATCGTTGCACATGAATGTGCAAGCTCGGTGCGAAAAATAGGTGTCGACTGTGTCTGGATTAGTTCTTTCCCAGACAATGTAACTAAAGCCATGGCTTTAGATTGTAATCGAACATCTGTTATATGATATAAAGCTCTTTTAGCCCTCAAAAAAAAAATGTAGGCACTTGTAGCCTTTGTGAAGAGAGCTATATCCGAGAAACACCTATTTATTTGGACCCGAAGTAAAATTTCCTATTGTTGTATGGACGGAGAGGAGGACAACACGTACAACAAAAAGGTGAAAGAATGTATAGTCCGACGCTGCACCAAAAAGACGCTCCAACGGAGACTACATATCGATGACACGACTATGAAGTCTATTTATAAGAAAACATGATGTGGAAAAGGCATTACTTTAGTAATGTTAATCCAGTTTCTACAATATACGATGCTTTCTTTTAGTCGTGCCATTTCGCTGATGAGTGTGAGACATGAAACTCTATGAGAAATACCGAAAAATTTGTTGAGTTTGATATACTCGCCTCCCCAGTCAGTTTGCACATGAACAATTTTTCTATTTAGAAGTCGCTCAGCATGACGTTGGAATTGGATAAACACACTGAAAAGATTATTCTTGCGTTAAGAAGATATAACCATGTAAAGCGACTATGACCATCAGTAATACGTACATCTGAATAGATTATATCAAAAGGTGCTGAAACTAAACGACTAGAAAGGGAAAATAGTAACCGGTGATTTTTACCTTGTTGGCAAGCATCACAAATGACATTTATTCTGCAAGTTTGACGAAAGAAGCTGGTGATGTAAGTGTTGCGGTCAAAACCCACCGGCGAGCAGCGACGGGCAACACAGTAGAGCCGGGAACAACTTAGGGCTGCGGCTGGCCCTGGTCCCTCCGAGCGACGGCCCGCAAAGCCTCTGGTACACACGTCCGATGCTGGTGCAGGGTGTGCCACCCTATACCTGGTCGGGAAGGTGATGGAGATGCCTCGCTTAGTTTCCTGCATGGCATACACGTAAACATTAAATACGAGCCTCGATCGGCTCTCGTTGTCTGTGAATCGGCTCAAAGAGCCGATCCAACCATGATTCGTACGAGGTGCACGAATATATGGTGGTCCTGCTTGATCAAAATAAAGCTAAAACGATCTACGACGATCTGGGGTTCTCACCGCATAATCGGATCATCCTACTCACGATTGGGCCTCGCGGCCACGCACGGTGATCGTAAGCCGATCCTAGATAGGGCCTAAAAACCAACACGAGGTTGATCCCCGGAACATCCTGTCTAGGACTAGCAAACGACACCCTACGTGCCGCTGGATCCTCCAACCCTTTGTAAGGCCTAACTATTGCAGATGTTAAACTAATCCTTGTAGAACAAGGAGCAACCGTAACGGATCGGATCTACTAAATTATGACCAAGCGGGGTGCCGCCCCCCACCTAAGATAGGTGTGAGGCGGCTAGATATGCAAGGGTTGCACTACGATAGCATATGATACGAAGAACAATGCTAACCCTAACATATCTAAGATAACTACGTTGTTCGCCATCAAAAAGGCTTCAGTACGAGCAACGCTTGAACAACATAAGCCTGTGCTGCCTAGATCGCAAGATGCGATCTAGGCAGCATGATGCTTACCGGTAGAAACCCTCGAGATGAAGGAGTTGGCGATGCGCCAGATTGATTTGTTGGTTGAACGTTGGTTGTTGTTTATTCCATAAACCCTAGATACATATTTATAGTCCAGGGGACTTTCTAATTTAGGCGTGCACCTAACCGTGCACGGGTAAAACTCTATCTAAGATGCGATCTACTATATTACAGATACATGGGCAATCTAGCCCAACTTCGCATATAAGGCCGATTCACGCATTTCTTCAGTATATAATCTTTAAACCCATCTTGATCGCGGCCCACCTCTGACTCGGTCAAATCCTGGTGATAACACATGCCCCCCTGGTTTTGATAATGATAATTTCAAAACCACTCTGTCTTCTACGAAGGGTCATGTCGTGGCAGAGCAGAACCGTTGCAGCATCCTTCATCATGATGTCCTGTCTTCTCAGCTTCGCTGCAATTGGATAGCTTTAGCATCACCTCCTTGGAAACTGCAATGGCATTAAATCTCCACCAGGCTTCTCATTATTTATCCATGCCGATCGATTAGCCCACTTCATCTCCTTCCTCTGTTCTGGCCATCGGCACCAAAAAACCCTCTCCCCCTGTAGCAATGTCTTCCTCTTCCTCCGTCTCCTCCGGCCTCTCCCTCCAATCCTTCTCCTCGAGCGAGCCGGAGTGGAACTCCGATCATGTGCCAGAGGGCGACCTGCCTCTGACCGATGGGGAAGACGACCTCAAGTTCCTCATCGAAGGGAGCTGATAGGCGAAAGCGAGGACGACCTCCATCCCTGGGTGAAACCCACCTCCTCCGACGGGAAGGGGGAAGAAGTAGAGGAAGAAGAAGAAAAGAGGAGGGCGGCCCTTCCTCCCCCGCTAAGCTTCGCCGGCAGCGATTCCGTGCTTGGGCGGACAGCGAAGACGATGATGATGACGAGGAGGAGAGGAGGAGGATGAATCTTCCTCCTCCATCGGGTACCCGCCCAAAGCGCTTCCGCTCTTGGGCGGACAGCGAGGACGATGATGATGACGAGGAGAACGAAGCTCCGGCCGAGGGCTGGGGCAGCAGCGACGAGGAACTTCCTGGGAGCAGCGCCGACGACCTCGACGACGGCGACGACGAGGACAGCGACAACTAGTAGGATAGGACTAGTAGTAGCAGTGCACTAGGCACCAGATCCCTCTTTTGAGAGCCATCGGCTCTTTCCTGTAAAGCCGCTCCTTTGAATTAATGAAAATTGTTCTTCCAATTCATCTTTCAATTAATCCAATCTTAATCCTTCCGCTTGCCACACCAAGACCGATAGCAACGTATCGGATTTTTCTTCCTTAGCCGCCCACGAAGCCGGACTCGGATATCGATTAGACCGTCAGTCAAGCACTTCTCAAATTCAGACTGTGATTTAATACCTGACCATGATATTTCGCAATCCTACAGCCGATGACTGTTCATCGGCTATTTTGAGAATCCAGTCTCCTCCTTTTTCTTGCCGTAACAGGACGGTCCAAACCCTGTAAAAGCCGACGGCTTCCCTTCCCGGCTCCTCTCCGTAGTTTTAGCAGTCTTCTTCTTCTGCAAATAGCTCACCGCTTTTCGGAGAAGATTATGATGCAGGGTCAGCCGATGCAACTCCAATCGGCTCCCAGAGATAGAGCATCTACCAAGTTAGTTGCCCCCCGAGCCTTTAATCAAGGCGAGAATATCGGCGAGGATGCATAGATCAAACAAAAAGGCTTTGACCTCAGGTAATCTGGTGATCTGAGACAGCCACCAGGAAGAGTCAGTCAAACTTGCCCCCATTGATCAGCTTTCTTCCGCTGAACGCCGATGTTGCAGATGACACACCCATAGCTTTGCATGCTGAAGTGATGTTACCGCTGAACTGGCACAAAGGGTTGTCGGCTCATTGCAGCCGAGGCTACTGAAAACCATCTTGGCGAAAATCTGAGCTTTGTTCCTTAGTTCGATGTCCTTGCATCGGCTGTATATCGTGATGCTGAAAAAAAAAAAATTTTACTGGCCGATTTTTCTATCGGCCCCCAACATTTCACTGCACATATGTCCATCTGCACATGTTCATCTGATTATATGCCCCCCGAGCCGAATCTGCCAGGTGACTGCAGATATCGGCTTTGTGGTTAGCCAAGGCACTGTATTTACACGTCAGCTCCATTAGGATTCGTGTTGACTCTCATCTGCCGACGTAACCTGCTGCCCAGCAGATCAATGTTGAACGTAAGCAGAACCTGTGGTGAAGATAATTTTGGCCGATTGCTGAAAATCGGCCTCCATATTGATCGAAACGCTCAATGAAGGTTCTGTAATGTCCCTTCATAGATTTTTGGGGCCGATCACAAGGATCAGCCTCGCCATGTTTGCTCATCACTTTGTTCTTGCTACATGGTCAGGCCAGTGGCTCTATTAAGATCTCGAAAATCTATAGCCACACGCCATCGGCCGTCCTTCTTCCCCACCGGTACGATGCTTGAGGGTGCTTCGTCTGATCCTGGAGCACCAAACTCCGCTGGAAGGATGAACACCATGTTTGTGCCAGCCGATGTTTCATCATCGGCTTTCCTTTGCTTGGGGCGCCACTCCATTTTCTGTGGTCGACCCTCTTCATCCAGGGTTCGCTGAATTTTCGCGGCGATCAGGTCGCGCCTTCCTTAGCGTGTGTATAACCTTTCGGCTTCTTCCAAACCGCGCAATCGCTGAACCCTACGCTTTTGGGAGCGGCTGAGCCCGTCAGGGCACCACCTTGGCCGGTGGTACCTGTCTTCTTCTTCTTCTCCCTCGTCTTCTGAATCCTCGATATCTTCCAAACGAGGGGACTCAGCGTTTGCTTTGTGTTGGGAGAGGCCCTAGGCGTTTGAACACGGACACGTTGGCCGCCTTCTTCTTCTGGTTGCATTCTGGGCAAACGCCGATTGTGGGCAATCGGCTCATTCCTGAATCCCAGCAGTGTCGAAGAAGGGGCAGTCCCTGCCTATCGTTGTCGTCTTGCTCCCTTGATTTTCCTTTGGCACGGCGCTCGTACTCCTCCTCATCGCGATCATGCCGACGATGTCTTCTCTTCTCTAGCCAGACGATCTCTTTCATCATCATCGCTGGATCGTCGGCGTTGGTCATACCGACTCACATACTTGTTGAGGAGGTGATCAGAGAGGGGCCGCTGATATCTTATGTTCTTCACTTCTCCCTCTGTGACGTAGCGCTTGCCATCATGACGGAGCCGATCGCGTGGAGCGGCCTCCTCTGTGTCCTTGCTACGAGAGCAGCTGCCCTCGTCTCCGTCCCTGCCCGTGGTGTCCAGGTCCTACCATGTTGATGCGAACGAGGATCCTGGCTGGCAACCTTCAGGGTAAGTGCATTCCACCATGTTAACGGCGGGAAGGGGTGTGTTCATGGCGTACTGGTTAAAAATCAGACGTCCTTGTTCTATCGCCATTTGGATCTGACGCCACACCCTGCATCGTTGGTGGCATGGGAGAGCGAGTTATGCCATTTGCGTATGGCTTTCCATTCAGCTCCTGTACCGTGGGGAATTTGAGACCTTCGGGTATCTTCAATGCTTCTCCTTGAGCAGGAGGTCGAAAATTTGCTCAGTTTTGGTCACGTCAAAATCAAACCCCTGGGCGGACCTGGTGGCTTAACCCATTTGCAGACACGGGGTTGCCCCCGAGTCCATTCAGCCACTGCTACCTCTTGATCTCCCGCAAACTTCGTCTTCTGCCTCGACCAGACTACCGCACGCTTGAATTTGTCCTGGTACAAGTCGGGTGGCGCTGTTCATATGCCGGAGTTTCTGAACCATGTTGAGGGGTAGTCTGCTTGGGAGGCCATGTCCTTGATTTGTGATGCAAGGCCCACCACTGCCAACTCGACTGCTTCTTTTTCAGTCACACAAACCGAATAACATCGGTTCCTAAGATTCCTGAAGCGCTGGATGTACGCCACAGTTTCTCCACGCTCCGACGTATTTGTGCTAGATCGGCAAGGCCGGAAGCGTCGAGTGATACCGCATGGAATGTTCTTCCAATCTTCCAAGTCCGGATCGAGTCCGGTGGCAAAGAGGTGTACCACCCAAAGCCGATCCGTGAGGGACCGTGAGAAGAACCTCACGCGTAGTGGATCCGACACCGAGGCCGTTCCTAGTTGTGCCAAATATCGGCTCACATGCTCGATGGAGCTGGAACCATCCGATCCACTGAATTTGGAGAAATCGGGAGCCGATATTTAGGTGGCAGCGGTATCAACTCGTACTCGTCGGGTACGGCTTGGAATAGCCGATTGCCCTCCTTTTCGGCACCATGCCGAACTGGTCTCTCGATGGTACTGATTTGATCCGCTGTCTGGCTGCAGGAGTTGAACTCGAAGATTCGCTGGGGTGGCATACTTAGCCAGCCATGCTTGCTTTTCCAGCTCGAGCCAACTGCAGAGCTGAGCTCGGAGGTTCGTCGGGGTGGCATATTTAGTTAGCCACGTCTGCTTCTCAAGATCTGTCGCCGACGTTCCTCCTGTTTTCCCGAAGTCCCTGATGTTGTGGCCTGGTTTGTGAGCGCCACAATCTGGCACATACGTGCACATGTACCCGTGAGGGATCTCCTTAGGCGCCTCATGCAAGAACTGGCAGTCACTAGGGTCACCACCGATCTTGTAGACGACAAATGCCGGTGAATTCGGCACTTCTGGTGCTGCCCACGCAAATGGCAACGGTGGACGGGACTGGAGTGGCAACTCTCCTTGATGCGTCCCGAGAGCTGGTCCTGACGGCGAGTACGGTGCCTCATGATTTCTGGATCACCCGAAGAGCGACACGCTCCAACGTGTTTACCAGGTTCTCGAGTGGCGGTGTAGCGAGTGAGCCACCATGTAGTTGATCTCTGCCGCAGGGACCTGGTGCGTTCTTTCGATGGGGCGAGAGGTCTATCCCATCGAGTGCACCATCAGCGTGAACCCCTTCCACCGATGCCATGTGAACGGGTTGTGGAAAGAGCCGATGAGGTCGGCTTCGAGGATTGCTTTGACCTCGTCACTTCTTCTTGAGAGCTCGTCAGATCCTCGTACGTGACTGGAGTGCCGTCCGCCATCTCAGATGTAGATGGCGATGTGGTTGATGAAGAAGCTTGTCCCACCGGGCGTGCCAGAATGTGTTGCGGTCAAAACCCACCGGCGAGCAGCGACGGGCAACACAGTAGAGCCGGCACTAGTAGGAAAAGCCTCATCAGTGGCGCACCAAAAATGGATTCTGTGGCGCATGGGAGCTGCGCCACGTAAACGTCGCCACAAAAATAAGGTTTCGTGGCGCACCTGCCCATGCGCCACAGAATTAGGTTTCTGTGGCGCACTTGTTCTTAGGTGCGCCACAGAAAAGAGTGCGCCATAGAATTGGTTTTTAGTGCGCCACAGAATTTGCTTGTATTATACACGATTTTGTGCTGCCTGCTATACACATGCAGTTTATAGACAGCAATACAGATACACATGTTATATACAACAACATTCAGATATAATATAAATATCATGTACATTGCACAGATATAACATAGACATCATCATCACATTACTTAGAGCCCGATCGAGATACATATATAGTGGCAAGTGTCAAATGTTTTGCATACAACTCTTAATTCATACAAAATTCACAATTTCGAGATACAAAGTAGTCTTCATCCGGTTCCTCCTTTGCTCCGTCATCTCTACCCACCAGGCTCGCTTGCATCGGGGTCGTTCATCCAGTTCCTACTATGATGAAAATGGAAGAAAGTGAGACCAACAAGTCCGATGCACAAGAGAAATGGAATAAATGCCTCATACATTGTTGGTCAACACAAATATTAACATTCAGGGACGGTGTAAGTGAGACCAAGTCCGATGCACAAGAGATCGATATTTGCGCTATCTTACCAGGCTCACTTACGCCGCCCCCGAGTGTACGGTGACCAAACATTTTAATCATTGGCATTTTAAAAATCTCAAAGCAAATGGAATGACAAAATGGAATAAGTGCCTCATACATTGTTGGTCAACACAAATATTAACATTTAGAGATGGCGTAAGTGAGACCAAGTCCGATGCACAAGAGATTGATATTTGTGCTATCTTACCAGGCTCACTTACGCCACCCCCAAGTGTACGGTGACCAAACATTTTAATCATCGGCATTTTGAAAATCTCAAAGCAAATGGAATGACAAAATGGAATAAGTGCCTCATACATTGTTGGTCAACACAAATATTAACATTTAGGGATGCGAGGCCAGGTAGGATGCACAAGAGATTGATATTTGTGCTATCTTACCAGGCTCACTTACGCCACCCCCGAGTGTACGGTGACCAAACATTTTAATCATCGGCATTTTGAAAATCTCAAAGCAAATGGAATGACAAAATAGAATATGTGCCTCATACATTGTTGGTCAACACAAATACTATGGTCAGAAACCATAGTTGCAGTATACACCGCCGTATACTTTGGAAGGCCCCCTTCCCCGGTCGGCGTTCCGTCAACGGGTGCTTGACGACACAACAACGCCGATCTGCATCTCCGGCGCAGAACCACGCCAGTCCTATCAGTGAACGAGTCCTTGATGCAAAGACCGTGCCGGCCTGCCCAGCATTAAAGCGCTTCAAGCCGTGTGTCCCGCGCTGTGTCGCCTTTGCCGGTGAACCAATAGGCTGATCGTTGGAATAGGAAACCGATGACAGCCGGTCGCAAGATTAAATTGCGATCGGCCGTCATCGGCTTCCTTATTCCAACGATTAGTCTATTTCACCGGGCAAAAAGGCGAAGAGTGCAGGGCGCGTGATCGACACGGCCTGAAGCGCGACAACGGGGTCGGCATGATGCTAGGGAGGCTGGCACCGTCTTGGCATTAAGGACTCGTTCACGTACTGGACGGCGAGAGAAGAAAAGTGGTGCTGCGCCGGAGAGGCATGTCGGCGTTGTTGTCTCGTCAAGGACTCGTTCACGGAACGGCGGCCAGGGAAAGGGGGCTCGTCTACAAAGTATATTGCGGCGTATAGGTGACCAAACATTCTAATCATCGGCACTAAAATGGAAGAAAGAGCCAAGTGGTATCTCAACTAGATATCATATGCCTCATACTTTGTTGGTCGAAAGAAATATTAACATTCAGGGATGGGGTCAGCGAGGCCGGGTAGGATGCACAAGAGATTGATATTTGTGCCATCGCACAGGCAGTGGCCCCACCCCGAGTGTACAAGTGACCAAACAATTTAATCATCGGCACTAGAATGGAAGAAAGGCCAATGCAATTAAGAAGTAGCTAGTATGAACTAAATGGAATGCCTCATACTTTGTTGGTCGAAACAAATATGAACATCCCGGGATGGCGTTAGTGAGGCCAGGTAGGATCCACAAGAGATTGATATTTGTGCCATCACACCAGGCTCACTAGCGACACCCCGGAGTGTACAGTTGACCGAACATTCTAATCATCGGCACTAAAATGGAAGAAAGAGCCAAGTGGTATCAACTAAATGGAATGCCTCATACTTTGTTGGTCGAAACAAATATTAACATCCAGGGATGGAGTAAGTGAGGCCAGGTAGGATGCACAAGATATTGATATTTGTGCCATCACACCAAGCCTCACTTGCTCCACCCCCAAGTGTACGAGTGATCGACCAACCATCTAATCATCGACAAGTACAAAAACACCAACAAACCAGCAACCATGGTGACATAAGTCAAGATGCTCAAACACACATAGCATGCATGGAGCAGATGCTCCAAAGGGATTATTCATCACTTGGTATATAGACCAAGTGATGCTGGCAAAAGAGAGGCCAATCAAGAACCAGTAAATCCAGTAAGTGATAGATATGCCTAAACAAGCAACAACACATAGCATATCCCAGCTAACCAGATGAGACAAGTCTTGGTAGCCAACTGAATCACCTAGCACCACCTAGCCTTTTAAAACCATCAGAAACAGTCCTTTTTCTTCAAAGGATACCACAGTGGCATTCATTTACATGATCCCCTACTGTGGATATCTCTATTTTCATCAAAGCCAACAAGAAAAGGATACCACAGTGGCATTCATTTACATGATTCCCTAATGTGAATATCTCTATAGTAGCATACCATAAGCTCACAAGAATCCATCAAGTAAATCTTCACAAGGATACCATAGTAGCATAGTAGCATACCATAAGCTCACAAGAATCCATCATTTTCTTCACAAGGATACCACAGTAGCATACCATAGTAGCATTTCATGCATTTAAATGAACCAGTAGCATCAAAACCAATCAACCAAATGTCCAACTAGCAAGCAATACCAAGTGAGCAAATCTTCATTACCTTGTACAGGTTCAGACATGGATTTATTTCCAACAAAGGATGGAAATCAAATTAACATCATTGAATTAAATTGAATCATTACCATCACATGGTTCATCAATAACAAGTGGCAGTAAACCTCCACAAACAACAGGTACATATGATCCAGTAAGCCACACAGGCATAGCAAGTGATATAAGTTGACAATAACCACTAGCAATCCAGGCTCCAAATGGAACCTTTGGAGCAGATATATATAGAGCCAATATAGCATGTCACTGCTAGTAGCTGGTGTTCATATAGCATGTCCATTTAGTACCAAGCATAGCACCAATTTAGTACCAAGCATAGCACCAATTAATCAAGCAATATAGCAGCATCAGTAACAAGCATAGCACCAATTAATCAAGCAATATAGCAGCATCAGTAACAAGCATAGCACCAATTAATCAACTATAGCTCCATCAGTAACAAGCATAGCACCAATTAATCAAGCAATAGCAGCATGACCTGCACATGACACTTCACTAAAGCCAAAGCTTCAGTAAAGCACTTAATCAAGGCTTTCATGCAGTGCTAAACAGGCAACAACTGCAAGCAATGAGATCATAATTCAATCCATGTGCACATACCAGATAAATGGCATCAATGGGATCATAATTCAATCCATGTAATTAGCCAAGTTATACAGAATAAGAAAAGGGGAGCACAACAGCATTTCATCGAGCACAACAGCAGTAGAAAATCACAGCAGCATTTCATCGAGCACTTTGTGCTCGGGAGAGGAAGAGGGAGGGGAGGGGAGGGAGCTCACCGACGACGACGGCAGTTGTGGAGGAGCTCACCAATGACGACGGCAGGGGTGGAGGTCGCGGCGGCTCCTCCACCTTGACGCGGCGGCGGCTCCTCCACCTTGCGCCGCGCGCCCCTCCTCCTCCACGCAGCGGCTTGTGCTGCTGGTGGCGGGGATGGGTGGAGCGTGGCGGCATGCGGCCCTCGCGGAGGAAGGCGGCGGCGCGGCGACGGCGCGCCCATGGAAGGCGGCGGCGCGGGGAGAGGGGAGAGGGAGAGGGGAGAGAGTGGTATACGGGCGAGGGAGGGGTACGGCCATGATATAGGACACGTTATTTCCGTGGCGCACCGAGGCCGTGCGCCACGAACATGTCATTTCGTGGCGCACTAGGCCAGTGCGCCACAGAATACGTTATTTCTGTGGCGCACCAAGTGCAGTGCGCCGTAGAAAAAGTGAAACCAATGATAGGGCGTGACAGGGTGTGGGCCCCACGAAGTTTTTGTGGCGCAGTGTTCCATGGTGCACCACAAAATTAAGCTATTTCTGTGGCGCACCTTGCCTGGTGCGCCACAAAATAAGTTTCTGTGGCGCATTTTTAACGGTGCGCCACAGAACTAAGCTTCGCCTATAAGGGTTTTCCTACTAGTGCGGGAACAACTTAGGGCTGCGGCTGGCCCTGGTCCCTCCGAGCGACGGCCCGCAAAGCCTCTGGTACACACGTCCGATGCTGGTGCAAGGGCGTGCCACCTGACCTATACCTGGTCGAAAGGTGATGGAGATGCCTCGCTTAGTTTCCTGCATGGCATACACGTAAACATTAAATACGAGCCTCGATCGGCTCTCGGTTGTCCTGTGAATCGGCTCAAAGAGCCGATCCAACCATGATTCGTACGAGGTGCACGAATATATGGTGGTCCTGCTTGATCAAGATAAAGCTAAAACGATCTACGACGATCTGGGGTTCTCACCGCATAATCGGATCATCCTACTCACGATTGGGCCTCGCGCCACGCACGGTGATCGTAAGCCGATCCTAGATAGGGCCTAAAAACCAACACGAGGTTGATCCCCGGAACATCCTGTCTAGGACTAGCAAACGACACCCTACGTGCCGCTGGATCCTCCAACCCTTTGTAAGGCCTAACTATTGCAGATGTTAAACTAATCCTTGTAGAACAAGGAGCAACCGTAACGGATCGGATCTACTAAATTATGACCGGTGCCGCCCACACCTAAGATAGGTGTGAGGGCGGCTAGATATGCAAGGGTTGCACTACGATAGCATATGATACGAAGAACAATGCTAACCCTAACATATCTAAGATAACTACGTTGCTCGCCATCAAAAAGGCTTCAGACGAGCAACGCTTGAACAACAGCTGTGCTGCCTAGATCGCAAGATGCGATCTAGGCAGCATGATGCTTACCGGTAGAAACCCTCGAGATGAAGGAGTTGGCGATGCGCCAGGATTGATTTGTTGGTTGAACGTTGGTTGTTGTTTATTCCATAAACCCTAGATACATATTTATAGTCCAGGGGACTTTCTAATTTAGGCATGCACCTAACCGTTCACGGGTAAAACTCTATCTAAGATGCGATCTACTATATTAGAGATACATGGGCAATCTAGCCCAACTTCGCATATAAGGCCGATTCACGCATTTCTTCAGTATATAATCTTTAAACCCATCTTGATCGCGGCCCACCTCTGACTCGGTCAAATCCTGGTGATAACAGTAAGATATGTTAGACAATCTGAGAAGCTGGATGTTCTAGACCACAATACCACTTATCATGTGAGACCTTATTTAACTGAAGACTTGTTTGAGAGTAGAGTCATCAAGACGGTATAGACCACCATGACACCAACCACTAAGAAGAATTTCCATTGTGCCTCGGTCCTTAACAAGAAAAATATGTGGGTGAAATTCAATGAATATGTGGTTGTCTAAGGTGAATCTTCGAATAGGTAGAAGACTACGAGTGATAGAAGGGACATGTAAAATACCCCTAAGATGCAAAGAATTTGAATCGTGAAGTAGGAAGTTTGGAGTGACCAATGTGATGAATATGCATACCATGTCCGTTTACCGCATGTACTTGGTCATTACCATTGTAGTTGTCCTTCACCGTGAGCTTGTCCAGCTGGTTGATGAGGTGGTCGGTGGCGTCGGTATCCATGTACCACCTGGGGTCGACGAAGTACGAGCTTGTTTGTCCATGAGTGGTTGCTGCAGCAACTTGACAGTTCATGTACCGACCATCATTGTCGACGCCGAAATAGTCCTTTTTGAATCAGCTAAAGGCCTTGTGGCCCGGCTTGTCACAGATTTGGCAGATTGGGCGATTGCCACTACCGCCACCACCACCTCCAGGACGAGTGCGATGCATTCTTTTGCCCCGGTTTCCACGATCACCGCCTTGGCGAGTGTTGTTGTTGCTGCCTCCTGGGGTAAAGCCAGGCCTGGACGGTTTGGTGAAGTAGCCCGGCCGAGACTATCCATGTTGATCTCTGCCCGAGCGGTAGTCAGGGCGGAATTGAGGTTGGCCGCCACCGCGATCACCACGGTAAGAGGCGTTGGTGGAAGAGAAGTCACTGTGCCCACCGTGCAGCGCCTTGCGACGCTCGACACGATATTCCATGCTCAATATCTGCGCAAAAATATCACGCAAGGGTATGGGAGTAGGTCGGTTTGACACCACTTCAACCAAGGCATCAAACTCATCTTCGAGGCCATTGAGGATTCATGACACGAGTTTCTCCGGACGGAGCGGATGTCCAATCGACGTGAGAGTATCAGACATGGATTTGATCTTATTGAAGTAGGTTGTCACCGTGGAGTCGAGCTTCGGCACTTCAGCAATCTCATGAAGAAGTTGAATATAGAAGATAAGACTGTGAAGAAAAACTTGACGCGACATGGTGGCGGACAGTAGGGCTGCATCTTGCTAGTGCCAGGCGGTAAACGCTGGGTTGTGGATACGTGGTGCAGCAGTGTCTTCCTTGGTCTTGGGGTTGTCCATGAACGCTGGTGGACAGGGGATAGTCCCGTCGATGAAGCCCATGAGTAGATGGCTCCGAAGAATAGGCAACACATGCGCCCTCCGCTAGAGGTATAGGTAGTTGTCGTGGCTGAGCTTGTTTGTGATGAGAGGAGTGACGTTGAACGGCGCCGCCGATGAAGACTTTGAGGATGATGAGCCAACGAAGTTCAGCGCAGGGTTTGGCAGCTTTGAGCCACTGGACATCGTGGAGCCTGACGAGTGACGAGGCAACGCTCGCGGACAGAGAAGTGTCCATCAAGGACGGCGGAAGCTAGATCAGATCGGTAGTAAGATTGGATCGGCGGCGCTTAGATCGGAATCTCTGGTCCCGACAATGACCTTATTGAAGGCATTGTTTTGAGACCGAGAACTATCTTCAGGGCGAAAACCTAAGATCTTTAATCGGGCGACAACGGCGCTTGTGCACTGTTTACCTTCTTGGAGGCGTCGCTTTTGGAGAGCATGGAGTTCAGGTGTTATCTTGATGGTGGATGTATAGGTCGGTTACAATGAGATACAAAGGCACAGGGCATGGGCTTGTTCAGCCGTATACAACAAGAACTAGAATCAACCTAGCTATCCTAATTAGTCAGCTAACCGTGAAGTATACGTAGTTTATCATTTTTTAACATTAAAACAAATAATTTACTGTCCTAGACGGCTAGACATACACAATCGTATGCTCAGCCGAGCTGTCAGGCCTTTGCTCTTTCAACTGCTCGCAGGGTTCGATTTATCCTGTCCAGCGATTAAGATTTACAAAAGATTATACGTCGGGAACTGGAGTAGAACCCACGAGCTCAACAAACACCATCGCAGAGCCAGAGAGTATAACCAGCACACCAAGAAATCAAAGCGTGAAAACTGGCATGCCATTCTATTTAACCTGGTTACTCAAGTTTAAATTTAAATGTGACCGATTTTTTTTCTTTACCAGTTTTACTCGTAGGGGAAAGAGAATTTCGGTCTCCGGCGAACTTTCGGAAATTTCGGCCGAGGAAAAAAACCCTAGGTGATGGTGGCCTGGTGGGTAAATGTCGTCAAGTGAGAAATTCCATGACGTAAGTGTACTGGTTCCAAGCAAGTTTGTGTAGAAGGAGGAGAGGATCTCATTTTTTGATCGTGGTCTGAGAATTCTACACTGTTTTGCTCGATGGTGGCAATCTTGTTTTTTCACAGTCTGTTTGAAGTGCAAGCCTGATTTTTTTTTTTTGTATTTTCATCGCCATATAGAGAAAATTTGGTTTTGGACCTTTTCCAGTGGTCAACCTTTTGTCATATAGCTTATCGTAGGGTGTAGTAGATATTAAATTCTCAAATTCTATTGATTAATTACACAAATTATGGCCTAGTGCGGGTTGATGCGACAGCCCAGCGTCCCCCCTGGCCCTGGTGTAGGCGAATAATTAAGTGCGCAAGCAGAGGATTCGGCCATTTTTGTTTCTTGTTCTTGCATGGAGAGCAGGCAGCTAAAAAAATACTGTATTATTAGTATGGACTATAGCTTTTATTTTTTTTGCGAATATAGAACTATAGCTTTCTAAAAGTCATTAGCCAATCAACCACCAATCATGCTGGCATGCATCGGTTGTTGAAACGTAAATCTTTATCCCCAGATCAGCTTTACTATTTATAAAGACCCTACTTTATATTCGCCATCACCCACTCCCTGAATACATCCAAACAAGCAGTATGTTTCTTACAAGACAATTTGCATTGGTTAGACCATCACTAGCAGCCCTTAAAAGTTTGACCCATAAAACGTAAATACAGCTTGAGAAAAACGAGTTTTAAGGGCCGAAAATAGCACGCCCAGATTAGTGCCCTCAAACCCAACCCGTATAAGAGAATATTTCAGGAATATGCCAAAAGCGAATTTTCTTCTTACACTTCATCTTCTTCACCGCGGAGCCGCTGCTCGCCTAGCACCACCCCGGAACCGCCGTCGATATCCTCTGCGCCACACTACGCTGTGTCGCCCGAGCCACCACCGAGCCGCATCGTGCGCTTGCCCGTGGCGCTTGTGCCCATCGCCAGCATGACCCAACCACCACCTGCTCGCCCCTTCATGCGCTGCCGCTCGGCCTCGCCGCCGCGCCCCCACCTCGTCCGCACTGTGGCTCCTCGCCTCGTCTGCGTCGCGCCTCCGCTGACCGTCGCACCGTCCCTGGATGTCGCCTCTACCCTGGCCGCCCCTGCCCTTCCCATGCTGTCGCGCCGCCGCCTCGGCACTGGCTGCTGCCCCCCCGCCTCGTTCGCACCGCCCCTCGGTGGTGGGACTTCGCCGGATTTCGGCTAGTCTGGCGCCAATTTCATTGCAGTGGGGCAGAATATTCAGTCCCGCCAAAAGATACACATTGCCAACAGGTCGGCCTCCTGACCCTCGAATGTAGAGGTCGATGAGCCAAAAACGGGTCGGGCCTCTATTTTTTTTACAGGTTTACAGTTTTACGGGCACTGACCTACCCTACGGAAACGTTTGAACCCTTAAAAAACAGTTAATTTAAGAATTAAACCCTTTTAAGGGCTTTGCTAGTGATGCTCTTAGCAACACTTTACATAGAGATAGAATAGTCGTAAAGGCAATCGTCAAATGTTCTCCAAACAGACGGTGCCTCCGGTTCATATTAATTGACTCTAATATGGATGTATCTAGACACATTTCAGTTCTAGATACATCCATATTGGAGTCAATTAATATGAATCGGAGGGAGTACTTCATTTCCGTCCATGCTAACAGACGCCCCTCCCCCGATGGCATGCATGGCGTGGGCTCGTGGCCCACACATACATCATGGTCACCATGCTAGGCCGGGTCGATATAATTTTCATGGCCGCCCGAGCATCCTTTTTAAATTTTGTGTCTAACTCTAACATAAACTTGCATCTAGTCTATTTTAGATTCTCATTGTATGTGTATTATATTACACTTGGGTTACAAGGAATTTTCGACTCCAATATAACATACTACGTAATCTAATTAAAATTGTAGCATATACTTATATTCGACTAAACTTCAACAGATTTCATTTGCTACATATGTCGCAAAAAATGAAATTGTCATCTTTTCCTGCAAACACCTATGGATATTAAACTTGGTTTTCTCCTTGTTCGCTCGCATGAGCCAGCCACCGAGTCGTCGTTGGACTCAGCTGCCCCAACTAAACATGCACTTTGCTTCGCATCAGCTCCACCTAATAATGGCTTTGCCATTTATTCATTCGAGACAACAGACGGCAAAAAAAATATCATGATACATGGTGGGGATGGTAGAATACATGTACGGCTGAGATTAGACTAGGTTTAGATCATCTTGTAGTCCAAATCTATCTCCCCTTGTACCTCTATATATATCCCCAAAGGGTCATGGAATATAACACACAAGAATTAGGCTTCTACAATTTCCACATGGTATCAGAGCGGTTAGCCTCACGGCGCCGATCCTAGGTCCTCCCACCACTTCCGCATCGCGCCGCCGCCGAGGAGATCTCTCCTCGGGGGCGCGGCACCCGATCAAAATCAAAGATTAGATCGGGTTTTAGTTTAGATCCTAGATCAAATTCGAGTTCATAGATTAGATCCAGTTTTCGAAAATTTCCAATTCCTACTTTTCCCTAGATCCAATTCGTTTCGTAGATCAAAGTAAACACCAAATAAATCCCAAGATCCCAATTCTCATCCGGTGGAGAAGGAGGGCGGTGTGCTTGTGTGCTTGGACGAGAAGTGCTCAAGTGCATCGGCCGGCCGATCGAGCTGGCAAGCAGTCGCACGCGCCCTACACGCAGCTCGGGCACAACTTCACCAACGCCATGCAATCCTACGCAGGTGCAGGCGCGCAGCTACATCGCCAGCAGGCCGCGCCGATCTACAGCACCAACACGCCGCCATCTTCATCGAGCACGAGCACGACTTCACCAACGCCGACGATCTACACTGCAACAAGCTGGACTACATCAACCCGAACAACTACGTCAAGCTGTACGACTACACCAAGATCTACGTCGAGTTCTACATCGCCAACTACATCGCCAAGGTCTACATCAACATGGTCTCCGCCGACATCCTCGTCAACACTGCCGTCGCCACCTACGACACAAAAACCCCGCCGCCGCCGCAGAACCGCTGCCGCCGCCGCGCTACGACAAAGACCCGCCGCCGCCGCAGACCCGCTGCCGCCGCCGCGCTACGGCAAAACCCGCCGCCGCCGCAGAACCGCTGCCGCCGCCGCGCTATGACTAAAACCTGCCGCCGCCGCAGAACCGCTGCCGCCACCGCGCTATGACAAAAACCCGCCGCCGCAGAATCGCTGCCGCCGCCGCCTAAAAACCCGCCGGCGCTCTTCTAGGGCGATCCTACAATCGCCTCGCCCGCCTGGTAAAAACCCCGCCGCCGCCGGAAAAAAAAAAACCTGTCGCCGCTGCGCTACGACACAAAAACCTGCCGCGGCCCTACGACATAAAACCGTGCAATTTTTTTTTGCGCATTCGGCTCTATCGGCTACACCGACCGCGATAACCACAACCATGGCTACATCACGCTCGGCTATCTCGACATCAACATCATACATACATCTACAACAACTCAAGAGCTCCAGTCAACAGCATCCGTGTCATCGTTTGTGCCCACGACACTCCCGCTGTGACTGCGGGAGGGAAGAGAGGGAAGAGAAGAAACCATAAGGGGACGGCGATGATGACAAGGTGGAGGAGGCGACGGACGCGCATGACTTCTCCAGTCGCAAGCGTTCGTTTCACTCCCGCTACGACTGAGGGGGAATGTTAGAATACATGTACGGCTGAGATTAGACTAGGTTTAGATCATCTTGTACTCCAAGTCTATCTCCCCCTTGTACCTCTATATATACCCCCAAAGGGTCATGGAATATAACACACAAGAATTAGGGTTCTACAATTTCCACAGGGGAAACACATGGCACACAAATTATACATGCCATATTTTGAAGGATACACACGGGAAAGCCTTCATCGTAACGGCTCCAGTAACATAGAGGGAGCAAAACACATGGCAAATCCGCGCCTAAGCTGGCCGTAGTTAATGGAACCGTTACGATGAAGGCTTCCCCGTGTGTGTCCTAACGGAACACAGTGCAAAGAACTAGGGCCACGTTGATGGCCCTCTCCCGTGCGCACCGTTCCTTCCTGCCCAAACATTCCCACGCAGGGGGATTTTCCCGCTTTTTTGGCTATGTGTCAGGAAAATTGTAATATCCAGAACATAGGACCAACGAAGGATAGATTTAGAAATTAGATGTGCATTTTATCGCAAAACGGAAGAAATTTTTGCGCTTTATTATATAAAACCAAAGAGGGATCGACCTTTTTCTCTCGTTGCTATTAGGGTTAGAGAAAGTTGAGTGTTATGAATTTTGACATGACCTCTTTTGAAACTTAGAGTTTTGGGAGGATATTTGATTTGCATTTCAAATTGAATTCAAAACAAAAGAAGTGATAATTAAACAATATACCAATGAATTTTGAATTCATAACCACATCACACTTATACAAGTAATTCAAAAGAATATCAAATATATACAAATAACTCATAAGTAAATATCAAATAATTACAAAAGCTCATAAACAAAATTTTGAGCTTTATTGATCATGCACACATATTTACATTATCATTACAATATCCAATATACAAGAATGAACAATAAAATACGGAATGAAGATTACATCACTTGAATAATTTCTAAACTAAATTCTTCATCTTGTTATTCTCCAAGGCTTAATAGATCTTGTAAACCTGTAGAACAAGAGAAAATAGAAGAATATGTCCAGTAACAAGTGTCATTGACACTTGGCAGTAAAAACAATAGAAATGGAGGTGATAAGCCTTGGCGGGGAGGGATCAAGTCCCAACCAAAGCCAAAGAGGGAGCCAACAGCTTTTCACCAAGTGCTGTCGACCAATGAGCACAACACCTTGTGCTATAAATAGCACAGTGCTTAGAGATAGGGTTGAAGTTCATAAGTTCATCAAGAAGAACATCAAGAACTGCTCTAGAACCACCAGTAGAGCATTTCCATATCCATCCATAGAAATCAAACCGAAAAATCAAACCCAACCATCCATAGATCATGGTGACCTAAGGCTAGATCATCCACGAGCTAGGAGGTGAAGGGGTGTGATCAAATCAACCATCTAGAAGCACTGCATCAACACAAAATATCTATCTACGACCTGGAGCAAGGTATACATCATACTTGGATGGATCTCATGATCCAATCCATCATAAGCATGCTCATACACACTTGGGTGTGGAGCAGATTGCTCCACAGGGTATATATGCTAGGCAAAAGAGGCCAGACCAAGAACTAGAAAATCTAGTCACTGGATATGCATGTGTATATCTAGTACTAAGCCATCTAAGTCATTAGAACCCTAGAACAGTAGCCAACTAAGTAACCTAGCACTATATGGTGTGTTAAACCATCAGATCAACCCAGTTTTCATCCACATGGCATTCATATAAATGATTCCCAACTGTGGATCTGGTTTATATTTTCATAAAACCCACCAAATAGCCCAATAGGATGCAACCAGATGCAGTAGCAAGCTACTGAGGTCACATACTAGCCTAGCAAGCAAACAAGCCACACAGGCAAGATTGTCTTCATCACCACATAGGTTCAGACAAGTAGATTCATTCCAAAACCATATTGGAATTCATATAAGAAACTGTTTATGTAATTGAATCACTACCAACACATGGTTCATCAAATAAATATGACAGAACTCCATCCATGGTAACAACATGACATGCACAGAAGGACTACTGAATCAATTGCTTCAGTAATGCCCATCTGACTATCAAAACCATTTAACCAAGTATAATTGCAAGCATAAGTAGATTAATTAACCACTAAACATGCACATAAGCCACTGGTAAAGCACCAGTAGCATCACAAGCCATTCAGAGTGATAGACAACAACCAATAGGCATCACTGGCTAACCAATTGGCAACCAGCAAAGACTGGTGTGCTTAGCCAATGGCTAGAGCAACAGCCAAGCAAGACAGAGAGCCTAGCCACTAGCATCTATTGATCCAATGGATCAATTGGATCATATGCATGACACAGAAGAGCATCACAAGCGTCACAAGTGTCAGGGTAATAGCCAACACTGTCAGTAAGCATCACCAGCAAGCAATTGAGTAGCAGTAGACCTAGACAAGGAAGGGTATGGCACCAGTAAGCCTAGGAAGCACATCAAGCATAGCATAGAAGGGTAGAAGCAATGGAGCAGAGCAGCCATGCATGGCCATGAACAGCAACAGCATACAATTGGCCAGTGACTAGTGATGGTTTGGCTGGCCAAGGCTTGCAGAGAGGAAGGATTTGATGCAAGGGCTTCCGTAATAATGTCCTGCATGATCTTAGGATCACCAGGAAGCTAGGAGAGAAGAAGGAGAGGAGCAGCAGAGACATGGAGGCGCACATACAAGGAGAAAAGAGGGAGGATGACCTGGAGGACGTACCTGCGCCTGGAAGCAGAAGCTACGGCATGGAAAGGTAGTGCCCGCGCGACCATAGCAGCTGTAAGTCCAGGGAGGACGCCGGTGTTACACCGACGAACTCCACGAACCGCACAACACCCTGGGGACGACGACACAGGAGATGCCACAGCATCATCCACGCCAGGTCAGTCCCAGGCACTTGATAGCGTCAACAACATCGATCGCAGCTCGCCGGAGAGACTCAATCGCCGGAGGCGATTCGTCTTCAGATCCGGCATGGTGGCGATCAGAAGAAGGAGGAAGAAGTCAACGAATCCACGCGGACCAAACGATAGATCGTCGCGCGTCGGTTCGAACGCGACTGATGGCCTGGTCGGGGGTGGCCGGAGTGAGCCGGAGCGTGGCGGTGGCGTCATCGCCACAGAATCGCCGAAGCGGTTAGGGTTAGGGTTGAGACGCGAGCGAGAGAGAGTGGAGTGGGCCAACGCGGTCGTTTTGGCCCGAGCTGGTCCGGTCCAACCCATTTGGGCTGGCCAGTGGGACCCAGGGGGAATTTTAGTCATTTCACTTAGGTTTAAATTCATTTCAAATTTAAATTTAAAACGTACACTTTAAAATTGCAAATAAATCCAAAACAACTCTAAAAATTCAAGAAAAATATGAATAATTCATAGAAATATTCCTTAACCAAAATAAAATATGAAGTGTAATAAATAAGGTGAATTAAAATTTAAGAATTTTAAGGTGATTTTAAAAAGGTAAAATTCAAATTTGCAATTTTCCTTGGATATATAAAATCATGGAAAATTCCAAATAATTATAATATTTTCAAAAGTCAATATTTTCAAAAAGAGAAATATTTATTTATTCTAAACCTTTTCATTTAATGGAAATATTTTCCAAAGAAACTTCTATTAATCCTAAACCTTTTATTTTAAAAGAAAATAAAATAAAAGGATTATAAATTATTGCCTAAGGCATAAATATTCCAATTAAATCTAAATCATCTAAATTTAATAAGTACTTCGGGGTAAGGGTTTCAACATAAAATAATGCACTCATTGATGCATTATTTGGAATAATATTGTTCTTACCGGACAATGATGCTTCTTTATAGAACCCAAGGTCTAGGTTCCATCCAAACCATCCAAGTGCATTATCTCCCAGTCACCAGGAAAGTCACTCTTGCTCATTCCATCTTGATTACTTTCTATCAATTTACTCGCAAAGCTATATACTTATCATTCCTGCATTGAAAATAAAATGTTACTTTTCCAATTATGAATATGACTATGTGGTTGGCAATGTAACCATGGTATGTGTTGATGGTGGAGGTTCCATTGCAAGGGTTTTACTCATCTAGGACTAATCACCAATGTGGTCTAGTGATTCTAGCATCGTACATTTCGCGTTAACCATGAGATCTATAATGGCTCTGGGGAAGTCAGCTGTATCTTTTCCCTCTTGCATATCAATGGACTAGTGATAAGGGTTGCCTATATCAGTCTATGATGGATTGTAAGGGTGTCCAGCTTAGTCTATCTATAGTGTATAGGACATGGCATAAGAATTGTTCGGAACAGTCTACCTTAATGGTATAGGTGAGAACAAATGCATGCGTCAGTCTACCTATAGATAAAGGAAATGATAGACTTACAAAAGGGTGGATCTGCGGGGTCGCGGAAAAGGTAGTGATTTGCTTGGTTCTTATGCTGGACCTCACACCAAGGATGTGTGAATGGGAAAGTACGCCCGGTTGGCAACAAGGATAAGTTCTCTTATGGGAATAGTAACGCACCTCTACAGAGTGTATCGAATTGTGGCTTGTCACTCCCAGTTCCGGGAAGAGAACTACGAACGCAGCAGGAAAGGAACTCCGTGAAGTTCGGGTCAACCTGTGAAGACTAGCGGCATAGTTTTCATAATAAAATAAACCTTTTGAATAAATGTTTTCAAAACATGCATTGACCCGAGATTTTATGATCAATGGTCATAGCTAGTGCATCAAACACCTTTTCTCTTTTAAACATGTTGAGTACCTATGTACTCACTTTGTTTCGACACCCTTGCTAGACTGTGACAATGTAGAGGAGACCTGCACCGGAGCACCGGAAGGGGACTACAAGTTGGTCTACGAAGAGTCGGACCTATCAGGAGGAGTAGAAGACGTGGACTATGTGATAGTCTACGGAGTTGACAACACCGAAGTGGAGGAATAGAGTCTCACCTTAGTTATATCAGAGCCGAGCAGCGTAGTGGAATACTTAAATAAGTTGCTGAGCTCGTTACGTCTCTTTAGTTGAGTTGTAAGATCGAGTACTTATTGTAAGATCGAGTACTTAAGTAATATCATAGGGTGTTCTCATCGGACCTGTGAGAATACCAACTTGTTAAGACCATGTTTGTAATATTATCTGGAGTGTTATGACCTGCAATATTTCTGTTGTACCACTCCGAGGGATGTGATATTTGTGAAGAAGTCCCTTCATGAAGATCATATCAACGACTTTATACTACAACATGCAGTTGTATGCTGGGTCACCGAAAAAATGCACACGACAAATAAATTCATTTGACATGTGTATTGAAAATAAATACACATGGCAAAAAACCGCGTTTGTCATGTGTATTTGCAATACACATGGCAAAGCCCTTTCCTATCTTAGTGTTCCCTCCATTTTGTTCCCATCAATTCCATCCCGCTATTTTTTATCGCCATCCTTTAGCCCTCGCGCCAATAAATATAGCCATGTATTCGACCCGGAATTCACAACCCACTTCTCCTCCGCCGGTTCATGCAGCCACATCCCCTCTCCCCGCCACCGTTGACACCGCGGGCCGTTTCCGGCCACCGTTGAGATGCCTCCTCGTCGCCACGCTAACCTGAGCTCCACGGGTTTTGTCGGCGTTCGCGCGTGTGATACGTCCATTTTGCATCACTATTTTATATCATAATTTGCTGTTATTCATTGATATATTTCATATTTGGAGATGATACTTATGTTATTCCATCTATTTTGCATGTTTCACGATTATTGGAGGATCGCGCACCGGAGCCAGGATTCTGCTGGAAAAAGCGTCGTCAGAAGGCAATATTTCGGAAGATCAACAATTACCAAAAATTATATGAAAAATCCTATTTTTCCAGAAGACGAAGGGAGCCAAAAGGGGGAGCCGAGGAGGGCCGCCATGGGCCCCCCTCACAGGCCGGCGCGGGCCCTGCCCTGGCCGCGCCGCCCTGTGAGGAGGGGGCCCACAACCCCCTCTGGCCTCCTCTCCTCCGTGTACTTCTTCGTCCCGAAAACCTAAGCTCCACAGAATAGTCGCGAGGAGTCACAGCCGCCTCTGCGGGGCGCAAAACACCAGAGAGAAAGAGCTCTCGGCTGAAATCTGCCGGGGAAATTCCCTCCCGGAGGGGGAAATCGACGCCATCGTCACCGACATCGAGCTGGACATCATCTCCATCACCATCGTCATCATCTCCACCATCATCACCGCCATCTCCACCGCTGCACCTCGTCACCGATGTAACAATTAGGGGTGAATCTTGATTGTTTGATAGGGGAAACTCTTCCGGTATTGATCTCTACTTGTTATTGATGCTATTGAGTGAAACCATTGAACCAAGGTTTATGTTCAGATTGTTATTCATCATCATATCACCTCTGATCATGTTCCATATGATGTCTCGTGAGTAGTTCGTTTACTCCCTCCGTCCCAGTTCGCAAGGCAAAGTTTTCAAATATCCTGGCCCAAGGTAAATTCTCATTGGCTCTAAATTTGCACGTTAAAACGTTAATCGAGTAATAGTGCACGGTGGTTTCACATGCATGGAGTACTAGTGCGTGGTGGAGATGAAAAGAGTAGTGTTTGCATGCAAAAAATGAATTAGTTTACTCCCACATTAAATGCAAAATGTGCCTAGGAGGTGAGGGATTTTGGGACAAATATTTTTTGGAAATTTGCCTTGCGAACTGGGACGGAGGGAGTAGTTCTTGGGGACATGGGTGAAGTCTAAATGTTAGTAGTGAATTATGTTGGGTAATATTCAATGTTATGATATTTAAGTTGTGGTGTTATTCTTCTAGTGGTGTCATGTGAACGTCGACTACATGATACTTCACCTTTATGGGCCTAGGGGAATACATCTTGTACTCGTTTGCTAATTGCGGGGTTGCCAGAGTGACAGAAACCTAAACCCCGTTGGTATATCGATGCAGGAGGGATAGTAGGATCTCAAAGTTTAAGGCTGTGGTTAGATTTATCTTAATTACTTTCTTATAGTTGCGGATGCTTGCAAGGGATATAATCACAAGTATGTATTAGTCCTGGGAAGGACGGTGCATTAGCATAGGTTCACCGACACAATACTTATCAAAACAATGAAGATTAATCAGCTATATGAAGCGAAAGCACTAGACTAAATCCCCGTGTGTCCTCAAGAACGTTTGGTCATTATAAGTAAACAAACCGGCTTGTCCTTTGTGCTAAAAAGGATTGGGCCACTCGCTGCAATTGTTACTCTCGCATTTTACTTACTCGTACTTTAAGCTACATCAAAACCCTGAATACTTGTCTGAGCATTTACAGTGATTCCTATATCGAAACTGCTTGTCAACACCTTCTCCTCGTTGGGATCGACATTCTTACTTATCGAAAATACTACGATACACCCCCTATACTTGTGGGTCATCAAGCCTATTTTCTGGCGCCGTTGCCGGGGAGTGAAGCGCTATTGGTAAGTGGAATTGGTAAGGGAAACTTTTACTGTTTGTGCTGATTTTATTTCTGCCTGCTGCTATAATTCATTATGGAGAGATCTTCTCTCGAATGTTTATTTGGAAAATCTACTACTACTGCAAAGGTAGTGGATGAGGCGCCAGGTGAGAAAGAGGTTCCATACAAAATACCTATGAAAATTATTGAACGTGTTGTGGATAACCGTTATACAGGGGATGGAACTGTCCACCCTTGAGATCATTTACTGTTTTTACATGAATTATGCGGTTTATTCAAGTGTGCAGGTATTGCTATGGATGAAGTGAGGAAGAAACTATTCTCTATATCGTTGTCTGGTAAAGCGGCGCATTGGTATAAATTACTGGATGATGGGGATACTCTTGAATGGAATGATATTGTGCCCCGATTTTATTCTAAGTTCTATCCTCCAAGTGAAATTCACAAAGACCGGAACCGCATATATAATTTTTGGCCTCATGATGGAGAGAGTATTGCCCAAGCGTGGGGGAGATTGAAGTCTTTAATGCTCAAATGCCCCATTCATGAGCTTCCTGGTAATATTATTATTGATAATTTCTATGCAAGACTTTCTTTTCAAGATAAGACCTTGCTGGATACTTCTTGTTCTGGATCATTTACACGCAACAAAGAAGAGTTTAAAAGGGACCTTCTTAATCGGATCCAGGAGAATACTGAAGGATGGGAGAACGACAAAGATAGAGAGTCGTATAAATTATGATTATAAATGCATTGAAGTTTTTATGGATACTGATAAATTTTGTAATATGAGTGCTACTTATGGTCTTGATTCTCAAGTTGCTGCAAATCTTCATAAAGCTTTTGCCTCTCATTATGAATTGCCTAAGAAGAATTCTGATAAGTTTCATGAACCGTATAAAGATAAAATTGATTCATCTATAAATAAATGTGTTGTAGTTGAAACTATTGATCATGTTATTCCTGAAGCTTATATTGAAAAAACTCATTTTCCTGCTAAAATGAAGGAGTACTCTGTTATAAATAGTGCGGTTAATAAAAGTGAAAAGAAACCTATAGAACCTGAAGAGTAAATAAAAGTTCAACCTGCTATTGCAATAGTTAAAGATCTTGTGACTAAAAATGTGGAAGATGGTCATATTATTTTCTGTGAAGATGCTTCTAATATTGTTTCACATCCTAACAAGTCTAGGAAAGCTAGTGTTCCTATGCTATCAGTTAGAATTGGTGATCATTGTTATTATGGTTTATGCGATATTGGTGCAAGTATTAGTGCTATTCCTTATGAGCTTTACACGGAGATTATGCACGAAATTGGTTCTTGTGAACTTGAAGATATTGATGTGGTTATTCGGCTGGCTAATAGAGAAACTATCTCTCCAATTGGTATTGTTCGAGATGTAGAAGTTCTATGTGGTAAGATTAAATATCCTGCTGACTTTTTGGTACTTGGTTCTGCTGCTAGTAAGTATTGTCCTATCATTTTTGGTATCTTTTCTAAATACTTGTGGAGCTGTTATAGATTGCAAGAAAGAGAAAATTTTGACTAAATTTGCTGGTGAATCTCATGAGTTTAATTTCTCTAAATTTTCCAAAACTCCTTATAAAGCTGATTCACCTAATAATGATTTTAGAGTTGAACAGTGTGCATCTATTGCTCTTGCTCCTAATAATCCTTTGCAGCAACATTTGGAGAATAGTGAGAGTGAAGTTTTTAGGGAAGAAAGAAATGAGATTGATGAAATTTTCCTTCATCAACCTATACTTAAACATGATTTACCGGTAGAAGATCTAGGTATAACATTGCCACCAAAAGAAGATCCTGTTTTTGATTTAAAACCATTGCTGATGATCTTAAATATGCTCATATTGATGATAAGAAAATATATCATGTTATTATTAGTTCTAAGCTTTCAGAGATTCAGGAAGAAAGGTTATTGGAAATATTGAAGAAACACCGAGGAGCTATTGGCTACACTCTTGATGACTTGACGGGGATTTCTCCCTCTATTTGCCAACATGCCATTAATATGGAAGACGATGCAAAGCCTGTTGTTGAACATCGCGTCTAATTCCTAAGATGAAGAATGTGGTAAGGAATGAGGTATTAAAACTTCTTGAAGCTGGTATTATATATCCTATTGCGATAGTAGATGGGTTAGTCCTGTGCATTGCGTTCCTAAGAAAGGAGGAATGACTGTTGTACCTAATGATAATGATGATCTCATACCTCAAAGAGTAGTTGTAGGGTATAGAATGTGCATTGATTATCGAAAAGTTAATAAGGTTACTAAGAAAGATCATTACCCTTTACCTTTTATTGATCAAATGTTAGAAAGGTTGTCTAAGAATACTCATTTTTGCTTTCTTGATGGTTATTCTGGGTTTTCACAAATTGCTGTTAAAACTAAGGATCAAGAGAAAACCACTTTCACTTGTCCCTATGGAACTTATGCTTATAGACGTATGCCTTTTGGTTTATGTAATGCTCCCTACTTTTCAAAGATGCATGTCGGCTATTTTTCATGGTTTTTGTGAGAATATTGTAGAGGTATTCATGGATGATTTTTTGTCTATGGGAATTCTTTTGATAATTGCTTGCGAACCTTGATAAAGTTTTGCAGAGATGTGAAGAAACTAACCTTGTTCTTAATTGGGAGAAATGCCACTTTATGGTTAATGAAGGAATTGTATTGGGACATAAAATTTCGAGAGAGGTATTGAAGTTGATAGAGCTAAAGTTGAAGCAATTGAGAAGATGCCCTATCCTGGGATGTTAAAGGTATTCATAGTGTTCTTGGTCATTGGGTTTTTAGGAGATTTATTAAAGACTTTCCAAGATTTCAAAACCTCTTACTAATCTTCTTCAAAAGATGTACCTTTTGTTTTTGATGATGATTGTAAGGAAGCTTTGAAACTCTAAAGAAAGCCTTAACAACTGCTCCTATAGTTGAACCTCCTGATTGGAATTTACCTTTGAAATTATGTGTGATGCTAGTGATTTTGCTGTAGGTGATGTTCTTGGACAGCGAGTAGATAAAAAATTGAATGTTATTCATTATGATAGTAAAACTCTTGATGCTGCTCAAAGAAATTATGCTACAACTGAAAAAGAATTGTTAGCTGTAGTCTTTGCTTGTGATAAGTTTAGATCCTATATTGTTGATTCAAAAGTTACAATTCATACTCATGCTGCAATTAGATACCTAATGCAAAAGAAAGATGCTAAGCCAAGGCTTATTAGATGGGTACTTTGTTCAAGAATTTGATTTGCATATTATAGATAGGAAAGGTGCTGATAATCCTGTTGCTGATAATTTATCTAGATTGGAAAATATTGTTTATGATCATGTTCCTGTTAATGATAGTTTTCCAAATGAACAATTGGCTGTAATAAAGGTGAGCTCGCGAGATAGCCCTTGGTATGATTATGCTAACTTTATTGTCTCCAAGTACTTGCCCCCAACCTTTTCAGCTCAGCAAAGGAGGAAATTATTTTATGATTTGAGGCATTATTTTTGGGATGACCCACACTTATATAAAGAAGGAGTGGATGGTATTCTGCGAAGATATGTTCCCGAATATGAACAACAAGAGATATTAAGTAAATGTCATGGTAGTGCTTATGGAGGACATCACGCCGGAGATAGAACCGCGCAAAAGGTTCTACAATCAGGTTTTTATTGGCCAACTCTCTTCAAAGATGCAAGGAAGTTTATTTTATCTTGTGATGAATGTCAAAGGGTTGGTAATATCTCCAGACGCACCTATGAATTATACTCTTGTTATTGAACCATTCGATTGTTGGGGATTTGACTTCATGGGACCTTTCCCCTCTTTAGAAGGTAACACTCATATACTAGTTGCTGTTGATTATGTTACTAAATGGGTGGAAGCCATACCCACAAAAAGTGTTGATGGTGAGACTTCTTTAAGAATGCTTTTAGATATTATTTTTCCTAGATTTGGAGTTCCTAGATATCTTATGACTGATGGAGGTTCTCATTTTATTCATGGTGGTTTTAGAAAAACTCTTGCTAAATATGGTATTAATCATAGAATTGCTTCGCTTATCATCCTCAAACTAGTGGGCAAGTAGAACTATCAAATAGAGAGATTAAATCTATCTTGCAAAAGACTGTTAATAAATCTAGAAAGAATTGGGCTAGTAAATTGAAGAAAGCATTGTGGGCTTATAGAACTGCTTATAAAAATCCCATGGGTATGTCACCGTATAAAATGGTCTATGGGAAAGCTTGTCATTTACCTTTAGAACTAGAGCACAAAGCTTATTGGGCTGTAAGAGAACTAAATAAAGATCCTAAACTTGCCGGTAATAAGAGATTGCTACAATTGAGTTCTCTAGATGAATGGAGAAGTGAAGCTTATGAGAATGCTAAACTCTTTAAAGAGAAAGTTAAGAAATGGCATGATAGGAGAATTATCAAAAGATAATTTAATATTGGGGATAAAGTCCTATTGTATCGGTCTCGTCTCAGATTCTTTGCAGGAAATTACTCTCAAAATGGGAAGGACCATATGTGGTTGAAGAGGTGTATCGATCAGGAGCAATTAAAATTAGCTCTCTCCAAGGCAATGCCACACAAGTGGTGAATGGACAAAGACTCAAGCATTATATCTCAGGTGATTCTTATAATGAAGATGTTGATGTTATTCGAGTGGTAACTCCGGAAGCTTCCATCAAAGGTCAAATTGACGGCAGAATTCGACTTTGAATAGGTAACGATCGTAATAAAAAGTTCGCGTTTTACTTTCCGAACAATGTTTTTGCTATTTTTGAAAATATGAAAAATTACGAGATCGAAACGGAGTGGAGGAGACGCACGAGGGTGCCCTCATAGGCCGCGCGCGGCCCCACCGCCGCACCGTCCTATGAGAGGAGCCACCTCGCCCCTCTTCGACTCGGTTCGACCGGTACTTTCTTTTGCCGTAAAAATTTATTCTATATAATCCCCGGACCCCCGGAGGTCCGTATATCGTTTTCTCGACGTGTTTTGTTTCGAGTTGTTTTCTGTCAGGTTCTGCTCCGGATCTAGATCCATCATGTCTTCGTCGGGAACTCCTAAGGACAGCTTCTTTGAGGACGTCGTCAACCCGTACATGAATGAGCTGAAGATGCATCCCAAGGAATTGTTGCTCGTAGATGGGGAGTTGCAGATCAAAGATGTTCAGGGTCCTAAAGGAGAAGGAAGCTTGGAAGACAGGATGGAGAAGCTAGAACAAGAGGTCTTCAACTACAAGAAGATGGCTGAGCGTGAGGTGGATATCTTCCATAGGATTGTGTCTGAACTTACTGATGGACACAAGAAGGAGACTGCAAAGCTGTGGGACGACATCCTCTCACTTCACGACACCAGCAACAAACTCCAAGGTCAACTCTATGATGTTCAGAATCAAAACTGTGAGTATGAAAACAGGTTTAAACACATAAGCTATGCTGCTAGTTTCAGGATTCCCGAGACCAAGATGTCGTTTGTTGATGGAGAGCCTCTTCCTTGGAAGTCTGATGATGGGAATTCATCATCACCACCGCCGAAGGAGCAATTCATCATCGGTATTGGCATCCCCTTGGTTTGTTCCAAGCTTGGGGAGTGCCGTATCACATCATCACTATCTTTTACTTTTTACTATCAAGTAGTGTCATATCATGAGTAGGGAAGTTATCATATAAGATGGGTTGCGTGTGGAAGTCTCTCCTTTAGTTGGTTGTCTATGTATCCCTTGGTGTGAGTTATCGTTATGGAATATTAATGAGAAGTCTTATCATTTACATATTGCACATCTTATTTTAGTTTGCAATCTCTATTATATGATTAATCTTGTTATTAGTATTGGTATCACTTTGGAAGCATTGAATAATCTATTTGGTTTTGGCAAACTTAGCATTGGTCAATAGCAACAACACTTTGAGGTTTAAGTAGAAAAGAGAAATTCATGTAGTTGTTCCATTGGCTTCCTTTCTTGTTAGCTCATAGCTTATTATTCTGAAGTTAAAATTGTTTGTGCTTACAAGGAAGATGCATGATTGTTTCTATCACATGTATATTTGTTTGTTTCCCTCAACTCTTATGCTTGCTAATTAACCTTGCTAGCCAAAGACATGTACTGAGAGGGAATGCTTCTCGTGCATCCATACTTTAACCCAAACCTATGCCATTTGTGTCCACCATAACTACCTACTACATGGTATTTCCTGCCATTCCAAGTAAATACTTGTGTGCTACCTTTAAACAATTCAAAATTTACTATCTCTTATTTGTGTCAATGTTTTATAGCTCATGAGGAAGTATGTGGTGTTTTATCTTTCAATCTTGTTGGGCAACTTTCACCAATGGACTAGTGGCTTCATCCACTTATCCAATAACTTTGCAAAAAGAGCTGGCAATGGGGTTCCCAGTCCCAAATTAATTAACTTTCATAATTTTACAAATAGACACTCCTCCATGGTATGTGATTGTTGGATGGCACCCGAGGATTCGGTTAGCCGTGGCTTGAGAAAGCAAAGGTGGGGAGGAGTGTCATCTAAATAAAACTAAAATAAAAAGGCACTCCTTCATGGTATGAGATCGTTGGCAGGCACCCGAGGATTCGGTTAGCCATGGCTTGTGTAAGAAAAGGTTGGGAGGAGTGCCAACCAAAAATAAAAACTTTATGGGAGCCGCTCTTCGAGAGTTTGTCCGGGGGTTAGAGTACCCGCTACCCGTTGACAACAACAAACACCTCTCAAAATGTTACTTTTACTCCCTTTATATGATTTCAAAATTGAAAAAGCTCTGGCACATGATTTAATCCCTGCTTCCTCTGCGAAGGGCCTATCTTTTACTTTATGTTGAGTCAGTAAACCTATTTCCCTCCATTTTAAGCAAGCATTTGAGTTGTTGTAATCAAACCATCTATATTGTGATTTACTTCATCATGTCTTTTATTCTTCCTTGTTTAGTACAAGTTTTATCTGAATGAATATAGCTTTGAAAGTTATGAATGATTATGAGGAGATTATTATGATTGAGTATGCAAGTTGTGCCATGTTAGCTTTAATATAATATGTTAATCTGTTCTCTGACCAAGAACGAAGTTTGCCATCACCAATTATGATTTCTTATGCACCTTTATTTGTGATTACCCTCTACTTGTTTCAAGTTGAATTATATGAGGAAGTTGTTCATTAAAATGTCTTGTGTGAATTGATATGATGCTTCTTGTCCGTATTTCATTTATCGACTCTTCAGTCCATAAACATGTGGTCCTGTTTGCCGAGTTCAGTTTCGCTTGGGGACAAGCGAAGTCTAAGCTTGGGGGAGTTGATACGTCCATTTTGCATCACTATTTTATATCATAATTTGCTGTTATTCATTGATATATTTCATATTTGGAGATGATACTTATGTTATTCCATCTATTTTGCATGTTTCACGATTATTGGAGGATCGCACACCGGAGCCAGGATTCTGCTGGAAAAAGCGTCGTCAGAAGGAAATATTTCGGAAGATCAACAATTACCAGAAATTATATGAAAAATCCTATTTTTCCAGAAGACGAAGGGAGCCAAAGGGGGAGCCGAGGAGGGCCGCCATGGGCCCCCCTCACAGGCCGGCGCGGGCCCTGGCCTCGCCGCCCTGTGAGGAGGGGGCCCACAACCCCCTCTAGCCTCCTCTCCTCCGCGTACTTCTTCGTCCCGAAAACCTAAGCTCCACATAATAGTCGCGAGGAGTCACAGCCGCCTCTGCGGGGCGTAAAACACCAGAGAGAAAAGAGCTCTCCGGCAGGCTGCCGGGGAAATTCCCTCCCGGAGGGGAAATCGACGCCATCGTCACCGACATCGAGCTGGACATCATCTCCATCACCATCGTCATCATATCCACCATCATCACCGCCATCTCCACCGCTGCACCTCGTCACCGCTATAACAATTAGGGGTGAATCTTGATTGTTTGATAGGGGAAACTCTTCCGGTATTGATCTCTACTTGTTATTGATGCTATTGAGTGAAACCATTGAACCAAGGTTTATGTTCAGATTGTTATTCATCATCATATCACCTCTGATCATGTTTCATATGATGTCTCGTGAGTAGTTCGTTTAGTTCTTGAGGACATGGGTGAAGTCTAAATGTTAGTAGTGAATTATGTTGGGTAATATTCAATGTTATGATATTTAAGTTGTGGTGTTATTCTTCTAGTGGTGTCATGTGAACGTCGACTACATGATACTTCACCTTTATGGGCCTAGGGAATACATCTTGTACTCGTTTGCTAATTGCGGAGTTGCGAGTGACAGAAACCTAAACCCCGTTGGTATATCGATGCAGGAGGGATAGCAGGATCTCAGAGTTTAAGGCTGTGGTTAGATTTATCTTAATTACTTTCTTGTAGTTGCGGATGCTTGCAAGGGTATAATCACAAGTATGTATTAGTCATGGGAAGGGCGGTGCATTAGCATAGGTTCACCGACACAACACTTATCAAAACAATGAAGATTAATCAGCTATATGAAGCGAAAGCACTAGACTAAATCCCCGTGTGTCCTCAAGAACGTTTGGTCATTATAAGTAAACAAACCGGCTTGTCCTTTGTGCTAAAAAGGATTGGGCCACTCGCTGCAATTGTTACTCTCGCATTTTACTTACTCGTACTTTATTCAACTGCTACATAAAAACCCCCTGAATACTTGTCGTGAGCATTTAGGTGATTCCTACATCGAAACTGCTTGTCAACACCTTCTGCTCCTCGTTGGGATCGACATTCTTACTTATCGAAAATACTACGATACACCCCCTATACTTGTGGGTCACCAGCGTGACCGAAATCTCCGACCCCAGATAGTGCCTTTAGCTCGGCACCTTCAAGGCGAGTGAGGAGGCCGCCCAAACATAAGATGTCGGGGCATGGTTATTCGGGACATTAACTTCCCCGAGATCGTGTCTCATGCGCAAGCCCTGATGGTCGCTCCACAACCGCGCTTTGTCTCGCAATAGGACGAGTGACGCCCCTGCCAGGGGCAGCAGCGGCTTGCCATCACCGAGGCGGATGAGCGGGCCATGGCGCAGTGGCGGAGCGACCATCCCAAAGACGTGGAATTAGATCACATCTTCTACAAAATAGGCGGTGAGGAGAGCAGCGAGGGAGGAAGAGGAGGAGGAAGGCTGCCATTATGGCGGAGTAAATCGGACCGTCGACACTTGACCCTAACTCCGAGAGGTGGCTTGACGTCCTCAGGACAACCGCTTCGGAGGACACCGAGGGCAAATTGGATAACGACTCACGTTAGTTTGTGTGTATTTATTTCAGTCTCTATTTCATGTTTCTATATCTATGTCGATTTTCTAGTTCGTGTGTCTGTCTATGTTTTTAAAGCAGTGTTATTTCAGTGTCTAGTTGGGGTGAGTGTTGTTTTTCTAAAGGCAAACGCTGAGGTTCCCCCGGGGGAACAACGTTCTGATCCCCCGGCTCATCCGTGTGACACGCGTCCACGCGCGTGGCGTGGAACGACGCGGCCCTTGCCTTATCCTCTGTGGTCGTCTTCCACCTCTAGATTCCCCTTCTCTTATTCTTTTTCTCTCTCGTCGCTCGACCATCCATCCGCCCCGCCGTTCGCCTGCTGCTCTCTGCCCAGCCGCCTCTAGCCACCGGCGCCCATCCAATCTCTGCCTTGCCCATCTCCTCCTCAGGCCAGCTCCTCCCTGTACCGCGACGCGAATCCCGCTGCTCCTCACTTCGATTCATTCTCTTTACAGGATATGGCCATGGCTCACCTTGGCATCCGCGAGATCGACCTCCTCCCGATGACGCCATCGCAGACCTCCGCGCCATCGCCTCCCGGATGGCCGCCGCCGGGTACGGCCGCGAGTGCCCGCAGGTGTACGCCTCCGTCCGCAAGTCGGACGTCGACGCCTCCCTCCGCCGCCTCGGCGTCGAGCGCCTCAGCATTGGCGACGTCCAGCGCCTCGAGTGGGACGCCCTCGAGGCCAAGATCCTCCCCGGTCGGTCGCCGCTGGTCCCTGGCCGCTGCTCCCGCTCCTCGCCGCCGCGGAGGACTCCGGCAAGGAGATCCGCCGTCGCTCCCCCAGCCATGACCGTCATCTTCCTCTCCCCCCTTCCCTCTAGCTGCAAGTCAACGGCCGCCTTCTGCCAACGGCTCTTGGACGTTTTTGCTCCGGGGCGTGATGCTATAATAATATATTGTTTTTGCTACTTTAGTTTGGCATTTATGCTAATATAGTATACATTGTTTGCTACAATTCTTTTTGGCGAAATGTTTCTTGCTACAATTATATTTTTCATCATTGCATAGTTTGCTACAATAGAAAAAAATTGCTACAATATTTTTGTTTTCTTGCTACTATACCATATTTTTTTTGCTACTATGTCTCCGGCGAGTATCCGGCGGAATCAGGTGTTGCTACATTTGTTCTAGGTTTTAGCTATAATAGTATACATTTTTGCTACAAATTCTCCGGCGAGGTCTCCGGCGAGACTTCGATGAGGTCGGTTTTGCTACAATCTTTGTGTGTATTTGCTACTATAGCATATATTTTTTGCTACTAAGTCTCCGGTGGGTCTCCGGCGACATCTCCGGCGAGTCTCCGGCGAGGTCTGTGTTTTAGGTGAAAATAGATTTTGCTATAATTGAACCGTTTTTTGCTACTTTGGTACATCATGGTAGCAAAAGTGGGAGAGAGGGCTGGTTGGTTTGATCTAACGGCCGAAAACGTTCCAGATCTGTTGATCAGACGGTTGGGGACCCGGGGATTAGATTTCTAATCCCCGAGGGACGCCCAGCACTCCCCTTTTCTAAATCCTAGTGTTTCTGAACAGGCCTGTCGACTGTGGATGCCATGTGTGCGTGCAGCCTAGTCACTAACCTACTACTCACTGTTGTTAGTGGCATCGACTAAGACATGTCCAAAGCATGTGCTGTTTATTGATGCTGCAGAGACTCCCCAAAAGTGCACGCCGATCCGATATAAATTTGTTGCGTATCACAGCAAGCAGAGTACTCAGATTTAGAGCTAGCACCAACCACCTCGCCGGATTCGCCATGGATCCAACTCAAACCAAGAGCAGCGTCGACAATGCCGCCGAGGAAAGAGAGCGTCTTGTGTCCACGCTCCCAATGAGGGAAGGATTCTGGAAACCGTACGTCCTCTACCGAGGCTTCTGGGTATCTCCGCAGGTGGCCAAGAGCGTCATGCTCTTGCAAGACGAGTTCAAGCCGCGGGCCGACGACATCATCCTCGCCGCGTGCCCCAAGTCCGGCACCACCTGGCTCAAGGCCCTGGCCTTCACCCTCGTCAACCGCTCGCGACACGCCGTCGCCGGAGACGCCGACGGCCACCCGCTGCTTACCAACAGCCCCCATGACCTCGTGCCGTTCATCGAGAAACCTGACCGCGAGCTCTACCCTGTCGCCGAACTGGAGGCGCTCGCGTCCCCAAGGCTCCTGGCGACCCACATGCCGTTCACGCTGCTGCCGGCGAGCATCTCCGCCGTCGGCTGTCGCGTGGTGTACATCAGCCGGGAGCCCAAGGATGTGCTCGTGTCCCTGTGGCACTACTTGAACTCGGTAAGCAAAGACTACTTCATCAAGCTGGAGAAAGCCTTCGAGTTGTTCAGCGAAGGGGGGTCATATTTCGGTCCAGTGTGGGACCACTATCTTGGGTACTGGAAACAGAGCATTGCAGAGCCAGATCGGGTCCTCTTCCTCAAATACGAGGAGATGATGGCCAACCCGGTTAAGCACGTCAAGACCCTGGCCGAGTTCCTTGGAGTCCCGTTCACCGTCGACGAGGTGGACGCCAGAGCCGTGGAGCAGGTCGTGGACCTGTGTAGCTTTCAGAAGCTCAAGAACCTGCCTGTCAACTCCTCGGGGACATCCAACCTGGCTGGTTGGATGCCCATGGAGAAGTCGTCCTACTTCAGGAATGGGACGGTGGGCGATTGGGCCAACCACCTGACCCAAGAGATGGCCCACAAGTTGGACGGCATCGTCCAGGAGAAGCTCAAAGGTTCTGGCCTCGCCTTTTGAGATTTTCTTCTTCAGATCGTGTGAGATTTCATATTCTCGTGCCCAATAATCTCATCCATTATACTATTGGATGATATTATATTTCTACTATCGTTATTTTCTATGGAATAATGTGAAGGACCAAGTCGCTTGGTCTACTGTGAACTTTGCCCAGAGAGCAACTTTTAATTCTGGTTACATATGAATTGGGCGAAGGTGTAAATGTGCAATTTTCTGAGCCTTCATTCGGATCAATGGGTGATCTCAGACAAACTTCATAACCAAAGTCGCATTTACGAGTTTTTCATGGCGCTCATGGGCTCGGAGGAGCCAACGTTCCTATCCCTTGCTAGTCATTGTTTGGATGCAAGGCAACAGGTGAATGCCATGGAGAATGAAACCTTGGTTATCTCCTTCACCATGAAAGAGCTAGAGGAGGTGTTAAAGGCCACAAAAACTGTTACTCCTCCGGGGACTGATGGGTTTCGAGTTGCCTTCTTAAAACAAATCAAACCTATTATAAAAACGTGCTCTTACAGATCCTTAATAGTTTTGCCTTGGGCACAATGGATGTCTCTCGCCTCAATTATGATGCAATGATCCTCATCAAGAACACTTACATTGAAATCTGAAAAGCAAATCCATGAGGCCATAATGGGATCGTATGCTGCTGGTGCTCTTGGCCCCGATGGGTTTTCTTTTCTATTTTATCAAACTTTTTGGGATCTGATTAAGGGTGATTTTATGGCTATGGTGCGAGACTTTGAGACTGGTATATTAGACGTTGTAAAGCTAAATTATGCTATAATTACCTTAATCTCAAAAGAGCCAAATGCAAGGGATATGAAAAAGTTTAGACCCATTAGTTTGGGCAATTGTAGTTTGAAGATTATTTCAAAAGCTATGACTAATCGGATTGCGCCAATTGGTCATAGAATTATTTCCAAAAATCAAGCTGCCTTTTTAAAAAGTAGATTTATCCTTGAAACCTTTGTGGATGCACATGAAGTAGTTCATGAGGTGCATTCTAAAAAACTCTCTGGTCTAGTTTTAAAACTAGATTATGAGAAGGCATGTGACCGAATTGATTGGGAGTTTCTTGATGAGATGTTTAAGTCAAGAGGCTTCGGTATTATTTGGAGGAATGGGATTAAAACTCTTCTGCATAAAAGCTCTTTCTGTGTTCGGGTAAATGATATTAACAAAAAATATTTCATGGTTGGGAAAGGGCTTAAACAAGGTGATCCGATTTCCCCAATTCTGTTCAATCTGGCAGCAGGCGTTTTCTCAAAAATTCTTTATAGGGCTGCTAATCATGACCTTATACATGGTTTGATCCCCCATGCTATTCCCGGAGGTGTCATCAGATTGCAATATGCTGATGACACCATCCTTTTCTTACAGAATGATATGAACATGGCTAGAAATCTTAAGTGGTTATTAACCTTGTTTGAACTAATGTCTGGTATGCATATAAATTACCACAAGAGTGACTTGTTAACTACTAATGTTGATGATGTTGATGCTAATTTTTTTGCTCAAATTTTTGGATGCAAGCTTGATGAATTTCCTTTTACATATCTTGGGGTTTCCCTATATTTTTCAAAACTAAGAAAACAGGACTTACAGCCTATTCTTGACAAAATCATTAAGAGGATTGCTGGGTGGATGGGCAAGCTATTGTCCTACAGAGGAAGACTAGTGCTTTTACAAGCGTGTATTGTCAGTATCCCAATGTATCTGTTATCCGTTTAAAAATTTCCTAAGTGGGCAATCATTGCGATTAATTCGCAAATGTCTCACTTCTTCTGAAACAATATTGGTGATTCTCATAAATACCATCTTGCTAACTGGAATTTTGTTAGTAGGAAAAAAGAAGGCCTGGGAATTCAGAATATGAGGGATTTCAATCTCTGTCTGTTGTCATCCTGGATTAAAAGATATCACATGGATGATAGTAAGATTTGGAAAATGATTGTTGACTATAAATACAACATCTCCCCCAATATTTTGAGGGCCAAACATGTACATTGCTCACCTTTTTGGAAAGGTGTAATGTGGGCTGCTTCTGTAGCTAAGGTTGGATATAGGTGGGTTGTAGGAAATGGGTGTCGGGTGTTGTTCTGGGAAGATACATGGTTAGGACATTGTTCTTTATCTATCCTGTATTGGGATTTATATACTGTTGGACCATCATCGGGGGGGAGTTGCTGCGAATAGCCTAAACATGAACATACTACTATTGGGGGCTGTTGGAAAATCTGACAGCTCAGCAGCAGAACTTCTCCGACGGTGGCATCAAGAAACTGCCTGCGAATGGATACTGCAGAATGTTCGTATTGAATGATTTTTCCCTCGTAGTTGTATCTTGCTTGTCGTTGTTAGCTCTTTCCCTTGTTTGCTTCTTATGATCTCTCCCAGTTTGAGAGTAAGTCATGGTCTGTAAAAGCTTTAGTTTGACGAGTCTACAGTTTGGTTCAATTGTGACACTCTTGATTGCATTCTTAATGGAACCAGGAGGCTTTGCCCCTTTATGTTTTAAAAAAATCATCCCAGCTTCTGCATCCAAGGGATGCACACGGCTTTTTTTATTAAATTATTCACAACACCTTAAAAGAGCAATATAAAAGATCAAACTTGAAGCCACCTCGCTAAACCTACAGAGGGATGAAGGGGGTGACAATTCACCAACTCACATCATCCATAAAACCAAATGCCTTCCTAGACTGGTCCTGACTGATGCTTTCCTATCTAGCCTCCCGATATTCACCATGGGCCTCTTCCCGTTGGCGGATGATACTCACTCTGGCTATGACAAGTACCAGGACATATTCTCTTGGGAAAAGACAGGCGAGTAACGCAAGAACCACTGGGCTAACTGGCCAAGGTTTGCCTACCAATAGACCAATGTGGTATTGGTATTATGAACACCGACTGATGAATATTGCCCTGATGATTAAGTGGGTTTGGAGGTTGTTTACGGAGACGCCTAACATAGCGTAAGATTGCATATTATCATAGACAAGTATAATGGGACGGATGACATATTTAGTTATACATCACCTGTTGGAGAGAATTTTTTCTTAGGTGATGCAAAAGTTAGTTTTGCATCATTTACCCTATTATACATCAGTCTATTGGAGATGGTTTAAGAAAGTGCCAGGTGCGGTGGTGGTAAGGCAGCGCGGAATTATATGTGTCGCTGTGGTGAAGGCGTGATAGGAGGACCAATGGCCAGTATCTTGTGTAGCGTGTTCTCGGTTCAGTTCAGTCAGCTCTCCGCGGGAAGTGACAGACAGCTGGTTGGGATGACAGCAGGCGCGTGAGCTTGATGCAGTTTCATGGCTGACTATGGAATGAATGTACTTTTGCAATCTCCCCAATCCGCTCTTGCAATTGGCCGTTTTGGTTGTTCTATATAAATGAAAAATTCAGGTGTGGGGATTTCTCCCTTCCCGAGTGACCATTCAGAAAAGTAATTTTTGAAGCATACGTGCAAGAACAAGTTGTCTATCGGCAAGATCTTCTGCATCGATTCATAGGAAAACTGTTCCTTTAAGATCAAGATCTTAATGTTCCTTTTATCATGACATGCAGAGAGCTTCATATTCCATCCCACAAAATTTGTCTTAACATTATCTAGTGTAACACTATAGACAAAGTTAAGACAAGTTCGAAGAAAAGGAGAGAGTATTTTATTTCACTTGCAAATCAGGCATACATGAACACGTAGCAACAACTCGGACTGAGCATGCGTTTGGCGTCACGTACGAACTGGGGAGCTAGCCATTGCAGTTATTGCAGCAGTAGCATAGGCGGAGGAATTCGCAGTGGCCGTTGTCATAGCCCGCGGCCCTGCAGGGCACATTGCAGGTTCCGGGCTTGAGGCAAAGGTTGCCACTCCACGTCAGGCAATATTTACAGTCACACGATTTCCGTCCTAACCAGGGCCCTCGTCCTAACACCATCTCTTCTGCATCAGTGAATAAGCAATTCGAATTACATAATTGACTTGGATCAAAAAATGAAAGGGAGATGCGCGCGTAGATGGATGGTCTTCCCTACCAGATGACACGAGAAGTGGCATGATCAGCCACAAGCATAGCAACGCCTTGCTCGTTCCGAATGGCCCTAATTTGCCATTGCTTTTCATATAGCACGACATATCCGATGAGGAACTGTGTGATCCTCTTCCTACTTGAAAATGGTGAGTATATGAGTATCTACATGACTCATATTAATAGCAATAGTTGATTCTGAGAATTTCTCTTACAGCTATTTCCAGTTTTCATTTGTACAGTCAAAACGTACATTAATGACTAGCATAAAGCTGATATACTATTTTCCATAAACAAATGATTTAATTAGATGCTAAAATATAAAGGGTGATGAATTTCTGGAATTTATTATTAGCATCAATTATCATAATAATGCTCTACAAATCAGTGACCTTTAAAATGGATTGGAGTGAGCATCCTATTATAGAGGGCCCAGGGTGCTCCTCTATAATAAACAAAAGGACTGTTTTGGTATTACCCCCCTGGGCGTAGATAGAATGAGGTAAGATATATAAAAAAATAGATTGGAAAGTACTAAATTTGACCAATTCAATTCCGTCTGCAAGAATAAGAAAAAAGTGATTCCGAATTGATCTCATCCTTTAGAATGATAATTTATCTCCGTTCAGTAATAACTTAATCTTGCAATAAAACACACTTGCTTGAAAGGTATGGTAAAAAAATGTTTATATTTTTTTGATAAAAAAGAGAGTGCTAAAGGAATCATTTAGAAGTGAGTGAACGGGAAAAAAAAACTCATTTGTTTCATTCAGTAATGGATGGACCTGTTATATTGAAAATAAGCCTCAACTCAACATGACCAGTGAATTCAAATTATAGTCACTTGCGGATTTCTTCAAATTGTGGTAGTGTAGTATTGTGGTTTTTAAGTAAAAGACCCCGACATATAAATATTCACAGGTCAGCTCATACGGGCGGACGATATTCACCTAGAGCCCCGTTGCGACCGCAATGCTCTTCTGGAAGGACCTTACCTTAGAGCAAAAAAGGGAATAGAAGTTAGGAAGACTGCTGACGTAGGGCGGCGGGTGAGCTCAACCTCGAACCAAACAAACAACGGATTGAGAAACTAGCGTGAAAGCCGTTGTGCATTAGCGCATCCATTTTCTTCCTCCATCGATATTAGTTTCTATTCTCTCCATGCACGAACCTCGGTCCAATCAATTTTTTTGGAATTGGGGCTAGGACAGGTTAGAACTCCCATTTCTCGATCGGAGGTTTGAGCTGCTATGACAAGCTTTTTTCGAATAGTGGATATAGGGAACCCACCATACCAACACGATTGGCTGGTGCTGCTGATACCGGACCCGTTATAACCCCGATTGGAAGGGCAAGCCAGTTTAAGACTATGGGGATGTGAGGCCACTGAAACTTAGTATCCCATTTTCTATGACGGAGATAGAGCATTAATTGCAATTTCACCACCACCTTAACGACCGAGGGATGAAACCTTTCGACGACTAGGGAGGTGTCACCAGAGGCCGATTCAAGTGGATCAATATAGAATCTTCTAGAAGCAAGCCTGGTTCTCCCGGCAGTATGGTAGGAAGTTGATCGATCATGATGAGAATGGACTTCTCCATCATGTAATGGTTTAGAAGAGTCACGGTCCCCGCCGGGCTTTTTGCCTTATCGACTAGACGAAGGAGATATTCATTCCATTTAGGCAGGTGAGGAAAGGCGGCATCGGCTTGACCCTGTCTTCTCTCCTGGTCGGGTCGGGGGCTACGTTTCTCATTCAGTGGTGAGGTGTTCATAGAAAGCAAGGGCCTCACCCAATGAGTGGTGGATTTGGGGGTTTTTGGCTCTCTCTTGGACGTTGGGGAGATCCATGGATCTGGATAGAGTCTTTCTCGCCCATTAAAGATGAGTACGTGTGCTACTGTTTACGAAGTGGATATTCGGGCAACCAACCCGGCACATCGAATTCCGATCAACAACTTGGAGGCATGGCTGATTGGCTTAAGGCATTGGTCTGCTAAATAAACATACAAGAAGATTGTATCATGGGTTCAAATCCATTTCCTTCGGCATAGAAGTAGAGAACGGGCGGGCAAAATTACATGAGAGAAAGAACCTCATATTGATGGAGTCTGTCGTCGGATAGAATAGCACATCTTTCTTGTTCTTGGTGGTGTCTATAGCGAAGAAGACCTCCCCGAACGAGGGCCATCCAATCCCAGGCCGGCTCTCTGTTCTTAAACAAGCTCTCCTCCACTGCAGGTAGCATGCTCATAGATGAAGAAAAGAGACTTTAGGTAAGTGGTTCTGGTAGCTCAGCTGGTTAGAGCAAAACAAGCAACGGATGAGCAACTAGCGCGCAAGCTGTCGGGCGCCAGTGCATCCGTTTTCTTGTTGGACTGCAAAAGGGTTTTTTTAATTAGTGGTAGAGTAATGGATTGCTAAGACGTAAGTCCTCGGTCCGAATCTGATAGAATGCTTTATCAACAAAAATTCATTAATTCACTTTTTTGTTTTGTTTTTGAAACTTTCTCCATTTTTTTTTGTAGAATTTTATAACTTAGTGCGGGATGCATTCATTTTGGGTCTGAAGGGTTGATTGTACCAGAAATTCAGTTAAATAACAAGCTCCTGAAGTTGTATGCAAAAAAAATTGTTGCCTTCCCACTAGTTTTCAGATAGCATCGATCGTGACACAGTAGTTCGCCCCAAAACTTTTCAGGCGCTTCTATGCTTTGCGCAGCGCCTAGCTAGCCGACGCCTGATGGAGATCTGTTCGGTCCTTGTTCATTGTTCTTTTCATTTTCGCGTTCTGGACAACCAGACGTGACATCTGGAAAGTGCAAACCTAAAAAAGTTGAAATAAAAAAAAGTTCAAACTTGAAAAAAGTCCAGGTTCGAAAATTGTTCACATTTTAAAATGTTCAAACTTGGAAAACTTTTAGATCTAAAAATGTAAAAAAAATGGTAAATGTTAACAAAAAAATGTTCAAAGTTCGGAGAAAGTTCAGATTCAAAACTTCTTCATAGGAAAATATCAAAACTAAAAATGTTCAATTTTTGAAATTGTTCAAATTTTAAAAGTAACTAAAATTTGAAAATGTTTATATTTAAATAAGTTCACAATTTGTTTTTTCCAATTTAAAAATATTCACAATTTGAAAAAAGACAGATTTTAAAAATAAACTGGAAAAGACAAAAAAAACAAAAAATGGAACATGAACTAGAAAAAAAAAATAAGAAAAAAAAATGAGAAAATCAGAGCCGGAGACACCAGAAAAACTAGGTCAGGAAGACTAGGACCCCATCATCCTATTGGGCCGGTCCACCGATGAAACCTAGAGACACAGAGTACGCGTCACGTGGCTAACGAGTGTGTGAAGCGTCAGGGAGGGGTGGGTGGGGCCTGGTGGTGTTTGAAAACTTTAAGGCCCATTTTGTCCTCTTGGAAATTAAGGCATGCGGGAGAGTGTTCGAACTCTCCAATGGACCGATACCTAGAGGCAATGGGAGACTCCCTTGGAGATGCTATCGGTACGCGCATAAAAATTTATTGCAAGCTAGGTTTCGATCCCTATCCTTGACTATGAACATGAGGATCAAATATCTATTGACGAATCTAGAGTTCCTGAGGTTCTTCACTTTTTGAATGTTCTCTAAGTGCATCATGCAGATTATACTACTTATTTTCACTTGACTTGAGAGGAATTCTCCACAATTTTCAACTATGTAGGTATCTGCTCAATAGGTGACATGTAAATAAACGAGTTTGATGAGGTCATGTTGTTAGTTCATATCTTAAAGATGCATGTGACCACTCCCAAACGAATGATCAAGAAGTGGAACATTGGTGATTGATCGATGTGATGTCCTACATTGAGTCATTGACGCGAGCCTATCTACATATTGATGATATTTACAATGATCAATATTTACAATGATCACTGTTATTTTTCAGAAGCAAAGTTGAGTGAAAAAGACTGACAATATGAACACTGCACCTTCAGTTAAGATCTTATGTTCATTTATTATGCCGTGGACAAGGCTCCATAAATTAGTTCACTCGTACATCATATAAGACATAGTATGGATAAAATAGGTGTGCTAGCCATGGCAGTTCCTGCAGCAATAGCATAGTATATGAGGGTTCTTTTGTGGTACCCAAAATAAATTAGACGGCGGCAGCGGCGATCAGTGCCAACGGGATGATGTTGGCGTCGCAGGAGCAAGGGATCTTCGCGGCGCGATCACGCTCCAGGATGTGTTGGCGTCGCTTGCTGGGCCAATTGTTGGGCATGTTTCAGTATTGCTGATATTAATACTTTTCCCTTATCTACGTCTTGTTGGGCTATTGGGCTAATTCAAATCTGTTAATTTTGACTGTTGCCTAAATCATACCTCTCCTCTTCTCAGGTGTGATAAAAGGTACCGTAAAAGAAGCCTAGTATGAAGGGCCGTTGTCATAGCCCTCGGCCCTGCAGGGCACATTGCATGTTCCGTGCTTGAAGCACGATTTACCGTCCTTCCACGCCATGCTAAATTGACAGTCAGATGATTCACCTCCCGGAAACTCTTCTGCATCGATGCACAACAAACTCCAGTTATGTAATTGTCTTGAATCAACAATCTGATAAGTAGAATTGTAGATCGATGGTCTTCGTACCAGATGATACGACAAGCAGGAACATCAGCCACAAGCATACCGGCCAACCAGCAAAATATCTGAACTCGGAGAAATCAAGACAGAATCAACCTTGACAGATAATTTTACCAATCACAGCCATAGGTCAGATTGGTGCCTCAAATGCTAGATTTTTTTTAGATCAATTTGCTGCGTCTTTATTAAACTCCGGCACTCTCAGTTGCCACAATGTTTACAATAAAATCTGGAGGTTCCCCAACCCAGATATTACAAGATTTATTCACGCAGCCAAATTTCGCTAACTTATGCGCCACCTCATTACAAGCTCGACGCACATGCCCTACTCCACGAGTAGCACCTTGATCTCTTCCACGAGAGGTCCATGTATAGATTGGTCCTTATCCGTTCCCTTCATTTTAGCAACCGCACTTGCACAATCCGTCTCCAGATACACCTTGGGGAGCCCCAACTTCAGCCCTCGGCGACATGCCAGTAGCTCTACCTGTTCAGGATCCAAAACCGGTGAGAAAAAATGGCATGCTCCACCTATGAAGCCACCATGGTGATCTCTAAGGACCACACCGCCCCCACCAGTATCCGACTCCTTAGAGAAAGCGCCATCGACATTGACTTTAGTCCAGCCCTGCTGCGGGGAAAGCCAGTGCTCCACCTGAGTGTGAATGCTAGTTGATGACAGAGCTTGGAGAGCAACCCACTCCTCAACCAAGAAAAACGATCGCCTCGCAGTACATCCAGGCTCTTCAATAAGCTCCTCATCACGTGCATCATTCCGAGCTAACCAAAGCTGGTACACAGTCATTAACATGAACCGCAGCTCCTTATCATTCAGAGAACCGAGGGTGTCTAGAAGCCAGAACTGCAACTGCCTCTGATCCTTGACATATCCAGGAGGCCCCAGGAGCTGCAACCCTGTCTGCTCACGTAACAGTTCCCAAGTGCGGGTGGAGTGTGGGCAAGCCCAGAATCTATGAAGCATTGTCTCATCTCTATTACATGCCACACACTTAACACGCCTCTTAATCTTCCTCCTCCACTACAGGAATCGGCGGGTATACCGACGGCCAGCTGCCCTCGGCGTAGCCATGCTTGGCCCTCGGCGTAGGCTACGCCGATGGCAGCCCTCGGCGTACCTCGTCGGCGACCACTTCCCTCGGCAGAGCTCGCTGCGCCGTCGGCGTAGGGCTGGCCATCGGCGTACGCCTCCTACGCCGAGGGTCCTTGTCACCGTCGGCGTAGACGCCATCGGCGTAGCGTCCCCGGCGTGCCATCGCCGTTAACAGCAGCCAGAAGACGCCGAGGGCAATACCCTCGGCATATGAGGGTACGTGGCACGCGGAGGGGAGCCGGTGCAGCCCCGATACGCCGAGGGCATCACCCTCGGCATAGAGAGTGGCGTAGAAGGCGACGTGGCTCGCCGTGCGGCCACCATGCTAGAGGTTACGCAGAGGGCAATAACCTCGGCATAGACCTGACCATATGGTCATGCCAAGGGTCTATGCCGACGGCATTGCCCTCGGCGTAGCCCTGGCCATTTGGTTTTTTTTTGTTCCGATTCAATTCCAATTCATGCAAATTCAGTTTAGCAGGTTCCATTTCATCCAAAGGTTCCATTTCATCCAAATTCATCCAAATTCGACCAAAGTCGCCATAATTCACCAAAATAGCATATAATTCACATAATAGCATACATAATAGCATACAAGAGGAGTGTCATGTCGTCCAAATACATAGTAGTAGCTAGCGCATAAGCAAGCGCGCATACATAGTGTGAGACGACTACATGAAGGACCCGGGCGGAGCGTATCCACCCTCATCGTTGGCAAAACGAGAAGCCCGGGTCCGAGGTTGCACTCCAGTAGAAGCTGCAGAAGAACCGAGAGTAGCACCGGGAGTACAACCAGGAGAAGTTGACGGAGAGGCACCAGCAAAGGCACCAGCAGAACACCCAGGAGAAGTCGGCGGAGAGGCAACAACAGAGGCACCAACAGAACGCCCAGGAGACCGATCACCTTCATGAACCGGTGTGACCTCGGCGCCCACCCGGTGAGGCCTGGTTCCCGGAGCATCCCGTTCCCTACATGTTCCCTACATGTTAGCAACTTGCGAGGCAAAGAAAAGCGGTAACTACTGATTTGGCAAAGAACTTACCGGTGTGGATCCGTAGTAAGTCCTACAGAAAGTTGCCCTCGATGGCATGATAGGCAATTCCCCCGCCATGGGAACTGGATCCGGTCTCGGTGTACCAGTAGCCGTAGAAATCATCAGTGCCTGCAAGATAGGTTACAAGTCAGAGTTTGCAGAAATAAAGCATCAAACTGAGACTTGTCATCTACTTGCGAAAAGAAAAATTCAAACTTACTTCTATATACGCCATGTAGGCCGTATGCTGCTTATTCCACTGCGCAGAGGCCTGCTGATACTCTTCATTACAGGCTTCGAAGGCCGCCTCGAATTCAGGCTACAATTTCAGAAACAATGAATCTCATCAACACTTAGCCGTGTAGGAACGAAAACCGGAAAGAGGATGAAAATGAGGAAATCTTACATCGTAGGCGGGTGGACGAGCATGTCGGCGACGAGGCTGGGGGCTGTCGGTGGTGAGGGTATGCTTGAGACGCGTGTAGCTCGTGGCTGGGGTAGGCTTGACCGCCTTATTCAGAAAGGGGTAACGGCCATGTCTACGCATGCGCCCCGACAGGACCAACGACTCCTCGTTGGTCGGCATGCGCAAGGGGTCATCCACATACGGGTGACGAGACCTCACCATGTCGCAGTAGTCATCCTTGGCAGCCTTTGATGGGATTCGTAGCATAGAAAAAAAAAAATTTCCTACCGCGAGAACGCAATCCAAGCCAAGATGCAATCTAGAAGATGGGAGCAACGAGGGGATGAACGAGACTAACCCTTGAAGATTTCCAAAGCCTACAAGAGGAGGCTCGTTGCGGTAGACGATCACTTGCCGCTTTCAAAAGCGCGTAGAAGATCTTGACGGTGCCACATCGGGCAGCACCTCCGTACTCGGTCACACGTTCGGTGTTGATGAAGACGACGTCCTTCTCCCCGTTCAGCGGGCAGCGGAAGTAGTAGATCCTCCTCGGAATCCCGGCAGCACGACGGCGTGGTGGCGGTGGTGGAGAGATCTCCGACAGAGCTTCGCCTAAGCTATGTGGGAGAGAGAGGGAGGAGGGAACCGCTAGGGTTTCTAGGGAGAGGGGGCTCTTGGGGGTGCGGCCATGGTGGTCTTGGTGTGGCCGGCCAGCCCCTCCCCTCCCTCTTTATATAGGTGGAAGCCCCAAGGATTAGGTCAAAAGTCTCCGAATAAGACCCCAACATAAACCTTCCATATGACCAAACCTAGGGGAAGTGGGACTCCCCCTTTCCTTTGGTGGGGTGGCCGGCCACCATGGGGAGGAGTCCACTTGGGACTCCTCCTCCCTTAGGCTGGCCGGCCAAAGTGGGTGGAGTCTCCACCTTCCATGCTAATTTCTTCCGGACTCTTCTAGAACCTTCTAGAAAAAAATACCGGATCATTTTCAAACCTAGAAAATGACTTCCTATATATGAATCTTATTCTCCGGACCATTCCGGAACTCCTCGTGATGTCTGGGATCCCATCCGAGACTCCGAACAAAACTTCGAACTCCATTCCCTATTCAATATCTACTAATACGACATCAAACCTTAAGTGTGTCACCCTACGGTTCGCGAACTATGTGGACATGGTTGAGACCTCTCTCCGACCAATAACCAATAGCGGGATCTGGAGATCCATAATGGTTCCCACATATTCAACGATGACTTAGTGATCGAATGAACCATTCACATACGATACCAATTCCCTTTGTCACGCGATATTTTACTTGTCCGAGGTTTGATCATCGGTATCTCTATACCTTGTTCAACCTCGTCTCCTGACAAGTACTCTTTACTCGTACCGTGGTATGTGGTCCCTTATGAACCATTCATATGCTTGCAAGCTATTTAGACGACATTCCACCGAGGGCCCAGAGTATATCTATCCGTCATCGGGATGGACAAATCCCACCGTTGATCCATATGCCTCAACTCATACTTTCCAGATACTTAATCCCACCTTTATAACCACCCATTTACGCAGTGGCGTTTGATGTAATCAAAAGTACCTTTCCGGTATAAGTGATTTACATGATCTCATGGTCGAAAGGACTAGGTAACTATGTATCGAAAAGCTTATAGCAAATAACTTAATGACGTGATCTTATGCTACGCTTAATTGGGTGTGTCCATTACATCATTCACATAATGACATAACCTTGTTATTAATAACATCCAATGTTCATGATCATGAAACTATGATCATCTATTAATCAACAAGCTAGTTATACAAGAGGCTTACTAGGGACTCCTTGTTGTTCACATAACACACATGTATCAATGTTTCAATTGATACAATTATAGCATGGTATGTAAACATTATCATAAACACAAAGATATATTATAATAACCATTTTATTATTGCCTCTTGGGCATATCTCCAACAGCCTTGGCATTGTCGTAGTACTGGGTCTGAGGCAATGTGGGATTGGGCTTCGTCTTCGTCCGCATCATGTCATATATCTAGGGATCATAAAGCACCACCCCAGGTGCTGCCTCGGCCAACGGCAGCAGAGGACTCCCGAACTGCCCTACGCTGAGCAGATCAACGCCCCCGGTTACCTACACTCGTATGTCGATTCCAAGGATGGCAAAACGAAGTCGAGTCACCTGCTCAGGGACTGTCGGCAGTTCCTTGACATGCACAAACTCATCCAGCAGTCAGGCCAGCAACCGCTACCACCACCACCCCCACCTCCACCGCAGCATCAAGTCCAGCAGGCTCAACCTCATCAACCCAACGAGGCGTTTCCACCACCACGTGGGCAGATGAGCATGATCCATAGGACAGGTGTCTCGAGAAGAGAGATGAAGAAGCTCACCCGAGAGATTAACTAGAAAGCATCATGGCAAACATCCCCGAGTATGTCGAGTGGTCCTCTCAGAACATTACGTTCAGTCGAGCAGATCACCCAATGATCATACCAAAACCAGGACACGCTGCCTTAGTAGTCGAGGCACAAATCAGGGGGTTCAAGATGAGCAAAGTCTTCATGGATGGTGGAAGCGGGTTAAACCTGATATTCGTCGACACAATCAAAAGTATGTGGATCACCATGAGGATGCTAGAAGAAACAGACACTTGCTTCCATGGGATCCTTCCAACCGCACCGGGCTACTCTCTTGGCAAAGTTTACCTGAATGTCGTCTTTGGCAAAACCGACAATTTCAGAAAGGAAAAGATCGAGTTTGAAGTAGTGAACTGGGAGTCACAGTATCATGCTATACTCAGGAGACCAGCTTATGCCAAGTTCATGGCTGTGTCGCACTATGCATACCTCAAGCTGAAAATGCCTGGGAATAACGGGACAAATATCACAGTCTATGGAAGTTTTTCACGCTCGGACAATTGTGATCGCGACTTTCAAAGGATTGCTGCGAAGTTTGGGTCACAACAAGAAATCGTCGATCCTCTGCCCAAGCTGTCATTGCGAGAAATCAAGGAGGAAAAAGATGTCAGGGAAACGAAGAAGAAGCCAGCTGACCTTGCTCTCAAAGCTTCGGCAGCAGGCTTCGCAGAAAAGCTTCGCGCAAAAGGTTCGGCAGCTTGATGGCACAAGACATAGGAGACAGAAGACGCCGCAACCATTGCCCGACCGCGAAATCAACAATGAACCACTAACGTGGTGAAAAAGCCGAAGATGAGAAGAACTCCTTCCTTGCTTAAGCAATTTATCAGCGTTTGTTTCCCCTTTATTTTAAACAGGAACTTTTTCGCCCTCTAGTCTCGTGCTTACCTTATTAATGAGAACTTAAAGCTTCGATCCTTTGTTCAGCATTGCAGTAATTCAAAACGTCTAAAGCCGCATCACTATGCAACATAGTACGTGGCAGAAGATCGTGCTCCAAAAGAAAAGCCTCTACGAGTGCTAAAAGATACAAATCAAACAAGGATGCTAATCCTTCCCTCTGCTATAGATGCCTCTACGAGTGCCGAAAATAGCAAGAGTTTTGGAAATACACACAACCCACGTTCGATATTTTACTTATGGAAATATCAAAGAACAACGGGCTCATCGGCAGAATCATTGCACCCGAAAAATTCGGGAGTGACTGTCGAAACATACATCGGTTGAAAGCAAAGTTGAACATACAACGGGTTTAGCAAGACCTGCAACACGAGCTGATCACTCAAACGTTTGCTGACCAACGAATAGGAAAAAACGCTTAAACAGACAATTAAGATTTGCTCCCTCAAAAATTGCCAACGGCAACAACACGATAAAAGTACATACACATGTATCTACCGAATAAAAAGTTTCGGCCTAACACTTGGATGAAGTAGCCAAAATAACCTATTTACAAAATAACCCTAATCCCTGAAGTTACCTGTTGCGTGCAATTAACACATGTCCGTTGGGAACCCCAAGAGGAAGGTGTGATGCAGACAGTAGCAAGTTTTCCCTCAGAAAGAAACCAAGGTTTATCGAACCAGGAGGAGCCAAGAAGCACGTTGAAGGTTGTTGGTGGCGGGATGTAGTGCGGCGCAACACCGGGATTCCGGCGCCAACGTGGAACCTGCACAACACACCAAAGTACTTTGCCCCAACGAAACAGTGAGGTTGTCAATCTCACCGGCTTGCTGTAACAAAGGATTAGATGTATAGTGTGGATGATGATTGTTTGCAAAATAGTAAAGAACAAATATTGCAGATTGTATTCTATGTAAAGAATAGGACCGGGGTCCACAGTTCACTAGAGGTGTCTCTCCCATAAGATAAATAGCATGTTGGGTGAACAAATTACAATGGGCAATTGACAAATAGAGAGGGCATGACAATGCACATACATGATATGATAAGTATTGTGAGATTTAATTGGGCATTACGGCAAAGTACATAGACTGCTATCCAGCATGCATCTATGCCTAAAAAGTCCACCTTCAGGTTATCATCCGAACCCCTTCCGGTATTAAGTTGCAAACAACAGACAATTGCATTAAGTATGGTGCGTAATGTAATCAATAACTACATCCTCGGACATAGCATCAATGTTTTATCCCTAGTGGCAACAGACATCCACAACCTTAGAACTTTCTGTCACTGTCCCAGATTTAATGGAGGCATGAACCCACTATCGAGCATAAATACTCCCTCTTGGAGTTAAGAGTAAAAACTTGGCCGAGCCTCTACTAATAACGGAGAGCATGCAAGATCATAAACAACACATAGGTAATAGATTGATAATCATCATAACATAGTATTCTCTATCCATCGGATCCCGACAAACACAACATATAGCATTACAGATAGATGATCTTGATCATGTTAGGCAGCTCACAAGATCCAACAATGAAGCACATAAGGAGAAGACGACCATCTAGCTACTGCTATGGACCCATAGTCCAGGGGTGAACTACTCACTCATCACTCCGGAGGTGACCATGGCGGTGAAGAGTCCTTCGGGAGATGATTCCCCTCTCCGCAGGTGCCGGAGGCGATCTCCCGAATCCCCCGAGATGGGATTGGCGGCGCGTCTCTGGAAGGTTTTCCGTATCGTGGCTCTCTGGGGTTTCGCGACGGAGGCTTCAAGTAGGCGGAAGGGCAGGTCAAAGGGCGTCACGGGGCCCCACACGCTAGGGCCGCACGGGCTCCCTAGCCGCGCCGCCCTAGTGTGGCGGCGCCCGTGGCCCCACTTCGTCTCCTCCGGTCTTCGGAAGCTTCGTCTAAAAATAGGCCCGGGCGTTGATTTCGTCCACCCGAGAATATTTCCTTACTAGGATTTCTGAAACCAAAAACAGCAGAAAACAGCAACTCGACTTCGGCATCTCGTTAATAGGTTAGTGCGGAAAATGCATAAATATGACATAAAGTATGCATAAAACATGTAGATATCATCAATAATGTGGCATGGAACATAAGAAATTATCGATACGTCATATCAGCATCCCCAAGCTTAGTTCCTGCTCGTCCCGAGCAGGTAAACGATAACAAAGATAATTTCTGGAGTGACATGCCATCATAACCTTGATCATACTATTGTAAGCATATGTAATGAATGCAGCGATCAAAACAATGGTAATGACATGAGTAAACAAATGAATCATAAAGCAAAGACTTTTCATGAATAGTACTTCAAGACAAGCATAAATAAGTCCTGCATAAGAGTTAACTCATAAAGCAATAAATCAAAGTAAAGGTATTGAAGCAACACAAAGGAAGATTAAGTTTCAGCGGTTGCTTTCAACTTATAACATGTATATCTCATGGATATTGTCAATGTAAAGTAGTATAACAAGTGCAATATGCAAGTATGTAGGAATCAATGCACAGTTCACACAAGTGTTTGCTTCTTGAGGTGGAGAGAAATAGGTGAACTGACTCAACATAAAAGTAAAAGAAAGGTCCTTCAAAGAGGAAAGCATTGATTGCTATATTTGTGCTAGAGCTTTTATTTTGAAAACATGAAACAATTTTGTCAACGGTAGTAATAAAGCATATGTATCATGTAAATTATATCTTACAAGTTGCAAGCCTCATGCATAGTATACTAGTAGTGCCCGCACCTTGTCCTAATTAGCTTGGGTTAACACCGATCATCATTGCATAACATATGTTTCAACCAAGTGTCACAAAGGGGTACCTCTATGCCGCCTGTACAAGGGTCCAAGGAGAAAGTTCGCACTGGATTTCTCGCTTTTGATCATTCTTCAACTTAGACACCCATACCGGGACAACATAGACAACAGATAATGGACTCCTCTTTTAATGCTTAAGCATTTAACAACAGTTAATATTCTCATAAGAGATTGGGGTTTTATGTCCAAACTGAAACTTCCACCATGATTCATGGCTTTAGTTAGTGCCCAATGTTCTTCTCTAACAGTATGCATACTCAAACCATTTGATTGTGAAAACCGCCCTTACTTCAGACAAGACGAACATGCATAGCAACTCACATGATATTCAACAAAGAGTAGATGGCGTCCCCAGGAACATGGTTATCGCACAACAAGCAACTTAATAAGAGATAAAGTGCATAAGTACATATTCAATACCACAATAGTTTTTAAGGCTATTTTGTCCCATGAGCTATATATTGCAAAGGCAAATGATGGAAATTTAAAGGTAGCACTCAAGCAATTTACTTTGGAATGGCGGAGAAATACCATGTAGTAGGTAGGTATGGTGGACACAAATGGCATAGTGGTTGGCTCAAGGATTTTGGATGCATGAGAAGTATTCCCTCTCGATACAAGGTTTAGGCTAGCAAGGTTATTTGAAACAAACACAAGGATGAACCGGTGCAGCAAAAATCACATAAAAGACATATTGTAAACATTATAAGACTCTATACCGTCTTCCTTGTTGTTCAAAACTCAATACTAGAAATTATCTAGAATTTAGAGAGACCAAATATGCAAACCAAATTTTATCAAGCTCTATGTATTTCTTCATTAATGGGTGCAAAGAATATGATGCAAGAGCTTAAACATGAGCACAACAATTGCCAAGTATCAAATTATTCAAGACATTTTTAGAATTACTACATGTAGCATTTCCCGATTCCAACCATATAACAATTTAACGAAGAAGATTCAACCTTCGCCATGAATACTATGAGTAAAGCCTAAGGACATATTTGTCCATAAGCAACAGCGGAGCGTGTCTCTCTCCCACACAATGAATGCTAGGATCCATTTTATTCAAACAAAAACAAAACAAAAACAAACCGACGCTCCAAGCAAAGCACATAAGATGTGACTGAATAAAAATATAGTTTCAGGGGAGGAACCCGATGATGTTGTCGATGAAGAAGGGGATGCCTTGGGCATCCCCAAGCTTAGACGCTTGAGTCTTCTTAAAATATGCGGGTGAACCACCGGGCATCCCCAAGCTTAGAGCTTTCACCTCTTGATCATAGTATATCATACTCCTCTCTTGACCCTTGAAAACTTCCTTCACACCAAACTTCAAGCAAACTCATTAGAGGGTTAGTGCACAATCAAAAATTCACATGTTCAGAGGTGACACAATCATTCTTAACACTTCTGGACATTGCACAAAGCTACTGGACATTAATGGAACAAAGAAATTCATCCAACATAGCAAAAGAGGCAATGCGAAATAAAAGGCAGAATCTGTCAAAAACAGAATAGTCCGTAAAGACGAACCTGGAAGGGGAACTTAACTTGCTCAAACGGAAAAACTCAAAACTAATGAAAGTTGCGTACATATCTGAGGATCACGCACGTAAATTTGCAGATTTTTTTGATTTTCTTACAGAGACTTCTGCGCGAATTCGTGACAGACAGTAATGCTGTTTCTGTGCAGCAATCCAAATCTAGTATCAACTTTACCATAGAGACTTTACTTGGCACAAAAACATGATAAGGAGAGGTTGCTACAGTAGTAAACAACTTCCAAGACTCAAATATAAAACAAAGTACTGTAGTAAAAACTTGGGTTGTCTCCCATAAGCGCTTTTCTTTAACGCCTTTCAGCTAGGCGCAGAAAGTGTGAATCAAGTGTTATCAAGAGATGAAGCATCAACATCATAATTTGTTCTAATAATAGAATCAAAAGGTAACTTCATTCTCTTTCTAGGGAAGTGTTCCATACCTTTCTTGAGAGGAAATTGATATTTAATATTACCTTCATTCATATCAATGATAGCTCCAACAGTTCGAAGAAAAGGTCTTCCCAATATAATGGGACAAGATGCATTGCATTCAATATCCAAGACAACAAAATCAACGGGGACAAGGTTATTGTTAACCATAATACGAACATTATCAACTCTCCCCAAAGGTTTCTTTTTAGCATTATCAGCAAGATTAACATCCAAATAACAATTTTTCAATGGTGGCAAGTCAAGCATATCATAGACTTTCTTAGGCATAACGGAAATACTTGCACCAAGATCACACAGAGCATTACAATCAAAATCATTGACCTTCATATTAATGATGGGCTCCCAACCATCTTCTAACTTTCTAGGAATAGAGGTTTCAAGTTTTAGTTTCTCCTCTCTAGCTTTGATGAGAGCATTTGTAATATGTTTTGTAAAGGCCAAATTTATAGCACTAGCATTAGGACTCTTAGCAAGTTTTTGTAAGAACTTTATAACTTCAAAGATGTGGCAATCATCAAAATCCAAACCATTATGATCTACAGCAATGGGATCATCATCCCCAATGTTGGAAAAAATTTCAGCAGTTTTATCACAAGCAGTTTCAGCAGTTTTAGCAATTTCAGGCAGTTTTGCAGGCTTTACATTAGAAGTGGAAACATTGCCAACACCAATTCTTTCACCATTATTAGTAGGAGGTGCAGCAACATGTGTAGCATTAACATTACTAGTGGTGGTAATAGTCCAAACTTTAGCTACATTATTCTCTTTAGCAAGTTTTTCATTTTCTTCTCTTTCCCACCTAGCATGCAATTCAGCCATTAATCTTATATTCTCATTAATTCTAACTTGGATGGCATTTGCTGTAGTAGTAATCTTATTATCAATATCCTTATTAGGCATAACTTTCAATTTTAAAAGATCAACATCAGAGGCAAGTCTATCAACTCTAGAAGCAAGAATATCAATTTTATCAAGCTTTTCCTCAACAGATTTGTTAAAAGCTGTTTGTGTACTAATAAATTCTTTAAGCATGGCTTCAAGACCAGGGGGTACACTCCTATTATTGTTGTAAGAATTCCCATAAGAATTACCATAACCATTACCATTATTATAAGGATATGGCCTATAGTTATTACTAGAATTGTTTCGATAAACATTGTTGTTGAAATTATTATTTTTAATGAAGTTTACATCAACATTTTCTTCTTGAGCAACCAATGAAGCTAATGGAACATTATTAGGATCAACATTAGTCCTATCATTCACAAGCATAGACATAATCACATCAATCTTATCACTCAAGGAGGAGGTTTCTTCGACAGAAATTACCTTCTTACCTTGTGGAGCTCTTTCCCTGTGCCATTCAGAGTAATTTATCATCATATCATCAAGAAGCTTTGTAGCCGCCCCCAAGGTGATGCACATAAAGGTACCTCCAGTAGCTGAATCCAATAGGTTCCACGAAGAAAAATTTAGTCCTGCATAGAAGGTTTGGATGATCATCCAAGTAGTCAGTCCATGGGTTGGGCAATTCTTTACCAAAGATTTCATTCTCTCCCATGCTTGAGCAACATGTTCATTATCTAATTGTTTAAAATTCATTATGCTACTTCTCAAAGATATAATTTTAGCGGGAGGATAATATCTACCAATAAAAGCATCCTTACATTTAGTCCATGAATCAATACTATTCTTAGGCAAAGATAGCAACCAATCTTTAGCTCTTCCTCTTGAGAAAGGAAACAATTTCAATTTTATAATATCATCTACATCCTTATACTTTTGCATTTCACAAAGTTTACAACAAAATTATTAAGATGGGCAGCAGCATCATCAGAACTAACACCAGAAAATTGCTCTCTCATAACAAGATTCAGTAAAGCAGGTTTAATTTCAAAGAATTCTGCTGTAGTAGCAGGTGGAGCAATAGGTGTGCATAGGAAATCATTATTATTTGTGGTTGTGAAGCCACGCAACTTAGTGTTTTCAGAAGTATTCATTTTAGCAACAGTAAATAAAGCAAACTAGATAAAGTAAATGCAAGTAACTAATTTTTTTGTATTTTTGATATAGAGAGCAAGACAAGAAATAAAGTAAAACTAGCAACTAATTTTTTTGTGTTTTGTTTAAGTGCAGCAAACAAAGTAGTAAATAAAATAAAGCAAGACAAAAACAAAGTAAAGAGATTGGATTGTGGAGACTCCCCTTGCAGCGTGTCTTGATCTCCACCAAGAAGCGCCGAAAAAGAGCTTGTGCGTGCAATTAACACACGTCCGTTGGGAACCCCAAGAGGAAGGTGTGATGCAGACAGTAGCAAGTTTTCCCTCAAAGAAACCAAGGTTTATCGAACCAGGAGGAGCCAAGAAGCACGTTGAAGGTTGTTGGTGGCGGGATGTAGTGCGGCGCAACACCAGGGATTCCGGCGCCAACGTGGAACCTGCACAACACAACGAAAGTACTTTGCCCCAACGAAACAGGAGGTTGTCAATCTCACCGGCTTGCTGTAACAAAGGATTAGATGTATAGTGTGGATGATGATTGTTTGCAGAAAATAGTAAAGAACAAATATTGCAGTAGATTGTATTCGATGTAAAGAATAGGACCGGGGTCCACAGTTCACTAGAGGTGTCTCTCCCATAAGATAAATAGCATGTTGGGTGAACAAATTACAGTCGGGCAATTGACAAATAGAGAGGGCATGACAATGCACATACATGATATGATAAGTATTGTGAGATTTAATTGGGCATTACGACAAAGTACATAGACCGCTATCCAGCATACATCTATGCCTAAAAAGTCCACCTTCAGGTTATCATCCGAACCTCTTCCGGTATTAAGTTGCAAACAACAGACAATTGCATTAAGTATGGTGCGTAATGTAATCAATAACTACATCCTCGGACATAGCATCAATGTTTTATCCCTAGTGGCAACAGCACATCCACAACCTTAGAACTTTCTGTCACTGTCCCAGATTTAATAGAGGCATGAACCCACTATCGAGCATAAATACTCCCTCTTGGAGTTAAGAGTAAAACTTGGCCAGAGCCTCTACTAATAACGGAGAGCATGCAAGATCATAAACAACACATAGGTAATAGATTGATAATCATCATAACATAGTATTCTCTATCCATCGGATCCCGACAAACACAACATATAGCATTACAGATAGATGATCTTGATCATGTTAGGCAGCTCACAAGATCCAACAATGAAGCACATAAGGAGAAGACGACCATCTAGCTACTGCTATGGACCCATAGTCCAGGGGTGAACTACTCACTCATCACTCGGAGGCGACCATGGCGGTGAAGAGTCCTCCGGGAGATGATTCCCCTCTCCGGCAGGGTGCCGGAGGCGATCTCCTGAATCCCCCGAGATGGGATTGGCGGCGGCGCCTCTGGAAGGTTTTCCGTATCGTGGCTCTCGGCGTTTCGCGATGGAGGCTTTAAGTAGGCGGAAGGGCAGGTCAAAGGGCGCCACGGGGCCCCACACGCTAGGGCCGCGCGGGCCCTCTAGGCCGCGCCGCCCTAGTGTGGCGGCGCCCCGTGGCCCCACTTCGTCCTCCGGTCTTCTGGAAGCTTCGTCTAAAAATAGGCCCCCGGGCGTTGATTTCGTCCATTCCGAGAATATTTCCTTACTAGGATTTCTGAAACCAAAAACAGCAGAAACAGAATGGCTCTTCGGCATCTCGTTAATAGGTTAGTGCCGGAAAATGCATAAATATGACATAAAGTATGCATAAAACATGTAGATATCATCAATAATGTGGCATGGAACATAAGAAATTATCGATACGTCGGAGACGTATCAGCATCCCCAAGCGGAGTTTCTCTTTCTTCAGGTACCTTCGAATACTCCTCGAACTTGTCGACAATTATATTGGCAGGCAGCAATACCTTCGGATACAGAGTATCCAAGTCACCAACCGCGTTGGCAATGGCAAGCAGATTTGCCGAGGGATAACGTGCAAGCACAAGGGCAAGTGCAAACCTGGCCCCTGCGAAAACTTGAGCTCGCACCAAGTCTCGAATCTTCTTGGCATTTCCGAACTCAGACATCAAAGTCAGCAGCGTAGGAGGAATTGCGTTTAAAGGGAACATCGTCTTCCAAACCACCCTCATAGCTTTGTAGCACTTGTCGAAGAAATGGTGGACTTGCTGAACCCGATCCTGAAATAGTGCGACAGCTGAAGCCTTCGAGTGTTCCCGCCAGAAAATCTCTTCGGCTGAGGACAGCTGGGTTAAAGCATGCACACGCTCGTGAATCCGTTTGTTCTCTTCCGCACGGTTCAGAGCTATGACTGGCAAAGGAATAAATAGAGGATCAGACAAGGCGTTGTTGACAAAAGGGCGCAGGGATCAAGAAACTTACAGTTCAAACTCTCGGTAGCTTTATGCAGCTCAGTAAGAGGGTACCGCTCCACTTTGGCTGCAATCTCGCTCTTCTTATTGACAATAGCAGCTAAGGCATAAGTGCTGCGCATGTCCTTTTCCATCTGAGTGATCCGATCCTTCATACGCTGGATCCGATCACCTTCAGGAAGAGCACCCGAAGAGTCGTCGACAAATGAGGGCACTGGGAAAACCTGCAGGAAACAGCGTTAAAAAGAATGACGTATATGGTCAAATTGAGCACCCGAAGTAACTCCCATCGGGAGAAGTGCAAGTAAAAATATCAAATAAAGGTGTGCTAGCAACATTGCCAGCACGGAGTTTATTACAAACATAAGTTTTGCAGCAGAACAATGTTTCACATCAGCTCGAAGATAAGTTTGTTACAAAAATCAAGGGGCTTGGGTCTGAGTCGATAAACTGGGTCCAGCCGATGTCTTCCTTGACGAAACTAGCTCAAGGAGCTGGCGAGCGCAAGTAAGGGTGGACGTTTTAAAGGCGCTTAAGTCAACAAATTGCCCATCTTGCTCTTTCGGCGGCTCCTTAGTCATTTCTTTGATGTCAGCCTTAAAGCCGTGACCCATCATAAGTTGGAAGGCAAGGAGGGCACCATAGGTACGCGAAGTACGCTTGAATACCTCGATAACCTACTTGGTGTCAACCGCGAAGGCATCAATCAAGTGCCCCAGAGTTTTGTCCTGCTTGATCTTGGGGAAAATCATCAAGTGCATCCGCGCCAGGGCACCTTTTCCCTTTTCAAGAAGCTCCCGCGTAAGCTGGTGGGAGGCGAGAGCCATCGACACACCATTTGCCGGAGAGCTGTTTGGAACTTTGTCCAAGGCAGCAGCAGGAATGTTGGCGGCTTCTACAAGAAAATGAATTGGAAAAGATCATTGATAAAGGAACGAATCCATAAGAGTAATAATCGACAGAGGTGTATAATACCAAGTAGAGCCAAAGAAGACTGACGAAGGAGCTCATCCTTTTCAGCTGCCCGAGCTTCCTCCTCTTTTAGCCTCTCCTTCAGTTTGCCCAGCTCCTCTTTCAGGGAGTCGACCTCCTGGCGAGTCGTGGCAGCCTTTTTAATGGCACCGTCCAACTTCGAAGAGGAAGATTTAACTTCCTCCTGCAGTCGAACTTTGTCCGCCTCCAGAGAGGTAAATTGAGAGGCAAAGGCCTCCAAAGAAGATATAACACCTCGCAGATCCTTAAGGAAAAAAGGATGTTTTACAAAGAATCGTTAGACAAGGCACATTTCAAGAAATTCACGTTGTATTCGAACAGAACTTACAGAAGGAGGAGTCGTGGTGGCGGCAGGAACATCTTTCCCCTTGGAAAGGGAAGAAGCAGTCGATGCCTGAGCCGCGGGAGTTGCCTTAGGAGCCGAAGCTTCGGAAGCGGCAACGGCCGGCGGAACAGCATCAGATCTGGCTTTCTTAGACGGAGGCTCAGCGAAACCTTCGTCCCTACAAAAAGGAAATGGTCGACAGAAGTTATGAAAAGAATGCGAGAAACAAGGGGACAAAATATAGCAAAAAGGAAGAAGGTACTTACATATCGAGGAGATCGTCTTCGTCAAAGCCGCCGGTTGATCTCTTCACGGGTGAAGCCCTGGTCTCCTCCACAGCTGCATTAACAAAGGCATCACGATCAGCGTTATCATCACGCACTGATCCCTCTGTGTCGCAAGCGTCATCGGCTGAGGGAGGAAGATCGGTGTGAACAGTTTCGGAATCTATCAGATCATCATGATCGCTCTCTGGGCCTGTATGCTCGATAGTGTGAAAATCAACGGGTACTGAAGAGCCTCTTCCCTCAGAAGTATCGTTTGGCGAATCGTGCAAATCTCCAGGGACTATGGGGATCTGTCGAAGAGAAAGACGAATAAGAATAGTGGTAATTATGTTGACTAAGTAAAAATAACGTGATAAGAATTTGAAAGGGAAAGTTACCTCTGGTGGTGGATGATCGGCATCAAGAGGAGTGTAGGAAGATATCAATGGGATCGAGTCTTCTTGACTAAAGAAAGTAAGGCGACGGACTTCATCGAGCAATTCCTTTTCCGACAGTTCGGCAGCATTAACCCTGGTTTCATCCTTTGGACCTGAATACAACCACATCGGACGAACTCTGGCCATGACTGGTTGGACCCGACGTTTCAGGAACACTGCTGCCACCTCTGTGCCGACCATGGTTTGGCCACCGGCCTCTTTGATTCGAAGAAATTTGGCAAATAATTCATCGGCTGCTACTCTTTCGTCGGGAGAGGGAATGTTCTTCCAGGAATTCTTAGGCTTGGCTTCAAGGACGTCGGTAAAGCAAGGAAGCTGGGATTCGGGTGACAAGGAATCCTTGACGTAAAACCATTTCAGTCTCCACCCTTGCACGGATTCTCTCATTGGGAAACTGAAGTAATTAACCTCCGAACGAGCTACAAACCCCACCCCTCCGGTGACAAAGGATCCATTACTACTGCTGTATCTCTTCACATAGAAGATCTTTTTCCACAGCCCAAAATGAGGTTTGATGCCCAGAAATGCCTCGCAAAGGGTGATGAACACAGCAACGTGGAGGATTGAGTTGGGAGTGAGTTGCCATAATTGGATCTCGTAAGTTCGCAAGAGATGGAGGAGGAATTCATGAGCGGGGAGCGAAAGACCCCGATATAGGAACGACAAGAACATCACGGTAAAGCCAGCAGGGGGATTAGGCCGAGAAATCGCACCTGGAAAGATCACATTCCCCTCGTCGGAGGAGATTAATCCCAGGCTTCGGGATCTTTTCTCGTCACGCTTGGTGACGGTTGACGCTATCCAATCTCCGGGCTTGGCTACCGAACTTGGCGGCGCTGGCGGTGCCAGAGCTGGGGGAGGAGCGGTCGGGGCGCTCCCCTTTGGAAGATTCGAGGAAGATTTGGCGGCGGCGCCTCCGCTAGTAGAACTGGCGGCTGCAGTAAGGCCCTTCTTCTTCACCATTGCGAGATCTGGGGAAGATCGGAAAAGTGGTGGTGGCGGCGCAGCAGTAGCGAAGGGAGGAAGAAGGAGAAGAACGAGAAGATGCTAGAAAAAATGTGGGAGAAGATTAGGGATTTTTCGCCCTTTGGAGATTTTAAGGAGAACTTGAGAGCTGTGTAGGCACGTGTCATTGCTACCGGTTCATTCAGTGGATCTTTTCTATTAAAGATTGCAGAAATCGAGGAGACGCCTTGGTGACTGTGCGAAAAGGGCCAGACAAAGAAAGAATAGGCCCAGCAGGTTACGTCCTGTCAGTCAAAATCAAGATATTAGTAAAGCGTCATCAATGACGTCATGAGAAATACTCAAAGCATCCAAAGGAATAAAAAGATATCGGATGGTGAATTTGAGTCTATGTACAGATTGCAAAGCATCTGCAGTTAGACTTGGGGGCTACTCCCATCGGGAGCGCTGAACGCGCACCCGACAGAATGAAGATTCGAAGAAAAAAGGCCTTGAAGGAAGTAATAATTGTTCGACTCAAGTCTGCACCCGGTTGCAAGCACCCGTGCCAGACTCGGGCTACTCCCATCGGGATACTGACGCGCACCGAGAACTTTTTGCACTCCAGGATCATGCCCGGGACTTGATTCGTGTAGGGTAACGTTGTTTTGCCATCGCAGTTAACCAACAAAAGTTGGGCACGTTACTCATTATCCCTTGCATGAGGAAAATATGTCGGATGACCTACGAAGACTTGCGAAAAACTTCGGCAGAGAAAAATGTTCGAGTGGTACAACTTGAGTCTACGCACGGATTGCAAGCATCCGTACCTAGACTCGGGCTACTCCCATCGGGAGGCGCGACGCGCACCCGATAGAAGAAGATGATGCAGACAGAAGGAAAACAAGGACATCGGAAGAAGACATGCTTCAGTCTCTACCCGAACTATGTTTGGCTAGACACTCGGGGGCTACTGACGTGGGCACTACCCTTCGGGTAACCGACGTTGCTCTACCCTATACGGTCCAACCGGAGGCCCATGAAGGTACCCGATGGCAAGATGGGCCACAAGGACGGTGCAACGGAAGATTCCTTGAAGTACAAGACACGGAAGGAGCCGAACAAGGAAAGTTTAGAGATAAATCTACTGTAAACCTAGTCGTACTCGATTAGACCTCTCGGGACCTGGCCTCCTATATAAAGGCCAGGAGAGGAGCTATCAAGGAACACAACCAACCTTAGCGATCTTAGCCAACAGAAGCTTAGAGCTAGGTTACCCTAGTACTTAGCCATATCGACGAGATCACAGCCGAACTATTCGGCACCCCATTGTAACCCATTATCATCATAATCAAGACAGGCAGGACGTAAGGGTTTTACCTCATCGAGGGCCCCGAACCTGGGTAAATCGCTCTCCCCGCTTGTCTGTGAACCGATGTCTCGTGCCAGCCTGCAGGATTCCATCAACCCTAAGCCCCTATCGGAGGGCATTGCCAAGGAGCACCCTCGACAACTGGGTTAGCTACCCACGTGGCTTCTGTATGTATCTCCTTAATAAAACCAGCTTCTCTGAGTCGATCAATCTCTGACAGCATAGCTTTGCGGTTTGGTTTAAAAACGCCGCAAAGGTTGTTTGATTGGTCTCGCTATTGGATCCAAGTTTAGGTGGTGCTCGGCAAGTTCCCTGGGTACTCCTGGCATGTTAGCTGGACACCATGCTGTTATCACCAGAATTTGACCGAGCCAGAGGTGGGCCGCGATCAAGATGAAATTGAAGAATATACATGGAAGAATTACGTGAATCGGCCTGTTATGCTGAGTTTGGGCTAGTCTGCCTTTGTATCTGTAACATATTAGGATACGTGTCGGTTAGTTGGAATTTTACTCGTGCACGGTTAGGTGCACGTCCGTTAGAAAGTCCCTGGACTATAAATATGTATCTAGGGTTTATGGAATAAACAACAACCAACGTTCAACCAACAAATCAATCTCGGCGCATCGCCAACTCCTTCGTCTCGAGGGTTTCTACCGGTAAGCGACATGCTGCCTAGATCGCATCTTGCGATCTAGGCAGCACAAGCTCCACGTTGTTCATGCGTTGCTCGTTGAAGCCTTGTTGATGGCGAGCACGTAGTTATCATAGATGTTAGGGTTAGCATAGTTCTTCGCGTAACATGCTATCGTAGTGCAACCCTTGCATGTCTAGCCGCCCTCACACCTATCTCAGGTGTGGGGCGGCACCCGCTGATCATTATTTAGTAGATCTGATCCGTTACGATTGCTCCTTGTTCTACAAGGATTAGTTTAATATCTGCAATAGTTAGGCCTTACAAAGGGGTGGAGGATCCAGCGGCACGTAGGGTGTCGTTCTGCCCTAAAGGATGTTCCGGGGATCAACCTCGTGTTGGTTTTTAGGCCTTGTTTAGGATCGGCTTACGATCACCGTGCGTGGCCGCGAGGCCCAACCGTGAGTAGGATGATCCGATTATGCGGTGAAAACCCTAAATCGTCGTAGATCTCATTAGCTTTATCTTGATCAAGCAGGACCACCATATATTCGTGCACCTCGTACGAATCATGGGTGGATCGGCTCCCCGAGCCGATTCACAGGATAACCCGAGAGCCGATCGAGACTCGTATTTAATGTGTATGCCATGCAGAAACTAAGCGAGGCATCACCATCACCTTCCCGACATAGGTCAGGGTGCACGCCTTGCATCAGCATCGGACGTGTGACAGAAGGCTTGCGGGCCGTCGTCGGAGGGACCTCAGCCAGCCGCAGCTCTAGGTTGTTCCCCGCTCTACGGTGTTGCCCGTCGCTGCCCGCCGGTGGGTTTCGACGACAACACATTTCGCCCGGTGGGACAAGCTTCTACATCAACCACATCGCCATCTACATCCGAGATGGCGGACGGACGCCAGTCACGTACGAGGATCCGACTGACGAGCTCAAGAAGAAGTATGACGAGATCAAAGTCATCTCGAAGCCGACCTCATCGGCTCTTTCCACAGAACCCGTTCACATGGCATCAGGTGGAAGGGGTTCTCGCCTAATGGTGCACTAGATGGGATAGACCTCTCTCCCCGTCGAACGCAGGTCCCTGCGGCAGGAGATCAACTACTTGGTGGCTCACTCGCTACACCGCCACTCGAGAACCTGGTCAACACGTTGGAGCGTGTCGCTCTTCGCGTGATCCAGGAGATCATGAGGCACTAGTACTCGCCGTCGGACCAGCTCTCGGGACGCATCAAGGAGAGTTGCCACTCCAGTCCCGTCCACCGCTGCCATATGCGTTGGCAGCGCGCCGGCTACACCGGCATTCGTCGTCTACAAGATCGGTGGTGACCCTAGTGACTACCGTTCTTGCCCGAGGCGCCTAAGGAGATCCTCACGGTACACGTGCACGTATGTGTCGACTGTGGCAATGGGCACTCAAACCAGGCCACAACATCGGGACTTCCGGGAAAACAGAGGGACGTCGCCAGAGCTTGAGAAGCGACGGGCTAACTAAGTACGCCACCCCGACGAACCTCCAGCCCAGCTCCCAGTTGGCTCGAGCTGGAAAAGCAAACATGGCTGGCTAAGTACGCCACCCCGGTGAATCTTCAGATTTCAACTCCGCAGCCAGCACAGCGGATCAGATCAGTACCATACTGAGAGACCAGTTCGGCATGGTGCCGAAAGAAGGGCCATCGGCTATTCCAAGCCGTACCCCGACGACTACGAGATGATCCCGCTACCACCTAAATATTGGCTCCCTGACTTCTCCAAATTCAGTGGATCAGATGGTTCCAGCTCCATCGAGCACGTGGGTCGATATTTGGCGCAACTAGGACCGGCAGTGTCGGATCAACTACGCGTGAGGCTCTTCTCACAGTCCCTCACGGGATCGGCTTTCGGATGGTACACCTCTTTGCCAGACTCCATCCGGACTTGGAAGCAGTTGGAAGAGCAGTTCCATATGCAGTACCATTCAGAGGCTTCGAGTCCGGCATTGCCGATCTAGCACAACTACGCGCGGAGAACTGTGGACAGAATACATCCAACGCTTCAGAATCTTAGGAACCGATGTTATTCGGTTCGTATAACTGAAAAAGAAGCAGTCGAGTTGGCAGTAGCAGGCCTTGCAACACAGCTCAAGGACATGGCCTCCCAAGCAGATTATCCCTCACCGGCGCACATGGTTCAGAAACTATCGGCATATGAACAGCGCCACCCGGACCTGTACCAAGACAAGTTCAAGCGTGCGTAGTCCTGGTCGATGCAGGAAGACGAAGTTCGCGGAGACCAAGAGGTAGCAGTGGCTGAATGGACTCGGGGAGGAACCCCGTGTCCCGCAAATGGGTAAAGCCACCAGGCCCGCCCAGGGGGTTTGATTTTGACGTGACCAAAACTGAGCAAATCTTCGACCTCCTGCTCAAGGAGAAGCAGTTGACGATTCCCGAAGGTCTCAAATTCCCCACGGTGCAAGAGCTGAACGGAAAGCCATACTGCAAATGGCACAACTCGCTCTCCCATGCCACCAACGACTGCAGGGTATGGCGTCGGACATCCAAGCGGCGATAGAAAAGGGCGTCTAATTTTCAACCAATACGCCATGAAGGTCGACACCCAGCCCTTCCCCGCCGTTAACATGGTAGAGTGCACTTACCCTGAAGGGTGCCAGCCAGGATCCCTCGTTCAGCATCAACATGGTAGGACTGGGAACCACTCTGGCAAAGATAGAGACGAGGGCAGCTGCTCTCATAGCAAGGACACGAAGAGGCCGCTCCACGCGATCGGCTCCGTCATGATGGCAAGCGCTACGTCACAGAGGGAGAAGTGAAGAACATGAGATATCAAAGACCCTCTCTCCGATCACCTCCTCAACAAGTATGTGAGTCAAGATGACCAACGCCGACGATCCAGCGATGATGATGAGAAAGATCGTCTGACTAGAGAAGCCGAAGACATCGTCGGCACGATCGCGATGAGGAGGAGCACGAGCGCCGTGCCACGGAAAAATCAAGGGAGCAAGATGACAACGACAGCACTGGGACTGCCCTTCTTTTACGCTGGGATTCAGAATGAGCTGACTGCCACAATCGGCAATTGCCCAGAATGCAACCAGAAGAAGAAGGAGGCAGCCAACGTGTCTGTGTTCAAGCGCCTAGGGCCTCTCCCGCCACAAAGCAAACGTGCTGAGTCCCCTCGGTGGGCAGATCTCGAGGAGTCCGAAGACGAGGGACAAGAAGAAGAAGAAGACAGGTACCACCGGCCAAGGTGGTGCCCTGATGGACTCAGCCGTTCACAAAAGCGCAGGGTTCAGCGATTGCGCGGCCTGGAGGAAGCCGAAAGGTTATACTTGCATACGTTAAGGAAGGCATGACCTGATCTGGCTGCGAAAGTTCAGCGAACCCTGGACGAAGAAGGTCGTCCACGGAAAATGGAGTGGCGCCCCAAACAAAGGAAAGCCAATGATGAAACATCGGCTGGCACAAACATGGTGCTCGTCCTTCCGACGGAGCTTAGTGCTCCACGATTCTACGATGCACTCAAGGTGGACGACAGCAGGCGCATCAAGTCAGAGGTTGGGCTGGTTTCATCCACCAGCCTGACCGAGTAGCAAGATTAAAACGATGAGCAAACGGGGCGAGGCTGATCTTTGTGATCGGCCCCAAAAAATTATGAAGGAGCATTACAGAACCTTCAGTCAACACTTCAATAGATATGGAGGCCGATTCCAGCGATCGGCCAAAATTATCCTCACCACATGTTCGCTTGTGTTCGTCCTTGATCCTATCGGAGCCGACGTGCGACTACAGAGCCGATATCTGCCATTCCCCGACAGATTCGGCTCGGGGGGCACCTAAACACGATGAACATGGGAACAGCAGGAGGACATGTGTGCAGCGGAATATTGGGGCCGATAGGAGAAAATCGGCCAGTAAAAAAAAAATTTATTTGGACAGCCGATGCAAGGGCCATCGACTCTAGTGGAATTATGCGAGGTTTACCGAATCTCCACCAAATCCAGGCCAACTGTGGTGCCTTCTGCTTCGCAGTAAAACAATGGAAATTTCTTCAGCTGCTTCGAGCCGATCCGGGTTCCTGAACCTTCTTGTCGAGGATTTCCAATCTTTGGTGCTAGTTCAGCCGTGTTGACAGAAGGGGTTGTCGGCTCGCGGGAGGAAGAGGACTGGGTGGAAAGATCCGATGAGGCAGAGGAGGAAGAAGACATGGTGGCACAGGAGGGCTTTTGGAGTGCTAATGCGAAGAAGATGCGGAAATAAACTGTGCAGAGCGGTTAAATAAAAGGGGATATAGTGGAAATTCAATGCCACAAGCAGCTTCCGAGGAAGTGGTGCCTAAAGAAAAAAACTGCCAGTCACGCGGAGAAGTTGAGAAGGCAAGGTATCATGATGACGGATACTGCAACGGTCCCACGACATGACCCGACGAAGGAAAGCAGTGATTTTGGAATTACCAATTCCAAAACCAGGGGGCATGTGTTATCACCAGAATTTGACCGAGCAGAGGTGGGCCGCGATCAAGATGAAATTGAAGAATATACATGGAAGAATTACGTGAATCGGCCTGTTATGCTGAGTTTGGGCTAGTACAATGATACGTGTTTAGGATCGTGCACGGTTAGGTGCACGTTAAGTTAGAAAGTCCCCTGGACTATAAATATGTATCTAGGGTTTATGGAATAAACAACAACCAACGTTCAACCAACAAATCAATCTCGGCGCATCGCCAACTCCTTCGTCTCGAGGGTTTCTACCGGTAAGAGACATGCTGCCTAGATCGCATCTTGCGATCTAGGCAGCACAAGCTCCACGTTGTTCATGCGTTGCTCGTACTGAAGCCTTGTTGATGGCGAGCGTAGTTATCATAGATGTGTTAGGGTTAGCATAGTTCTTCGCGTAACATGCTATCGTAGTGCAACCCTTGCATGTCTAGCCGCCCTCACACCTATCTCAGGTGTGGGGGCGGCACCCCGCTTGATCATTATTTAGTAGATCTGATCCGTTACGATTGCTCCTTGTTCTACAAGGATTAGTTTAATATCTGCAATAGTTAGGCCTTACAAAGGGGTGGAGGATCCAGCGGCACGTAGGGTGTCGTTCGCCGGCCCTAAACAGGATGTTCCGGGATCAACCTCGTGTTGGTTTTTAGGCCTTGTTTAGGATCGGCTTACGATCACCGTGCGTGGCCGCGAGGCCCAACCGTGAGTAGGATGATCCGATTATGCGGTGAAAACCCTAAATCGTCGTAGATCTCATTAGCTTTATCTTGATCAAGCAGGACCACCATATATTCGTGCACCTCGTACGAATCATGGGTGGATCGGCTCCCCGAGCCGATTCACAGGATAACCTGAGAGCCGATCGAGGCTCGTATTTAATGTTTACGTGTATGCCATGCAGAAACTAAGCGAGGCATCTCCATCACCTTCCTGACCAGGTATAGGTCAGGTGGCACGCCCTGCATCAGCATCGGACGTGTGACCAGAAGGCTTTGCGGGCCGTCGCTCGGAGGGACCTCAGCCAGCCGCAGCTCTAGGTTGTTCCCGGCTCTACGGTGTTACCCGTCGCTGCCCGCCGGTGGGTTTCTGACGACAACACATGCGAAGATTTTCCCGTGCTCACGGAGGAACTCGACAAGCGCGCTTTCCTATGCGAGGTCCATGTTTGTTGCAATGGACGTCGTTTTCTTTGGGTCTGTCGGGTGAATCTGCACCTCCTTGGAATCCTTAGTAGTGTTGAAGGTTGGCTCCCTGAGTGACCTTCCCGCATCTCGCAACACATCATAATCAATTGTGAGCCTTGACGCCATATATTCTGCTTGTATCCCGAAAGTTTCTGACAGTCGATGAAAATCCTTGTCGCATTTATCAGCTAACGCGAAACTTCCTTTAACTGTAATTGGTCCCTTAGGTCCAGGTAGCCTCCATAACATGTACGTGTAGTGTGGTACCGCCATAAACCTGGCATATGCTTGTCGTCCCAACAAGGCGTGATATTGCGACGGGAAATCCACAACTTCGAACTCCAGCCTTTCTATCCTGTAGTTTTCTCGGGTCCCAAACTGAACGTCGAGATTGATCCTCCCCAACGGATAACTCGGCTTCTCTGGCGTAATTCCATGGAAATGTGTGTCAGTTGGTTTTAGATTTGCCAGGGATATGTTCATCTTCCTTAGTGTGTCTGCATACATAAGGTTTAAACTGCTGCCTCCATCTATGAATACTCGAGATACGTCGAATCCTGCGATCACCGCTGGTAAGATAAGTGCTGACTGCCCTGGTCGAGGAACTTGCTGCGGATGATCCGCGATTGTGAAGCCAATGTCTTGTCCCGACCAATTTAGGTACTCAATCGTTGGTGGATGCATCTTCTCTGCCATGAACACTTGCCGCGAGATTACTTTCTGAGCCCTATTAGATGGCCTAGCTTTCTGAATCATCGAGACCGCGCCATTGGAGTTAGGATCAACATATGGAGGTGGGTGTGGTGCTGCCGCTATTCTGAGCTGGTGCCGATTTTCGTCCATGATCGCGGGAGGAGGTGGTAGGTGGATCTCACTCCGGGCCCCTGGGGGTTTCTATTTGTTGCTTGAGCATTGGCTAGCCCGCAACCCGCAACATTGCTTGAAAATTGCGACAGTCCTTCTGCAGATGTCCTGATTGCCTCTTCCCATTGTTGTCGAGATAAAAATGCATCCGACATGGCCCGTTCATCATATCCTCGGAGTTACAAAAGGTCTCTGAAACCTTGATCCACTATTTTGCCCGTTATTCCGAGAGTCATCTCTATTGTCGCGCTGCTCGTTACTCCTTTGATATTCATCTCTATTGTTTCCTCCGGTGTTTCCCCGAAACCCAGCCGATATTTGGCCAGGAGCATCGTAACTCGAGAATTGTCGAGGAAATCGTCTTCTATTTTGAAAATTCCGACTACGGTCCTCCTCCGGTGACCTGTGTCGCTTATTATGAACAGCATCTTCTCCGTCTGCCCATCTGTTTGCTATCTCCATCAATGCTGACACTGTCCTTGGGTTGGTTCTCCCCAAGTCTTCGACAAAATCTCCTCGTCGAATTCCTGCTACAAACGCATCTATTGCTCTCTCGTCAGATATATTCTCTACTGAGTTTTTGATGATGTTCCACCTTTGGATGTATTTTCTCATTGATTCATCATGCTTTTGTCGACACGATCTCAACTCTTCTAGTGATGCTGGTTTTTTGCAGGTTGATCGGAAGTTCTTGACAAACACATCCTCAAAACTATCCCAGCTGTCGATGGAACCTGGGGGAAGTTTCTTGATCCAAGATCTTGCGGCTCCACTCAGGTGTATTTGAATACTTTGCATGGCTGTTGCTCTGGTGCCACCTATCAGTTTCATCGTCTCAAGGTAATCGACTAGCCAATCTTCGGGATCTTGCAGGCCATCGAATTTTTTGAAACTGTCTGGTAACTTGAATCCTGACGGGACTCGAGTCTTTCAGACCCGTCGCGTAAAACACGGGAGTCCACACATATCTTCTTCAGCAAGGTGAATGCCGATGTTCCCTTCTATCTTGTCGCGCTCTATCTACCCTTGAGCTTATCTCTGACTCCACTTGCTCTCGGTGGATCTTGCACTGCTGCGGTAGGTCGCGGACTATTTTGCCTTGCCCTTCGGGAGGTGTAGCTGCGAACGCTGCTCCCATGGCTCCACACCCTGCCATGGCCATGTTATACAACGCTTCTCTTGGATCTCGGGAGGTGGCCTGGATGCTAAGATGAAAGCTTGCGTTGCCATGTATCCCGCTTCCGGTGTTTTTGGAATAATATTCCCCCTCGTGTCGATTGACATAAAAGACATATCGAGGTTTTGAACTAAGTTCTCTCTCTCAGGTATATTTTGCAGCCGAGATCTTGCTCTCCTTCGAGCTTCTCTATGACTATCTCCCGAAGTTCTTGAATTTCGGCTTAGCTCTGCCCTTCGCCTGCTTGACGCAGAAGCGGCTTCCTGCCTCTTGTCCAACTCGATTTTCTGCTTCTCGAGCTCCCCCCTGGTACGTGCAAGCCTATATTGGTATGCTTTTAACTCCGCAGGTGTCGCCGTAATGGTCATTGGTTCTGTACCATCAATAGCTCTTGCGACTCGATCCCACACTGCCTGCGGAAATTGCACCATCTCTCGTGTTTCTGGACCGATATATTTTGTTCCCAAATCTCGCGTGAGATCTGCAGGATCAACATACGGATTTCCCGCATCGTCGAAGTTTTCTGACGTCTCCTCCGCTGGGCGACTTGGTTCTCCAATTACATAGATCTGGTGATATTTTGGATTCTGAACTTTGTCGGGTTTGGTGACACCATCATTGAGATTGGTGAAGACCTTTCCAACAGTAGTGGATCTGTCGATGAAGGTGAAGCTGTCGATGTTGCTCGAGTCATCGCTTATATCGGAGTCCGCAGATGACTCGAAAGACATGTCGCTGAAGATCTTGGCAAGTTTTTCACTTGCCGTGGTGCTGATGAAGCGTGGCGATGAAATCTCTTCTTCGCCTGACTCAGTTGACGATGTTGAATCTGAAGAATCGGGATCGACCGCCGATAATCCCGACGAGATCGGAATTTCGAGACGATATGATCCTTCCTTCTCAACACGGAATTGGAACTCGCCAAAGGTCATCTCCATAGGCTCCGCCAGATATGCATATGCATCCAAACGGGAGGGTGGGTGAGGAACAAAATCGACTAGACCAGTTTCGATCTGTTTACCTCTGTCCAAAGTGTTGCTTGCAGTTGATGAAGTCGACGATCTTGAACGTGCCATCGAGATCAGCTCCTTGTCGCCTCTAGTTCCCACAGACGGCGCCAATTGACAAGGTATTAACTTATCAATGCCTATGTATTGTAGACTAGGGTTTCGTTGGAAGTAGAGGGCAAGTAGATCTCGAAGGTTTCAGCCGAAAAGTACTCGACGATTAAGAAACTAGGGTTCTGTTGACAATTGATTCGATCCTCTCTTTGTCCCTCGACTCCCCCTTATATAGGAGGCGGAGCCGAGGGATTCGTAATACACAAGTTCCAGAGTCCGGGAGGGTTTCCAACCCGTCCCGCAAGATTACAAGTAGTACTTCCTAATACAACTCTAGCTTTCCTTAATAATAACTTGGGCTTCCGAATCTTCTTATTCTTTGAGTCATGGGCCTTCAGTAAACCCCGGGTACCATCTTCGGCAGATCCATTGGGGATGCCTATGTCATGGAGAAACAAGAAGAGTGAGCTCTCATACAAGAGTCAGCTCTAGCAGTGCTACACTTTGTGAGAGTGAAATTGAATCATAAGTAGCATATTTTTATAGCTCACTATTATACATATTAACTCTAAGTTAACTATAAATGACATGATACTTTACTTACAGCCAACAACTAGCTATACTACTATTAAACTTATTCTGATGTACGTAGCGTCAAAGTTGATTGCTCGCGACACGCTCTAGCTCTAGCTGAAGTGCTGAACTACACCCTCCAACAGTCGGCCGGCCTATCACCACGAATGTTGCTGTGCCGATCAGTGGCATTGTTGACAACGATCCATCCATCCATCCACCACGATGTCGGTGCTGTTTTCTCTCGTAACTCGTCATCAACGATTCAACGCCACCTAGCCAGTAGCTCACTGTCTCTGTTTATATATGATGACAAGTTGACGACCGTTGATTAATTATCCTCTTCGGTTGGGTACTACTCCATCCGTACGTGCTTCTAGCGGTGTTGGTCCGTCGAGTATTTAATGAAGTACTTGAGCAGTACTCCACAAAACGTAAGGCTGTGGTAATAGGCTAAAGCACAGCACAGTAGAGTACTACAAATAAAATGGAAAACTCGGAAAATCAAAATTATTCCATGAATAACATATGTCATGAATACTCGTTCAATGTTCGGTAAAAATTATGTTGTATCTTTAGCAACAGATAAAAAAATATGGCTGTGTATAGGGACAAATTTTGTCAGAAATTTATCTTTTTTATATAGTTCATACTACATGATATTTTCTTCCGATACTTTTACAGTACACTCAGAAGATTTCTATGTATGTGCAGATTTAAGCTCAAATTTTTTGGAATCTCATAAATATTTTTTAAAGGGATTTAATAGTTCTCGGCTAGCTGAGAACTAACTTCGTGCACAGTCTAGTCTTACACCGTTTGATTTGCATTTTAATTCGTGCTAGTTATGAGTTGCAAAATGAGTTGCAACTGAAATTTGATGACATCATCTAACTGAAAACGAAATTAGTTCTCAGTCGACTGAAAAATAGTCACACCCTCTTTTAAAAACCAGAAGCACCAGTGCTCATGTGCCAAAGTCACTTCTCGGAAAACTTGCACCTATAGTGCTTTAATGTGATCTAGTTCCCAAGAAAAATACCCAAACTTGTAATATGGCAATTTGAGGGCAAAAACTTCAAAAATTCTACCAGTTTGACTTGATTTGGCTTTCTACCGAGATCATGACCATGTTGATGGTCAAAATCCATGCCCCACTTTGTTAAAACATCCTATTTTTCGTAAACATTTGCATCTTTTCATGACAAACAACATTGTGAAATAGATTTTCAAATTGTTTCACTAAAACTGAATTTTGATTCTACAAATGCAAAAAAGGAGAGAAAAATGTGTGCTTCTTTTGTGAAGTAACTACCAAAAATAAGGTGCACCATACCACCATTGCAATTTCCACAAAACGTACAACTTATAGGATGAACAATTCCGGGAGATGAGAATTTGTCTTGAATTCTAGAATGACAGAGCTAGCAAATTTCAGCCAATTTTAAATTGAACTAAAGGAAATTCATTTTTTTCTTAAAATCCATGTATATAAGTTTTCCTTGCAACAATTAAACATAACAGGACACAAGAAATAAGTTTCACATCCCTAGAGGTCAAAATTGTTTGTCAAATGATATTCCAAATATGGTCGGCGAAGCTCTTCATAACTGATTGGCTTCCATGGATTAACTATAGTTAATTACGCGGACTGACGACATGGCATTAATCCGAACGGTTCACCACGCCTAGATTAAATGGCCAACAGCCTAATCCTTACCACTCTCTCTCATGCTCTTCTCTCACTAACACATTTGACCACTCCTACCGCAATGAGGTGGCGGGCTCCTTTTCCTCCAGCTTCGTCGCTCTCGTCTACACGATGCTTACCGCGGCTTCCACATGCTCGCTCTCCATTGACCCGGCCGACCATAACTTGCGAGGAGCTGGTGGTCTCCTGCGCCGCAGGATCCATCATTCTTCTAGGCGCCCTGCTTAACATAGCCGCCATGCGGTCAATCTCCATCGACCTGTTACACCATAAAATAGGAGGAGGCAGCGGCCTTCTACGCTTCCAGTTCCCTCACTCTGTCTATGTCGGCATGAGCCACCATAGGATGTACTAGACGCGGTGTAGACCCTAGCGTAGGAGATGGTTGATGCCCATGTCGGGAACCAGCTCGTCCAAAAATGGGGCAAGATGATGGCTTGAACGGCGGGGACCTTGGGGTCAAGGACGTCTAGGGCAAGGACTTGGTTGCGTGGGGTCTATAGCCACGTCGTCGTACATGTGGAGTAGATACGTGGATAAGACATTTGGAGTGCTCTATAATTTGAAGCGATGGTATGATCATCAATTTGGTGTTGCTATATCTGACTATTATTCTTAGCATGTTATATGAACTTGACTGTGGTTCAATGGTTTGTAATGGCCTCTAATTATTGTTTTTTCATGGCTACATGCTATGAAGTAGAGTGATTGGCAATTAACCATTTTGATGACTTTAATGGTTGTATGGGTTGAAATATATGTCATGTTTGATGTTATATATGTGTTACACTTGTGAGTATATATTCGTTATTGCTTATTGCTGAAAATATATAAAAAAATGCTATTGAAATTTTATTTGTTGGTGTTACATGTGAGAGGTATCCGGACCATAGATATGGATTGGTGAGCACTGTGGTGAGCTGAAACTAATTCTAGCATTCCATTATACTTTCCTTTTGTCCAGACGAAAGATAAAATTGAACCATTCCATCACACAGTTTTCTCCCAACCAACCATGAAAATTAAACCATTACATTGCATTTCACTTTATCCCATTACCAAACACAATTTAAAGCACGGGACAAAACACATCGCGCAAGAGGGACACTCATATATGCATGCAGCGCACGCATGGACAGACTGACAGGTGTAGCACGTACACATGCATACTCGTGGCCATTTACTACTTCCTCGGATCAAAAATATTTGTCATTAAATAAACGAATCTCGCGGACACTAAAATATGTATAGATACATCAATTTTTGGACAAGTACTTTGTTGAATATATAAGCAAATTATCATATGAATTAATTCAAACTAATACTTAATAAATCATGACTACATAGACAACAGATGAACTAATCATGCAGATCAACAGAGTAGATGAACATATGGCATCTAGACAAGATAAACCTATCGCATCTACTCCAAATAGCAGTACTAGGAACTCTAGTAGGATCTGGAATGAGGAGGACAGAAACGCATACCGTCCAGCGTTGGCGGCGGCAGCAGCAGCAGCGGCGGCGATGTTGGTGGCATCCTGGTTGTTGTCACCCATGTTGAGGTTGCCGAAGAGGTTGTCGATATCCGGGAAGAAGTCGTCGTTCAGGAACTCGTCGTCGGACGACATCGTGTTGCCAGTAGTCGCGCGTAAGCGCTCCCCAAAAACCAGATTGTCCCTCACACGTACAGGTCTACGAGAGGCAGTGTTCCGGAGGCCTACTGTCCCGCCGCTCGATGAGGAAGACGAAGGCGGCGGCGCAATGAACTGGAAAGAGGCGGTCGCTTATATAGTGCGGTCAGCCCACGTACGAGTCCACAATCCAGAAAAACCGGAACGAAACGACTGCGTTAAAAAGATAAGCTCGGCTCGGCGAGAGTCCCGCAACCCGCGACGCGGCGCGTCGTGACGTGCGTGCGTGACGAGGCGAGGCAGGCGGCGGAGGAGGAGTGCACGAGGGCTCTCTCTCTCTTCTCACTCACTTACTAGGACTAGAACAACCCACCTTATATACCACTCCAACTCTCTCCCAACTAGCAATGTGGGACTAAATTTTAGTCCCACCCCTTGCCATTTCTACATGGGCCAAGAGAATTTCAGAATTTATATTGGGACATGGGCTAAGGCCCAAGGCATAATTCCAGCAATCCCCCACAAAGTCTCATTGGCACATCTAATATCATTATTCCAGAATCATTGTTTTATATACCGGTGCACGGTGGAGACTGTTAAGTTGAACTTCCACTAAGAACTTCATGTTACACTAGTTTGCAACTAGAATAGTGGACTACGCCTTGAACTACAAGTTTTCTGCGAACTAGCTTCACACAAAGCCTAGACCGATACAGGGTTGCCGCGAGGCTTCCTCGCGGTGTGGAGCTTATACGTCATACTCCAGGGCCTTTCATGAGTTTATTAGAGAGCACCCAACTCTCATAGATTGCGACGTTTAACAATCAAACTCACATAGGTGTGTTCTTCAGAAGATGTTCTGCAGGACAACATCTTTGCTTGAATAAGCCACTTAGAACACATTAAGATAAATATAAACCAGCCATGCAGACCAGGAGAGTATTGCATCCTCACGGAGCGGGTAAATTTAGTATAGGGATACTCTCCTCCCAGCTGACTAACAGCTTGTCTCCCAGCTCTAATTCACGGGATCTCCGATCACATAGAGTGGGTTACCACTGTGGGCAACTCATAGTGTGGGTCTCAAGCCCATCTCCCTCGATGCATTTTCTATCACATTTCGTGATAGACCCTTTGTGAAAGGATCTGCCAAGTTTCTAGACGTTTGGATATAATCCAACACAATAACTCCGGAGTTTCTCATTTTCCAGACAGATTTCAATCTCCTCTTCACATGCCTTGATGACTTCATATTATCCTTAGAACTGTTTACTTTGATGATCACAGTTTGATTATCACAGTTCATACGAATAGCGGTTATTGGTTTCTCAACCACAGGTAAGTCCATCAAGAGCTCACGAAGCCACTCTGCTTCAATAGTGGCAGTGTCTAGTGTTGTGAGTTCTGCTTTCCTTGTTGACCTCGTTAAGATAGTCTGCTTGCAAGACTTTCAGGAAACAGTGCCACCACCAAGTGTAAACAAATAACCACTCGTGGCTTTAGTCTCATCAGCATCATAAATCCAATTGGAATCACTATAACCCTCAAGTACCCTCGGATACCCAGTATAGCGAATACCATAGCTCGCAGTGCCTTTCAAATAGCGCAACACTCTCTCAAGAGCATGCCAATGAATATCTCCAGGTCTTGATACAAATCGAGCCAATTTTCTTACAGCAAAGGAGATGTCAGGCCTCGTGGCGCTGGCTAAATACATAAGCAAGCCAATTATTTGAGAATATCTCAATTGATCTCTAGCAGCTCTTTTGTTCTTTCGAATTAGCACACTAGGATCATAAGGCATTGGAGAATACTTGCAGTCGCTATACCCGAAGCGACTTAATATCTTTTCCACATAGTGAGATTGAAGCAATGTAATCCCACCATCGTCATCCTTGAGAAGCTTGATGTTTAAGATTACATCAGCTACTCCTAAGTCCTTCATCTCAAAGCAACGAGATAAGAACTCTTTGACCTCCTTAATGACTATAAGGCTGGTCCCAAATATCGATATGTCATCAACATAGAGACAAAGGATAACTTCCTCGCCCCCACCATAGCGATAGTATACACACTTGTCAGCTTCGTTTACAACAAAGCCTTCAGCGGTTAAGGTTCTTTCGAACTTTTCATGCCACTTTTTAGGTGCTTGCTTAATACAATACAAAGATTTCAACAACTTACACACCTTTCCTTCTTGACCATCTACTACAAAATCCATCAGGCTGCTCCATATAAATTTCCTCATCGAGCTCTCCATTTAGGAAAGTTGTCTTAACATCCATTTGATGAACGAGAAGACCATGTGAGGCAGCCAAGGAAAGTAGTACTCGAATAGTGGTCAGTCGAGCTACATGTGAGTATGTATCAAATAAGTCTTCGCCTTCTTTCTGAGTATAACCCTTGGCCACAAGTCGTGCCTTGTACTTTTCAATAGTATCATCGGGCCTAAGTTTTTTCTTGAACACCCACTTGCATCCTACAGGTTTGCACCCATAAGGACGATCAGTAACCTCCCAAGTTCCATTAGCTAAGATGGAATCCATGTCGCTACGGACAGCTTCCTTCCAGTAGTCAGCATCTTGAGATGCATAGGCTTCCGAAATAGAAGTGGGAGTATCATCGATGAGGTACACAATGAAATCATGACCAAAGGACTTTGCAGTCCTCTGTCATGGGAGCTTCATTGTCGTCCTCCACAGGATTATCATAGTGTTCTATCGCAATGGTAGGTTCAGGAATTGTAACTAACTCCTGACATGATGAACTAGGCATCTCCTGATTTGATGAGCTAGACTTGTCTTTCATGGGAAAGATGTCCTCAAAGAAAGTCGCATCATTCGACTCCATAATTGTACCAACATGCATGTCGGATACCTCAGATTTCACTATCAAAAAACTATAGCCAATGCTATGAAATGCATATCCCAGAAAAACACAATCCACGGTTTTTGGTCCAAGCTTGCGCTTCTTGGGTATTGGCACATTCATTTTTGCCAAGAAACCCCAAGTACGTAAGTAGGAGAGTCTTAGCCTTTTCCTTTCCCATTCCTCAAATGGAGTAATGGTTTTGTTCTTTGTGGGAACACGGTTTAGGACATGACACGCGGTCATTATCGCCTCCCCCACCATACCTTGGATAGACCCGATGTATCTAAAATGGCGTTGACCAAATCAGTTAGAGGACGGTTCTTTCTTTTGGCCACCCCATTAGACTGAGGCAAGTAGGGAGGCGTCCTCTCATGGATAATACCATACTCCGCACAAAAAGAATCAAACAAATTGGAAAAATACTCTCCACCACGATCAGACCTAAGCCGTTTAATCTTTCGATCAAGTTGGTTTTCTACTTTAGCTTTGTAGATTTTGAAGTGATTAAAAGCTTCATCTTTAGGTTTTAGAAGGTACACATAAGAATATCGAGTGGAGTCATCAATCAACGTCATGAAGTATCTTTTTCCACCTTATGTCAACTCGTCATTCATCTCACAAAAATCTAAATGTATGAGTTCCAGCGGTGACAAATCTCTTACCTCAGCAGTCTTGTGAGACTTGCGATGTTGCTTTGCTTGGACACACACTTGACACTTGGAACTCTTGACAGTAGTAAATTTCGGAATTAAATTCATATTTGCTAGCAGCGACATGCACCCAAAATTAATATGACAAAGTCGTGAATGCCAAATATTGGACTCACTATCATTGCTAACATGATTAATAATTTGAGTACATAAGTCTGATAAAGATAAGCGGAACAAGCCTCCGCACTCATAGCCTTTTCCAACAAATTGTCCATACTTAGAAATTACAACTTTATTGGACTCAAAAACCAACTTAAAACCATCTCGACATAAGAGGGATCCGCTGACGAGATTCTTATTGATGGAGGGAACATGCTGCACATTCTTCAGCTGGATGGTCTTCCCCGAGGTAAACTTCAAATTTACCGTACCAACACCATGAACAGAAGCACGTGCGTTTCCCATCGGCACGGAGCAAGTCCTTGCGACCTGATAAGAAGAAAATATGGAAACATCAGAACATCCATGTGTATTGGCACCCGTATCAATCCACCAATCAGGAGAGTTACATACTGAAAGGACAGTAGGGGAAATACCGTACCCAGTGTCCTTCATCTCAGTATCGCCAACAATAACAACATTAGCGGTCTTGCCGCCGTTTCCACGCTTATCATAACGATTAGGGCAATTAGGAGCCCAATGGTCAGCCTCACCACAGACGTGGCAAGCCCCTTTCTTCTTATCAGTATTCTTCTTGAAGTTGGTTGAGTGTGAGGCCTTGTTCTTGCCATCAAACTTGCCTTTGCCTTCAGATTTGTTCTTGCTCTTGAACTTGTGGGATTGGAAGTTTTTCTTCTGTACCACATTGGCACTAGAACCTCCCTCAAAATCTCGAGCACGTGTGTCCTTTGCTCTCGCCTTTTCTTCCACATGAAGAGACCCAATGAGATCCGAAACGGAAAACTCTTGTCTCTTATGTTTCAGAGAAGTAGCAAAGTTCCTCCATGAAGGAGGAAGCTTGGCAATAATGCCACCGGCCACAAATTTGTCCGGTAAGGTACACTTAAACTGCTCAAGTTCTTTGGCAAGTGATTGTATCTAATGAGCTTGCTCAACAACGTAGCGCTCACTAGTCATCTTGTAGTCATAGTATTGCTCCATGACATACAACTCAGTGCCAGCATCTGAGACCCCAAATTTGGCCTCGAGTGCATCCCACGCATCCTTACCATGATCAAAATTCATGTACGGGTCAGCAATGTTGTCCGCAAGAATACTGAAGAGATCCGCCTTAAACATGGCATCGACTTTCTTGTAATCTTCCTCCTGAGCAGGAGAAAGATCACCCTCAGGTTTGCCAAGAAGGGCGCTATCGTAGTTCATGTTCTGAAACCAGAGAACTGCCTTCGTGCGCCACCTCTTATAGTGCAAACCATCAAAGAGAGGCGGCCTAGTAGCAGCGGGAAGGCCACTTGAATTCATTTGCCTATAATCAGGTTTTTGGATTGTTGAATATATAAGCAAATTATCATATGAATTAATCCAAACTAATACTTGATAAATCATGACTACATAGACAGCAGATGAACTAATCATGCAGATCAACGGAGTAGATGAACATATGGCATCTAGACAAGATAAACCTATCACATCTACTCCAAATAGCAGTACTAGGAACTCTAGTATGATCTAAAATGAGGAGGACCGAAACGCATACCGTCCAGCATTGGCGGCAGCAGCAGCGGCGATGTTGATGGCATCCTGGTTGTTGTCGCCCATGTTGAGGTTGCCAAAGAGGTTGTCGATGTCCGGAAAGAAGTCGTCGTGCGGGAACTCGTCGTCGGACGACGTCGTGTTGCCAGTAGTCGCGCGTAAGCGCTCCCCAAAAATCTGATTGCCCCTCACCCGTACATGTCTACGAGAGGCAGAGTTCCGGAGGCCTACTGTCCCGCCGCTCGGTGCACGCCGAAGGACGGGATGAGGAAGAAGAAGGTGGCGGCGCAATGAAGTGGAAAGAGGTGATCACATATGGTATGTAGCTCGTCCAGGCTAGGGTTTGCATCCGCGCTTATATAGTGCGGTTCGGAAAAGTCGTGGGACGCAGCCCACGTACGAGTCCACGATCCAGAAAAACCGGAACGAAACGGCTGCGTTAACGCGTCCGTTAATGACTCATAATTGTAATTGATTACACAATTAATTTCCCAAACAGCAAAAAGATAAGCTCGGTGCATCGTGCGCGACGAGGCGAGGCGGGCGGAGGAGGAGTGCACGAGGGCTCACTCTCTTCTCACTCACTTACTAGAACTAGAACAGCCCACCTTATATATATCACTCCAACTCTCTCCCAACTAGCAATATGGGACCCCACCCCTTGCTCCCACATGGACCAAGAAAATTTTAGAATTTATATTAGAACATGGGGTGAGGCCCAAGGCAAGATTCCAGCATACTTTGATCGGATCGAATTAGTTGTTTCTTCGGTTAATTCGCTTCGCCCAACCAAACCTGAGATCCACGGCCATGCGACGCAGACGACACGATCTAGCAGGACGCCACCCTCCGGCCGGCACAGCAGCTGGCGTTCGTGGTGGAGGACGGGCGACGTCGGCACATGTAGTTATCTAGCGGCGCCGGATTCAGTCATTGATTAGAAGAGGGCTCGCGAGCGGCACGAGCTGACAAATCACCCATCATCCATCCCCATCGTGCCTCTAGTTGGGGTAGCTCACTGTCTCCGTTCATGACGACGACTGCATACATTAATATTGCCTTTATTCGTACTGGTAAGTGTAAATCGATGCTTCCTCTCACGATAGTACCCCAAGCGCGACAGGATAAGAAAAGAAAATCTCCAACTAAAGGAGCTATTGCTAGTACCTGTCTTTGTGAGGAAACAAACGCGTCCATGTTAACTGGGCATTTGGAGTGCTTGATGAATTAGTAGTGTGTACTGTGCTGTTACCACAACCTTACGCATGGCTTAGCTAGGGTGCAATTAGCCTCATGTTCCATGACAGGAACGTGCCGCTGCATTGGTTCAATCACTTAACACACTCGACGGGGACATGCGACTTAATTGAGTCGATACGTGTTGAAGGGTGTCAAACTGCTAGAGTGGTCCCATGTAGTACCAGCAACACCAACAGTCCAACATGGACACTGATTTAATTAGCCGATTTAGCTTATAAGTAGATCTTGTCTTCATCAAACAAATAATTAGACGCCTGGGAAATATTTATACTCCCACCATACCGGTTTATTATAGGGTTGTATTACATAGTTCGAGATATAAATTTTGATCATTAATTAGGTCAACAAAATATGTAACATGTATTACAAAAATTGTACCATGGATTTATATTCAAAAGAAGCTTCCAATGTTATTGTTTCATGCAATATATTTTATATTTTGCTAACGAAATTAATGATCAAAAAATTTCTCGAAGTGGGTAATACCTTAATAAACCGGTGTGAAGGGAGTATAATTTTCTTCACTATCAGAACTAAAGTAAAAAAGAGTTAATGATGCAGTTTTCTTAGAGCGGGAGTTCATGAAACACATGATACATTACAAGTTCCTCTTAGGTCATCCCCAATGCTCTGAACATACCAATGTTTCATAGGGAAAAAGGCTAAGTTTACAAAGTTTCTCACCCGTGTGTTCCACCTTCTCCATTTAGGTACCTCTCCCACCTCACAGTGCATCATCTTAGGAGAGCGGAATGACACATCCCTTGTCTGGTTCGTGCTTTCCTCACAACACATCTATCCCCTCACGGGTGCTAGGGCTCCCATAGGACTTTTGGAGAGTGTCAAAAAACCCCGAGAGAGCTTTCCTTTGGGCAAATGTAAATTAAACTGGAAGATGCTTTGCCGCCGACCCAAGCTTGTCAGTTTGGGAGTCCACGGTGTCAAAAAAAAATTGCGTAAAGTCCACCGATCTATTTATAATACTCAACAGTACTCCCTCCTTGCCAAAATGTAGTGCGGATAAGAACTTTTGAAAGTCAAACGACATAAAGTTTGACCAATTATGTAGAACAAAGTATTAACATCTGGAATACCAACTCAATAACATTAGATTCCTCATGATGTATATTTTCATGTGGTATACATTTGGTATGGTAGATAAAGATAATTTTCTCAAAAAACTTGGTCAAAGTTGATATCAATTGACTTTTCAAAAATCTTATATGCACTACATTGTGGCAAGGAGGGAGTAGTATAAGTAAATCCAAAAGTAATAAATTTTAAAAAAAGTCTTTGGAGCACCTAACAATGATTACAAGCACTCGAATCAGCCGAAGATGCTGGAATGTTTGAGGTAAATATGTTCTCCTATTTGAGAGAACTAAAAAAAGAGATAAATTTTGAAGAATTTTATATATTCACATACATTATTTGCTACCATTTGTTATTTTTAGTAGGCCACATCCCGGCCGTAAGTTTTCCGTGTGGCATACTCTGATCCTGTACTACACTCATCTATTTTCTGTAGATTTATTGTTGTTGCTGTGATTTATAATTTCAAAATAAATAAAAAGCTGGCACTTATTTTGGTGGTTGCTCGATGACTAAAAGACATGAAGAACATGTTTTCTAGTAGTACTAGTAGACATGTAGTGGTACAGCAATCTTTGCACATTGGGGATCTGACGACATGGGCTTGAAGAGAAACGGGTGTGCGTCCATTTCAGTGCCGCTTACCCCGCCATAAATAGCTGGCGAGAGCAGTGGGTGTCCCGTCCACTTCGTTTGTAACCCGACGCACGCACGCGACGAAGCACACCTCACGTCTCCCTCGTTCCATCCAGAGATCTCTCAGTCTCAGCCCAGTCTTCTTCTCCGCTATAAAGTCAAGCCTCGTCCCTGCTGCTCTCAAGCCACCGTTGCCGAATTGTTTGCTTCAGAATTATACTAGACACATAGATCGAGAAAAGAAGAGGCATGGAGCGCGGCGATGAGCAGGTGAAGCACAACGGCCATGGCGACGGGTACGCGGCTGAGTGGAAGAAGGTGGCGGAGCTGAGGGCCGTCGTCGAGGCCCAGGACCCCGCAGTCAAGGTACACATCGATGATCCCTCTGCATCTGTGCAAGCTCTCCTCCTTTCTCGTCAGCTTCTTGCCTGACTTGCTTTTTTCCTTGTGCTGCTGCTGTACACCACACCCGTGACCAATTCACGCCTAGCTTACTGGTTCAGTTAATCAATACAATCTCGTAGAAGAGATCATGTTCAGAGCTTGATCAAGGGAGTTTAGCACGCCGATCAGTCAAATGCGAGCTATCGTATGGTACTGGACAGTACCATTTCTAGGTTGCAGAACGGACATCCCGTAAACCCTCATGTAGATATATAAAAAGTTAAACATCTGCTAATCTTAAAGGAAAATTGCACTAGATTGAATTTTAGAACCCCTACATGCGGATTCATACTTATATATGGTTTTATGTAGGCTCCTCCTCGCAGCCTTAACCATTACGGTTTTGCTAGAGATTTTCTTAAGTCTAAGTCACTTCCAAAAAGTGCTTTGAGTTGCACTTTTCTGTTTAAAAAGTGTAATTGCACTTTTCTAACGGAAATGTGCAACTGAACCGAGTTGCACTTTTCTTTAAACTGTAGTTGTACTAAGAAAATCTCAGTCAACTGAGATATAGGCACATCCTAACCATTATACGTACGTTCAAGTCTGTACTAGAAAAGTACAAATTATTCAGATTAGGAGACACATCAATGTCTCTAGAGAGTGAAAAGACCAAATCAAATTATTAGGATGCACGGGTCGTACTGGGGTGAAGTTGGTGTGCTAGCTATTTTCCTGACTACGAATTTAGTGGTTCACTTCATGGTCGTGGTTGGTGTTGATGGTGTGCTGATGGACACGCTCTTCTCATTTTGGGGACAGTGCGTCTCTCTAGGCAGTTATGGCTCACTGCACAAGTGCTACTAGTCAGGTAGTTAGCAGTTGGCCCAGCAGAAAGAGAGTGTCCACCAGCTGCCATGTGTGCAGCTAGTTTGTTTGTTCTTCAGTCTAAGAACACACGTGCCGACGTGCGGTCTACACACACCTACTCTGCTTTTGTCCCGAATCGAACAGAACAGAATGGGGAACAGATCTGAATCAATATGACGAAGCTTCGGTCAAGGCCATGAGTAGCTCGTGGTGTAAGAGGGCCCATCATAAATTTCAACAACGCCTCACGATACACACGCCCTTATTATCAGTCCACCACTACCGGTAGGGCCTTCAGATCATAACACAAACACCATCCTTACGGAGCCTACCACCCACACTCACTTTCTCTCCACGTTGATGTTGAACCAAGTGCTTCTAATGAATGTTGATTTGTCATGATTGTCAGTTTGTATGATAAAAAATCGGATATATGCATCTATGATCTACGTTCTATCTATCATGCGGAGGCTAGGATACTGAAAAATTCCATTTTCCAAAAACTAAATATGTACAAACTTGCAGGAGGAGGATGACTTTGCGCTGCGGAGGTTCCTGCGCGCACGGGACCACAACATCTGCAAGGCGTCGGCGATGCTCCTCAAGTACCTCGCATGGAAGCGTGCCGCCAAGCCGCATGGCACCATCACCGACGAAGAGGTGAGCGACGAGATCGCGAAGGACAGGGTCCACATGCATGGCTTTGATCGCCTCGGTCGCCCTATGGCATATCTCTACGGTGCACGCCACTTTCCTGCCCGGCGTGACCTCGATGATTTCAAGCGCTACGTCGCCTACCTCCTTGACAAAATCTGCACCAGGTTTCCATATAGAACTATTAAATATTTAATGCATGCACGATATCTCTGCTAACTAGCTACGGGTGATCGATCGAGTGACTTTAATTGACCAGTTTGTGTGAATCATTTTAGGTTGCCGGTCGGACAGGAAAAGTTTGCGGCGGTGATAGATCTGAAGGGGTGGGGATATGCAAACTGCGACATCCGAGGGTACGTGGCAGCGTTGGAGATCATGCAGAACTATTACCCTGAGCGACTAGGGCGAGTGCTCATGATCAACGTGCCCTACATGTTCATGGCGGCGTGGAAGATTGTGTATCCATTTATCGATGAGAAGACCAAGAAGAAGTTTGTGTTCGTCGCAAACAAGGACCTCGATGCCACGCTCCGGGACGCCATTGACGAATCCCAGCTCCTCGAGGAGTATGGTGGCAAGCTCAAGCCGTAGGGCTACAGCATTTTACCGTCGCCCAAGTACGACTTATAGTAGATTGATAGCGATCACTACCTGACGTGTGCAACTAAGGGTGCGTCCATCTGAACCAGTCATAAGGGAAGCCTTCCAGGGAGAAGTGGTAGACAATGCAAGTGTGATAGAGAGGTTCACTCTTTCCTTTACACACGTGACATGTGGGGCTATGCGTCCGCTAGCTTGTTGCAACTTTTTTCTCAAAACGGATAAAGAATATGGTGAATAATATGCCACTTATATATATTTGAATGCCATAACCCAGAAGAAAATTAGATGGATATCAGAGAAGTTGTGGCTTGCAACTTATGCACGAATATCAGAGAAGTTGTGGCTTCGTGGATCAATGAAGTTAGAACCATGCGACCACAATAATTCGCTAAGCATGTGTTCCTCTCTGTTTCAAAAATATAAGGCATGTAAATTTTGTATGAAGTTAAAATTGCAAAGTTTGAAACCATATATAGAAAAAAATTCAACCACTATAACAACAGATAAATACAATTGAAAGACATATTTCAAACGGTGGATACTGTAGAATTTGGGAGGAACGGTCGTACCTCTCTCGAGGGACCGGTTACGTATTATATAGGTGGGAATAGCTCCCAACATGGCAATTACAGAGTTCGGTACATATATAATTGGTGTACTACACCATATTGTATACGTACCCATATTACACATCTAATACCCCCCTTAATCTAGACCTGGGAGAGGTTTAGATTACGCTTGAACTCATCTAATTTCTTTACACATAAAGTTTTTGTGAATCCATCTGCAATCTGATCCTTGCTTGATATAAACCTGACATTTAGTTGCTTGCGAGCAACTCGTTCTCGAACAAAGTAGAAGTCTATCTCAATATGTTTTGTACGTGCATGACAAACTGGATTGGCAGACAGGAAGGTGGCACCAAGATTATCACACCATAAGCATGGCTTCTCCTTAAGATAAACACCAAGTTCACGTACGAGTGCTTCAACCCAAATAAGTTTAGCAGTGGCATTTGCAAGAGCTTTGTATTCGGCCTCAGTACTTGACCTGGAGACAGTTGGCTGTTTTCTAGCACTACAAGAAACAAGATTGGGACCAAAAAATATAGTAAATCCACCAGTAAGAAGAGTGGAACGGGACCTCTGAAATGTAAGACCAACTGTTCTTGTGCCATGAATATACCTCAAATGCGTTTAACAGCAGTCCAATGTGCAGTAGTTGGAGCATGAAGATACTGACATACCTTATTAACTGAAAAAGACAGATCAGGTCGTGTTAGTGTCAGATACTGTAATCCCCCTACAATACTGTTGTAATGTGTGATATCCTCAGGACCAAGAGGTGAGCCATCTGTCAAGTTTAATGTTTCAGTGGTGGAGAGAGGTGTTGGACATGGCATACACAAACTCATGCCAGCACGAGACAGTATATCTGAAGCATATTTTTCCTGATTCAAAAGGAGCCCATTGGACTGTTTGTGAACCTCAAGGCCTAAAAATAGTGAAGATCTCCAAGATCCTTGAGAGCAAAATCAGAACTCAAATGCTGAAGAAGAACTGAAATAGCCGAATCTGAAGAGCTGGTAACAATGATGTCATCAACATAAATCAACATGAATATAGTAAGACCTTTCTTATCATAAAGAAACAAGAAAGTATCAGCCTTTGATGGAACAAAACCAAGTGTATATAGCTTGGAACTGAGACGAGAGTACCAAGCATGAGGAGCCTGTTTCGGATCATATAGAGCTTTATCAAGTCTGCAAATATAATCTGAAGTAGCGGAAGACTTAAAACCAGGTGGTTGTTTCATATAAACCTCCTCTTCCAGAACACCATGTAAAAAACGCGTTCTTGACATCTAGCTGTCTTAAACACCATCCGCGAGAAACTGAGATATCAAGAACAATTATAATAGTAGCAGCCTTAACAACAGGACTGAAGGTGTCCTCATAGTCTATGACATACCTTTGTTTGAATCATTTTGCAACAAGACGTGCTGTGTATCTGTCCATAGTGCCATCAGCATTTTTCTTGATGCGATAAACCCATTTACAGTCAATGATATGGGTAATATGGGTACGTATACAATATGGTGTAGTACACCAATTGTATACGTACCGAACTCTGTAATTGCCATGTTGGGGGCTATTCCCACCTATACACTAGTAGAAAACCTCTCATCCATCTAAGCCTTTAGTACCGGTTCCCTTACGAACCGGTACGAAAGGCGTTATTAATACCGGTTCCAGGGGTGGGACATTTATACCGGTTCGTTATGGACCTTTAATACCGGTTCGTAACACGAACCGGTATTAAAGGGTTTCTGCCCAGTTTCCAGTCGATGGTGGGGCCAAGGCTGCACCTTTAGTACCGGTTCATGTAAGGAACCGGTACTAAAGGGTCCATGCCCTATATCAGCGCGCCGCCGCGCGCCCGAGCTCCCTGCATATCTCATTTCCTTCTCATCCTCTCTCACATTTCCAAATATTTTGCACCTCTCACACTCCAATAATTTTCATTTTTCTCCACCATTTTAACAAGATTAACGGCATACATCTATCCAGGGTTAGCAATATCATCCTTCCTTCCGGCGTTTCTAATTTAGCTCATTTCTTTGGTAGTTTTAACTCGTACTATTTTTCTAGTGCAAGCAAGGTGTTCGATGAAATGCCTAAGTTAGTGATTTTATTTTTTTATATGCAATTTGAGCTGAAATTATGGTATGTTTTGTAGGTTTTAATTAGTATCATCCCCATCCTTACCGCTGTCGATCGCCAGCGTCGTCCCCTAGCCGGCACGGTACCACCTCGGTGAGCCCCTCTTCTTTTTTATAAAAACAATTAGTTTTATGTGATGAACTTGAATATTAATTAAGTTGGTCACTCATATATCCATGATGTTGTGTATTTAATGATTTTTGATATACATATAAAATGCAGATGAGTCGACAATGGATGTACGGTGACCGGTGCCATCCCGAGTTCATTAATGGCATGCATTATTTTCTCAACGTGGCTGAGGCAAACAGCGGTCGAATGGTTTCATGTATTGTCCATGTAGTTCCTATAAGAATATGAAGGATTACTCTACCTCGAAGACCCTTCACGTCCACCTGCTGGAGAACGGTTTCATGCCCAGCTATAATTGTTGGACCAAGCACGGAGAAAGAGGGGTTATATTGGAAGACAACGAAGAAGAAGAGGATAGTGACAACTATCCCTTATTCACTGAAGATGGTGATAGTAGAATGGGGGAAGACGAAGCTGAAGAAGAGCCCATTTTCGATGAGCCGATTTTTGATGACCCGGATGACGATTTGGGTCGGGCCATTCTTGATGCGAAGATGAACTGCGGAAATGAAAAGGAGAGGTTGAAGTTGGAGAAAATGTTAGAGGATCACAACAAACTGTTGTACCCAAATTGAAAATGGTCAGAAAAAGCTGGGTACCGCGCTGGAATTGCTGCAGTGGAAGGCACAGAATGGTACTTCTGACAAGGGATTTGAAAAGTTGCTGAAAGTAATAAAGAAGATGCTTCCAGGGGAGAACGTGTTGCCCTCTAGCACGTATGAAGCAAAGAAGGTTGTCTGCCCTCTAGGATTAGAGGTGCAGAAGATACATGCATGCATCTGCATCCTCTACCGCGGGGAGTACGAGAATTTGAATGCATGCCCGGTATGTAGTGCATTGAGGTATAAGATCAGGCGAGATGACCCTGGCGATGTTGAGGGTGAGTCCACCCCCAGGAAGAGGGTTCCTGCGAAGGTGATGTGGTATGCTCCTATAATACCACGGTTGAAACGTTTGTTCAAGAACAAAGAGCATGCCAAGTTGTTGCGATGGCACAAAGAGGACCGTAAGAAAGATGTGATGCTGAGACACCCCGCTGGGTCGCAGTGGAGAAAAATCGACAGAGAGTTCAAGTCATTTTCAGATGACGCAAGGAACTTAAGATTTGGTCTAAGTACAGATGGCTTTAATCCTTTCGGGAGCAGAGCTCCAGTCATAGCACCTGGCCAGTGACTCTATGTATCTATAACCTTCCTCCTTGGTTGTGCATGAAGCGGAAGTTCATTATGATGCCAGTGCTCATCCAGGGCCCGAAGCAACCCGGCAACGACATTGATGTGTACTGAGGCCATTGGTTGAAGAACTTTTAGAGTTGTGGCGTGACGAAGGTGTACCTGTGTGGGATGAGCACGAACAAAAGGAATTTAACCTACGAGCGTTGTTATTTGTAACCATCAATGATTGGCCTGCTCTTGGTAACATTTCAGGGCAGTCAAACAAGGGATACAATGCATGCACACTGTTTAGGTGAGACAGTAATTATTTGGGAAACAAGAATGTGTACCTGGGCATCGTCGATATCTTCCAAAACAACATCACGTAAGAAAGAGAGGAAAGCATTTCGGAGGTGAGGTAGATAACCGAACGAAGCCTACCCGCCCTACTGGGGAAGTTATATATGATATGGTCAAGGATTTAAAAGTGATCTTTGGAAAGGGTCCCGGCGGACAATCTGTTCCGCATGATGTTGACGGACACGTACCCATGTGGAAGAAGAAGTCGATATTTTGGGAGCTACCCTACTGGAAATTCTTAGAGGTTCACTGATACGTCTCCGACGTATCGATAATTTCTTATGTTCCATGCCACATTATTGATGTTATCTACATGTTTTATGCACACTTTATGTCATATTCGTGCATTTTCTGGAACTAACCTATTAACAAGATGCCGAAGTGCCAGTTCTTTGCTGTTTTTGGTTTCAGAAATCCTAGTAAGGAAATATTCTCGGAATTGGACGAAATCAAAGCCCAGGGGCCTATTTTTCCACGAAGCTTCCAGAAGTCCGAAGGAGAGACGAAGAGGGCCACAGGGAGCCACACTATAGGCGGCGCGGCCCCCTTGGCCGCGCCGGCCTGTGGTGTGGGGCCCCGTGCCGCCTCTTGACCTGCCCTTCCGCCTATAAAAAGTCTCCGTGAGAAACCCCAGACCGAGAGCCACGATACGGAAAACCTTCCAGCGCCGCCGCCGATCCCATCTCGGGGGATCCAGGAGATTGCCTCCGGCACCCTGCCGGAGAGGGGAATTATCTCCCGGAGGACTCTACGCCATGGTCGCCTCGGTGTGATGTGTGAGTAGTCTACCCCTGGACTATGGGTCCATAGCAGTAGCTAGATGGTTGTCTTCTCCCCATTGTGCTATCATTGTCGGATCTTGTGAGCTGCCTAACATGATCAAGATCATCTATCTGTAATTCTATATGTTGCGTTTGTTGGGATCCGATGAATAGAGAATACTTGTTATGTTGATTATCAAAGTTATGCTTATGTGTTGTTTATGATCTTGCATGCTCTCCGTTATTAGTAGATGCTCTGGCCAAGTTGATGCTAGTAACTCCAAGAGGGAGTATTTATGCTCGATAGTGGGTTCATGTCTCCGTGAATCTGGAGGAGTGACAAGAACCACTAAGGTTACGGATGTGCTGTTGCCACTAGGGATAAAACATTAGTGCTATGTTCAAGGATGTAGTCACTAGTTACATTACGCGCAATACTTAATGCAATTGTCTGTTGTTAGCAACTTAATACTGGAGGGGGTTCGGATGATAACCTGAAGGTGGACTTTTTAGGCATAGATGAAGTTGGATGACGGTCTATGTACTTTGTCGTAATGCCCAATTAAATCTCACTATACTCATCATGATATGTATGTGCATGGTCATGCTCTCTTTATTTGTCAATTGCCCAATGTAATTTGTTCACCCAACATGCTGTTCGTCTTATGGGAGAGACACCTCTAGTGAACTGTGGACCCGGTCCAATTCTCTTTACTGAAATACAATCTACTGCAATACTTGTTCTACTGTTTTCTGCAAACAATCATCTTCCACACAATACGGTTAACTCTTTGTTACAGCAAGCCGGTGAGATTGACAACCTCACTGTTTCGTTGGGGCAAAGTATTTTGGTTGTGTTGTGCAGGTTCCACGTTGGCGCCGGAATCACTGGTGTTGCGCCGCACTACATCTCGCCGCCATCAACCTTCAACGTGCTTCTTGACTCCTACTGGTCCGATTAAACCTTGGTTTCTTCGAGGGAAACTTGCCGCTGTGCGCATCACACCTTCCTCTTGGGGTTCCCAACGGACGTGCCAACCACACGCATCAAGCAAATTTTGGCGCCGTTGCCGGGAGATCAAGACACGCTGCAAGGGAGTCTCCACTTCTCAATCTCTTTACTTTGTTTTTGTCTTGCTTAGTTTTATTTACTACTTTGTTTGCTGCACTAAATCAAAATACAAAAAAATTAGTTGCTAGTTTTACTTTACTTGCTATCTTGTTTGCTATATCAAAAACACAAAAAAAAATTAGTTTACTTGCATTTACCTTATTATAATGTCTAGTCCCGTAGTTGTTACTCTATCACCTGAGGAATCAATCTTCACCTTTAAACAAGGAGGAGAAGAGAATTTTAAAGAAGCATGGTCTAGAATTTTTGATGCTTATAGTAAAACTGAACCTAAAATGACCTTAAGTTTGCTCCTTAGTAATTTCTATTTCGGGCTTATTCTTCGCTATAGATATGCCTTAGATGCTGTAGTGGGAGGAGATTTCCTTCATTGTGATGGGGATCAAGCTTTTAATGCTATAAGAAAATTGATTACATCATTTAGCTCCGATAATAATTTTGATCCATCTCATGCTAGTATGAATAGTAGATTGGACACTATTGAAACAAATATATCCTGTTTAAAAGAAGTGTATAATCGAATTCGCGAATATTATGATTATGTCCCAATAAGCTTTGAACCTTCAATGTGGGTGCCTACTGTTAAAATTACTATTGGTGGTGAAACTTTTCCTGCTCGTTGTGATATTATGTCCGAGTTTTGCCTCATGCCTGAAAAAATTTATAAATCTTTGACACTTTGGGGACTTACTGAAGGGGGAGAAGAAATAACTCTTGCGGATAACTCTGTTGTAATTCCTATGGGTATAGCTGAAGGTGTTTTTACAACCTTTCTTGGAAGGACGGTATCCACTGATTATCTTGTTATTGAATGTGTAGGGACAGGACAAATCACACTTGGAAGATCCCTGCTGAAACTCATGGGAGCAGTCATAGATGTTGGGAAAGGCACTCTAAATTTTACCTCTACACCCGGATGCGGTCATGTATTCCCTAGACCAAAGAGTAGGAATAAGAGTAAGAAAGGTAAGAGCAACACCCCTGGTAAGAATGCCGATGCACCACCCTTCGATAATACTTGATACACACTTTCTGCGCCTAGCTGAAAGGCGTTAAAGAAAAGCGCTTATGGGAGACAACCCATGTTTTTACCTACAGTACTTTGTTTTTATTTTGTGTCTTGGAAGTTGTTTACTACTGTAGCAACCTCTCCTTATCTTAGTTTTGTGTTTTGTTGTGCCAAGTTAAGCCGTTGATAGAAAAGTAAGTACTAGATTTGGATTACTGCACAGTTCCAGATTTCTTTGCTGTCACGAATCTGGGTCCACCTCCCTGTAGGTAGCTCAGAAAATTAAGCCAATTTACGTGCATGATCCGCAGATATGTACGCAACTTTCATTCAATTTGAGCATTTTCATTTGAGCAAGTCTGGTGCCATTTTAAAATTCGTCAATACGAACTGTTCTGTTTTGACAGATTCTGCCTTTTATTTCGCATTGCCTCTTTCGCTATGTTGGATGAATTTCTTTGATCCACTAATGTCCAGTAGCATTATGCAATGTCCAGAAGTGTTAAGAATGATTGTGTCACCTCTGAATATGTCAATTTATAATGTGCACTAACCCTCTAATGAGTTGTTTCGAGTTTGGTGTGGAGGAAGTTTTCAAGGATCAAGAGAGGAGTATGATGCAACATGATCAAGGAGAGTGAAAGCTCTAAGCTTGGGGATGCCCCGGTGGTTCACCTGCATATATCAAGAAGACTCAAGCGTCTAAGCTTGGGGATGCCCAAGGCATCCCCTTCTTCATCGACAACATTATCAGGTTCCTCCCCTGAAACTATATTTTTATTCGGCATCCCCTTCTTCATCGACAACATTATCAGGTTCCTCCCCTGAAACTATATTTTTATTCCATCACATCTTATGTGCTTTTTCTTGGAGCGTCGGTTTGTTTTTGTTTTTTGTTTTGTTTGAATAAAATGGATCCTAGCATTCACTTTATGGGAGAGAGACACGCTCCGCTGTAGCATATGGACAAGTATGTCCTTGGTTTCTACTCATAGTATTCATGGCGAAGTTTCTCCTTCGTTAAATTGTTATATGGTTGGAATTGGAAAATGATACATGTAGTAATTGCTATAAATGTCTTGGGTAATGTGATACTTGGCAATTGTTGTGCTCATGTTTAAGCTCTTGCATCATATGCTTTGCACCCATTAATGAAGAAATACATAGAGCATGCTAAAATTTGGTTTGCATATTTGGTTTCTCTAAGGTCTAGATAATTTCTAGTATTGAGTTTGAACAACAAGGAAGACGGTGTAGAGTCTTATAATGTTTTCAATATGTCTTTTATGTGAGTTTTGCTGCACGGTTCATCCTTGTGTTTGTTTCAAATAAGCCTTGCTAGCCTAAACCTTGTATCGAGAGGGAATACTTCTCATGCATCCAAAATACTTGAGCCAACCACTATGCCATTTGTGTCCACCATACCTACCTATACTACATGGTATTTTCCGCCATTCCAAAGTAAATTGCTTGAGTGCTACCTTTAAACAATTCAAAATTTATTACCTCTGATTTGTGTCAATGTTTTATAGCTCATGAGGAAGTATGTGGTGTTTAGCTTTCAACCTTGTCATTTACTTTTGACGGACTCTCATATGGACTAGTGGCTTCATCCGCTTATCCAATAATTTTGCAAAAAGAGCTGGCAATGGGATTCCCAGTCCCAAATTAATTAACTAAAATAGACACTCCTCCATGGTATGTGATTGTTGGACGGCACCCGAAGGATTCGGTTAGCCATGGCTTGTGTAAGCAAAGGTTGGGAGGAGTGTCATCATCATAATAAAACTAAAATAAAAAGGCACTCCTTCATGGTATGAGATTGTTGGGCACCCGAGGATTCGGTTAGCCATGGTTTGTGAAAGAAAGGTTGGAAGGAGTGCCACCCAAAAATAAATAAAATGGGAGCCGCTCTTATAAGTCCGGTTGGCGAGGTAGTTAGTGTACCCATTACCATTCGTTGACAACAACAAACACCTCTCAAAATTTTACTTTTATTGCTCTCTACATGTTTTCAAAAATCAAAGCTCTAGCACAAATATAGCAATCGATGCTTTTCCTCTATGGAGGACCATTCTTTTACTTTCAATGTTGAGTCAGTTCACCTATTTCTCTCCACCTCAAGAAGCAAACACTTGTGTGAACTGTGCATTGATTCCTACATACTTGCTTATTGCACTTATTATATTACTCTATGTTGACAATATCCATGAGATATACATGTTACAAGTTGAAAGCAACCGCTGAAACTTAATCTTCTTTGTGTTGCTTCAATGCCTTTACTTTGAATTATTGCTTTATGAGTTAACTCTTATGCAAGACTTATTGATGCTTGTCTTGAAGTGCTATTCATGAAAAGTCTTTGCTATATGATTCACTTGTTTACTCATGTCATATACATTGTTTTGATCGCTGCATTCACTACATATGCTTTACAAATAGTATGATCAAGATTATGATGGCATGTCACTCCAGTATCTGTGTTATCGTTTTACCTGCTCGGGACGAGCAGAACTAAGGGGATGCTGATACGTCTCACGTATCGATAATTTCTTATGTTCCATGCCACATTATTGATGTTATCTACATGTTTTATGCACACTTTATGTCATATTCGTGCATTTCTGGAACTAACCTATTAACAAGATGCCGAAGTGCCGATTCTTTGTTTCTGCTGTTTTTGGTTTCAGAAATCCTAGTAAGGAAATATTCTCGGAATTGACGAAATCAAAGCCCAGGGGCCTATTTTCCACGAAGCTTCCGGAAGTCCGAAGGAGGACGAAGAGGGGCCACGGGAGCCACACTATAGGGGCGGCGCGGCCCCCTTGGCCGCGCCGGCCTGTGGTGTGGGGCCCCGTGCCGCCTCTTGACTGCCCTTCCGCCTATAAAAAGTCTCCGTGGCGAAACCCCTCGAGAGCCACGATACGGAAAACCTTCGAAGCACGCCGCCCGATCCCATCTCGGGGGATCAAGAGATCGCCTCCGGCACCCTGTGAGGAGAGATTATCTCCCGGAGGACTCTACGCCGCCATGGTCGCCTCCGGTGTGATGTGTGAGTAGTCTACCCCTGGACTATGGGTCCATAGCAGTAGCTAGATGGTTGTCTTCTCCCCATTGTGCTATCATTGTCGGATCTTGTGAGCTGCCTAACATGATCAAGATCATCTATCTGTAATTCTATATGTTGCGTTTGTTGGGATCCGATGAATAGAGAATACTTGTTATGTTGATTATCAAAGTTATGCTTATGTGTTGTTTATGATCTTGCATGCTCTCCGTTATTAGTAGATGCTCTGGCCAAGTTGATGCTAGTAACTCCAAGAGGGAGTATTTATGCTCGATAGTGGGTTCATGTCTCCGTGAATCGGAGGAGTGACAAGAACCACTAAGGTTACGGATGTGTTGCCACTAGGGATAAAACATTAGTGCTATGTTCAAGGATGTAGTCACTAGTTACATTGCGTAATACTTAATGCAATTGTCTGTTGTTAGCAACTTAATACTGGAGGGGTTCGGATGATAACCTAAAGGTGGACTTTTTAGGCATAGATGCGGTTGGATGACGGTCTATGTACTTTGTCGTAATGCCCAATTAAATCTCACTATACTCATCATGATATGTATGTGCATGGTCATGCTCTCTTTATTTGTCAATTGCCCAACTGTAATTAGTTCACCCAACATGCTGTTCGTCTTATGGGAGAGACACCTCTAGTGAACTGTGGACCCGGTCCAATTCTCTTTACTGAAATACAATCTACTACAATACTTGTTCTCTGTTTTCGCAAACAATCATCTTCCACACAATACGGTTAACTCTTTGTTCAGCAAGCGGTGAGATTGACAACCTCACGTTTCGTTGGGGCAAAGTATTTTGGTTGTGTTGTGCGGGTTCCACGTTACACCGGAATCACGGTGTTGCGCCGCACTACATCTCGCCACCATCAACCTTCAACGTGCTTCTTGACTCCTACTGGTCCGATTAAACCTTGGTTTCTTACTGAGGGAAACTTGCCGCTGTGCGCATCACACCTTCCTCTTGGGGTTCCCAACGGACGTGCCAACCACACGCATCATTCACTCTGCAATCGATGTGATGCACGTGACGAAAAATCTTTGCGTGAACCTGCTAAACTTCTTGGGCGTGTATGGGAAGACAAAAGATACACCGGATGCACGGCAGGACCAGCAAAGTATCCACGAAGGAAACAACCTGAATCCAGAGAAGTATCAAGGTCCTGCCGCTACGCTCTTACCAAAGAGGAGAAGGAGTTCTTTTTGAAGTCCTGAGTAGCATCAAGGTCCGTCTGGCTTCGTCGAATATAAGGGAATAATAAACATGTCGGAGAAAAAGTTTCAAAACCTAAAGTCTCATGACTGCCACGTGATTATGACACAATTACTTCCGGTTGCATTGAGGGGCTTCTGCCGAAAAATGTTCGAGTACCCATTGTGAAGCTATGTGCGTTCCTCAATGCAATTTCTCAGAAGGTGATCAATCCACTTACTCTACAAAATTCACAGAAGGATGTGGTCCAATGTCTAGTCAGCTTCGAGTTGGTGTTCCCACCATCCTTCTTCAATATTATGACACATCTCCTAGTTCACCTGGTCGAAGAGATTTCTCGGTCCTGTATTTCTACACAACATGTTCCCCTTTGAGAGATTCATGGGAGTCTTAAAAAGTACGTTCATAACCGTGCTAGGCCAGAAGGAAGCATCTCCAAGGGCTATGGAACAGAGGAGGTCATTGAGTTTTGTGTTGACTTTATTCCTACCTTAAGCCGATCGGTGAATGAATCGCGCTATGAGGGGAGACTGCGTGGAAAAGGCACGCTAGGAAAGAAATCAGCAACGTGTATGGACGGACATTCTTTCACTCAAGCACACTACACAGTTCTACATAATTCCATCTTGGTGGCTCCGTACAAAGAGGAACACAAGGATATCTTACGCTCTAAATACCCGGAGCAACGTGAAGATTGGATTGATGGAGAACACATGAAGACTTTTGGCGGTTGGTTGCAAACACGTCTCATGAATGTCACCGATGACGAGCAGCTGTACTTGTTGGCCAAGCAACCATCTTCTACTATATCGACTTTTCAAGGGTACGAGATTAATGGGAACACATTTTACACTTTCGCCCAAGACAAAAAGAGCACCAACCAAAACAGTGGTGTCCGCTTTGATGCAGAAGATGGCAATGGGAACAAGGTCACATATTATGGGTACATAGAGGAGATATGGGAACTTGACTATGGACCTAATTTCAAGGTCCCTTTGTTCCGGTGCAAATGGTTCAACCTGAAAGACGGAGTACAGGTAGACCCGCAGTACGGAATGACTACAGTGGATTTCAAGAATCTAGGGTACGACACCGAACCATTCGTCCTAGCCAGTGAAGTGGCTCAGGTTTTTTATGTGAAGGATATGTCTAGCAAACCGAAAAAATAAAAGAAAGGCAAGAGGACGCATCATACGATGAGCCAAAGCGGCACATAGTTCTTTCAGGAAAAAGAAACATCGTGGGAGTAGAGGACAAGACAGACATGTCAGAAGATTATAATAAGTTTGACGATATTCCACCCTTCAAGGTAAAAATTGACCCAAGCATCATCTTAAACAATGAAGATTGTCCATGGTTGCGTCGCAGTAAGAAGAAAGGGAAACGGACGAAGAAAACTCAGAAGACTAGCTAGCTACATATAGGGATCATAACTTGTGTATCTCAATATGGAAATCACTTTTGTGTAATGATGTTACTGTATGTAAGATATTAACAATGGAGATGGTTGGCTTGTTTTACTAGTTAAGTAGCTTTCACGGGCTTGCAGGGAAATTTTCCGAGGCGGAACTTCCGAATATGCCATATATAGGGCATGTGCACCAAGGGCATATTCGAGAAGTTCGCCACGGGAAATTTCCCAACCCTTTCCCCAACATTGTTAGAGGAGATGGAGTCTTTGACGGGCTTGCAGGGAAATTTTTCCGAGGCGGAACTTCCGAAGATGCCATAGGGCGTGTGCACCAAGGGCATCTTCGACAAGTTCCGCCACGGGAGATTTCCCAACCCTTTCCCCAACATTGTTAGAGGAGATGGAGTCTTTGACGGGCTTGCTGGGAAATTTTTCGAGGCGGAACTTCGAAGATGCCATAGGGCGTGTGCACCTAGGGCATCTTCGACAAGTTCCGCCACGGGAGATTTCCCAACCCTTTCCTCCATCCATGGTGATGAAACTCTCCATCCATGTTGGCTTGTTGAGCTGCTTGCCATGGCGTATCGATGCTCCTTTTATAGGCACGGCGCCGCTTCTACTTTGTCTTCTTCCTCCGACAGGGCATCGTGCGCTACATGCTTTATCTCATCGAGCCGGGCGTCCTTATCCTGCCGACAGCTTTAGTACGGTTGCACCCACCAGCCGGTACTAAAGTTTACCGTCCTTATCCCACCGACGGTTTTGTTACATGACAGAAAAACCACCTTTAGTACCGGTTGCACCCACCAACCGGTACTAAAGGTTACCCACATCCTTATCCCACCGATAGTTTTGTTACATGAGAAAAAAACACCTGTACCGGTTGCACCCACCAACCGGTACTAAAGGTTTGCCGCGCCATTGCGTTCCCGCCTATTTTCTTCCCGCGCTTTCACCGGTTCTCGTCTTCCCGCCATTTTTCACTATATATATGTGGGCTTGGCCTCCATTTACATATCACATCTAGACTCATATCTGCAAACCTCATCATTCTCTCCCATGGCTTCCATCGTATCTCTAACCCCGGAGCGGAGGCGCTGCGCCTCGAACTACCTGCCCGGGCTACCGCGTCCCGACCGGCTGGTTGCTAAGCGTCGGAGGCGTACCGGTCCCTCCAGTCCCTCTAGGTGTGGCGCGCGAGATGGCCATCACGAACCACTACTACTTCGAGCTCACGCCAGAGCAGCGGAGGAATCCCCAGTGGCATCCCGACTACAACCCGACTTGGGAAAGCTTCTTCATCAATCGGCGTGAGAGGCGCTTGCCAGGCAGGAGGAGGGCGGCCCGCCTCCTTCGAACTTCAACGAGGCCGGCCGTCGGCTGTGGTGGCGCGGCCGGACTCTCGGGCGTCATGGCCTACCGTGGCCCCCGCCTGCGCTACCCTCGGTCCCAGCCCACGCGTGCTCTCCCGCCGAGGTTCGACTCGCGACCCCGATGCCAGCGACGATGATGACGGCGACTATGACGACTACAGTGGCGACTACTATAGGGCTAGGCACGAGTATGACTGAATGACTCCAACAGTCAAATCTGGCCTATCTTAATTTTCAGTTTAGCTATGTACTTTTAATTCGAGTTCAATCGTAATAAAATTTTATTCCCTCCCTTTCTTTCTCGCCTTTTTTCTCCCACGCGCGGCGTCGTGGCGGGAAATTTTCCCACGCGGCGTCGTGGCGGGAAACTTTCCCGCGCGGACGGCGGGAGTAAAGAAAAGATATAGAAAAAAAATAGAAAAGAAATAGAAAAAAGATATTGGAAAATAAGAAATAGAAAAATAAGAAATAGAAAAATAAGAAATAAAAAAGAAAAGGAACATAAAAGAAAAAGAAAAAGAAAAGAAAAAGAAACAACAAATAAGAAATAGAAAATAAGAAATAGAAAAAGAAATAGAAAATAAGAATTAGAAAAGAAAAGAAAAGAAACATACAAGAAAAGAAAAAAAAAAGAAAAAGAAACAAAAAAGAAAAAAGAGAAAAGAAAAAAGAAATAGAAAAGAAACAACAAAAGAAAAAAAAAAAAACCTTTGGTACCGGTTGGTACCACCAACCGGTACGAAAGACAAAAGGTCCTCCCCTGCACTTAACTTAGGCGCGCGGCCAAGCGTATAAGTTAAGCCGCCGCGCGGTGCCCGCAGCTCCACGCGCCGCCGCCGTCGCCGTAGCCCCATCGCGCCGCCGTCGCCATCGCCCGCAGCTCCCCCGCGCCAAGCCGTCGTCGCCCGCGCCATCGCCTGCACGCGCCGCTGCCGTCGCCGTTGCCCGCAGGTGAGTGCTCCTAACCCTCCCCCTTGTCGGCCCTCCGGCAGCGCCTCGCCGGGAGGAGCCCGCAGCTCCACGCGCCACCGCCTCCCTCGCCTCGCCTCCCTGGCCGCCGCGCGCCTCGCCGGGAGGAGCCCGCGCACGCGTGGACTACCGGCATGGTGCTCGCTGCCTCCCTCCCCTCGCGTACCCGCCACCCGTTCGACAAAATGCCAACGAGGAAGGAGACGCCCAGTACTGGCGGCGTCGGAGGGCGTGCGTGTGATACGTCTCCGACGTATCGATAATTTCTTATGTTCCATGCCACATTATTGATGTTATCTACATGTTTTATGCACACTTTATGTCATATCCGTGCATTTTCTGGAACTAACCTATTAACAAGATGCCGAAGTGCAGTTGCTGTTTTGCTGTTTTTGGTTTCAGAAATCCTAAGGAAATATTCTCGGAATTGGGCGAAATCAAAGCCCGGGGCCTATTTTCCACGAAGCTTCAGAAGTCCGAAGGAGAGACGAAGAGGGCGACGAGGGGCCACACCCTAAGCGCGCGCGCTTGGCGCGCGGCCCTGTGGTGTGGGGCCCCGTGCCGCCTCTTGACCTGCCCTTCCGCCTACAAATAGCCTCCGTGACGAAACCCCCCAGAGCCACGATACGGAAAACCTTCCAGACGCCGCCGCCGCGATCCCATCTCGGGGGATCCAGGAGATCGCCTCCGGCACCCTGCCGGAGAGGGAATCATCTCCCGGAGGACTCGCCGCCATGGTCGCCTCCGGTGTGATGTGTGAGTAGTCTACCCCTGGACTATGGGTCCATAACAGTAGCTAGATGGTTGTCTTCTCCCCATTGTGCTATCATTGTCGGATCTTGTGAGCTGCCTAACATGATCAAGATCATCTATGTAATTCTATATGTTGCGTTTGTTGGGATCCGATGAATAGAGAATACTTGTTATGTTGATTATCAAAGTTATGCTTATGTGTTGTTTAAGATCTTGCATGCTCTCCGTTACTAGTAGATGCTCTGGCCAAGTAGATGCTTGTAACTCCAAGAGGGAGTACTTATGCTCGATAGTGGGTTCATGCATTGACAGGACAGTGACAGAAAGTTCTAAGGTTGTGTTGTCTGTTGCCACTAGGGATAAAACATTGATGCTATGTCTAAGGATGTAGTTGTTGATTACATTACGCACCATACTTAATGCAATTGTCTGTTGCTTTGCAACTTAATACTGGAGGGGGTTAGGATGATAACCTGAAGGTGGACTTTTTAGGCATAGATGCAGTTGGATGGCGGTCTATGTACTTTGTCGTAATGCCCAATTAAATCTCACTATACTCATCATGATATGTATGTGCATTGTCATGCTCTCTTTATTTGTCAATTGCCCAACTGTAATTTGTTCACCCAACATGCTGCTTGTCTTATGGGAGAGACACCTCTAGTGAACTGTGGACCCCGGTCCTATTCTTTACATCGCATACAATCTACTGTAATATTGTTCTACTGTTTTCTGCAAACAATCATCTTCCACACAATACGGTTAATCCTTTGTTACAGCAAGCGGTGAGATTGACAACCTCACTGTTTCGTTGGGGCAAAGTACTTTGGTTGTGTTGTGCAGGTTCCACGTTGGCGCCGGAATCCCTGGTGTTGCGCCGCACTACATCCCGCCGCCATCAACCTTCAACGTGCTTCTTGGCTCCTCCTGGTTCGATAAACCTTGGTTTCTTTCTGAGGAAAACTTGCTGCTGTGCGCATCATACCTTCCTCTTGGGGTTGCCAAACGTGTGAAATACACGCCATCAAGCATACAGCTTGGTTGCCGGAGATCAAGACACGCTGCAAGGGGTCTCCACTTCTCAATCTCTTTACTTTGTTTTTGTCTTGCTTAGTTTTATTTACTACTTTGTTTGCTGCACTAAATCAAAATACAAAAAAATTAGTTGCTAGTTTTACTTTATTTGCTATCTTGTTTGCTATATCAAAAACACAAAAAAATTAGTTTACTTGCATTTACTTTACTTGATTCATCATGTTTCCTTTTAATTTTACCACAAAAGACATACCGGTAGGACACGGGTCTATAGTTGGGAGAAATAATATAGAAGAATTCTTCAACCATGTTAGTACCATTGACGATTTTGAGGATAGACACTTGGTAGACCTTGCGCCTACTTATGAAATTGCTGCTGCGCATTTAGTTCGCCTGTTGGAAACTAAATTTGTTAATCTTAATCCTATAATCCAACACATGTTTTTCACACTTGGCGATATGGAAGAAGGGGAAAAGAAAGATTTTGTATTAGAAACCCTTCTTAGAGAATTTGGTGGTCTAGCAAGAGAAGCTAGAAAGGTGTTTGCTAAATTTAATATGCTTGGTTCTCCTACTAATTTTGTTAGTCTCCTTGAAAAGATGGATATGGATAGAATAAGATACACTAATAATATTGATGATGGAGGGGAGATCAAAGCACCAATACCATGTAAGCTCCTAGCTATAAATGATGCACTAGAAAATAACTATGCTTGGCTTGTTCCTGAAAATTTGTTTGATGAGAGTAGCACGCCTAAGACTAATGAAAAGGGAGATGCTAAAACTTATGTATCTAATATACTATGCCTGGTTGAGAAAAGCCCACACCCCGCTGTAAAGTACCACCCTTCGATAACACTTGATACACACTTTCGGCGCCTAGCTGAAAGGCGTTAAAGAAAAGCGCTTATGGGAGACAACCCATATTTTTACCTACAGTACTTTGTTTTTATTTTGTGTCTTGGAAGTTGTTTACTACTGTAGCAACCTCTCCTTATCTTAGTTTTGTGTTTTGTTGTGCCAAGTTAAGCCGTTGATAGAAAAGTAAGTACTAGATTTGGATTACTGCACAGTTCCAGATTTCTTTGCTGTCACGAATCTGGGTCCACCTCCCTGTAGGTAGCTCAGAAAATTAAGCCAATTTACGTGCATGATCCTCAGATATGTACGCAACTTTCATTCAATTTGAGCATTTTCATTTGAGCAAGTCTGGTGCCATTTTAAAATTCGTCAATACGAACTGTTCTGTTTTGACAGATTCTGCCTTTTATTTCGCATTGCCTCTTTTGCTATGTTGGATGAATTTCTTTGATCCACTAATGTCCAGTAGCATTATGCAATGTCCAGAAGTGTTAAGAATGATTGTGTCACCTCTGAATATGTCAATTTATATTGTGCACTAACCCTCTAATTAGTTGTTTCGAGTTTGGTGTGGAGGAAGTTTTCAAGGATCAAGAGAGGAGTATGATGCAACATGATCAAGGAGAGTGAAAGCTCTAACCTTGGGGATGCCCCGGTGGTTCACCCCTGCATATATCAAGAAGACTCAAGCGTCTAAGCTTGGGGATGCCCAAGGCATCCCCTTCTTCATCGACAACATTATCAGGTTCCCCCTGAAACTATATTTTATTCCATCACATCTTATGTGCTTTTTCTTGGAGCGTCGGTTTGTTTTTGTTTTGTTTTGTTTGAATAAAATGGATCCTAGCATTCACTTTATGGGAGAGAGACACGCTCCGCTGTAGCATATGGACAAGTATGTCCTTGGTTTCTACTCATAGTATTCATGGCGAAGTTTCTCCTTCGTTAAATTGTTATATGGTTGGAATTGGAAAATGATACATGTAGTAATTGCTATTAATGTTTTGGGTAATGTGATACTTGGCAATTGTTGTGCTCATGTTTAAGCTCTTGCATCATATGCTTTGCACCCATTAATGAAGAAATACATAGAGCATGCTAAAATTTGGTTTGCATATTTGGTTTCTCTAAGGTCTAGATAATTTCTAGTATTGAGTTTGAACAACAAGGAAGACGGTGTAGAGTCTTATAATGTTTTCAATATGTCTTTTATGTGAGTTTTGCTGCACCGGTTCATCCTTGTGTTTGTTTCAAATAAGCCTTGCTAGCCTAAACCTTGTATCGAGAGGAATACTTCTCATGCATCCAAAATACTTGAGCCAACCACTATGCCATTTGTGTCCACCATACCTACCTATACTACATGGTATTTTCCGCCATTCCAAAGTAAATTGCTTGAGTGCTACCTTTAAAATTCCATCATTCACCTTTGCAATATATAGCTCATGGGACAAATAGCTTAAAAACTATTGTGGTATTGAATATGTAATTATGCACTTTATCTCTTATTAAGTTGCTTGTTGTGCGATAACCATGTTCACTGGGGACGCCATCAACTATTCATTGTTGAATTTCATGTGAGTTGCTATGCATGTCCGTCTTGTCTGAAGTAAGAGAGATCTACCACCTTATGGTTAAGCATGCATATGTTAGAGAAGAACATTGGGCCGCTAACTAAAGCCATGATCCATGGTGGAAGTTTGTTTTGGACAACAATCCTCAAATCTCAAATGAGAAAATTATTAATTGTTGTTATATGCTTATGCATAAAGAGGAGTCCATTATCTGTTGTCTATGTTGTCCCGGTATGGATGTCTAAGTTGAAGAATAATCAATAGCGAGAAATCCAATGCGAGCTTTCTCCTTAGACCTTTGTACAGGCGGCATAGAGGTACCCCTTTGTGACACTTGGTAAAAACAATGCATTGTGATGATCCGGTAGTCCAAGCTAATTAGGACAAGGTGCGGGCACTATTAGTACACTATGCATGACAGCATGAGGCTTGCAACTTATAAGATATAATTTACATGATGCATATGCTTTATTACTACCGTTGACAAAATTGTTTCATGTTTTCAAAATCAAAGCTCTAGCACAAATATAGCAATCGATGCTTTTCCTCTATGGAGGACCATTCTTTTACTTTCAATGTTGAGTCAGTTCACCTATTTCTCTCCACCTCAAGAAGCAAACACTTGTGTGAACTGTGCATTGATTCCTACATACTTGCTTATTGCACTTATTATATTACTCTATGTTGACAATATCCATGAGATATACGTGTTACAAGTTGAAAGCAACCGCTGAAACTTAATCTTCTTTTGTGTTGCTTCAATACCTTTACTTTGAATTATTGCTTTATGAGTTAACTCTTATGCAAGACTTAATTGATGCTTGTCTTGAAGTGCTATTCATGAAAAGTCTTTGCTTTATGATTCACTTGTTTACTCATGTCATATACATTGTTTTGATCGCTGCATTCACTACATATGCTTTACAAATAGTATGATCAAGATTATGATGGCATGTCACTCCAGAAATTATCGTGTTATCGTTTTACCCGGGACGAGCAGAACTAAGCTTGGGGATGCGATACGTCTCAGACGTATCGATAATTTCTTATGTTCCATGCCACATTATTGATGTTATCTACATGTTTTATGCACACTTTATGTCATATTCGTGCATTTTCTGGAACTAACCTATTAACAAGATGCCGAAGTGCCGGTTCTTTTTTTTTTGGTTTCAGAAATCCTAGTAAGGAAATATTCTCGGAATTGGACGAAATCAAAGCCCGGGGCCTATTTTTCCACGAAGCTTCCGAAGTCCGAAGGAGACGAAGAGGGCGACGAGGGGGCCACACCCTAGGGCGCGCGGCCCCCCTTGGCCGCGCGGCCCTGTGGTGTGGGGCCCCCGTGCCGCCTCTTGACCTGCCCTTCCGCCTACAAATAGCCTCCGTGCGAAACCCCGGTCCGAGAGCCACGATACGGAAAACCTTCCGAGACGCCGCCGCCGCGCTCCCATCTCGGGGGATCCGGGAGATCGCCTCCGGCACCCTGCCGGAGAGGGGAATCATCTCCCGGAGGACTCTACGCCGCCATGGTCGCCTCCGGTGTGATGTGTGAGTAGTCTACCCCTGGACTATGGGTCCATAGCAGTAGCTAGATGGTTGTCTTCTCCCCATTGTGCTATCATTGTCGGATCTTGTGAGCTGCCTAACATGATCAAGATCATCTATCTGTAATTCTATATGTTGCGTTTGTTGGGATCCGATGAATAGAGAATACTTGTTATGTTGATTATCAAAGTTATGCTTATGTGTTGTTTAAGATCTTGCATGCTCTCCGTTACTAGAAGATGCTCTGGCCATGTAGATGCTTGTAACTCCAAGAGGGAGTACTTATGCTCGATAGTGGGTTCATGCCTGCATTGACACTGGGACTGACAGAAAGTTCTAAGATTGTGTTGTCTTTGTTGCCACTAGGGATAAAACATTGATGCTATATCTAAGGATGTAGTTGTTGATTACATTACGCACCATACTTAATGCAATTGTCGTTGCTTTGCAACTTAATACTGGAGGGGGTTCGGATGATAACCTGAAGGTGGACTTTTTAGGCATAGATGCGGTTGGATGGCGGTCTATGTACTTTGTCGTAATGCCCAATTAAATCTCACTATACTCATCATGATATGTATGTGCATTGTCATGCTCTCTTTATTTGTCAATTGCCCAACTGTAATTTGTTCACCCAACATGCTGCTTGTCTTATGGGAGAGACACCTCTAGTGAGCTGTGGACCCCGGTCCAATTCTCTTTCTTGAAATACAATCTCTGTAATACTTGTTCTCTTGTTTTTATAAACAATCATCTTCCACACAATACGGTTAATCCTTTGTTACAGCAAGCCGGTGAGATTGACAACCTCACTGTTTCGTTGGGGCAAAGTACTTTGGTTGTGTTGTGCAGGTCCACGTTGGCGCCGGAATCCCTGGTGTTGCGCCGCACTACATCCCGCCGCCATCAACCTTCAACGTGCTTCTTGGCTCCTCCTGGTTCGATAAACCTTGGTTTCTTTCTGAGGGAAAACTTGCTGCTGTGCGCATCATACCTTCCTCTTGGGGTTGCCCAATGAACGTGTGAAATACACGCCATCAGCGTGCGGCCGCCGCCGTGGGCGACTAGGTGGAGCTCGCCGGGGCATCTCCACGCCGTGCGCCCTGCCTGCGTGCCCCTGGTCTGTCGTGCGCCCGCCCGCGTTCCCCTGCCGTGCGCCCCGTCCGCGTGCCCCTGCCCTGCAGGAGACGCGCCCAATACTGGCAGCGTCGGAGGGTGTGCGTGTGCCCCTGCCCTGCAGGTCGACGAGGATGCCGCTGGCCGACACAAATGCCGCCCGCTGCCGCGTCGAGCTTTGTGGCGTGCAGAGCGGCCACGACGGCCATCCGCAGCCTTTAGAGTGTGAGAGAGTTGAGAGAGAGAAGCACCTCCCGGACGCGCTCCAGGTGCTCGACGAAATGCGGCGCGGCACGGCGCGGCATGGCGGCAGCCGCAGCAGCTGCCGGCGCGCCGCCCCCGGCCTGGCGGTACTGGAGGCGGTCGTCGAGGTACCTGAGCAAATTGAAGAGGTAGAGGCCGCGGAGGTCCGGGAGGAAGCCGAGGGACGGCGGGATGGCGCCGGCGATGGCGTTGTCGTGGATGGAGAGGCGGCGGAGGGCGACGAGCTGGCCGACGCGGTCGAAGAGGCGGCCCCCGAGGCCGCGCCAGGGGAGCGTGATGGCGACGACGCTGCCGTTGACGCACTTGATGCCGGCCCAGTGGCCGCTGCAGGCGCCGATGCCGGTGTCGTTCCAGGAGCGCAGGAAGCCGTAGGGGTCGGCCAGGTCGTGCTTGATGGCCTGCAGGCCCTGGTAGTCCGCCTGGCAGATGATCACGCCATCGCCGGCCGCGCGCACATGGTGGGCGGCGCTGGCAGTGGAGAGGAGGGTGGAGAAGCTGCTGCAATGTAGGAGGACTAGGAGGAGGAGCGGCGCGCGCCGAGCGGCTCGGGCCAGCGGTGGCGGCGGCATGTTGGTCGATTTGCTCACCAGATGATGATCAGATGAATGTAGTGGAGTGGATTCGAGGGAGGATGAGCAGGGAAGAAGAGCTGCGAGAGCGCGAGTGCGAGCTGATGGTGCTGTGAAGGAAGGAAGAAGGGGGGATTGACATTGGAGTACGGGAGGCAACGGCTAGTAGGGACAGACAGAGAACGGCCTAGCGATGCGACGGCTGTTTTTCTTTCGCCGCGCGCGCAGCGCGGCGCCCTGCTCTCTGCCGGTGCTCGTGCGCCATGGCCGCCCCATTGACTCTGCTCTGCTGCTGCTTCCTGCGCGCGCCGTCCTCAAGCTCGTCATGGTGTCGCCCGCATGACCTCCTTCGACCCGAACGCGCCTCTGGTGACCTGCGCACGCCCCGAGTTCCTAGTCGACCCTCCGTCCTTGGCCTCTACCATCGCTGCGTTTGTCCAGTTGGATGTTCCAGCAAGTGCCTTTGCTGCCGCCGACGAGGTTGTACACGAACCCCTTCACGCCGCCGTTGTGGCCGCCACCCATGTCGTGGCCACCACCCATGTCGTGGCCGCCGCCCATCAACCTTTGGTGCTCGAAAAAATAGAAACGAATCCATTGAGAAGCTCTAAATTTGTAACTCGTAAGAAATTAAACGACTCATGAAGTCATGATCAAGCCGAGTCCGTGGCGGTGCCGCCGTGACATAGAGTTAGGGTCGAGAAATAGCCGAGTCCGTGGCGGTCCGTTAGGGTTTTTTGCTTTCTTCATTTCAATTGTTATCCATCTAGCAATCTGTTATGATCATGACATGATGAATGAAATACAATTGCTTTCTTAATTTTGTAGTGACATTGAGGTATGGAGGACGGCACCTTCGTCCGAGATGAGGAGGGGGAAGAAGCGGTGCAGAAATTGATCTATGAGAGTGCCCGTGGTCCGGAACCCGACGATGGAGATGACAACGAGTTCCAAGACTTTCTGAATGATTTCGGCGAGGGACTTGAGTCTAAACAAGTTAGAAAAGACAATGAAGTGTCCATCACAAACTCCGGCGAGGTGTATATCTATGTATCAATTAGTCTGTGTTCATCCCTAGATGCATTCATTTATTTGTATTGCACTTATTAACGAATAATTTTTTCTTTTAGCCTTCTGGATCATCGAGCAAGTCTGTTAGAACAAAACGAGGCCCGACGCGGGTGCTAAAGGGCGAGGGCAGGTTAGCCCTCACGGCATTCAAGGATAATGGTGAACCAGAGCATCCCAAGGAGTTTTGCCGCAAATTTACAAGTCAAGCCGGAGTTATTGTTAGGGACCATGTACCGATCAGCATTCAAGAGTGGCATAAGCCGAAGAACGCGGAGAGTGGTGCTAGTTATGTCAACGACACGATGAAACTTTTCTTTGGGACACGCTACTGACAAAGTTCAGCCTACCGGAAGACATGACGGAAGGCCAGAAGAATAAAGTCAAGGAATGGACATTGAAGAAGATGGCCATACAATTCCAGACCTGGAAGAAAAATTTATGGGACAAATATAAGAATGAAGATCCAGTATTCGATGATAATCTAGTGAAGATAAAAGATCACTGGCCCGCATTTAAGGAGTATAAGCAATCGTCTACTTTTGTGTCCCGATCGAAGAAAAATACCGAAAATGCTTCAAAGAAGAAACTTCCGCATCATTTGGGGTCAGGTGGCTACAAGAGTGCCATTCCGAAGTGGACAGCGTTTGAGAATAAACTGATGGATGCAGGAATCACTCCATAGACATGGGACTGGCCCGAACGGTCCAAGTTCTGGTTGTTCGCTCATGGGGCAGGGTTGGACCCAAAGACAGGGCTGATCGTTGCGAAGGGAAAATGGAAGGAAAAATTGAGACAATTGTACCGAAGCTTGTAGATGCAATTGAAAAGGTCGAAAGGAGAGTACGTTCCCGATCGAGAGAATGACGAGCTGACACTCGCTCTGGGGAACCCTGAACACGTTGGACGGGTACGAGCTCGCCCAGGTCTCACCATGAAGGAAGCGTGGCCGGACAGCGCTGACACTTATAGAATCCGTTCGCGAAAGAAGAAGAAGGACGCCGACATTGTAACGGAATTGTTAACTAGGGTGGAGGCTCTTGAGAGAAATCAGAGGGCACCTGATCAGCCGCTGTTTCTACAGGATCCACAAGCCGATGCTGCCCCATCTCAGCGAAGAAGCAGTGTCGGTTCCTCGCATCTTGACGGATGTGGAGGAAGCTACCCCGTGGATTATGTCACGGAGAAGACAGATTGCGAGCTACATATGTTATTCAGGACCGCGTCCGTTAAGGTGGTGGTCGGCTATGTGTACCCAAGTGAAGATGGAGCAATGCACCATCATATGCCCATTCTACCTGGCTGTCTTCATGTCGGGGTGGATGAAGTTGTTCCGGGTTTTGAAACAGTGGAGCTTGATATTCCTAGAGGTGACGATGAGAGGACACTGGCCGATGTCAAGCACGGTTTCGCCCTATGGCCGAAGAAGTACATCGTCCTTTTGCAAAGGCCACCGACTCCTCCACATGAGCATCAAAGGCCTTCGACTCCTCCTCCTAGCAGTCCACATGAGCAGCAAAGTCCATACCTACCTGAGAGGGACCCCAGCGTGAGTCCACCACCTCGAGATCCTCCGTGTAAGACAGCGCCGTTAAGCGGAACGGTACGCCGCCTAGGAAGAAAGCTAGAAAGGAGAAACCACTGCCGCCTATTGAGAAGTTACCTTGGGAAAAAACTCCCGAGGAAAACCAGGAAGCCGTTCAGGCCGAGGTGAAAAAAAATTTTGCACCTAAAGTGCCAGAGATACCTTTCGAGAAGACACTAGATCCGGTGAAAGTTGTGCGTACCGTTGAGAATCTATATGACCCTGTACCATCGCCGCCATCTGACTATAGGCGTTCTATTGAAAGGTCATATGACAAGATGATCGAGGCGACAAAACCCGTTCAATCGGGTATCAGGGAGATAAAAGGGATACACCAAGTCTACCAGCTCGGACAACAACCCGTTCAATCGGTCGCCCCTCTCAAGGTGTTTGACGGGAAGCCCGTTCAAAGTTTTCGACAAGACACAACCGATTACGCCTTCGCTGAACGAGCATATCAATTTGTTCAAGGGAAAGATTTGGTCGAGAATCTCAGGAAGCTACCAACATGTATGTGTAACTTGCATTCGTGGTACCTTAATGCCTCAAAGCAAGGGATCGAGACTATCATGGTGCGAGTTAGTGAAGAGCACTACTTCCAGGAATACTGTGTGAACGTTGACTTCAACGAGCTTTTCCAGTTATACAATCTCCGGGCCCTCGACAAATCTATCATCAGTTCCTATTGTCTGTAAGTGATTTATTTAATTTGAGAAGTCTTTAGCTCAGCTCGTTCATTGTCTGCAGATTATAATCCTTTGTGCGCTATATTATGCAGATCGAAGATGCTCGAATGCAAAAGGGATGAAATCACGGACATTGGGTTCATTGACCCGCACACAATGCATGTTAAAACCATAGAAGATCCCGCTATAACAAGGATACACCGGAGATTTTGCTAAGGTTTTTGAAGCGACAACGTGACAAAAAGCTAATAATTTGGCCTTACAACTTCGAGTGAGTCTTACTGTCTTGTAACACATTATATTTTGCTCACCGTATGTCAAAATTTTAATTAATGACTTATATATATGACACTACATATTTAAACGTGCGTAGGTTTCACTTTATTCTTCTCGTCATCAATATGCAAATTGGAGAAGTTGAAGTCTTTGACTCACTAAGCAAAAAATCGGAACTATACTTGTCTTGTTATTTAATGCTCAAAAGGTAATTTTAATTCTTATCGGTTTGTTTCGTTAATTTCCTGCTATGAACTAATTGATAACTCTTTTATGCATTTTCTTTTGTCGGGCAGCGTGTGGGAAACTTTCATCAAGGAAGATAAGTCCCATGAATGGACACCGAAGCTGCGATGGAAGGCGAAAGTAAGTAGTACTACCTAGGTCCACACACCTTTAATTATCATACTTGACTATTGTTTGATTGAATTATATTCTTGTAAAGAAATGCCCGCAACAACCACAAGGGACTGATCTCTGTGGATTCTACGTTTGCGAGTACATCCACAGAATTGTCAGCGAGAGAATGAATAATGAAAGAAATAAAGAGGTACTAAAACAATATTCACAAATTTGTTTTCTTATCATAAGTTGTGCTGAGTTTCAGTAATAGTTGTTTCATTGTGGTCTGAATATATATATACACACACACATAGCTCATGTATTCATTTGTATCTTATTCTTTTATAGTTGGCAAGAAAGCGGAACAAGCTCTCAATCGATGACCGCTTCATAGCAATAGGCGAGGAATTGGTGGGATTCTTCCTTCGGGACGTCATACCACCATTCGCAGAGTTCCACTATGAATGAAGATGTACATGTTACATATATAGTTGACTCGAAGAGTACCACTATGCTACATGTAATAGACATATATAGAGTACGCCTCGAAGAGTACCACTATGCATGAAGATCGATCTTCATGCATAGTGCTACTTAATTTGCGATCTTATGCAATTACATGTGTTTTATATTATATGCACCAACTTGCTATGCATCATATTGATCTTCATGTACTACCTAAACCCAAACGCGTTTCTGGTGCATCGACGCGATATGAAACAAACCGATATCCCTAAACCCCTCCAAAAACCCTAAAAATCCAATTCTCTGCCGTGGCAGAGATTTGGGCAAATTCCCTGTGGGAACCTTTGGTACCGGTTCGTATTACCAACCGGTACCAAAGCTCCTTGGCCCTGAGCTCTCCTGGTGGCCCACGTGGAGGCCCCTTTTATACCGGTTCGTGAGCAACCGGTACGAAAGGGGGGGCCTTTAGTGCCGGATAATTTATACCGGTTGCTCAACCGGTACGAATGCCCCTCTGGAACCGGTATAGATGAGCGTTTTTCTACCAGTGACATAACACGTAACCGGTCCCTCAAGAGAGGTACGACCGTTCCTCCCAAATTCTACATGGTATCATGCCTCTCCTGTTACATCGACATCTAGCCACCGCCGCTGCTCGGGAGCCTCCCTCCCGTCGCCGACGCCACGATCTACAGGACCCTGATCGACGAAGCTTCTTCCCCGATCTCCGTCGACAACCCTAGTTCTTCTCAGGATTGAGCCTCCAAAAACCACACAAACACGAACCCTAGCCTCTACAAAGATCCCGTCGACAACCCTCATACACCGCGATCGATCAGATTGCTTCCCAAACCCCGGTTTCTCCTCTGCCCAAAACCATACCCAAACCCTAGCTTCTCCTGCCGCGGCTGCAAAACGAGCCCAAATCCTGCCGCGACAAACCCTGCCACGGCAGAAAATTTGCTCACATCTCTGCCGTGACACAATCAGCTTCGATGGCTTCTTCCTCTTCATCTGCTGGGGTGTCGACCATTGGTGCTCCCCCTGCCAAAAAGCTCATGCGGGAGAACTTCCTCTCGTGGCAAGCTCAGGTTCTGCCCACCCTCCGTGGGGCCCGTGTTATGCGCATGCTTGAAGGTTCTGATCTGGCGCCGCCTGAGTTTGTTGATTCTGAGGATGCTGACAAGAAGAAGATCCAGGTTCCCAATCCCGCCTATGATGTCTGGATCACGCGAGATCAGCAGGTTGTGAGCTACATTGTTAACTCTCTGTCTGAGGATATCCTCTCTCATGTCTATGGTATGATCCATGCTTATGAAATTTGGACTGCTATCCACGAGCTGTTTTCTTCTCAGTCCAAGTCCAGGGTTTCTAACATCCGTGGTGCACTCATCAATACCAAGAAACTTGACATGATAGCCCAGCAGTACATCACCAAGATGAAAGGTTTTGCTTCTGAGCTGGCTACTGTAGGGAAGACTGTTGATGATGATGACCTCAAGGATTATATTATGAATGGGCTTGATGGCTCTTACAATGGATTTGTTGCTGCTCTCAAAGTTGTTCCTTCCACATCCCTCAATGATATGTGCTCTCAGCTGCTGTCTTATGAAAATCGTGATGCTATGCTCTCTACCACGGGTCAAAATTCTTCAGGGTTTATGTCATCTGTCAACGCCATCCCTCGTGTTCCAAACCCTGGATATGGAGGAGGTTTGCCGAGGCCTTCAGCACCAACATCATACCTGCCTCCACATCACTCTTCACATCAGCCGGCCACCTATATGCCCCCGGAGCCTCTTTACCAGCCGGGCCCCTACATGCTGCTGGCGCACCAATATCAGTCGGGTCCCTACATGCCACCATATCAGCAGCCGTTTGCACCTGCTCCATATATGCACCCATACATTCCTCCTCCACAGCAGCAGCCACGCCCTCCACGTCCTCCCCAGCATCCTCCTCAGCAGCAACAGCGTCCCCGTCAGGATCACCCCAGAAAAGGAGGGAAAAAGGATCGGCGTGCTACACCTTGGCAGGATGGTGTCTTCTGTCAGATCTGCAAGAAGGAAGGTCATCCAGCTGATGAGTGCTGGTGGCGTTATGGTGATGATGATGATGACAAGCCACCAAAAGAAACCAAAGGTGCCTATGGGGTTGATACAAATTGGTACATAGACACAGGTACCACAAATCATGTCACTGGTCAACTCAACAAGCTCAATGTTCATGAACCATATCATGGCCGTGATCAAGTAAATAATGCTAGTGGACAAGGTATGGATATTGCACACATTGGTCATTCTGTTTTGCACACCCCTGATAGCTCTATACAACTTTGTAACATTTTACATGTTCCTGATGCATCCATGAGTCTTCTTTCTGCCCATAAACTTAGTCTTGATAACAATTGTTATATGGAAATTCACCCTTTCTTTTTCTTGATTAAGGATCAGGCAACGAAGTGCACCGTGTTTAGAGGTCCTTGTCATGGTGGCTTATATCCTCTAGTTCCAGTTTCTTCAGACCTCTCCAAGCATGCTCTTGCCACCGTCAAGCCTTCATCCTCCACGTGGCATCGTCGCCTAGGCCATCCATCTTCGTTTATTGTTCAGCAAATTCTTAGGAAGCATAATCTTTCATATTTCCCAGAAATAAATTCTTACATATGTGATCCATGCCAACAGGCTAAGAGTCATCAGTTACCCTATCCTGTATCCACTAGTGTGTCTATTGTTCCTTTGGAGCAAATATTTTCTGATGTATGGGGTCCTGCTCCTCTCTCTGTAGGCAAACATTCATATTATGTAAGTTTCATTGATAATTTTAGCAAGTTTACTTGGATTTATTTGCTTAAGAAACATTCTGAAGTGTATCAAGTCTTTCTTGATTTTCAACAGTATGTTCAGCGCCAATTTGGTCGCAAAATTCTCACCATGCAAACTGATTGGGGTGGTGAAGATGAGAAATTGAACAATTTCTTTCAACGTGTCGGCATTGTTCATCATGTGTCATGTCCTTATGCTCATCAACAAAACGGTTCTGCTGAACGCAAACATCGTCACATTGTTGAAGTAGGCCTTGCTATACTTGCCAATGCCTCTACGCCTCTTAAGTTTTGGGATGATGCTTTTATCGCAGCTGTCTTTCTTATCAATATGCTTCCCACCAAAGTTCTTAATTATGAGACCCCCATCGAAAAACTCCTCCAAGTTAAACCAAACAATGAGCCTCTTCATGTTTTTGGTTGTGCTTGTTGGCCCAACCTTCGCCCATATAACAAACACAGACTCTCTTTCCGCTCCAAACGTTGTGTGTTTCTTGGTTATAGTCCTCGTCATAAAGGAGTCAAGTGTCTTGATGTGACCACTGGCCGTGTCTATGTTTCTCGTGATGTTGTCTTTGATGAGAATATTTTCCCCTTTGCTTCTCTTAATCCTAATGCTGGCCGCCGTCTCCGCGAAGAAATACTTCTCCTTCCACATGACAACATTCCATCGACATCTACTGATAGGGGCGTGCATACTAATGACCACTATTTGCATATTATTCCTCCTGTCTCTCCTCTACAGGTTGTTGCTGCGGAGACACCAACAAGTTCAACTCAACAATCGGTGTCAAATTCTGAAGAAAATGCTGAAAGCAGCACATCAAATGACGCATTATCGCATGCAGAAAGGACAGATGCTGGCAGTTGTGATCCCGAGGCTGATTCTGGGGCAGGATCCTCCTTGGATCGCGCGCAGTCAGGCGTTGCCAGCCCTGCTGCGGCATCTTCGCCTGTCCAGCCCCGCACGCCCCAGTCGCCGCTCGCCACGTCGCCTGGACACAGCGCGTCCTCCACGCGGGCCCCGCCATCCACTGCTGCGCCCCACAGCCCGCCCGCCACATCGCCCCGACCGCTTGTCCGCTCGATGTCCCCGCCTCGGGACTCGTCGTGGTCCCCATCATTTTCTAATGATTCTCCAATGATTGCAGATTTTCCAATGATTGGTGACAGTGACAATAGTGCAGATTCTTCAGGATCTTCTATGCCTATTGTTCCTGCACCTCCTCCTATGTCCACATATTACACATCTAATAGATACATGACACAAACTTCTTGTCATGAGCTTCAAGACCACTTGTTTGTTTGGGTAACATTTAGCGTTTTTTAACATTGCAAACGATAAAATAACTATTCGAGATAACACGTGTCTTGTGACATTACACGGAGAAACGCAAACCAAAGGTGAACAATTTAATTTAAAAAGAGATTTTTTTCGAATAGGGGAACGTCGCCCCAGCCTTTGTATCAAAATGATGCACACGGCTTCCTTTATTTTAGAATTTAAAAATAGATGTGTTACAAAATCGCGCAAATAAAAGTAGATCAAACGAAGAACAAAACACAAATTTTTACGTGGAAAACCCAAACGGGAAAAAACTACGGAATACACGGCGGCGCTCTCACTGTAATTGGAGGAGTATTACAATACACCAGAGGACCAACCCTCTACGTACTATCAATATGATGTATCTCTCTGTCTCTCATCTATTCTATGACTACCTTGGACTATATATAGGGGGAAACAACTCTCTTTCTTGGCGGACACGAAATATAGTTGTATTGTGCTACGTCTAGCACGTTTGGAATGCTATAGTCCGTTAGGACTCCTTCCATAGTACAACAGGTAAATAGATTTCGGGTCATATTCAACAATCTCTACCTTGAGTCGAAATCCCTTGCAACAGTCATAGATAGCATTCAACTCCTCAACAAAAGTCATCAAAGGTAAACCTTGTGCCTTGAAACGTCCATAGGACTAATAAACTTCTCATGAAGTCAAATTGAGCAAATCAATCTTGGGTCGTCCAGAAAACAACACAGCTCTCAACAAAGCAGACAAACGAACTTGGATCTCCAATAGAACCCAACAAAAGTCTGAGTCTGTGCCACTGACCTCAAAGAAAAAGAAACTGCTCAATCATCAAATGACATAAGTCATCATATCTCCTGTGGTGCTTGAACGAGCGCATAGCTCATAGTGCAACATCTTCGTGCACATAACATTGTGAAGAACTCATCTCATGGAATCTGAACGTGCTATAAACAGAAAGTATAAACCTCGGCAAAAATACTCATACAAGAGCATATGGTACGAAAGACATCACGTACATCAAAAACTGCCGACTTCAAATGGTTAATGAAAAATCCATGACATGGTCGAAACTGTCTCTGTAGAACAACTGTCGGATGAAGGAACCTCAACATGCAATGGAGCTTCAACTCTGCAATAGACCCCTCTTGAAAGAGCAAAGACAACTTAATTGCACTGAAACTTACAGTACTAAATGTTGTAGTATCTAGCAGAAAACAAATCTCCTTCTTGCACCCCAAAAAATCCTCATCACAAACTTGAGTAACAAAGCAAAACCTTCACATGTATAACAGCAAAAACTCGGAGAGCAAAGAGTATAATGCTGGCTACCAACAGGCATAAATATTACCTCCTCCATATTTTTTATTTTCTGATAACTGAATTGTGTTCATGTAATTGTAGCAACATAACATCTGAACTTGCATCCATCATATCTCCCAGCAGGCTATAATTCACCAAACTCCACCTTGAACTGAAAACTATCAAAAATGATGATCATATATATCAGCGGCAAATTATCGAATATAGGTGAAGTAGGATCCTTCTTTTCTCCTTGTCAGTCCAAACAACAATACACTTATTTCCAAAACTATCCGGTGCATCCTCATAAGGCTTGCGCCAACAACCCTCGCATCTCGACTTGCCATAGGTAAAAACCATGTGTCACAATCCAACAACGGAAGATCGTACTTCATGAAAGCCATGAGTCGATAAATCAGTGTACACAAGTAGTATAAGCCAGAGAAAAATTCTGAGTAAAACTAAAACTGCGGAGCAAAAGAACTATAAAAGTAGCACCTGGTACTGTCTTGGATGGACGTAGCAATGCAAGAGCTAAAGAACCAAAAACAAATCTGAACTTGAGATAAACTGGTAGAACCTGATCGGGTTTTAGTACCTCGCCTGGGAAATTGATCGGTCCATTGATTGATTTGATGTTGCTTCATGTGCGTGAGCTTTAAACCAATCTGGTAATCCCCCCATGAATCCCACTAACGCACAGCTCAGAGATCGGCAAATCTGTGGGAAAAGAAATCATGTTGGACACGGCAAAGGAGCGCAGGACGGTACGCGCTCAAGTCGGCTCGGCGGAAATCCAGTCGATCTCGGCGAGCCAAGACCGTGACGAACGACGTGACGATTTCAACTGCAACAGATGGATCTCCAAAAGGCAACGCATGGGCCGCCGCCACCGAAGCTGTATCGATCTTGTAGATCTGATCTCTTGGTGAAGCTGATTGATGATGCCTCATGCAAAACTGCGGCTGTTGATCCAAATGACGCTGCGCGGTGCTGCCTGGGAGCGCAGCGGAAAGTCTCCCGGGCAGCAGATCAGTCTTAAAACCTTGCGCTCTGATAACACTTGTTAGAAAAGCGACAAGCAAATAACGAAAAACGATAAAGAAAAACGCAGCGGAGACACGAGATTTAACGTGGAAAACCCCTTCCTAACTTCTATTTCTTTTTTTGCTCTAAGGTAAGGTCGTTCAAGAACAGCATTGCGGTCGCAACGGGGCTCTGGGTGAATATTGCCCGCCCGTATGAGCCGGACTGTGAATATTTATAGATCGGGGTCTTTACTGAAAAACCACAATACTACAGTACCACAGTTTGAAGAAATCCGCAAGTGACTATAATTTGAATTCACTAGTCGTGTTGAGTTGAGGCTTATTTTCCATATAACAGGTCCAGTGTCCATTCCTGAATGAAAGAAATGACCTTTTTTTGCCCCTTCACTCACTTCTAAATGATTCCTTTAGCACTCTCTTTTTATAAAAAAAAAAAACTGTTTTTTACCATACCTTTCAAGCAAGTGTGTTTTATTGCAAGATTGAGTTATTACTGAACAAAGATAAATTATCATTCTAAAGGATGAGATCAATTCGGAATCAATTTTTTCTTATTCTAGCAGATGGAATTGAATTGGTCTTAGTACTTTCCAATCTAGTATTTTTTATCTTACCTAATTCTATCTACGCCCAGGGGGATAATACCAAAACAGTCACCTGGGCTCTCTATAATAGTATGCTCACTCCGATCCATTTTAAAGGTCGCTGATTTGTAGAGCATTATTATGGTAATTGATGCTAATAATAAATTCCAGAAATTCATCACCATTTCTATTTTGGCATCTAATTTTTTTGCGGGGTTATTTTAGCATCTAATTAAATGATTTGTTTATGGAAAATAGTATATCAGCTTTATGCTAGTCATTAATGTACGTTTTGACTGTACAAATGAAAATTGGAAATAGCTGTAAGAGAAATTCTCAGAATCAACTATTGCTATTAATATGAGTCATGTAGATACTCATATACTCACCATTTTCAAGTAGGAAGAGGATCACACATTACCTCTATATGAAAAGCAATGGCAAAGGACTATTTGGAACGAGCAAGGCGTTGCCATGCTTGTCGCTGATCATGCCACTTCTCGTGTCATCTGGTAGGAAGACCATCGATCTGCGCATCTCCCTTTCATTTTGATCCAAATCAATTATGTAATTCGAATTGCTTACGCATTGATGCAGAAGAGATGGTGTTAGGGCGGAAATCGTGTGACTGTAAATACTGCCTGACGTGGAGTGGCAACCTTTGCATCAAGCGCGGAACCTGCAATGTGCCCTGCAGGGCCCAAGGCTATGATAACGGCCACTGCGAATTCCTCCGCCTATGCTACTGCTGCAGAAAGTGCAATGGCTAGCTCCCCAGTTTATCTATACTATATATGTCGTATATGACACCAAATGCATGCTCTCAGTCGGAGCTCTTACTATGAGTTCATGTATGCATGATTTTGCAAGTGAAATAAAATAGGAAGCTTTCTCCATGGTATGACAAAGGAACATTAAGATCTTGGTTGAAGTTGCAGTGTTCGCATGTGTTGCTTTTTTTTTACTCTGAGAATATTAATACAGATAATTGTAGATGTATCTCCAATTTGTACTTCTTTGTTTTGAACATTGTTGTTGCTTTCTGCTCCCTGTTGATGGATAGAGTATCCCCACGACCCGTGAACAACAATGTGCTTTCTGCTCCCTGTTGAAGACAGGTCAGGTCAGCCATGAAACTGCATCAAGCTCACGCGGCTGCGGCCGCCGATCAAGCACACCACAGCCGTGCATCGTCCCGACACATTCGAAGGACGCACCAGTGCATCAGAACAGACATTCGAACAGCTTTCCCTGACCAAAAACAGAATTCAGTTCAGCCCACTCCTCACTGCGTCTCCTCACGGCATCTCCAACGGGCCGACCTAAACGGACGCAAAACGACCGTCTGCGTTCGGACGGTTGAAATATGCGCCTGCATCTAAGCCCAGTGGCCTGACACATACTCACCGGTCCATCCGCTAAGACGCAAACGCTGCTCAAATTTGCGCCTCGGATGCATCGAGGCCAACGCTACGTGGTCGTTCCGCGTGATCGCGTCCTGCCACGACAGGTCTGCCCGGCAGCGGGTGCGAGGCCTATTTTGGCCGCATCACTTTGGAGGCCGTCGCTTCAGCGATCTTCACTTCCGCACCTACGCCGCCATCAATGGCGCCGCCTCGTCTTCTGCAGGCGCGGCGGGACTGGCGGGCGGCGGCTGGCCTTCTCCACCTCCATCAATGGTATCATGTCCCGCGTGCGCTCGGCCTTTAAAAGGCGACCGCATTGTCCCTGCCATCACGCACACCGCCGCCGCCTCCACTGCCATAACCACCACCGCGCGCCACCACGTCTCCTCGCAATGGGGAAGAAAAAGAATGACTACGAGGCGTCCGGCAGCGGCGTGAAGAAGGAGGAGCGACCGAATAGGGTGCCGCTCAACGTGACATGGCGCGGCTACTGCACGACAACTGGATGTTGTCCTGCAACTGGCGGGATGTGCACCTGCCTGGCGGCGGCTGGCAGCTCAGCCACTGTCGGGTGCATGTCCTGCCCGTGCCTCGGCGCGAGCCGGAGTGGACAACCGAGATCCGGCGCAGGCGGCAGTATCTACCGCCGGACCTCCGCGCCGTTCCCTCCTACGGCGTCGACTCCGATCTATGGCTCACCTGGCGCGGGATCTAGACGAATAGGAGGAGGATCGCGGGATTCCTCGACGACTGAGACTACCCGTTCGGTCCACTTCCGCCGCCTATGCGCCCTGCTGCGCCTCATCGAGCATGGCAGCCGTCCCCTCCTGCGCCTCCCCAGGACGACGACGCACTGGCCTACTGATAACCCCCAAGTGTAAGGGATCACCGTAGTATAATTCGATAAGTATTTGAGTGTCGAACCCATGAGAAGCTAAATGTAAACTATATATTCTCTAATGCCCTATAATCCACTTATATGGCCTTCTATGCAAAGCTAGTAACTATAGTTTGTGTTGTTATTTTTGGTACTAATTACAAAATAGTAAAGTTTTTGAAAGCAAATACTATAGGTAAACTAGTGCAAGTAAAATGGAGCTAGTGAAGTGGAGGTGGATAACCCAAGGGAGTAAGTGCTTAGGCAAATTGCTATTTCATTTGGTTGGTTGTCACAATTAATGAAGCACAACCATAGTCTTTTTATTATTTATTCTAAAGGGGATCCATAAATAGGTGCAGCCATATACACACTACTAGGAAAACCATTATAGGTAGGTATTCTGTGGCGCACGTAAAAGTGTGTGCGCCACAAAATTATTTCTGTGGCGCATGTGGTCGGATGCGCTACAGAATCTTCTCACTTTTTGTGGCGCATGTAGTACTGGTGCGCCACAGAATTTCAGCTTTCTGTGGCGCATGTGGCAGGATGCGCTACAGAATCTCCGTGGGGCCCACGTGGGGCCCGGTACTGCACATGGGCGAAGGGAATTATGTGGCGCATGTACCAACATGCGCCACAGAAATTCAAAATTCTGTGGCGCATGTTGGTACATGCGCCACAGAATTCCTTGAGGGGGCCCACCACTGACTTCACGAGGCCACAATTCTGTGGCGCATATGGCAATATGTGTGCCACAGATTCTAAATTATGCGCCACAGAATGTGCACAGTAGATCTAAGGTTTTGAGGTAGCTTTCCCCTCTCCTCTACGAACCCACCACCCTTTTCATTCTTGTCTCCTCCAAGCAGCTCGTGTTGCTCCTCTCTCCGACTTCATTTTGGTCATACTTACCTCCATTATTGATAGCTCTAAACCTATTTTAGTTGACATATTTGTGAGGGGAAGCCACTCCAACTTGTAGAGGGTACTAAAAACCACCCTTTTCTTTCCTCCTCCACATCCCTCTTGCATGCTCCATTGTTTTCTCTCCATCACCCCATCCTCTTGCTCCATCATGCATGGTTGGCAGATTTGTGAGAGGTTGAGTAGTATTGGATGCATGTTTTGTGTGTATGGATGTTTTGTAGTTGAAGATTATCGCGCGATCTCGGGCGGTGTGTGCGATGGCGAGATGATGTTTCTACATTGAGCTATGTGTTGTGGTTGAATGTTTGCTTGCGAAGAAGCTTATTTGTGTTGTTGTTGTTGTTGCTTGTGCCGGCGTGGTGCATGGATATTTACTGAAATGTTGATTTATTTCCATTTCGGCAAATTTTTGCACTAGCCATATGTCCTACTTTTAGGATAGGTCATGCCGAAATTTTCGGGCGATCATGCATGCATGTGTGTTTGTGCATGGTGCATGTGGTAATTAACATACTCTCTTTTGATCTATTTATGACGCGCGCAGGCAACCATGGTCGTCCATATGAGGGAAGGCCAAGTGGTTAGATACAAGGTGAACACGAAGGCTGTGACGCCCCGAAACCAGTACCATGAGGATCCCAGTGAACCCGCCGAACACGATGTCGATTCTGAGACGCCCTCCAACACGACGTCCGCGACGAATCACACACGTGATGCCAGAGGAATTAACACGAGCGGTAACATTACAACAGATTTACAATAGAGCCCACAAGAAACATATATTACAACAACGACTCCAATGAGCCAAGATACAAATATACAACATAAGATCCATACAGAAGATCGAATACGTCCGAGTACGGACACGATACAAATTGGACTAAGAGTCCTGAAGATAACCAGTGGCGTCCATAATCCTGCCCTGGCCATGCTGGAAGGGTAACCTTGCTAACGTCGTTCTTCATCGCACCGATCTTCATACCTGCCCAGTTATGTCCCAAAGTAGCAATAAGTACGAGTTCGTACTTAACAAGACTTCAAGACGTATGATCATTCGTCAACCAGTCGTCCTTTGTACTTGAGGCACGCAGGGGACTTAGAGGACGCAAGAGAAACGTCATAGGCAATATGGTGGGGTTAAGCGGCAGCGCGCAAGCGCTAAATACCTATAGAGACACTCACAACTTACAGGTGCTAGAATAGATAAGAGAGCGCACTAACAGTTCTATACTCTGCAAACATAACCCAGCCGATGCGTTCCCCCCTTCGCAAATGAAGTACTAGCAAGGGCACTCATGTAACATCCCAAGAGTAATACATAGACCCCTTTGTACTTTTCTTGCATTGTTGTCATACCATCATGTTGCATTCATGCATATCACACCCTTGGTTTTTATAAATTGCTTTTGGTTTTGGCTTTGATCTTATGTTGCTTTACTTCTTGTTCTTCCTCCTTCTTCTCTCTTGGTTCACCACACTCTTGTGATGTTCCAAGAAAAGCTAACAAGCCAAACCTATCCCTCTACTTGATCTATATTTCAATAGGTCATGCCAAAATTTCTATTACATGGTTGTTAAACCTACCTCTCTTATTCTATGTTATCAATGCTAATAAGATGATCTTGAGTTGGGTTTCTTCCATCTCAAATGGTTGGACCCATTAGGGTTTGCCAAATATTTGAGTCCCAATATTTTACTCTCTTTTTAATTCTCTTTATCTCCCTCTTATTCTTTTCTTCTTTTAATCTCAACCACCATAGTTGGTATACAAGGTTGAGCTTCTCTGATTTCAAATTCCTTTTCACTTATTCAAATAGTTCTCTTCTCTAATTTTCAGAAAAAGGTTTTGAAAAGAGAAAGAAATAAAATCAGAAAAGAAGAGAGAAAGAAAACCTAATCTAACCCTGAACTAACCTATTCTAGCCGGCAGCCCACCAAGGGTGGCCAACCTTTCTCACCTTGGCAGCCCACCTGGCCCAGCTCCCTCTCCTCCTCACCGTGCGAGCCCACCAGTGGCCGGGCCCAACCCTTTCTCACCGAAGAGGTAAGCCCTCTCCCTTCGACCACCTTTACACGTAGGAGGGGAGCTCCATATCGGGCAATGGAGGCTCCCGAGCTCCACGTCGCCCTCCTCCTCCATCCATCGGCCAGCTGCCCCCTCTCTTATAACACAGCTGCAGCTCCCCCTCTGAACCCTAGCCGTTTTCCTCCACCGCGCCGCCGCCTCTTACCACCATCTCCTCCCGGTGAAAAACCCTACCGAGAGCAACCTCCGGCCGTCGTCTGCCACCGTCGCCATGGACGCCGTCGACCTCACCTGAGCCGTGGAACGGGTTCCACTCTTCCTCCTCTACGTCCTGGACGTCGTCACGGATCCGGAGACGCCAAGGCCAGCTCGCCAAGAACACCTCCTGCCTCGTCTAACCCCGGCCACCTCCTTCCTCTTCGTCTCCGGCAGCACCTCCTCTGCCTCCCTTCCTCTTCGACGAGCCCAGGGTGAGCAGCACGTCTACCTTCCTCCTCTCTGCAAGTCATGCTAACGGATCTAGGCAGAAATCGATTTCTAAAACGAGAGAAAACGGGCCTTTTATGTCTGTGTCACGGTGGCCACTTCCGACGATCCTCGCCGCCGGCACAGGTCACCTCCGCGCGAGATCTTTGCACCGTTGCAAAGCCACGACATAGATCTACACTTTTGCTGTTGGAACCTCTCCAAGAAGATGCACCGTTTCGTCGCCATCTTCTTCCAAAGTTTGGACCAGAAAACGTTTTTCAGTTTTCCGATGTTCGTCACCGTGACACGGCCACGTCTCCCGATGATCATCGCCGGCGCCACGCTGCTCCGTTTCCACTCAAATCTGTCCCGTTGCAATCTCCCCACATCCTTCTTACTCAACTACTTCGAAGATACCCCTAGCGCCACCTAGTTTCTTCACGGGCACAACTTTAAATTTCGTGCAGAAACGCGTCTACAGAAACTGCAACTGTCACTTCTTCAGTTTTTGCTGTCAAAAATTCAGTTAACCGAACCCCATACCTTACCTTAACCGAAGCCCCCTTCCTAGCAAATCCATCGGGCTAGCACATTGGCTCTCATCTTGCTCCTTCCTTTTGCCGGCCTGGGTTCGATTCCCCCTGGGCGCGGATTAAAACCAACTTTTTTGATTCTTCTCAAACATGTGCTGACGTGGCCTAGGACCCGCATGTCATGGTCTATGGCTAGCCCCAAGCTCAGTAAAATTCGTTTCAGCATTTTTCAACTCAAAACTTCAAATTCAGTTTTGTCCCCTGGTTCAATTTTCAAATGATTTAAAACTACACCTAAACAATTCCATTTTTGACAAACTTGATATCTATGTTGCTCAGAATTTCATGTAATTTCCAAATAAGAAGTTTGTTTTGCCTTTTGAATAAATAAAATTTGGGCATAAATAAAATCTGAATTAAATTGGTAAATATTGCAAAATTCCTAACTTTAATTCTATAGTTCCAAATTGGACAAACTTTATATCCAAATTGATCAGAATTTCATGAACTATCCAAATATGAACTTTGTTTTGGGTTTTGGATAAATAAAATTTGGACATAATTAAAATCTGAATTAAAAAGAGTAACATGGCATAATTCATATCTCTCAAATTACTTTTCCAAATTCAACAAATTTTATGTCCAATCTCATCAGAAAAGTGAGAGGAATTCAAATCTTGCAACATCATGCATCATTGGCATCATCTCTGAATTGTCCTAAAATAAAACTTGCAAATTCAATTAAGGTATATGTGAGGGTGCTTATCATTTCATGTGACATTGGAGCACCCCACTTAATTTTGCCTTGCACATATCATCTTGCCATGTCATCATGCATCATATTGCGCATTGCATTTACTTGTATTGATTTGTGCTATACTTTCCCTGTATGTGCTATTTGGTTCTTCTCGAGTAGACGCCGACACAGAGCAGTACGAGCAGGAGTACGAGCACCCCCAGGATGATCGTGCCTGTGCTTCTACCGCTGATCTGACAGGCGAGCCTCTTCACCTATTTTACATTTTCTTGCTCTTTTGATCTATTGCTATCCCTATGTTGCGATTCTGTTGTGTCACGTGTCCTATTCCACCTGTTACCTATATATCCGAGATACACCTCCTCGCCCTACCTATTGTTTGTTGTTTGCCAGCTTTGCGAGTCGTAGGCGAGTTTAGGGTTTTGTTGATATCTCGAAATGTTCGGGATATCTTGTTGGGATGTTGACACATGCACTACCTTTTCGAAAATGAAGTGGATAACTTTTGCTACAATTAAAATTGATATGGGATAATAATATTGCAGAGGCATCGGTGAGCCCCTTTGCGAAAGCATCGGATTTTTGTCTCGCTTGTGTCCCCTAGGACCCGAGTTCTTGTTATCTGTTTCTAAGACTGAGCGCGCTAACCACTCGTGGGAGGTTTTATCGGGACCCCCATCACCCATTACCATTTCTCAAGTCTGTTGAAAAGGGGGCCACAACCTTGGTTTTATTTGGCGCATGCATGTTTATATACTGTTGCCTTCGGGTGTTTACTTCCTGTTACCTTCGGGTGTTTTATTCTGTACTGCACTGCATAATTGCTAGATGACTTATCTAGTGCTTGGCCGTTAGTGCACGCCTAGACGCCTACGCAACCTCTGGGTCCGTCTCGGAGTACGGCCGAACTTCGTCACGGGTAGCTTAGTTGGGTGGCCCCCCTAGGCATTCTTGCAGATCTGGGAACGGTATTGTTGTGAGACTCCGCACTTGACTATGCGGGTTCGAGCATGCGTGTATGGTAACATTGGTGCACCCCTGCAGGGTAAATCTTTTCGGAAAGCCGTGTCCGCGGTTATGGACGACTTGGAGCTGTTTAACTCGATCATAGAACAACTTACACCTAATCTTGTCGCTAATAATTTACTAATAATCTGCATAGTAAGTTAGTACTACTACAACGGATATGGAATAAAATTGTCAACTGTGTGACTGCCTTGCCAGTACCTCTTGGCGAAGGGGGATCGCATTGGCTGGGTTTTGTTTGCAGAGTATAGAACTGCTAGCTTATGCGCTCTCTCATCTTCTCTGATAGATGAATGTTGTAGCGTGTCTCTATTGGTTAGTTGCTTTGCTGCCGCTAAACTCCACATATAGCCGGGCGAAGTTTATACCGCTCCCCAGCAAGCATAGCTGGTCTTGTCTCGCAAGTACGTGCCATTTGGTACTTACCCTCGTTTTTCTCCCTCTTTTTCCGGAACCCGCTTTTCGACAAACAGGTACGACAGATGATGACCAGTACGATGGAGACTACTTTGTCGAGTTCACGGACGATGACTTCGTTGAGTAGCAGGATCGCTCCTAAGGCAGCAGCCTGTGGCTTGTTGGTTATGGACTCCGCTTGGTTATCTTCAGGACTCTTAGTCCAATTTGGATCTTGTCTGTACTCAGACTATTTGCTACCTCTATCTATGATGTACTGATGGGACATGTGTCCTCTGCGTGTCATTTGTATCTTTCTCATTAGAGCGTTGCTATATATGAGCTTTATTTACATCTTTTGTGTCATACATAGTCATGTTGTGATATTCAAGCTGTATTCTACCCTCGTATCCTGTGCACAGTGTGTGTATGTGTGAAGTGCACAGGAAGGTGAAGCACTCAGGCTTGGAAAGCCTAACGTGAGCCTATGAGGTGGGTGGTATGTGCATGGGCGTGTCGAGCTGTTGCTTGGCCTACCCATAAGCTTGGGAATGCGAGGCGACCTCACGGTCCTTCGTAGTGACCTCATGCACATAAACCCCTCGTACCTGCGCGCTCTGGTATTCTGCCCTCCTCCGATTGGGGCTTAGGGTTGATGGAATCCTGTAGGCTGACACGAGACATCGGTTAACACACAAGCGGGGAGAGCGATTTACCCAGGTTCGGGGCCCTCGATGAGGTAAAACCCTTACGTCCTGCCTGTCTGATCTTGATTACAAAAGTATCGGGTTACAATGGGGTGCCGAAGGTTTCGGCTATGATCTCGTCGAGAGGCTAAGTGCTGCGGCTACCTAGCTCTAAACTTGTGGTGGCTAAAGTTGCTAAGATTGATTGTGTCTCGGCAGTCCCTCTCATGGCCTTTATATAGGAGGCCAGGTCTCAAGAGATCTATCCGGGTACGACTAGGTTTACAAAAGACCTAGCTCTAAACTTGCCTTGTTCGGCTCCTCTCTGCCTTGTTCTTCAGGGAATCTTCTCCAGCACCGTCCTAGTGGCCCACCTTGCCATCGGGTGTCTTCATGGGCCTCCTGGGCCGCGGGATAGGGCAATGTCAGTTACCCGAAGGGTAATGCCCACGTCAGTAGTCCCCGAGTGTCTAGCAGAAGATATTTCAGGTAGAGACTAAAGCATGCCTCCATCGAATGTTCTTCTCCCTTGATTATTCTTGTCCATCTTGTAGCTGCGTTACATTCTTCTATCGGGTGCGCGTCCAGCGCTCCCGATGGGAGTAGCCGAGTCTAGGTGCGGATGTTTGCAATCCGTGCGTAGACTCAAGTTGTGCCACTCGAACGTCTTCTGCTGCCGAAGTTTTCCGCAAGTCTCCATAGGTCATCCGATACATTTGTACCGGGGCTTGTATTTTTCAGTAAGGTTTGAACGCGTAAAGGATATTGAATAACGTGCCCAGCTTTGCTGGTTAACTGCCGATGGCAAAACAACGTTACCCTACACAGAATCAAGTCCCCGGGCATGATCTTGGAGTGCAAAAAAGTTTTATCGGGTGCGCGTCCAGCGCTCCCGATGGGAGTAACCCGAGTCTGGCACACGGCGCTTGCGACCGGGTGCAGACTCGAGCTAAGCATTCCATCCTTTTCTTCAAATATCTCTTCACAGGAATATCTTCGAGTTCACGTTTTATCGGGTGCGCGTTCAGCTCCCGATGGGAGTAGCCCCCGAGTCTAGGTGCGGATGCTTGCGATCCGTGCGTAGACTCAAGTTGACCACCCGATCTTTTCGTTTTTCTTCGAGATGCTTTCGGCGGCTTCATGACATCACGATGACGTAACCACTGCTGTGGTTTGATTGACAAGACTTGACCTGATGGGCCCACCCTAGTTCTGCGCGGGCAGTTTTTAGGAAATGACCAGTGCATGCATACTGACCGAGGCGCCTCCTCGATTTTCGCACATCGTGGGAATAATGGGCCGCCGGTTCCTTTCTCCTCTTGGAGCGACACGTGTACGACCAGATCTCGCCCACCTCCCACGATGTCTATGGAGTTATGGCCACGATTTCCCATCAATCCCGTGGCATAAATAGGGAGCCTCCCTGCTGCTTTCACTTTTTACGTTTCTACACTGCTCATCTTCTTCCCCAACCTTTCCTTTCACCTCTGTTCCCTTTCGCAAGAACTTCGGGCGCCATGGGCAAGAAGAAGAGCGCCAGCACCTCAGGCGCGACCAAGGTTAGCCGCGATTGGGGCGCCTCCAGCATTTCCAACCGCGAGGTGAACAAGCTGCGCACCCTCGGTCTCATCTCCCCGTCTGACGACGATATTCGTCTTCCAGGTCCAGCTTCTCGCCCAAAGCCCCCCAAGGGCTTTATTGTTATGTTCGTCGCCTTTCTATTTAGCGGGCTTTCTCTTTCTGCCCACGAATTTCTTCGTTCTCTTCTTTTCTTCTATGGGATCCAGCTCTGGCAGCTGACCCCAAATTCCATCCTCCATCTTTCCATTTTCATCACTGTCTGCGAAGCTTTCCTTGGCATTGATCCCCACTGGGGTCTTTGGAGGAAAATCTTCTATGTCAAGCGTCACAACGACAGCAATGGCCCCCGTCGTCGGTGGCGTCGGCTTTGTTGTCAGAAAGGAAGTTGATTACTTCAACTACCCGATGAAGGAGTCTGTCCAGGGCTGGCGCAACAAGTGGTTTTATCTGTGAGATACCCCAGTGTCTGGGCGGCACTCCAATCTTCCTCCGTTCGAGGACGTCCTGGTGGCTCAGCCGAAGAAATCCTGGCGAAATGCCCTATCTCCTGAAGAAAGCACCATAGCCGACAAGCTGTTCGACCAGGTCGTAGATCTGAAGAACACATGAGGCTTAACGATGTGCGGCACTGAGGTAGTCTCAGTGTTCTTACAACGTCGGGTGCAACCGCTGATGTCCCGGCCCCATCAGTTGTGGCTGTACGTCGGCAAGGATGACAAGTCGAGAGTCAGTTCTGCCGACCTGTCGAATGATGAGCTTCGCGACGAGGTGCCTCGTCTGACGTGCCTCAGCATGAAGCATAGCATTGTTTTGACCTCGGCTCGTCCCCCATACAATCTCAAACACCTTCCGACTGAGGTAATTCTTCCTGTTTCTTGCTCTTATTACTATCATTATGCTACTTTTCGACTTCTCACTGTTTTTTTTGACAGGCCTCCACCGTGGCTCAATGCTATCCTCCTTCACCCGAAAGAGGTGTGGAACCGGAGGATGATGATGACGACTCTGAGGAGACCGAGGATGTCCAGCATATCCTTGAGGACAGCGACGTCCAAGAGGACGAAGCCCCCGAGGATGATGCTTTCACCAGGAGCAGGCGGTGTAAGAGGATAAACGAGGACCTTATCACAACGGCTGAATCGAGTCCTAGCGGGCAAGATAATGATGCTGATGAAATCGCACCGCCTTCCCCTGCTGTGAAAGGTTCGACAGGCTTTTTTGCTGTCGAAGATGACCTAGACCTGTGAGTGTCAATTTTTCCCTTCGTAACTTTCCTTCTTTATTTTGTATGCTGATCACCCTTGCTTTCCAAGTAGCTCCGATGATGACGACGATGTTCCTCTTGCAAAGAGGGCTAAGTTATTCTCTGGGAAGTCCGAGTCAGCCAAGGAGTTGAACCCTTCGCCTGCCAAACCAACGCCGCCCTCAAGAACGGCCGTAGAAAAAATTCTGGTGTCGAAGGTTATCCCTTCTGGCGACGCTCCCGGTTCGTCGGCTGCCCGTGACCACGTAAGTGATTTACTCGACCAGGCTTCCCTCTTCTTCGTTGAATTTCCACATTCGACTGATGTTTCTTGGCTTTTTGCCTCGCAGCCAATTTATGCCACAGTTGACGCTGTGGTAGATTTTGCTGAGCAATTCACCCGTCTGGATTCTGAAAATGCTCATCTTCGGAAGACCATCAAGACTTCGGCTGACCAGGTGCTGGAAGCCAACAAGCTTGCATCCGATGCTAGGAATGAAAACATCTTGCTGAAGGATGAACTGAAGAAGCTGAAGCAAAAAATGAAGGATGAGCAAGATGCTAGGCGCGAGGCTGCAATCGCAGCCGATGAACAAGAAGGCGTCCTTCGCGAATCCATTGTGAATTTATTGGGTAAGTTCCTTGACGCATATCCTTTTTTCCAGTATTTTCCTCCAAGTTGCTTAACTATCTTCTTCCAGGTGCTGCCGATATAACCATCAGTCGGGCTCGCAAGCTTCGGGAAGATTCCATGTCTGACGCCTTGTCACTCGCTGCTGAGTCCAACGTCCAAGTTCTCGGACTTTTGTAAAGAACCAAGGGAGCGTTATCGAGGTTATTCTCGATGATTTTCCCAAAGATGAAGCAGGACAAGACTCTTGGCGAAATGGCTGATGCTTTCCTCATCGACCCTTCTGAGCCTGTGGAGGTACTAAAGCGTCGTTCCCGTTTGTTTGGAGCGGTACTTACTTTCCAGCTGCTAATGGGTCATGGGCTAGGCTCTGAACTAGAAAAGTTGTCTAAGGCATTGCCTGTAGATGACAATAATCACCTAATCAACCTTGAGCCCTTCAAACAATCGGCAGTAATATGTACCAATCAACTCCACAAGCTGGTTGACGAGGCGAAGACCAAAGCTGTGCCTGAAGCTGCCCCTGGCTCATCATCAGCTTTTCCTTGAATGAATGCTTGCTCTGTCAGTTGTAATTAAGGCCTGATACAGTTTTAACCCAATCCTGTTTTATTCTGGCTCTGTTGCCAGCACCAACAATCTTTTGAATGTAATATATATGCTTCAGCGCTCCCGATGGGAGTTTTATTAATGCTATTCTGAACTGAGAATTGTGCTGCAGATTCCTTCATCTTCTTTTCGTGCCGATGCTTCTTTAAATCCTTCAGCTAGTGATGACTCTGATCTTGTTCGTCGTTTGCATGATCAAATATCCCGCTTGAACAAAGATATTACCACCCTTCACGCGATGGCGGCGTTGGTAAAAAGAAAAAGCGAGATTGCGACTGACATTGAACAGCATGCTCTCGATCGTCTCTGTGCAGCTACTGAAAGCTTGAGCTGTAAGTGCCTGTCCATTCGCCAATTTTTAATGAAGCTTGAATATCCTTTAGCTGACCTTTGCCTTTTGACAGTCATAGCTTCCGACGAATCAGAGGAAAACAAGAGGATCCACAAAAAGATCGAAGCGATGACCAATGTTGCTCACCCGAAGCATGAGTTGTGGTCCCATCGACCGAAGGCTGTTGTCGTGGCAAAATTTGAACATCGAGCGGAGAAGGTGCACTACTACTTCGACAAGTTCCATGCTCATCTCTCGATGGTCTGGAGAACGTTGTTTCCTCTGGACCAAGCACCCGGAACTTTATCTGCTCTGTTTACTTGATTCAAGACACCTGAAAGGATTCGACTGCTGGTGCGAAAGGAGCTCCTGGCTGGTGCTGAACTTGCCTTTGCTTCAGTGTTAGTGTGTCACCCGACCTTAGATTTGGAGGCCATAGCAAACACCAGAAGGAGTTTGGACCAGTATTACGATATTGCTAGAAATCCTGCGTATACTATCATCTCACGGATGGAAACAGGTATCGAGAGGGATCTGAAGGCCCGAGAGGACCAAGGAAACCTGCCATGAATTTACGTGTTCATATGTATGTAATGACCTTGTACCTGCAAGGGATAATCTCATGTAAATTTAATGTGTGTTTTACACAGTATGTACTTCTGGTGAATTTGCTAATTCGATTGATAGTTTTTTGTCGGGGGGGGCGAGTGATCAAGTCAGCCTGCTCACCCGACGACTCCGTTGTAAGTGCAAATTTATTGCGGAGTCGATACATAAGTTCCGTAAGAGCGACACCCGTCGAATAATCGAGGGATTTAGACGCTTGGCTTTGTCACGCGGTGCACCGGTTTGAGCCTTGTTTGTGATAGTACTCCCATCAGCTGCAGCACTCGCGTATTTTCTCGAGGCTTGGATGGGTTATTGTGTGTCGTTAACCTTAGCTCCCGATGAGAGTATTTAATTAACAACACCGTGCGCGCGTGGTTGTCGTGTGTCGTTAATCTTAGCTCCCGATGGAAGTATTTAATTAACGACACCGTGCGAGTGTGGTTGTCGTGTGTCGTTAATCTTAGCTCCCGATGGGAGTATTTAATTAACGACACCGGGCGAGCGTGGTTGTCGTGTGTCATTAATCTTAGCTCCCGATGGGAGTATTTAATTAACGACACCGTGCGAGCGTGTTTCTGGCCTGCGCTCCCGATAGGAGTAAGAGCCAATGACAAGGGCCCCGAACAATTTGTTCGGATGATGAGGCCTGAAACAATAAAGGTAGAAAACCTGATTAGAATTTTATTCATAACATAAGACAAGCTTAGGAGCTGCCGAATAACAGGAGGTGGATAATTATATCCTAAGCGTAGAACCGTCGCAAATGTGCAACGTTCCATGGATTTTCAACGTCTTTTCCTGAAGCTGGATTCTTGAGCCGATAGGCTCCACCTGGTATCACTTTTGTGATGATGAACGGCCCTTCCCATGGTGATTCGAGCTTCAAAGGTCTCTCTTGCTTCAGTCGCAACACCATATCTCCAACATTGAAGCTTCGAGTGCGTATTCGTCGACTGTGATAATTTCTTAACGCCTGCTGATACACTGTTGTTCTTGCCAAGGCAATGTCCCGAGCTTCATCAAGGAGGTCCACAGCATCCTGCAGTGCGATGTTGGAAGTAGCTTCCGTGTACGCGGTCACCCGAGGGGCTTCAAACTGAACATCGGCTGGCAAAACTGCTTCGGCTCCGTGTACTAAGAAGAACGGGGTGTATTGGGTTGACCTATTGGGTGTAGTACGTAAACTCCAAAGCACAGATGGCAATTCTTCGACCCAGACTCCAGCCGCACCCGTAAGGTGTTTCTTGAGACCGTCTCCTATTAGACCATTGATCCTTTCGACCTGGCCGTTGGTCTGGGGGTGTGCCACCGATGCGAATTTTAGCTTAATACCACTGTCATCGCAAAACTTCCGAAACTTTTTGGAATCAAAATTAGTTCCATTGTCTGTGACGATGCTGTGCGGCATGCCGAATCGACAAGTTATTCCCCTGAAGAACTGGACGGCGGTTTCGGCTTTCTGATTTCGAACAGGTACAGCCTCAATCCATTTGGTGAACTTGTCGACTGCAACCAGCAAATATGTGTGACCTCCAGGCGATGATCTCGGCAGTGGTCCAACTTGGTCGAGTCCCCACTGCGCAAAAGGCCATGCCAGAGGTATCATCATCAGATCCGTTGCGGGAGCATGTGGTTTTGGCGCAAAACGCTGACATGGGTCGCACTTCATAACCAGATCTCGAGCATCCGATGCCGCTGTTGGCCAGTAAAATCCTGCTCTGAAGGCTTTTGCCACAAGGGCCCTGCTACCTGCGTGATGTCCGCAAGTTCCTTCATGTATCTCGCGTAGCAGTGCCTTTCCATCGTCGATGGCAATACACCTTTGGAAGATACCAGAGATGCTACGCTTGTAGAGTTCTCCGTTTACCACAGTGAAGGCCTTTGACCGTCTCACAATTCGCCTTGCTTCCACCGGATCCTCTGGTAACTGCTGCTCTGTCAGGTACGCTAGAAATGGTTTGGTCCACAGGGGTTCTAGGAGGAGGACCTGCTCTGCATATCGAGGTGGGGTTTCTTCGGCAGTTTGCTGCAGGCTTGCCTCTGATTCGTCAGCCGATGATTTCGGAGGTGCCGACGCTTTCTCCTTTATTGATCGTTGAGTGATAACTTCGTAGAACACTCCGTCTGGAATGGGGGAGCACATGGATCCAATGTTCGCCAGAGCATCGGCTTCCTCATTGCTAGCTCTGCCGATATGCTTAAGTTCGCACCCTTCAAACTTGGCCTCCATATTCTGGTATAATTGTCGGTAGGCGATCATGTTATCACTGACCGCGTCGCATAAACTCATCGACTGCTGTACCACCAGGTTCGAGTCTCCATAAATTTCCAGGCGAGTTGCTCCACATGCCTTTGCCATCTTCATTCCGTGCAATAGCACTTCGTATTCCGCTTCATTATTTGTCGGCAGGGAGAAATTCATGCGCAAGATGTACTTCATCTTGTCTCCTTGTGGCGATATCAGTATCACCCCTGCTCCTGCGCACTCCGCTTGGACCCGTCAAAGTACATTGTCCACGATCTAGACATGTCAGGTGCTGCGGCGTTTGTGACTGGATCCAGTCTGCCACAAAATCTGGGAGGATTTGGGATTTGATCGCCGTCCGGTTGACGTACGTTATGTCGTGTGGCGCTATCTCGATGGCCCATTGGGACACTCGACCCGTGGCTTCTGGGTTGGTGAGTATATTCTTCAACGGTGCCTCGCTTACGACAATGATCGGGTGCTCGCGAAATAATGGCGTAGCTTGCGAGCTGTTCTCCATCTGCATATGCCAACTTCTGATGATGAGGGTATCTCTGCTTCGCTGGCGTGAGTACTTCACTTAGGTAGTAGACGGGTCTTTGCACGCCGTGAACTCTCCCTGCTTCTTCTCGCTCGACAACCAAGACGCTGCTGAAGACTTGCACCGTTGCTGCTATGTACATGAGCAGTGTTTCCTTTTCGCGTGGAGTTACAAGTACTGGAGATGTCGATAAGATCTTCTTCAGATTATCAAAAGACTCTTGCGCCTCATCCGTCCACTCGAATTTTTCTGACTTCTTCATCAGGCTATAGAAGGGCAAAGCTTTCTCTCCTAGCTTGGCAATGAATCTGCTGAGTGCTGCCAGCCGTCCTGCCAATTGCTGCACTTGGTGCAAATTCTTTGGCGGCTCCATGTCGAGAATAGCTTTGATCTTCAAGGGATTGGCCTCTATTCCCCTGGCTGAGATGAAGTACCCGAGTACTTGCCCTCCTGGCACCCCGAAGAAACATTTCTTCGGGTTTAGCTTGATTTTATACTTGTCGAGGTTGTCAAAGGTATCCCGCAAATCGTCGATGAGTGTGGCGGCATGCTTCGTCTTTACCACGATATCATCGATGTAGACCTCGATATTCCTTCCAATCTGTTCTCCAAGACAAGCTTGCATGCACCGCTGATAGGTTGCCCCTGCGTTTTTCAACCCGAAAGTCATGACGTTGTAACAGAAAACGCCGTGCGGGGTGATGAACGCGGTTAACTCTTGGTCTTCCTTCTTGAGCTTGATCTGGTTGTACCCGGAATATGCATCGAGGAAAGAGAGACGATCACATCCTGCTGTGGAGTCGACTATCTGATCGATACGAGGCAGTGGGAAGTGATCCTTAGGACAATGCTTGTTAAGACTCGTGTAATCGATGCACATGCGAAGAGCGGTTGTGTCTTTCTTCGGCACCATGAAGGGATTGGCCACCCACTCGGCTTCCTTGAGCTCCCGAATGAATCCTGCCTTGCGGAGCCGACTAACCTCTTCGCCGATTGCTTTTCTCTTCGGCTCAGAAAACCGGCGCATCGACTGTTGTACTGGTTTGGTCAACATTGAGGGCGTGCTCAGCGAGTTCCCTGGGAATACCTGGCATGTCGGATGGTTCCCATGCAAATATTTCCCAGAGCTCACGGAGGAACTTGATGAGAGCGCTTTCCTATGCAACAGCAAGGTCTGCCGAAGTGTTGACCGTCTTCTTCGGGTCAGAGGGTTGCACCTGCTGCTTCTTTGCTTCCTTCGCGGCGTCAAACTCGTCGGGTCTTACGTTTCGATTATCGGCTGGTGGCTTCGTGTGGTCTGTGATACCATCGATTGCGTTAAGTTCTTCCGTAGCCCCGAATTTCGAGGCGATCTTTTGGAAATCCCTGTCGCATCTATCTGAACGGGAGAAGCTTCCATGGATGGTTATTGATACGTCCATTTTGCATCACTATTTTATATCATAATTTACTGTTATTCATTGATATATTTCATATTTAGAGATGATACTTATGTTATTTTACCTATTTTGCATGTTTCATGATTATTGGAGAATTACTCACCGGAGTCAGGATTCTGCTGGAGCGGTAACCAGCATATGTCGCTTATGTATCTTATTTCTTATAAGTTGCTTGTTGAGCGGTAACCATGTTTCTGGGGACGCCATCAACTTTTGTTGAATATCATGTGAGTTGCTATGCATGTTCATCTTGTCTAAAGTAAGGGTGATTTGCCATGAGTTGTATGGTTTGAGTATGCATATTGTTAGAGAAGAACATTGGGCCGCTAACCAAAGCAATGTATCATGGTGGAAGTTTCAGTTTGGACATTAATCCTCAATCTCTTATGAGAATATGTTGAATGCTTATGCATTAAAGAGGAGTCCATTATCTGTTTTCTATGTTGTCCCGGTATGGATGTCCTCAAGTTGAGATCTATCAAAAACGAGAAATCAAATGCGATCTATCTCCTTGGACCTTTGTACAGGCATAGAGGTACCCCTTTGTGACACTTGGTTGAAACATATGTAATGCAATGATAATCCTTGGAAATCCGAGCTAATTAGGACAAGGTGCGAGCACTATTGGTATTCGATGCATGAGGCTTGCAACTTATAGGATGTCTTATGCATAACACATATGAATTATTACTACCGTTGACAAAATTGTTTCCATGTTTTCAAAATAAAAAGCTCTAGCACATGAGTAATCCCTGCTTCCCTCTGCGAAGGGCCTATCTTTTACTTGTATGTTGAGTCGTAAACCTATTTCCCTCTATCTTAAGCAAGCAATTGAGTTGTTGTGATCCAACCATTTATATTGTGATCTATTTAATCATGTCTTTTATTCTTCCTTGTTTAGTACAAATTTTATCTGAATGAACATGACTTTGAAGGTTATCAATGATTATGAGGAGATTATCACGATTGAGCGCGTAAGTTCTGCCATATAAGCTCTAATATAAAGGCTCTACTCGAAAGATAAGTACAATCTATTAGTTGTTCTTTGACCAAGAACGAAGTTTGCCATCACCAATTATGATTTCCTATGCACCTTTATTTGTGATTTCCCTCTACTTGTTTCAACATGAGTTATATGAGAAAGTTGTTCACTAGAATGTCTTGTGTGAATTAATGTGATGCTTCTTGTCCATATTTCATTTATCGACTCTTCACTCCATAAACATGTGGTCTTGTTTACTGAGCTCAGTTTCGCTTGGGGACAAGCGAGGTCTAAGCTTGGGGGGAGTTGATACGTCCATTTTGCATCACTATTTTATATCATAATTTACTGTTATTCATTGATATATTTCATATTTAGAGATGATACTTATGTTATTTCACCTATTTTGCATGTTTCATGATTATTGGAGAATTACTCACCGGAGTCAGGATTCTGCGAAAAAAGCACCGTCAGGATACAATATTTCTGAAGATCAACAATTGACGGAAAATATACCAGCTCTTATTTTTCCAGAAGAAGGAGCCAGCCAAAAGGGGAGGCCGAGGAGGGCCGCCATGGGCCCCCCCATAGGCCGGCACGGCCACAAGGCCAGGCGCGCCGCCACGTGGGGAGGGGGCCCACGACTCCCCTCGGCCACCTCCCTTTCGCGTACTTCATCTACCCGAAACCCTAAGGTGCAAAGGATGACGAAGAATAGACACAGCCGCTTCTGCGGGGCGGAAAACACCAGAGAGAAAGAGCTCTCCGGCGGGCTGAAATCCGGGGAAATTCCCTCCCGGAGGGGGAAATCGTCGCCATCATCACCGTCATCGAGCTGGACTTCATTGGGATCATCATCATCATCATCTCCACCACCGACACCATCATCTCCACCGCTGCACCTCGTCTCCACTGTAACATCTAGGGCTGAATCTTGATTATTTCATAGGGGAAACTCTCCCGGTGTTGATTACTCATTGTTATTGATGCTATTGAGTGAAACCGTTGAACCAAGGTTTATGTTCAGATTGTTATTCATCATCATATCACCTCTGATCATGTTCCATATGATGTCTTGTGAGTAGTTCGTTTAGTTCTTGAGGACATGGGTGAAGTCTAAATGTTAGTAGTGAACTATGTTGAGTAATATTTAATGGTTTGATATTTAAGTTGTGGTGTTATTCTTCTAGTGGTGTCATGTGAACGTCGACTACATGATACTTCACCTTTATGGGCCTAGGGGAATGCATCTTGTATTCGTTTGCTAATTGTGGGGTTGCCGGAGTGACAGCAACCTGAACCCCCGTTGGTATATCGATGCAGGAGGGATAGCAGGATCTCAGAGTTTAAGGCTGTGGTTAGATTTATCTTAATTACTTTCTTGTATTTGCGGATGCTTGCAAGGGGTTTAATCACAAGTATGTATTAGTCCTAGGAAGGGCGGTGCATTAGCATAGGTTCACCCACACAACACTTATCAAAACAATGAAGATTAATCAACTATATGAAGCGAAAGCACTAGACTAAATCCCCATGTGTCCTCAAGAACGTTTGGTCATCATAAGTAAACAAACCGGCTTGTCCTTTGTGCTAAAAAGGATTGGGCCACTTGCTGCAATTATTATTCCCGCATTTTACTTACTTGTATTTTATTTATCCGCTATATCAAAACCCCCTAAAACTTGTCTCGTGAGCATTTACAGTGAATCCTTCATCGAAACCGCTTGTCAACACCTTCGCTCCTCGTTGGGTTCGACACTCTTATTTATCGAAAGTACTACGATATACCCCCTATACTTGTGGGTCATCAAGACTATTTTCTGGCGCCGTTGCCGGGGAGTGAAGCGCTATTGGTAAGTGGAATTGGTAAGGAAAACTTTTACTGTACGTGCTGTTTTTATTTCTGCCTGCTGCCATAATTCATTATGGAGAGATCTTCTCTTGAATTCCTATTTGGAAAATCTACTACTACTGCAAAGGTAGTGGATGAGGCGCCAGGTGAGAAAGAGGTTCCATATAAAATACCTATGAAAATTATTGAACGTGTTGTGGATAACCGCTATGAAGGGGATGGAACCGTCCATCCTGGAGATCATTTACTGTTTTTTACATGAATTATGCGGGTTATTCAAGTGTGCAGGTATTTCTATGGATGAAGTTAGGAAGAAACTATTCTCTATGTCGCTGTCTGGTAAAGCGGCGCATTGGTATAAATTGCTGAAGAATGGGAATTCTCTTGATTGGAAGGATATTGTGCCTCTATTTTATTCTAAATTCTATCCTCCAAGTGAAATTCATAAAGACTGAAACCGCATATATAATTTCTGGCCTCATGATGGAGAGAGTATTGCCCAAGCATGGGGAGATTGAAGTCCTTAATGCTCAAATGCCCCATTCGTGAGCTTCCTGGTAATATCATCATTGATAATTTCTATGCAAGACTATCTTTTCAAGATAAAACCTTGCTGGATACTACTTGTTCTGGATCATTCACACGCAACAAAGAAGAGTTTAAATGGGACCTTCTTGATCGGATTCAGGAGAATACTGAAGGATGGGAGAACGACAAAGATAGAGAGTCAGGTATAAATTATGATTATGAATGCATTGAAACTTTTATGGATACTGATAAATTTCGTAATATGAGTGCTACTTATGGTCTTGACTCTCAAGTTGTTGCAAATTTTTATAAAGCTTTTGCCTCTCATTTTGAATTGCCTAGGAAGAATTTTAATAAGTATCATGAACCTTACAAAGATAAAACTGATTCACCTATAGGTAAATGTGTTGAAATTAAAACTGTTGATCATATTCTTCCTGAAGCTTATATTGAAAAAACTCCTTTTCCTGCTAAAATGAAGGAGTATTCTGTTATAACTAGTGTGGTTAATAAAAGTGCAAAGAAACCTATAGAACCTGAAGAGCAAATAAAGGTTGAACCTGCTATTGAAATAGTTAAAGATCTTGTGACTGAAAATGTAGAAGATGGTCATATCATTTTCTGTGAAGATGCTTCTAATATTGTTTCACATCCTAATAAGTCTAGGAAAGCCAGTGTTCCTATGCTCTCTGTTAGAATTGGTGATCATTGTTATTATGGTTTATGCGATATTGGTGCAAGTATTAGTACCATTCCTTATGAGCTTTACACAGAAATCATGCATGAAATTGGTTCTTGTGAACTTGAAGATATTGATGTGGTTATTCGGCTAGCTAATAGAGAAACTATCTCTCCTATTGGTATTGTTCGAGATGTGGAAGTTCTATGTGGTAAGATTAAATATCCTGCTGACTTTTTGGTACTTGGTTCTGCTGCTAGTAAGTCTTGTCCTATCATTTTTGGTAGACCTTTTCTAAATACTTGTGGAGCTGTTATAGATTGCAAGAAGGAGAAAATTGTAACTAAATTTGCTGGTGAATCTTATGAGTTTAATTTCTCTAAATTTGCCAAAGCTCCTTATAAAGCTGAATTGCCTAATAATGATTTTAGAGTTGAACAGTGTGCATCTATTGCTCTTGCTCCTAATAATCCTTTGCATCAACATTTGGAGGATAGTGAGAGTGAAGTCTTTAGGGAAGAAAGGAATGAGCTTGATGAAATTTTCCTTCGTCAACCTATTCTTAAACATGACTTACCGGTTGAAGATCTAGGTACAACACCACCACCAAAGGAAGATCCTGTTTTTGATTTAAAACCGTTGCCTGATAATCTTAAATATGCTCATATTGATGATAAGAAAATATATCCTGTTATTATTAGTTCTAAGCTTTCAGATTTTGAGGAAGAAAGGTTATTGGAAATATTGAAGAAACACCGAGGAGCTATTGGCTACACTCTAGATGACTTGAAGGGGATTTCTCCTTCTATTTGCCAACATGCCATCAACATGGAAGATGATGCAAAGCCTGTTGTTGAACATCAGCGTCGTCTAATTCCTAAGATGAAGGATGTGGTAAGGAATGAGGTATTAAAACTTCTTGAAGCTGGTATTATATATCCTATTGCTGATAGTAGATGGGTTAGTCCTGTGCATTGTGTTCCTAAGAAAGGAGGAATAACTGTTGTACCTAATGATAATGATGAGCTCATCCCTCAAAGAGTAGTTGTAGGGTATAGAATGTGCATTGATTATCGAAAAGTTAATAAAGTTACTAAGAAAGATCATTACCCTTTACCTTTTATTGATCAAATGCTAGAAAGGTTATCTAAAAATACTCATTTCTATTTTCTTGATGGTTATTCTGGGTTTTCACAAATTGCTGTTAAAACTAAAGATCAAGAGAAAACCACTTTCACTTGTCCCTATGGAACTTATGCTTATAGGCGTATGCCTTTTGGTTTATGTAATGCTCCTGCTACTTTTCAAAGATGCATGTCTGCTATTTTTCATGGCTTTTGTGAAAAGATTGTAGAGGTATTCATGGATGATTTTTCTGTCTATGGGAATTCTTTTGATAATTGTTTGCGAAATCTTGATAAAGTTATGCAGAGATGTGAAGAAACTAACCTTGTTCTTAATTGGGAGAAATGTCACTTTATGGTTAATGAAGGAATTGTATTGGGACATAAAATTTCTGAGAGAGGTATTGAAGTTGATAGAGCTAAAGTTGAAGCAATTGAGAAGATGCCCTATCCGAGGGATGTTAAAGGTATTCGTAGTGTTCTTGGTCATGCTGGTTTTTATAGGAGATTTATTAAAGATTTCTCTAAAATTTCAAAGCCTCTTACTAATCTTCTTCAAAAAGATGTACCTTTTGTTTTTGATGACGATTGTAAGGAAGCTTTTGAAACTCTAAAGAAAGCCTTAACAACTGCTCCCGTAGTTGAACCTCCTGATTGGAATTTACCTTTTGAAATTATGTGTGATGCTAGTGATTTTGCTGTTGGTGCTGTTCTTGGACAGCGAGTAGATAAAAAATTGAATGTTATTCATTATGCTAGTAAAACTCTTGATGCTGCTCAAAGAAATTATGCTACAACTGAAAAAGAATTGTTAGTTTTTGCTTGTGACAAGTTTAGACCTTATATTGTTGATTCAAAAGTCACAATCCATACTGATCATGCTGCAATTAGGTACCTTATGGAAAAGAAAGATGCTAAGCCAAGGCTTATTAGATGGGTGCTTTTGCAAGAATTTGATTTACATATTATAGATAGGAAAGGTGCTGATAATCCTGTTGCTGATAATTTGTCTAGATTGGAAAATATTGTTTATGATCCTGTTCCTGTTAATGATAGTTTTCCAAATGAACAATTGGCTGCAATAACGGTGAGCTCGCTAGATAGTCCTTGGTATGCTGATTATGCTAACTTTATTGTTTCGAAGTACTTGCCTCCAACCTTTTCAGCTCAGCAAAGGAGGAAATTCTTTTATGACTTGAGGCATTATTTTTGGGATGACCCACACTTATATAAAGAAGGAGTGGATGGTATTATGCGAAGATGTGTTCCCGAATATGAACAACAAGAGATATTGAGTAAGTGTCATGGTAGTGTTTATGGAGGACATCACGCCGGAGATAGAACCGCGCAAAAGGTTCTACAATCAGGTTTTTATTGGCCAACTCTCTTTAAAGATGCAAGAAAGTTCATTCTATCTTGTGATGAATGTCAAAGAGTTGGTAATATCTCTAGACGCAATGAAATGCCTATGAATTATACTCTTGTTATTGAACCATTTGATTGTTGGGGATTTGACTTCATGGGTCCTTTCCCTTCTTCAGAAGGTAACACTCATATACTTGTCGCTGTTGATTATGTTACTAAATGGGTGGAAGCCATACCCACAAAAAGTGCTGATGGTGAGACCTCTTTAAAAATGCTTTTAGATGTTATTTTTCCTAGGTTTGGAGTACCTAGATATCTTATGACTGATGGAGGTTCTCATTTTATTCATGGTGGTTTTAGAAAAACTCTTGCTAAATATGGTATTAATCATAGGATTGCTTCCGCTTATCATCCTCAAACTAGTGGACAAGTAGAATTATCAAATAGAGAAATTAAATCTATCTTGCAAAAGACTGTTAATAAATCTAGGAAAAATTGGGCTAGTAAGTTGAAGGAAGCACTATGGGCTTATAGAACTGCTTATAAAAATCCTATGGGTATGTCTCCTTATAAAATGGTTTATGGAAAAGCCTGTCATTTACCTTTAGAACTAGAGCACAAAGCTTATTGGGCTGTAAGAGAACTTAATAAAGATCCTAAACTTGCCGGTAAGAAAAGGTTGCTACAATTGAGTTCTTTAGATTAGTGGAGAAGTGAAGCTTATGAAAATGCTAAACTTTTTAAGGAGAAAGTTAAGAAATGGCATGATAGAAGAATTATCAAAAGAGAATTTAATGTTGGAGATAAAGTCCTATTATATCGGTCTCGTATCAGATTTTTTGCAGGGAAATTACTCTCAAAATGGGAAGGACCATATATCATTGTGGAGGTGTATCGTTCAGGGGCAATAAAAATTAGTTCTTTGAAAGGTGATGCCACACAAGTGGTGAATGGACAAAGACTCAAGCATTATATTTCTGGAGATTCTTATAATGAAGATGTTGATGTTATTCGAGTGGTGACTCCGGAAGCTTTCATCAAAGATCAAATTGATAGTTCTGCAGAGTTCGACTTTGAATAGGTAACAGTTCTGGTAATAAAAAGTCCGCGTTTAACTTTCCGAACAATGTTTTTTCTATTTTTATAAAATATGAAAAATTACGAGATCGAAACGGAGCGTAGGAGACGCACGAGGGCGTGCCCCCATAGGCCGGTGCGGGCCCCACCTTGGCCGCACCGCCATACGGGGACAGCCTCTGAGTCCCTCTCCCACTCCGGTTCGACCTGGTACTTTCCTTTTGTCGTGAATTTTTTTGCTATATAATCCCCCGGACCCCTGGAGGTCCGTATATTGTTTTCTCGTCGTGTTTTGTTTCGAGCTGTTTTCTGCCAGATACTGTTTTCGGATCTAGAGCCACCATGTCTTAGTCGGGAACTCCTTAGGATAGCTTCTTTGAGGACGTCGTCAACCCGTACATGAACGAGCTGAAGATGCACCCCAAGGAATTGCTGCTCGTAGATGGAGAGCGGATTGAAGATGTCCGGGGTCCTAAAGGAGAAGGAAGTTTGGAGGACAGGATGGAGAAACTGGAACAAGAGGTCTTCAATTACAAGAAGATGGCTGAGCGTGAAGTGGACATCTTCCACAAAATTGTGTCTGAACTTATTGATGGACACAAGAAGGAGACTGCAAAGCTGTGGGACGATATCTTCTCGCTTCACGACACTACCAACAAACTCCAAGCTCAACTCTATGATGTTCAGAATCAAAACTGTGAGTATTAAACACATAAGCTATGCTGCTAGTTTCAGGATTCCCGAGACCAAGATGTCGTTTGTTGATGGAGAGCCTCTTCCTTGGAAGTCTGATGATGGGAAGAATTCACCACCACCACCGAAGGAGTAATTCATCATTGGTATTGGCACCCCCTTGGTTTGTTCCAAGCTTGGGGGAGTGCCGCGGTATCACATCATCACTATCTTTTACCTTTTTACTATTAAGTAGTGTCATATCATGAGTAGGGAAGTTATCATATAAGATGGTTGCAATGTGGAAGTATCTCTCTTTTAGTTGGTTATCTATGTATCCCTTGGTGTGAGTTATCGTTATGGAATATTAATGAGAAGTTTTATCATTTACATTTTGCACACCTTATTTTAGTTTGCAATTTCTTATATGATTGATCTTGTTGTTAGTATTGGTATCACTTTGGGAGCATTAAGTAAATCTATTTGGTTTTGGCAAACTTAGCATTGGTCAACAGCAACAATACTTTGAGGTTTAAGTAGAAAAGAGGGAAATACATGTAGATATATTATTTCATTATCTTTCTTTCTTGTTAGCTAATGAGTTTAGTATTCTGAAGTTAAGATTGTTGTGCTTACAAGGAAGATGCATGATTGTTTCTATCACATGTATATTTGTTTGTTTTCCCTCAACTCTTATGCTTGCTAACCAACCTTGCTAGCCAAAGACCTGTACTGAGAGGGAATGCTTCTCGTGCATCCAAAACATTAAACCAAACCCATGCCATATGTGTTCACCATAACTACCTACTATGTGGTATTTTTCTGCCATTCCAAGTAAATTGCTTGCGTGCTACCTTTAAAATTTCATTCCTTGTCTTTGCAATATATAGCTCATGGGAAAGTAGCTTAAAAACTATTGTGGTAAAGAATATGTCGCTTATGTATCTTATTTCTTCTAAGTTGCTTGTTGAGCGGTAACCATGTTTCTGGGGACGCCATCAACTTTTGTTGAATATCATGTGAGTTGCTATGCATGTTCGTCTTGTCTAAAGTAAGGGTGATTTGCCATGAGTTGTATGGTTTGAGTATGCATATTGTTAGAGAAGAACATTGGGCCACTAACCAAAGCCATGTATCATGGTGGAAGTTTCAGTTTGGACATTAATCCTCAATCTCTTATGAGAATATGTTGAATGCTTATGCATTAAAGAGGAGTCCATTATCTGTTTTCTATGTTGTCCCGGTATGGATGTCCTCAAGTTGAGATCTATCAAAAACGAGAAATCAAATGCGATCTATCTCCTTGGACCTTTGTACAGATATAGAGGTACCCCTTTGTGACACTTGGTTGAAACATATGTAATGCAATGATAATCCATGGAAATCCGAGCTAATTAGGACAAGGTGCGAGCACTATTGGTATTCGATGCATGAGGCTTGCAACTTATAGGATGTCTTATGCATAACACATATGAATTATTACTACCGTTGACAAAATTGTTTCCATGTTTTCAAAATAAAAAGCTCTAGCACATGAGTAATCCCTGCATCCCTCTCGAAGGGCCTATCTTTTACCTGTATGTTGAGTCAGTAAACCTATTTCTCTCTATCTTAAGCAAGCAATTGAGTTGTTGTGATCCAACCATTTATATTGTGATCTATTTAATCATGTCTTTTATTCTTCCTTGTTTAGTACAAATTTTATCTGAATGAACATGACTTTGAAGGTTATCAATGATTATGAGGAGATTATCACGATTGAGCGCGTAAGTTCTGCCATATAAGCTCTAATATAAAGGCTCTACTCGAAAGATAAGTACAATCTATTAGTTGTTCTTTGACCAAGAACGAAGTTTGCCATCACCAATTATGATTTCCTATGCACCTTTATTTGTGATTTCCCTCTACTTGTTTCAAGATGAGTTATATGAGGAAGTTGTTCACTAGAATGTCTTGTGTGAATTAATGTGATGCTTCTTGTCCGTATTTCATTTATCGACTCTTCACTCCATAAACATGAGGTCTAAGCTTGGGGGGAGTTGATACGTCCATTTTGCATCACTATTTTATATCATAATTTACTGTTATTCATTGATATATTTCATATTTAGAGATGATACTTATGTTATTTCACCTATTTTGCATGTTTCATGATTATTGGAGAATTACTCACCGGAGTCAGGATTCTGAAAGCACCGTCAGGATACAATATTTCTGAAGATCAACAATTGACGGAAAATATACCAGAGCTCTTATTTTTCCAGAAGTAGGAGCCAGCCAAAAGGGGAGGCCGAGGAGGGCCGCCATGGGCCCCCCCATAGGCCGGAGCGGCCACAAGGCCGGCGCGCGCCACGTGGGGAGGGGCCCACGACTCCCTCGGCCACCTCCTTTCGCGTACTTCATCTACCCGAAACCCTAAGGTGTAAAGGACGATGAAGAATAGACACACCAGGCGGAAAACACCCAGAGAAAAGAGCTCTCCGGCGGGCAGGAATCCGGAAATTCCCTCCCTGAGGGGGAAATCGTCGCCATCATCACCGTCATCGAGCTGGACTTCATTGGGATCATCATCATCATCGTCTCCACCACCGACACCGTCATCTCCACCGCTGCACCTCGTCTCCGCTGTAACATCTAGGGTTGAATCTTGATTATTTCATAGGGGAAACTCTCCCGGTGTTGATTACTCATTGTTATTGATGCTATTGAGTGAAACCGTTGAACCAAGGTTTATGTTCAGATTGTTATTCATCATCATATCACCTCTGATCATGTTCCATATGATGTCTTGTGAGTAGTTCGTTTAGTTCTTGAGGACATGGGTGAAGTCTAAATGTTAGTAGTGAACTATGTTGAGTAATATTTAATGGTTTGATATTTAAGTTGTGGTGTTATTCTTCTAGTGGTGTCATGTGAACGTCGACTATATGATACTTCACCTTTATGGGCCTAGGGGAATGCATCTTGTATTCGTTTGCTAATTGTGGGGTTGCCGGAGTGACAGCAACCTGAACCCCGTTGGTATATCGATGCATGAGGGATAGCAGGATCTCAGAGTTTAAGGTTGTGGTTAGATTTATCTTAATTACTTTCTTGTATTTGCGGATGCTTGCAAGGGGTTTAATCACAAGTATGTATTAGTCCTAGGAAGGGCGGTGCATTAGCATAGGTTCACCCACACAACACTTATCAAAACAATGAAGATTAATCAACTATATGAAGCGAAAGCACTAGACTAAATCCCCATGTGTCCTCAAGAACGTTTGGTCATCATAAGTAAACAAACCGGCTTGTCCTTTGTGCTAAAAAGGATTGGGCCACTTGCTGCAATTATTATTCCCGCATTTTACTTACTTGTATTTTATTTATCTGCTATATCAAAACCCCCTGAAAACTTGTCTGTGAGCATTTACAGTGAATCCTTCATCGAAACTGCTTGTCAACACCATCTGCTCCTCGTTGGGTTCGACACTCTTATTTATCGAAAGTACTACGATATACCCCCTATACTTGTGGGTCATTAGTTATCGCTGTCCCATTATTGCCTGGCATCTTCAGTTTCAGGTACGCGTAATGGGGTACTGCCATGAATTTGGCAAACGCAGGTCTGCCGAGGATGGCATGGTACTGAGATTCCCAGTCGACTACTTCAAACTCGACTTTTTCCTTCCTGAAGTTGCTAGGCGTGCCGAAAACTACGTCCAACGATATTTTGCCGAGGGAATAAGCGGGTCGAGTTGGTATGATGCCATGGAATCCTGTATCGGACTCTCTTAGCATGTCGACTGTTAGGCCCATTGCTTTCATCGTGCTGGCAAATAACAGATTCAGGCCGCTTCCTCCATCCATGAATACTTTACTCATATTGTATCCTCCGATCTGCGCCTCAAGGACTAGGGCCACGTGACCAGGCCTTGGAACGGCCTTCGGGTGATCCGCCTTGCTGAAAGATATGCTTTGATCTGACCAGTCGATGAATTCGGGTGTGTTGACTATGGCAACTTCCGCGTACTTAACTTCTCGTGAGAACTTCTTGACCTCTCTCTTTGAGAAGCTGGTTTTATGGATCATGTTGACCTGTCCACGAGATTCCGGAAACACTTCGGTTGGTGTGTACTCGTCTCCTCCTGCTGGTACGTATGGCTCTGGTATGTATGGTTCTGGCGGATAACTGTAGGATCCTGCCCTTCTTTCCATCGTATGAACTCTTGCCACAGCTTCAGCCCTAAGGTCGTCGCAGAACTGCCGAATTTCGAGGAACTGCCGACAATTCCTGAGCAAGTGACTGGATTTTTCATGACCATCCTTTGGATCGATATAAGAGTGCAAATAACACGGTGCTTCAAGTTGCTCTGTGGCCGAAAGGTAAGGTGTGCGAAGGTGATTCTTGTTCGATTGCGTGCTGTGGCATCCTCGTTCGTATTGTCGGGGGCGAGTCGCGATTTGCTCTCCTTCTTCACGACGTGAGTCCCTTCGTCTTTTCCTTTGCCTCTCGGCGCGTGCATATCTTCTGGAACCGAAGTTCCTTGGGCTTGATGCGTTTGAACTAGGGAGGCGAAGAAACCCTCTGGAATCGATGATGAAGTGAACACCACCGAAAGTAGTATCCATGTTGCCGCGTGACTCTGCAGAGATCAGATGCGACGCCTCGGTGTGCGGTACGAACTCGAAGGACCCGCAGCGAACTGAATCTTTCGGATCTGACGGTGTTGGCGACTCGAGCACGAACGCCACAGGCGTGACTGGTACTGCCGATGACCTGCCTTGTGCCGACAGGCTTCCCACAGACGGCGCCAATTGTCGAGGGTATTCCTCGGCAATGCCCTCCGATTGGGGCTTAGGGTTGATGGAATCCCGTAGGCTGACACGAGACATTGGTTGCAAGCGGGGAGAGCGATTTACCCAGGTTCGGGGCCCTCGATGAGGTAAAACCCTTACGTCCTGCCTGTCTGATCTTGATTACGAAAGTATCGGGTTACAATGGGGTGCCGAAGGTTTCGGCCGTGATCTCGTCGAGAGGCTAAGTGCTGTGGCTACCTAGCTCTAAACTTGTGGTGGCTAAAGTTGCTAAGATTGATTGTGTCTCGGCAGTCCCTCTCCTGGCCTTTATATAGGAGGCCAGGTCTCAAGAGATCTGTCCGGGTACGACTAGGTTTACAAAAGACCTAGCTCTAAACTTGCCTTGTTCGGCTCCTCTCTGCCTTGTTCTTCAGGGAATCTTCTCCAGCACCATCCTAGTGGCCCACCTTGCCATCGGGTGTCTTCATGGGCCTCCAGTTGGGCCGCACAGGATAGGGCAATGTCAGTTACCCGAAGGGTAATGCCCTCGTCATGCGCGCTCTAGGTTTTCCTACTCCTGGGGCTTACAGACTTGGTATCAGAGCAGGACTGCCTTTAGGAGCCCTTGCAGCGGACGAAGTTGTGTCTAGAAACTCATATTTTAGTAGCTACATAGGAAAAATTGTGCGCGAGAGTAGGAATTCTGCTTTTATTTCTTACCCCACCCACCCTCCCTCTGGTAAGGAAGTGTAACGGTTTTACTCTATTCTTATCTTATTTCACCTAGGTTTGGACGTGTTCGGGGATAACCGTATTGCCATAGGGAAAAGTGTTTTTGAAAATTTTCTGTACTATGGTTGCTTCAATATCATCTGCTATCAATCTCCACATATAATCTGTTCCTTTGCCATGTTGGTATTTTCATACTAACATGTTTTCTCCTTTGATCCGATGCCATCTTGACCACTTCCTTGTTCCGGCGCCTGACTTCTTTTCGTTATCCTCATGGAGCTACCTTATACTCCACTGTCCTGCGTGTCGAGTGGATGTCCTAGTTTTTCTATCCTTGTATCCGGTTGTATGGATCCCATGTGTACTTGAACCTTGTATGGTGTACCTTGATGAATTCTATGGATCGATGTGTTATCTGGTCTTGAATCCTTGTTCTAAGCTTGTTGTCATATGATGTTTCAACAGTCTTAATGTTTTCCTCAACAGGATGGTTAGACCTCCACCACCCCCTGAGCTGGGATCAACCCTGTTGCAAATGACTCAACTGTTGGGTCAGATGCAGCAAACCCAGCACAACTTCGATCAAGCTCGTCAAGGCAATGGCCGAGTGATGATCCGGGACTTCCTGCAGCTGAACCCGCGATCGTTTGACTCTACGCCTGAACCGCTGGATGCAGATGATTGGGTGCGCGATGTCAACCGCATGCTCAACACAGCGGGAGTCGCCCCAGAAGACAAGGTGCGGTTTGCGACTCACCTACTGACAGGAGGGTCCGCCGCATGGTGGGAGAACTTTCTCGAGATGCGTCCCGCCAATGCGCCTGATGTCACATGGGAAGAGTTCCGGGAAGCTTTCAGGAGCCACCACATTCCTGAAGGGCTCATGGACAGGATGAAGGAGAAATTCCTCAGTCTTGTTCAGGGCAACAGAGACGTGATGGCGTACAGCATCGAGTTCGCCAAGCTGGCTCGCTATGGTGGTGAAGAAGTGTCTACTGATGCCAAGAAGCAGAAGAGGTTCCGTAATGGCCTCAAGCCGGCACTCAAGTACGCGCTCACTCATGTCACGGTGGAAACCTTCGACAAGCTTGTCAACACTGCTGTCAAGGAAGAGTCGGGTAGGCTTGCGTTCGAGGAGTCGCGCAAGCATACTCGAGAGGTTGGTGCTCCTTCATCAGCGCCGCCTCAGAAGCGCAGGCTGTGGGTTCCTTATCCCGCACCGCCAAGACAAGCTGCACAAGCTGGGTATGCTCCCCGCGCAGCAAACGCTGGGTATGCTCCCCGCCCTCCCACCCCACAGCTACAGCAGAGGACCTACCAACCTCCGCCAAGGCCTGCATATGGTGGACCAAGGCCGATGGGTCCACGTGCCGACCCCACATGCTACAAGTGTGGTCAGGTTGGGCACATCTCCACCTTCTGCCCTCAGAAGCTGCCTCCACCACCACCTCGCTCTACTACGACAAATGCGATGGTTCGTGCACCAGCTCCGGGCCGTGCCTTCAACAACAACAACAGGCAAGGTCCGAGGGCTGCTCGCGTCAACAACCTCAACATCGAGCAGGCTGAACAAGCTACCGACGTCGTGCTTGGTACTTTGCTCGTTAACTCTATCCCTCCAAAAGTTCTGTTTGATACGGGAGCTTCACTTTCCTTTGTGTCGCTTCCGTTCTCTCAAAAGCATGAGTTACCGGTCGAGTACTTGTCCAAATCTTTCACGGTTGTTTCTCCCGGAGGAATGTTGGAAGCGCTAAGAATAAGTCATGGCAATCAAATTCAGATTGGAAACCATGTGTTCCTTGCGTCCCTCATCGAGCTAAGATCTTCTGGTATCGATGTCATTCTTGGCATGGATTGGTTGAAGGCCAACAAAGTTGTCATTGATTGCGCCAAGCATTCAGTTTCTCTTCCTACTCCGACAGGAACCTTGACCTATACACCTTCTCAGACACCTTCCGTTCAGCTCTTTGCTTTGAATCCTAGTTCTCTTCCGGAGCTTGAGTCTATACCGGTGGTTTGCGACTTTCCTGACGTCTTTCCTGAAGAACTTCCAGGTATGCCACCTGACAGGGCTGTTGAGTTCGTCATTGAACTAGAGCCTGGAACAGCTCCTATCTCAAAGCGGCCATACAAAATGGGTCCAAATGAGTTGGCTGAACTCAAGAAGCAGCTTGACGAGTTGCAAAAACTTGGTTTCATTCAGCCAAGCACTTCTCCATGGGGATGTCCTACCATCTTCGTGAAGAAAAAGGATAAAACTGATCGATTGGTGGTTGACTACCGCCCTCTCAATGAGAAAACGATCAAGAATACATATCCTCTTCCTCGCATCAATGAGCTCTTTGATCAACTTGCGGGTGCAACTGTGTTCTCTAAGATGGATTTGAGAAGCGGTTATCACCAAATCAAAATCCGCAAAGAGGATGTACCCAAGACAGCCTTCAAAACTCGTTATGGTCTCTATGAATACACCGTCATGTCCTTTGGCCTCACTAATGCTCCTGCCACTTTCTCTCGGTTGATGAACTACATTTTCATGGAGTACCTCGACAAGTTTGTGGTAGTCTATCTCGATGATATCCTTGTCTACTCCAAGTCCAGTGAGGAGCATGAAGAGCATCTTCGCCTCTCCAAATGTGAATTCTGGCTTCCTCAAGTCGTCTATCTTGGCCATGTCATTTCCGGAAAAGGCATTGCTGTCAATCCTGAAACCGTCAAGGCAATCGTTGAATGGCTTCCTCCGAAGAATGTCAAGCAAGTGAGAAGTTTCCTCGGTTTGGCAAGTTACTGCCGCCGCTTTGTTGAGAATTTCTCCAAGATCGCCAAGCCTCTTACCGATCTCCTCAAGAAAGACAAGAAGTTCCTTTGGTCTCCTCAATGCCAAGAAAGTTTTGACCTCCTCAAGCAGAAGCTCACTTCCACACCTGTCCTTGTTCTTCCAGATACTTCTAAACCTTTCCAGATATTCTGTGATGCCTCTCTTCATGGGCTAGGCGCTGTCCTCATGCAAGAACGTCAAGTTGTGGCATATGCTTCTCGTCAGTTGAAAAAGCATGAACTCAATTATCCCACACATGATCTCGAGCTTGCAGCCGTGTTACATGCTTTAATAACATGGCGCCAATACTTGTTGGGCAACAAATGTGAGATCTTCACCGACCACAAGAGCCTCAAATACATCTTCACACAACCCAACTTGAACCTCCGTCAAACGAGATGGATGGAAACCATCAAGGACTTTGATCTGTCTATCAACTACACTCCAGGCAAAGCTAATGTCATGGCTGATGCCCTTAGTCGCAAATCCTATTGCAACAACCTCATGATTCAAGAAAGTCAACCTGCTCTTTATGAAGAATTCAGGAAATTGAATCTTGAGCTCGTTCCCCAAGGCTACCTTGCAAACTTGGTGATCACGCAGACTCTTGAAGATAAGATCCGAAAAGGACAGTTGCGAGATATTTGCAGCAAGAACATCAAAGAGAATATGCACAAGCCCAAGTACAAGTCCTTCTCTATCGACGATCAAGGAACTCTGTTCTTCCAAGGTCGTTTTGTTGTTCCGAACGATCCAGCTCTGAGAAACCTCATTCTCAAAGAAGCTCACGACACTCCTCTTTCTATACATCCTGGAAGCACAAAGATGTATCTCGATATCAAGTCTACCTATTGGTGGACTAGGATGAAAAGAGATGTTGCTCGCTATGTCTCAGAATGTGATGTCTGTCGCCGTGTCAAAGCAGAACATCAGAGACCTGCCGGTGTCCTCCAACCCCTGAAAATTCCTGAGTGGAAATGGGATAAGATTGAGATGGACTTTGTAACTGGTTTTCCAAAGTCTCGAAAAGGCAATGATGCTATCTTCGTGGTGATCGACCGTCTTTCCAAGGTTGCTCACTTCCTTCCTGTCAAAGAGACAATATCTGCTAGTCAGTTGGCTGAGCTCTACACTGCAAAGATTGTTTCTCTTCATGGTGTTCCCTTGGAAATAAGCTCTGATCGTGGAAGTATCTTCACTTCCAGATTTTGGGCTAGCTTTCAGAAAGCTATGGGAACTAATCTGCTCTTCAGCACAGCTTACCATCCGCAAACGAGTGGGCAAGTCGAAAGAGTCAATCAGATTCTCGAGGACATGCTCCGTGCCTGTGTTATCTCCTTCGGCATGAAATGGGAAGAATGCCTTCCATTCGCTGAGTTCTCTTACAACAACAGCTATCAAGCCAGTTTGGGCATGGCACCCTTCGAAGCTCTCTATGGTCGCAAATGCAGAACACCTCTAAACTGGTCTGAAACCGGTGAAAGGAAAATCTTTGGCCCCGATGTCATCAACGAGGCTGAAGAAAAGGTGCGAATCATTCGTGATAATCTGAAGATAGCACAATCTCGGCAGAAAAGCTATTATGATAGCAAGCACCGTGATATGTTATATCATCCTGGTGATCAAGCCTACCTTCGTGTTACTCCTATGAGGGGCACTCATCGCTTTGGTATCAAAGGCAAGCTTGCGCCAAGATACATTGGTCCCTTCAAAGTTCTAGCAAAGCGTGGTGAAGTCGCTTACCTCCTTGAACTCCCTGAGAAGCTCTCAAAAGTGCACGATGTCTTCCACGTGTCACAGCTCAAGAAGTGCTTCAAAGATCCGGGCCGTGCAGTTGATCACGAGTCCATTGACCTCCAAGAAGACCTCTCCTACAAAGAGCATCCCGTTCGGATTCTTGATGAAGCTGAACGTCGAACTCGCAACAACTCTGTCAAGTTCCTCAAGGTGCAGTGGTCGCACCATTCCGATAAAGAAGCAACTTGGGAGCGGGAAGATCAACTCCGTTCCAAGTACCCGTCCTTTTTCTCTTCTAACTGAGAATCTCGGTGCGTTTGTAACATCCCAAGAGTAATACATAGACCCCTTTGTACTTTTCTTGCATTGTTGTCATACCGTCATGTTGCATTCATGCATATCACACCCTTGGTTTTTATAAATTGCTTTTGGTTTTGGCTTTGATCTTATGTTGCTTTACTTCTTGTTCTTCCTCCTTCTTCTCTCTTGGTTCACCACACTCTTGTGATGTTCCAAGAAAAGCTAACAAGCCAAACCTATCCCTCTACTTGATCTATATTTCAATAGGTCATGCCAAAATTTCTATTACATGGTTGTTAAACCTACCTCTCTTATTCTATGTTATCAATGCTAATAAGATGATCTTGAGTTGGGTTTCTTCCATCTCAAATGGTTGGACCCATTAGGGTTTGCCAAATATTTGAGTCCCAATATTTTACTCTCTTTTTAATTCTCTTTATCTCCCTCTTATTCTTTTCTTCTTTTAATCTCAACCACCATAGTTGGTATACAAGGTTGAGCTTCTCTGATTTCAAATTCCTTTTCACTTATTCAAATAGTTCTCTTCTCTAATTTTCAGAAAAAGGTTTTGAAAAGAGAAAGAAATAAAATCAGAAAAGAAGAGAGAAAGAAAACCTAATCTAACCCTGAACTAACCTATTCTAGCCGGCAGCCCACCAAGGGTGGCCAACCTTTCTCACCTTGGCAGCCCACCTGGCCCAGCTCCCTCTCCTCCTCACCGTGCGAGCCCACCAGTGGCCGGGCCCAACCCTTTCTCACCGAAGAGGTAAGCCCTCTCCCTTCGACCACCTTTACACGTAGGAGGGGAGCTCCATATCGGGCAATGGAGGCTCCCGAGCTCCACGTCGCCCTCCTCCTCCATCCATCGGCCAGCTGCCCCCTCTCTTATAACACAGCTGCAGCTCCCCCTCTGAACCCTAGCCGTTTTCCTCCACCGCGCCGCCGCCTCTTACCACCATCTCCTCCCGGTGAAAAACCCTACCGAGAGCAACCTCCGGCCGTCGTCTGCCACCGTCGCCATGGACGCCGTCGACCTCACCTGAGCCGTGGAACGGGTTCCACTCTTCCTCCTCTACGTCCTGGACGTCGTCACGGATCCGGAGACGCCAAGGCCAGCTCGCCAAGAACACCTCCTGCCTCGTCTAACCCCGGCCACCTCCTTCCTCTTCGTCTCCGGCAGCACCTCCTCTGCCTCCCTTCCTCTTCGACGAGCCCAGGGTGAGCAGCACGTCTACCTTCCTCCTCTCTGCAAGTCATGCTAACGGATCTAGGCAGAAATCGATTTCTAAAACGAGAGAAAACGGGCCTTTTATGTCTGTGTCACGGTGGCCACTTCCGACGATCCTCGCCGCCGGCACAGGTCACCTCCGCGCGAGATCTTTGCACCGTTGCAAAGCCACGACATAGATCTACACTTTTGCTGTTGGAACCTCTCCAAGAAGATGCACCGTTTCGTCGCCATCTTCTTCCAAAGTTTGGACCAGAAAACGTTTTTCAGTTTTCCGATGTTCGTCACCGTGACACGGCCACGTCTCCCGATGATCATCGCCGGCGCCACGCTGCTCCGTTTCCACTCAAATCTGTCCCGTTGCAATCTCCCCACATCCTTCTTACTCAACTACTTCGAAGATACCCCTAGCGCCACCTAGTTTCTTCACGGGCACAACTTTAAATTTCGTGCAGAAACGCGTCTACAGAAACTGCAACTGTCACTTCTTCAGTTTTTGCTGTCAAAAATTCAGTTAACCGAACCCCATACCTTACCTTAACCGAAGCCCCCTTCCTAGCAAATCCATCGGGCTAGCACATTGGCTCTCATCTTGCTCCTTCCTTTTGCCGGCCTGGGTTCGATTCCCCCTGGGCGCGGATTAAAACCAACTTTTTTGATTCTTCTCAAACATGTGCTGACGTGGCCTAGGACCCGCATGTCATGGTCTATGGCTAGCCCCAAGCTCAGTAAAATTCGTTTCAGCATTTTTCAACTCAAAACTTCAAATTCAGTTTTGTCCCCTGGTTCAATTTTCAAATGATTTAAAACTACACCTAAACAATTCCATTTTTGACAAACTTGATATCTATGTTGCTCAGAATTTCATGTAATTTCCAAATAAGAAGTTTGTTTTGCCTTTTGAATAAATAAAATTTGGGCATAAATAAAATCTGAATTAAATTGGTAAATATTGCAAAATTCCTAACTTTAATTCTATAGTTCCAAATTGGACAAACTTTATATCCAAATTGATCAGAATTTCATGAACTATCCAAATATGAACTTTGTTTTGGGTTTTGGATAAATAAAATTTGGACATAATTAAAATCTGAATTAAAAAGAGTAACATGGCATAATTCATATCTCTCAAATTACTTTTCCAAATTCAACAAATTTTATGTCCAATCTCATCAGAAAAGTGAGAGGAATTCAAATCTTGCAACATCATGCATCATTGGCATCATCTCTGAATTGTCCTAAAATAAAACTTGCAAATTCAATTAAGGTATATGTGAGGGTGCTTATCATTTCATGTGACATTGGAGCACCCCACTTAATTTTGCCTTGCACATATCATCTTGCCATGTCATCATGCATCATATTGCGCATTGCATTTACTTGTATTGATTTGTGCTATACTTTCCTTGTATGTGCTATTTGGTTCTTCTCGAGTAGACGCCGACGCAGAGCAGTACGAGCAGGAGTACGAGCACCCCCAGGAGGATCGTGCCTGTGCTTCTACCGCTGATCTGACAGGCGAGCCCACCTCTTCACCTATTTTACATTTTCTTGCTCTTTTGATCTATTGCTATCCCTATGTTGCGATTCTGTTGTGTCACGTGTCCTATTCCACCTGTTACCTATATATCCGAGATACACCTCCTCGCCCTACCTATTGTTTGTTGTTTGCCAGCTTTGCGAGTCGTAGGCGAGTTTAGGGTTTTTGTTGATATCTCGAAATGTTCGGGATATCTTGTTGGGATGTTGACACATGCACTACCTTTTCGAAAATGAAGTGGATAACTTTTGCTACAATTAAAATTGATATGGGATAATAATATTGCAGAGGCATCGGTGAGCCCCTTTGCGAAAGCATCGGATTTTTGTCTCGCTTGTGTCCCCTAGGACCCGAGTTCTTGTTATCTATTTCTAAGACTGAGCGCGCTAACCACTCGTGGGAGGTTTTATCGGGACCCCCCATCACCCATTACCATTTCTCAAGTCTGTTGAAAAGGGGGCCACAACCTTGGTTTTATTTGGCGCATGCATGTTTATATACTGTTGCCTTCGGGTGTTTACTTCCTGTTGCCTTCGGGTGTTTTATTCTGTACTGCACTGCATAATTGCTAGACGACTTATCTAGTGCTTGGCCGTTAGTGCCCGCCTAGACGCCTACGCAACCTCTGGGTCCATCTCGGAGTACGGCCGAACTTCGTCACGGGTAGCTTAGTTGGGTGGCCCCCCTAGGCATTCTTGCAGATCTGGGAACGGTCTTGTTGTGAGACTCCGCACTTGACTATGCGGGTTCGAGCATGCGTGTATGGTAACATTGGTGCACCCCTGATGGGGATATGCCCATAGGGGGTGGGTCGCCAGTCCCAGTCGCCATGAAGATAGAGGCTTGGGTGGATCGCCAGTCGCCTAAGCGACTGGGCCCTAAGGCGACTGGGCCGTGATCCCAAGGAGGAGGTCCACACGGCTGGACAAGAAGATTACTTGCGAGAGGGATAGCGGATCCCGGATTAGTAGCAACTGATATGATTCGGAGTTATCTCCATGTAACCCTAGGCCGGGGGTGCTCATATAAACCCCCGGGCTTAAACCCTAGAGGACACCTTACTCGAGATCCAATCTCCCCCTGTAAGCTCCGGCGTAGCCGCCGACTGAGCCCCCCATTGTAATTCTCCACTGAGCAATAAAGATCTAGCAGGACGTAGGCCTTTTACTCTCCGGAGGGGCTGAACCTGGGTAAAACCCTTGCGTCTCTTGCACCTCGACCCGTAGATGGCAATGTTCCCTTCCCCTCGCATCAATGAAGTGCTACCCCCTGTAGCATCTGCCGTGGTTACATCCACGACAGTGGCGCCCACCGTGGGGCATGGGACATCAAGCCTTCGAGCTACGGCGAGGCCCTACTCGCCAGTTCGGCGGCCGGTTGCTTCCGGCAGGATGATCGCCACCGGCAAGTTCTTCCACATCCAACCAAGCACCTACCGGCCCGCCTCGTCGCCCCTCAAGCACGCCTGGATGGTGCCGATCGGCTCCATCAACCTCTTCGTTGGGCTCGCCGGCGTCAGCGACCCCTCTGAGCCTCGCCCCAGTCGCTCGCACGACCCCTTCGCGCCAGGGCAGCTCCTCACTGCTACTCGCCCGGTCACCGGCGAGGTATACGCGGAGGCTGAGACGGCCCTGGAAGACGATGCCGAGTCGGCGATCGTGGCGCCGACCGCCAACTCCACCGCTGCCTCGGCAGCCGCCGACTCCGCCGACGCCGCTCCAGCCGCCGATTCCGCCGACACCATTCCGGCCATCGACTCTGTCATCGCCGCAATCGACGCCGACTTCACCGACATTCTCGCTATAACGTCGGTTGCGGAATCCACCGTTGCATCCCCGACCGCCCGCTCCGTCGCCACAGCATCAACCAAGGACTCTATCTCCCTGGTCTCCCACCCGAGCGACTTCGAAGGTGGCTTCGAGGACGACTCCATCCTCTCCCTCTTCGGCAGCGACTACGACTCGGACTCCGTCGAGGCCCCGCGCTACCGCTACCCGACCGCAGTCTTCATGGCAGGGGGCGAAGAAGAGCTCCCAGTCGACGCCTTCACCACCCCCTCCCTGCAACCGCCACCGCAACCGAGATCGAGGCGCACCGGGCAGCCCTCGAGGAGCAGAGGAAAAAGGAGCTCGCCGAAAGGCAGAAATTCCGCCTCGAGCAAGATGAAGTAAGGGCCGTGTCCCACTATCGTCAGCAGCGAAACCGCCGGCGCATGGAGCGCGCCCGCGCGAACGACTTTCCCAGCGCACGCCTCAACTTCGACGACCCAGACGGAGAAATCCGGGTCGCTCGAATCCAAAACCCTGACATCCCGGAAGGTAGTCGGGCTGCTGCAGATAGAGCGGCGCGCGGAGCACCTCCGCCACCCCCACCACCACCACCCGAAGTTCCTCGGGCAGAGGTCGACGCCAACGGCCTACCACTACACTCGTCTCCAGCCGACAACGTTGCAGCTGCGCAAGCTGTCCTTGCAAGAATCCCCGAAACGGGAGATGGTGCGATCCTCGTCCAGCACGCTAAGGCTTTGGTAGCCAAGGCACTGGAGCAGCAGCATGCCGCAGCCGACTCGCAAGGGCGACTCTATTCGCGCACATCCGCCAGTCGCGCGGCGTCGTCAGACGCGGCAAACCGCGCAATCGTCAACGCCAACAACGGCCCGCCGCCAGCACCGCGCGCGGCCCACTCGTCTAACAACCGCGTCGAGCCGCGCCCCGCGCGGGTGATGGTCGCCGCCAACGGGCAGCCAGTCGACGCCCGAACCCACATCGTCAACGACCAAGAATGGCGGGCGCGCAATCGATTGAACGACCGCCACGCCGATGAAGCCCCGCGCCAGAGCGCGTTCACCCGAATCGGCCCCGCTTGCTTCGGGCCGATGATCAGAGGCGAGCCGTACCCTGTGGGGTTCAAAGGACCCCGCGACATCGAGAAGTACGACACACACATCGATCCCACCGTCTGGATCGACTCGTACGCCATGGCAATGGGGATCCAAGGCCACTCCGAGTTACTCGCAGCGCGATACCTGCCCCTCATGATGGACGGCGTCAATCGCCACTGGTTCAACACCCTCACTGTCAACAGCATCGACTCCTGGGAAGAAGCCCGCGCCGCGTTCATCCAGCACTTCGCCAGCGCATACACCCGTGCCACAACCATAGAAGACCTGGATCGCTGCGTCCAAGGCCCGCGCGAGTCGACCCGTCGGTGGGTGCAGCGCTGGCAGGACATGTGGACGACCTCCAGCGGCATCAGCACGGACACGGCAATCTACTGCTTCCGACGTTGCTGCCGGTATGAACCACTAAGCGCCAAGCTCCGTCGCGTCAGCAGGGACAATATCTCAATCTCCGAGCTCTTCGACATCGCCACCCGTTACGCCGATGAAGACCCTACGGTCGACTCGGACGACGAGTACGGTCAACGACGCAATCGCCGCCCTGCGCACACGGAGCCTCGACGCGGCGACTACCGGTTCGCCGGCCGGTCTAACAACGGCAAGCGCCGCGGAGAGGGAGGACACAACGAGCTCGTCGCTACCACCGATTACGAGCAGCGCGAGCCAAAATCATTTCGGCGCGACACTCGTGCGCCTCGGGAGGATCGGCCTCAGCCCAAGCGCTTCGACGCCCGCAGCCTCCTAGACGCACCATGCATCTACCACAGCAAGGAGGGCAAGCCCGCCAATCACACGACGGAAAATTGCTACTCCCTAAAACAGATAGAAAGAGCCCGCCGCGCCAAGGAAAACGACGGCGGTAACCAGCACAAAGACCGCGCCAAAGACCAAGACCAGCACAAGGGAGAGGGCTTCGGTCGCAGCGCCGGCTCGCTCCATACCTTCACTGGGGTCGGCGACCGGCGGGACAGGAAGGTCCTCGCAAGGGCAGTGGCGGTACACGCAGTCATACTCTCCGACGTGCCCCGGTGGCTCAACTGGTCCGAGCAAAGCATCACCTGGAGCCGCGAAGATCACGCCCCCCGCATCGAGTATCCTGGGCGAGTGGCGCTAGTCGTCAGGCCCAAGGTCGCCGACTACTGGCTACCAAAAACCCTGATGGACGGGGGAAGCTCCATCAACATCATGTACTACGACACCTTCCAGCGGCTTGGTCTACCAGACTCACGCCTTGAGAGCACCAAGGTTACCTTCCACGGCATCGTCCCCGGGCGGAAGGCCTTCCCAATCGGCAAGGTGACGTTGCCAGTCACCTTCGGCACGCCCGTAAACTACCGTACCGAGCGGATAACGTTCGAGGTGGTGAACTTCCGAAGCTCCTACCACTGCGTACTCGGCCGACAGGCGTTCGCCCGCTTCATGGCGACCCCACACTACGCGTACAACATGATGAAGATGCCAGGGCCTCGAGGCGTCATCACCGTCCATGGCGATCCGGAGATGGCGTTGGAATGCGAAGACGACAGCGCCAAGCTCGCCGACGCCGTCATCGCCGACGAACAAGACAACTCCACCGAGCTCGCTAAGTACCCAGTCGACCGCAACGACCCCGCCATCCTGGAGAAGCCAACCGAGCTCGACTCGTCCGCAGCAACTTTCAAGGCCGCAGCAGGCACTCGCCAAGTAGATCTTGTAGAAAACGATCCAAGTAGACAAGTTACCATTGGGACGGGCCTGTCCGCCCAATAGGAAAGCGCGCTCATCAAGTTCCTCCGTGAGAATCGAGATATCTTTGCATGGAAACCATCTGACATGCCAGGTGTCCCGAGAGAACTTGCTGAGCACAAATTACATGTCGATCCCACCGCGCGACCCGTTAGGCAGGCAATGCGCCCTGTGGGAGAAGAACGGCGACGCGCAATCGCCGAAGAAGTAAACCGGCTACTCGCTGCCGGCTTCATCATAGAAATCAAACACCCCAAATGGCTGGCAAACCCAGTCTTAGTGCTAAAGAAGAACAAGACGTGGCGAATGTGTATCGACTACACAAGCCTCAACAGCGCGTGCCCCAAGGACCCATTCGTCCTACCGCGAATCGACCAGATTATCGACGCGGTCGCCGGGTCCGAGTCGCTGTGCTTCCTCGATGCGTACTCCGGGTACAATCAAATAAAGATGGCCAAGGAAGACCAAGAGAAGACAGCATTCATCACGCCCCTAGGCGCCTACTGCTACACGTCCATGACCTTCGGCCTCAAGAACGCCGGAGCAACGTACCAGCGGTGCATGAACAGCTGCCTGGAAAGCCAGATCGGCCGCAACGTGCATGTCTACATCGATGACGTGGTGGTCAAGTCGACTCGACAGACCGACCTCGTCAGTGACCTCGCCGAAACATTCGCCAACTTACGGCGATACAAGATCAAGCTCAACCCTTTGAAGTGCACCTTCGGGGTTCCATCAGGACAACTGCTAGGCTACGTCGTCTCCAAGCGAGGCATCGAACCCAACCCGGAGAAGACACTGGCGGTCATGCGCACCAAGCAGCCAACTTGCCTAGTCGACGCGCAGAAACTCGCCGGTCGGGTCGCTGCCCTCAGTCGCTTCATACCCCGGCTCGGAGACAAGGCCTTGCCACTCTACCGCTTGCTCAAGAAGTCGGAATCATTCCGGTGGACAGACGAGGCGCAGCGTGCCTTGGAAGAACTCCAGCACGCTCTCTCGAATGCCCCTATCCTCGCGGCCCCGCTGCCAAAAGAAACCATGCTCCTATATGTCGCCGCGTCGAACCGCGCTATAAGCGCGGTCATGGTCGTCGAACGGAAGGAAGAAGGAAGGGAGCAACTGGTACAACGCCCGGTCTACTACATCAGCGAAGCTTTAATCGAATCCAAGCAGCGGTATCCTCACTACCAGAAGCTGGTGTACGCCGTCCTCAGGGCCCAGCGGCGACTGGCCCCTTACTTCCACGAGCACCCCATCAAGGTAGTCGCCTCAACACCACTCGCCGACATCATCCGTAACCGCGACGCAACTGGCCGGATCGCCAAATGGGCAGTCGAACTCGGCGTCCACAACATCACCTACGAGTCACGCCACGCCATCAAATCTCAGGCACTCGCCGACTTCCTCGCCGACTGGGAAGAGGCCCAGCAGCCAAGCTCCCCCGCGGACCTCAAGCACTGGACACTGCACTTCGACGGTTCTAAAAACCTCGAAGGGGCGGGCGCGGGAGTCGTCCTCATATCACCAAAGGGCGACACAGTGAAGTACGTCCTGCAACTCAGATTCGAGCCATGCACCAACAACATGGCCGAGTACGAGGCGCTCCTACACGGCATGCGAGTCGCAAAAGAGATGGGCGCAACACGGCTGCGCTGCCTCGGCGATTCCGACCTAGTCGCCAGCCAAACTTCCGGCACCTGCGACGCCACAGACGCCAACATGATCGCATACAAACGCGCCGTCGACCAAGCCGGCGCTGGCTTCGCCGGCCACGTCGTCGAGTGGGTCGACAGGCGCAAGAACGAAGAAGCCGATGCGCTAGCCAGAATCGGGTCCAAGCGACTTCAACCTCCTCCGGGCGTCGTCCTGGACATCCTCAGCCACCCCTCGGTGCGCGTACCACGTGAGCTGGACATCGCCGAGCCACCCGCTCCCGACTCCACCTTAGTCGCACTCGCCGCCGACAGCATCGATTGGACCGAGCCATACATAAGCTACCTCGAGCGCCAGGCACTGCCGATGGATGAAACAAAAGCACGGGCCATCGTGCGCAGATGCAAGTCCTTCACCATCATCAACAATGAGCTATACAAGCGCAGCGTCTCGGGAGTGTTCCAACGATGCGTCGCCATGGCGGAAGGACGCAACATTCTGCGCGACATCCACGCAGGGGACTGCGGCCACCACGCAGGCGCGCGTTCAATCGTCGCCAAGGCCTTTCGTCACGGCTTCTACTGGCCAACAGCCCACGAAGACGCAATCGCTCTTGTCCGTTCGTGCGCCGGGTGCCAAAAGTATGCAAGCCAGTCGCACATGCCAGGATCGGCATTGAAGACCATCCCCCTCACCTGGCCCTTCGCCGTGTGGGGCATGGACATGGTGGGAAAATTCAAAACGGCCCCCGGCGGATATACTCACCTCCTGGTAGCGGTGGACAAGTTCACCAAATGGGTAGAAGCAAAGCCCATAAAGAAGTGCGACGGGAAGACAGCCACAAAGTTCCTACGCGAGCTTATCTATCGGTATGGCTACCCTCACAGCATCATAACCGACAACGGCACCAACTTCGCCAAAGGGGAGATGGCCGACTTCTGCGAAGAGAAGGGCATCCGACTCGACCTCGCCTCAGTCGCCCACCCCGAGTCGAACGGCCAAGCAGAAAGGGCAAACCAGAGCATCCTTCACGGACTCAAACCACGCCTGGTCGTGCCCCTAGAGCGCGCAGCCGGTTGCTGGGCAGAGGAGCTCCCTTCAGTACTATGGGGCATCCGCACAACGCCTAACAGGTCAACCGGCTTCACGCCTTTCTTCCTGGTATACGGCGCCGAAGCCGTCATGCCCACGGACATCGCCTACGACTCGCCTCGGGTCGCCAACTACGCCGAAGAAGACAACGAGCGAGCTCGCCAAGATGACGTCGACCTCCTCGACGAGGCCAGAGACCTCGCACTCTCCAGAACCGCCATCTACCAGCAGGACCTCCGTCGCTACCACAGTCGCCGCGTTCGAAGTCGCTCCTTCCAAGTCGGCGACCTGGTACTCCGGCTAATCCAGGACAAGAAAGGGATGCACAAGCTGTCCCCGCCCTGGGAAGGACCATTCGCCGTCAGCCGCGTACTCGGCAACGACTCCTACTACCTCATCGACGTCCGCAAGGACGACAAAGGCGAGCCGCTCACTAAAGAAGTGGAGCGCCCCTGGAACATCAACCTCCTCCGGCGGTTTTATACCTAAGGAAAAAATGTAACCCGAAAATTCAGAGGTTAATAAAAATCGCCGACCATTTTGATCTCAAGCTCCGACTACCCCTCTTTCACCCGCCAGATATCCCCATCTCTCAATCCCGGTACATACCGGCTTAGTCGCCGCGACAAGCGACTAGGTACTGAGAGACCTCCGGTCGCCGCTGCTGGAAGAGAGAAGTCCACGATCAGCCAAGTAGCCGGGCTAACACGGGATGGCGGCGTGACCGGGGCACAACACCAGGTCCGGCCACCCACCATCCCTCACGCCGTCGGGTGAAAACGGCGACTGGAACCCACAGCAGGGCCGCACGCTCGGCCAGCCCCACGGGCCATGGCGACCGCCTTGTGCTACGCTATAAAGCACACCAATGCCCTCCTCTACCTTAGGCTGGCGAATTGCGTGGCTAAGTACTTCGACTAGGGACCCCGCAAAACGGACCCGCGGCTCGCCAAGGAAAATACGCCCGCAATGATCCCCTTTGGAGTCGCCTAGCGACTGGCTCACCGAGCCACGACGAGTGGCGCGCTACATCCGAACAGCGCAAACTACAACTCACCACTACTCCACCCATGAGGCTGCTATTCGTACTATAATGACTACGTACTGCGACTGGGGACGCCCAGCTCGAAAAGGAAAACAGTCAAGTCGATAGCCTTCATCGGGGTCGCACAGGCGACTGGCCTGAAGGCCATGGATAGTCGGAACCAACTCCAACGCATCGCCGCCACAAATAACGCAAAAGCGACCACCGAATCACATTTAAGCAAAAGTCATCATTATATTTACAACTAACACCCGCTCGCGGGAAACTCCATCCACCTCTTACACAGGTACTCAGCAAACTACGAGGACGACCCCGGAGCACCCTCTACGACAGGCTCGACGCCGTCATCGCCGTGACGAAACTTCGGCGTGTACACCACGACCGGATATGTCGACAACGAGCCGGCGGCCGCGGCATGGAAGAGGCGCTCCGCGGGGTAGTCCACCGGGCCCGGCTCCTTCTCCGCGTCACCAGGCGCCGCTTGGCTGGGGATATGAGTCTCCAAGTCCGCGGTCGCCAGTACTCGGTCGGCGAAGGGGCGCACCGCATCCATCAGCCGCAGCACTTCGGCAACATCGAACTCGCCAGTCTCCGAGGGGAAGCCAGCAGTAACCTCCTCCACGTCGAACCCTTCAGAGTAATGCGCCAGCACCATGCTCAGAGCCATGGTAATGCCAACGCGGCAGGAAGAACGGCGAAGCCAGTCAACAACAGCCGGAATGTTGGACACGGCCTTGAAGACGGATGGCGTGTCCCGCGGAATCACCTCCCGCGGACTTAGGTACTGGAGTGCGGCAAGTATCTCCCCCGCACAGGCGATGATACGCGCGGTCGCGGTCGACAGGCATTCCCGCGGAGTCGCCGTCTCCACGAAGTCACACGTACCTGCAGTAAACAGCACAAGGAAAAGGAAAAAATGAGAACTTCCCCTTCAACGCCGACTCGCCACGCTCGGGGACTGACCCCCGAGGCCTGCTCGCCACGCTCGGGGACTGACCCCCGAGGCCTGCTCGCCATGCTCGGGGACTGACCCCCGAGGCCGACTCGCCACACTCGAGGACTGACCCTCAAGGCCGACTCGCAGTGGTCAGATGCTCGAACGCCCGGCAAGTAAACAGAAAGTGCGAAGACAGGAACTTACCAAGAATCTGCCGCGACATCTCCCTGACGAAAGCCTCGAAGTTGGTCTTCTCGGCCTGCACCGCCAAGACGATGCCCTCGGACGCCTCCTTCTCCGCAGCAAGTTCTTTGGCGTGCTGCTGCTTCAAGGCCGCCAACTCCTCCCGCAGAGACGCGGCAGCCCCACGTGCAGAATCCCGCGCATCAGTCGCGGCCTCCAGCTTTACCTTGTACTCGGCGATGACATCCTCCAGCTCCCGGCCCTTCTGCTCCAGGACCTTCGTCAATTCCGCCGCCTCCGCTTTTGCCCTTTTCCGGGCCTCTTCGGCCTGTTGCGCCCGGAACTCGGCTTCACGGTAGAAGGATTCCTTGACGAATCCTTCCCGAGCCTCGGCAAGAGCCTTTGCCTGCGCCTCTGCTACAAGAAAAGGAAACGGTGAGAACGAACGCCAGGGCCAGTAACACTGAGAGAGGACGGCGAGCGGGCATGACTTACTGCCCAGAGCAATCAGCTTCCGGTTCTTCTGTGCCGCCTCCTCCACGAGCGCGGTCAGTCGCTTAATCTCCGCCTGCGGAAACCAAAATGCTAAGGTCAACAGACGGAAACAGAAGAGACTCGACTCGCCCTTTCAGACCAAGTCGACCCTCGGGGACTGGGGGTGACTAGGCTACGAGTTCAGCGACACTTACCACGTGCGCTTCGCCAAGCGCCGTGTGGAGCTCGGTGAAGGTTAAGGAAGACGGCGGCGGATGACGCGACTCGGTCGCCCCGTCCGCTCGCATCACCGCCTCAGTCGACGGAACTTCGCCCGTCCGCGTGTCGGCGTCGCTAGGCGGGGCTCGGTCCCTAGCGGCCTTGGACCGGCGCTCTTTCAGCGGCCCCGATAGGCCGTCCTCCTCGACGATGTCCTCTTCAACCTCGGGTGCCTTTTGTCCCTCGGTCGATCCGACGTCGGCCGACTCCTCCTCCACCACGGGCGGAGCAGCGTCCGGACCCGTCGCCGCGCTCGCCATGCCCCCGCGAGCCATGCTGGGTAGAGGAAAAACGTCGGCGGTGGACTCGCGTGGCCGGCGCTCGCCTTCTCTGTTTGGCTCGCGGCGGCGGGCTCTTCCGGAGCCGACCCCGCGCCCCCAAGGTCGGATGGCGCCGCTTTCCTCTCCGCGGCCTTCTTCTTCGCCTCGGCTGCCCTCGTGGCCGCCACCCCAGCCGCGGGTGGCTTTGCCAAGGTCTTCTTCTTGGACCTACAGGAAGGCGAGGTGAATCGACACCCAATCCAGCCGCAAGAACAACAAGCTCGACCAGGAGTACTTACTTCACCGTGGGAATCGCTTTTACGCCCGGACCGGCCCGAGCTCCCGCGTCGATTGCCCCCTTCAAGGGACACTGGAGCCTCATGGACCCTTCCAGGATAGTGGGGCGCAGTCGCTTCGATAGCGGCTCGGCCCCTTCCTTGGAGGGCTCCGCCTTGTCCTCCGGACGGGAGGTCGCCTCCTCTTCAGCCGCGCCCTGGGACGAGGACTCGGCACCCCTCTTCGACCCGCGCGGGAGTCTGATGAAGTCCCGCGCCTCCGAGTCCGACTCGGTGCGCTCCTCCTCCTCGTCGACCTCTTCCTCCTCGCCTTCGGTCATCTCCGGTGGTTCCTTTCCGGCGAGAGGAGGGAGGTGGTCCGCGATCTTCTGCCAACGCTGCAATCGAATCAAAGGAACAAGTCAGAAAGGAAGAAGCGCGGCTAAGCCGTGCGAAGTCGCCATGCGAAGCATTACCTGAGGCGCTGGGGTGTCTTCGGTGTAGGGCTGCAAGCCGTCCTCGAAGGAGGTAAAGGTGGCAGTGGTGATCTTAGCGAGCGCCTTCCGGTACTCGCCCTCGTCCCACTCGGTCGCCGTCGACCGGGTGCGGTCGCTCTGTCCCCGGTACTCCCACATGGGGTGAGCTCGGCACCGCAGGGGGATCAGCCGCCGGCCAAGCCAACAGTTGTACATATCGACCGCCGTCAGGCCGTCATCTTTTAGCGCCTGGATCGCTTGGCGCATATCCTTCACCACCTTCTCCTGCTCGCGCGGCAGCGACCGGACATTGAGGCGCCGCGGGACGCTCGGCTCGGGACTGTATTGGGGAATGCATACCTCGCCCGGGGGAGTGTACTCCTTGGCGTAGAACCAGAAACGACGCCACAGCGACTGCGCCTTCTTGGGGAGCGCCATGTCGATGAAGCTTTCCCCGGACTTCACCTGGAAGGTGATCCCCCCGTTCGGGATGAGTGCTTCGCTGTTCTTGCTGGCCCGAGTCGCCCGCCCGTGGAAGATGGACACCCACAGCGGGAAGTAGGGCGGACAGCCCAAGTAGCATTCGCACAGCGCCACGAACAGAGAAATCTGCTGGACGCTGTGCGGCCCGAGGTCGGAAACCTTGATGCTGTAGAAGGCCAGCAACTGCCGGAGGAAATCGGAGGTGGGGAGAGCGAACCCGCGATCGAGGAAGCTCATGAAGATCACGAACTCCCCGGGCCGTGGGAGGGGCTCCGTCTCGTTCGCCGGCGGAACCCGCCATCGCTCTTGGTTGAACTCCGGGATGACTCCGGAGGCGACGTACGGGAGGAGAGACTCCCGCGTGACCTTCGACTTGCCCCAACCCTTCGCCGCCATGGATGCGTGTGGAGTGTGGAATGAAGATGAGATGAAGAGAAGATGGGGGATGAATGCGGAGGAGTGTTGAACCCTAATCCTAGGGGCGACCCTTTATACCGCCCGCACTCGCTCAGATTGAGGATGAGATCTGTTCGTTGAATTGTCCCGGAATCGCCGCCCCGCAATCAACGGTTGAGATCTGCGCCGTCACCGGCTGAATAGCCGTTAAACTAGCCGTTAGCGGTCACGTCGAGCCCAACGGTCAACAACATGCAAACGGTGTGCGCCTCGGTCAACGTGAAATCTAGCCGTTGGCCTCTCCACGTGTCTCTATGGTGACTACGCGTCGACTGGCAAACGGCGACTGGCTAGAGCCGACTGTCACACGCCGACTGACTGATCAAATTATGGCGACTGAGACTGCCACCGCACCCGCGACTTTATCTTTGGAAGCCCGGCGGCGACTCATCTTGATCCATCACCGCGCCTCTCCAAGACTTGTTCCAGATCCGCGCTTCTTCACCACCGCGCTTGGGGACTACTGATGGGGATATGCCCATAGGGGGTGGGTCGCCAGTCCCAGTCGCCATGAAGATAGAGGCTTGGGTGGATCGCCAGTCGCCTAAGCGACTGGGCCCTAAGGCGACTGGGCCGTGATCCCAAGGAGGAGGTCCACACGGCTGGACAAGAAGATTACTTGCGAGAGGGATAGCGGATCCCGGATTAGTAGCAACTGATATGATTCGGAGTTATCTCCATGTAACCCTAGGCCGGGGGTGCTCATATAAACCCCCGGGCTTAAACCCTAGAGGACACCTTACTCGAGATCCAATCTCCCCCTGTAAGCTCTCGGCGTAGCCGCCGACTGAGCCCCCCCATTGTAATTCTCCACTGAGCAATAAAGATCTAGCAGGACGTAGGCCTTTTACTCTCCGGAGGGGCTGAACCTGGGTAAAACCCTTGCGTCTCTTGCACCTCGACCCGTAGATGGCAATGTTCCCTTCCCCTCGCATCAATGAAGTGCTACCCCCTGTAGCATCTGCCGTGGTTACATCCACGACAACCCCTGCAGGGTAAATCTTTTCGGAAAGCCGTGTCCGCGGTTATGGATGACTTGGAGCTGTTTAACTCGATCATAGAACAACTTACACCTAATCTTGTCGCTAATAATTTGCTAATAATCTGCAGTAAGTTAGTACTACTACAACGGATATGGAATAAAATTGTCAACTGTGTGAGTGCCTTGCCAGTACCTCTTAGCGAAGGGGGATCGCATTGGCTGGGTTTTGTTTGCAGAGTATAGAACTGCTAGCTTATGCGCTCTCTCATCTTCTCTGATAGACGAATGTTGTAGCGTGTCTCTATTGGTTAGTTGCTTTGCTGCCGCTAAACTCCACATATAGCCGGGCGAAGTTTATACCGCCCCCCAGCAAGCATAGCTGGTCTTGTCTCGCAAGTACGTGCCATTTGGTACTTACCCTCGTTTTTCTCCCTCTTTTTCCGGAACCCGCTTTTCGACAAACAGGTACGACAGATGATGAGCAGTACGCTGGAGGCTACTTTGTCGAGTTCACGGACGACGACTTCGTTGAGTAGCAGGATCGCTCCTAAGGCAGCAGCCTGTGGCTTGTTGGTTATGGACTCCGCTTGGTTATCTTCAGGACTCTTAGTCCAATTTGGATCTTGTCTGTACTCAGACTATTTGCTACCTCTATGTATGATGTACTGATGGGACATGTGTCCTCTGCGTGTCATTTGTATCTTGCTCATTAGAGCGTTGCTATGTATGAGCTTTATTTCCATCTTTTGTGTCATACATAGTCATGTTGTGATATTCAAGCTGTATTCTACCCTCGTATCCTGTGCACGGTGTGTGTATGTGTTGGGAACCCCAAGAGGAAGGTGTGATGCAAGCAAGTTTTCCCTCAGTAAGAAACCAAGGTTTATCGAACCAGTAGGAGATGAAGGCCACGTGAAGGTTGTTGGTGAAGGAGTGTAGTGCGGCGCAACACCAGGGATTCCGGCGCCAACGTGGAACCTGCACAACACAATCAAAATACTTTGCCCCAACTTAACAGTGAGGTTGTCAATCTCACCGGCTTGCTGAAAACAAAGGATTAAACGTATGGTGTGGAGAATGATGTTTGTTTGCAAAGAACAGCAGAGAACAATGATTGCACTAGATTGTATTTCAGATGTAAAAGAATGGACCGGGGTCCACAGTTCACTAGTGGTGTCTCTCCAATAAGATAAATAGCATGTTGGGTGAACAAATTACAGTTGGGCAATTGACAAATAGAGAGGGAATAACAATGCACATACATATCATGATGACTAATATGAGATTTACTTAGGGCATTACGACAAAGAACATAGACCGCTATCCAGCATGCATCTATGCCTAAAAGTCCACCTTCGGGTTAGCATCCGCACCCCTTGCAGTATTAAGTTGCAAACAACAGACAATTGCATTAAGTACAATGCGTAATGTAAACAATACAAATATCCCTAGACAAAGCATTGTTGTTTTATCCCTAGTGGCAATAGCACATCCATAACCTTAGAACTTTCTGTCACTGTCCCAGATTCAATGGAGGCATGAACCCACTATCGAGCATAAATACTCCCTCTTGGAGTTACAAGTATCAACTTGGCCAGAGCCTCTACTAGCAACGGAGAGCATGCAAGATCATAAACAACACATATATGATAGATCAATAATCAACTTGACATAGTATTCCATATTCATCGGATCCCACCAAACACAACATGTAGCATTACAAATAGATGATCTTGATCATGATAGGCAGCTCACAAGATCTAAACATGATAGCACAAGAGGAGAAGACAACCATCTAGCTACTGCTATGGACCCATAGTACAAGGATGAACTACTCACGCATCGTCCGGAGGCGGGCATGGTGATGTAGAGCCCTCCGGTGATGATTCCCCTCAGGGGTGCGGAGCTGATCTCTGAATCCCGAAATGGGATTGGCGGCGACGGCGTCTCCGTAACTTTTCTCGTATCGTGGCTCTCGGTACTAGGGTTTCGCGACGGAGAGTTTAAGTAGGCGAAGGGGCAGAGTCGGGAGGCGCCCGAGGGGCCCACCCCATAGGGTGGCGCGCCCTGGGGCCCCATCGCGCCGCCCTAGGGTGTGGCCGCCTCGTGGCCCCTCTTCGTCTCCTCTTCGGACTTCTGGAAGACTCCGTGGAAAATAAGACCGTGGGCTTTTGTTTCGTCCAATTCCGAGAATATTTCCCGTGTAGGATTTCTGAAACCAAAAACAGCAGAAAACAGAACTGGCGCTTCGGCATCTTGTTAATAGGTTAGTGCCGGAAAATGCATAAAAATGATATAAAGTGTATATAAAACATGTGAGTATTGTCATAAAACTAGCATGGAACATAAGAAATTATAGATACGTTTGAGACGTATCAAGCATCCCCAAGCTTAGTTCCTACTCGCCCTCGAGTAGGTAAACGATAACAAGGATAATTTCTGAAGTGACATGCTACTATCATAATCTTGATCAATACTATTGTAAAGCATATGAGATGAATGAAGTGATTCAAAGCAATGGTAAAGATAATGACTAAACAACTGAATCATATAGCAAAGACTTTTCATGAATAGTACTTTCAAGACAAGCATCAATAAGTCTTGCATAAGAGTTAACTCATAAAGCAATAAATTCTTAATAGAAGGTTTTGAAGCAACACAAAGGAAGATATAAGTTTCAGCAGTTGCTTTCAACTTCAACATGTATATCTCATGGATAATTGTCAACACAAAGTAATATGATGAATGCAAATAAGCAAGTATGTAGGAATCAATGCACAGTTGACACAAGTGTTTGCTTCTAAGATGGAAAGAAGTAGGTAAACTGACTCAACATAAAGTAAAAGAAAGGCCCTTCGCAGAGGGAAGCAGGGATTACTCATGTGCTAGAGCTTTTTATTTTGAAAACATGGAAACAATTTTGTCAACGGTAGTAATAATTCATATATGTTATGCATAAAACCTCCTATAAGTTGCAAGCCTCATGCATCGAATACCAATAGTGCTCGCACCTTGTCCTAATTAGCTCGGATTTCCATGGATTATCATTGCATTACATATGTTTCAACCAAGTGTCACAAAGGGGTACCTCACCTGTACAAAGGTCCAAGGAGATAGATCGCATTTGATTTCTCATTTTTGATAGATCTCAACTTGTGGACATCCATACCGGCACAACATAGAAAACAGATAATGGACTCCTCTTTAATGCATAAGCATTCAACAACAGGTAATATTCTCATAAGAGATTGAGGATTAATGTCCAAACTGAAACTTCCACCATGATACATGGCTTTGGTTAGCGGCCCAATGTTCTTCTCTAACAATATGCATACTCAAACCATGCAACTCATGGCAAATCACCCTTACTTCAGACAAGACGAACATGCATAGCAACTCACATGATATTCAACAAAAGTTGATGGCGTCCCAGAAACATGGTTACCGCTCAACAAGCAACTTATTAAGAAAGAAGATACATAAGCGACATATTCTTTACCACAATAGTTTTTAAGCTACTTTCCCATGAGCTATATATTGCAAAGACAAGGAATGAAATTTTTAAAGGTAGCACGCAAGCAATTTACTTTGGAATGGTAGAGAAATACCACATAGTAGGTAGTTATGGTGGACACAAATGGCATAGGTTTTGGCTCAAGGTTTTGGATGCATGAGAAGCATTCCCTCTCAGTACAAGGCTTTGGCTAGCAAGGTTGTTTGAAGCAAACACAAGTATGAACCGGTACAGCAAAACTTACATAAGAACATATTGCAAGCATAATAAGACTCTACACTGTCTTCCTTATTGTTCAAACACCTTTACCAGAAAATATCTAGACTTTAGAGAGACCAATCATGCAAACCAAATTTCAACAAGCTCTACAGCAATTCTCCACTAATAGGTTCAAACTACATGATGCAAGAGCTTAAACATGATCTATTTGAGAACTCAAAACAATTGCCAAGTATCAAATTATTCAAGATAATATACCAATTACCACATGAAGCATTTTCTGTTTCCAACCAAATAGCAATAAACGAAGCGGTTTTCAACCTTCGCCATGAACATTAAGAGTAAAGCTAAGAACACCAGTGTTCATATGAAACAGCGGAGCGTGTCTTTCTCCCACACAATGAATGCTAGGATCCGAATTTATTCAAACAAAAACAAAAATAAAAGCGTACAGATGCTCCAAGTAAAGCACATAAGATGTGACCGAATAAAAATATAGTTTCACTAGAGGTGACCTGATAAGTTGTTGATGAAGAAGGGGATGCCTTGGGCATCCCCAAGCTTAGATGCTTGAGTCTTCTTGAAATATGCAGGGATGAATCACGGGGGCATCCCCAAGCTTATACTTTTCACTCTTCTTGATCGTATTATATCATCCTCCTCTCTTGACCCTTGAAAACTTCCTCCACACCAAACTCAAAACAATCTCATTAGAGGGTTAGTGCATAATCAAAAATTCACATGTTCAGAGAGGACACAATCATTCCTAACACTTCTGGACATTACCCAAAGCTACTGAAAGTTAATGGAGCAAAGAAATCCATTCAACACAGTAAAAGAGGCAATGTGAAATAAAAGGCAGAATCTATCAAAACAGAACAGTCCGTAAAGACGAATTTTTTCAAGGCACTTAACAGGCTCAGATGAAGAAGCTCAAATTGAATGAAAGTTGCGTACATATCTGAGGATTACTCACGAATTTTTTCAGAATTTTTAGATTCTCCTATAGAGAGAACAGCTCAGATTCGTGACAGCTAAAAATCTGTTGCTGCGCAGAAATCCAAATCTAGTATCAACTCTCTATCAAAGACTTTACTTGGCACAACAATTCAATAAAGTAAAGATAAGGAGAGGTTGCTACAGTAGTAACAACTTCCAAAACACAAATATAAAACAAAAATTGCTGTAGTAAAATAATGGGTTGTCTCCCATAAGCGCTTTCTTTAACGCCTTTCAGCTAGGCGCAGAAAGTGTAAATCAAATATTATCAAGAGAAGAAGCATCAACATCATAATTTGTTCTAATAATAGAATCAAAAGGCAACTTCATTCTCTTTCTAGGGAAGTGTTCCATACCTTTCTTAAGAGGGAATTGATATTTAATATTTCCTTCTTTCATATCAATAATAGCACCAACAGTTCGAAGAAAGGGTCTTCCCAAAATAATAGGACAAGATGCATTGCATTCAATATCCAAAACAACAAAATCAACGGGGACAAGGTTATTGTTAACCGTAATGTGAACATTATCAATCCTCCCCAAAGGTTTCTTTATAGAATTATCAGCAAGATTAACATCCAAATAACAATTTTTCAATGGTGGCAAGTCAAGCATATCATAAAGTTTCTTAGGCATAACAGAAATACTTGCACCAAGATCACATAAAGCATTACAATCAAAATCATTGACCTTCATCTTAATGATGGGCTCCCAACCATCTCCTAACTTCCTAGGAATAGAAGTTTCAAGTTTTAATTTCTCTTCTCTAGCTTTAATGAGAGCATTTGTAATATGTTTTGTAAAGGCCAAGTTTATAGCACTAGCATTAGGACTTCTAGCAAGTTTTTGCAAGAACTTAATAACTTCAGAGATATGACAATTATCAAAATCAAAACCATTATGATCTAAAGCAATGGGATCATTGTCCCCAATACTCTGAAAAATTTCAGCACTTTTATCACAAACATTTTCAGCAGTTTCAGGCAATTTTGCATGCTTTGTGTTAGAAGTAGAAACATTGCCAACACCAACTATTTTACCATTGATAGTAGGAGGTTTAGCAACATGTGAAGCATCAACATTACTAGTGGTAGTAATAGTCCAAACTTTAGCTATATTATTCTTTTTAGCAAGTTTTTCTTCTCTTTCCCACCTAGCATGCAATTCAGCCATCATTCTAATATTGTCATTAATTCGAACTTGGATAGCGTTTGCTGTAGCAAATGACTTAATATCTTTAGTTTCATTAGGCATAACTTTTAGTTTTAAAAGATCAACATCAGCAGCAAGACTATCAACCTTAGAAGCAAGAACATCAATTTTACCAAGCTTTTCCTCAATAGATTTGTTAAAAGCAGTTTGTGTACTAATAAATTCTTTAAGCATGACTTCAAGACCAGAGGGTACACTCCTACTATTGTTGTAAGAATTACCATAACCATTACTATTATTAGAAGGATATGGCCTATAGTTGTTACCAAAATTATTCCTATAAGCATTGTTGTTGAAATTATTATTTTTAATGAAGTTCACATCAACATGCTCTTCTTGAGCAACCAATGAAGCTAAAGGAACATTATTAGGATCAACATGAGATCTACCATTAACAAGCATAGACATAATAACATCAATCTTATCACTCAAGGAAGAGGTTTCTTCAACAGAATTTACCTTCTTACCTTGAGGAGTCCTTTCAGTGTGCCATTCAGAGTAGTTGATCATCATATCATCAAGAAGTTTTGTTGCAGCACCCAAAGTGATGGACATAAAAGTACCTCCAGCAGCTGAATCCAATAGGTTCCTTGAAGAAAAATTCAATCCTGCATAAAAGGTTTGGATGATCATCCAAGTAGTCAGTCCATGGGTAGGGCAATTCTTTACCAAAGATTTCATTCTTTCCCATGCTTGGGTTACATGTTCATTATCCAATTGCTTAAAATTCATAATGCTACTTCTCAAAGATATAATTTTAGCAGGAGGATAATATCTACCAATGAAAGCATCTTTACATTTAGTCCATGAATCAATACTATTCTTAGGCAAAGATAGCAACCAATCTTTAGCTCTTCCTCTTAAGGAGAAAGGAAACAATTTCAGTTTTATAATATCCCCATCTACATCCTTATACTTTTGCATTTCACAAAGTTCAACAAAATTATTAAGATGGCAGCAGCATCATCAGTACTAACACCAGAAAATTGCTCTCTCATAACAAGATTTAGTAAAGCAGGTTTAATTTCATAAAATTCTGCTGTAGTAGCAGGTGGAGCAATAGGAGTGCATATAAAATCATTATTATTGGTGCTAGTGAAATCACACAACTTAGTGTTCTCAGGAGTATTCATTTTAACAGTAATAAAAATAAGTAAAGCAAACTGAATTAAATAAAGTAAATGCAAGTAACTAATTTTTTGTGTTTTTGATATAAAGAAAGCAAACAAGACAGAAAATAAAATAAATTAAAGCAAGACAATAAACAAAGTAAAGAGATTGGATGTGAGAGACTCCCCTTGTAGCGTGTCTTGATCTCCCCGGCAATGGCGCCAGAAAATATAGCTGCTGATGTGTGACAGTAGCTTCCTTGTGACGGTAAAGCACTCGTCCGTTGGGAACCCCAAGAGGAAGGTGTGATGCGTACAGCAGCAAGTTTTCCCTCAAGAAACCAAGGTTTATCGAACCAGAGGAGATGAAGGCCACGTGAAGGTTGTTGGTGAAGGAGTGTAGTGCGGCGCAACACTAGGGATTCCGGCGCCAACGTGGAACCTGCACAACACAATCAAAATACTTTGCCCCAACTTAACAGTGAGGTTGTCAATCTCACCGGCTTGCTGAAAACAAAGGATTAAACGTATGGTGTGGAGAATGATGTTTGTTTGCAAAGAACAACAGAGAACAATGATTGCAGTAGATTGTATTTCAGATGTAAAAGAATGGACCGGGGTCCATAGTTCACTAGTGGTGTCTCTCCAATAAGATAAATAGCATGTTGGGTGAACAAATTACGGTTGGGCAATTGACAAATAGAGAGGGCATAACAATGCACATACATATCATGATGACTAATATGAGATTTACTTAGGAATTACGACAAAGAACATAGACCGCTATCCAGCATGCATCTATGCCTAAAAAGTCCACCTTCGGGTTAGCATCCGCACCCTTCCAGATTAAGTTGCAAACAACAGACAATTGCATTAAGTACCGTGCGTAATGTAAACAATACAAATATCCTTAGACAAAGCATTGCTGTTTTATCCCTAGTGGCAACAACACATCCATAACCTTAGAACTTTCTGTCACTGTCCCAGATTCAATGGAGGCATGAACCCACTATCGAGCATAAATACTCCCTCTTGGAGTTACAAGTATCAACTTGGCCAGAGCCTCTACTAGCAATGGAGAGCATGCAAGATCATAAACAACACATATATGATAGATCAATAATCAACTTGACATAGTATTCCATATTCATCGGATCCCACCAAACACAACATGTAGCATTACAAATAGATGATCTTGATCATGATAGGCAGCTCACAAGATCTAAACATGACAGCACAAGAGGAGAAGACAACCATCTAGCTACTGCTATGGACCCATAGTACAAGGATGAACTACTCACGCATCAGTCCGGAGGCGGGCATGGTGATGTAGAGCCCTCCGGTGATGATTCCCCTCTCCGGCAGGGTGCCGGAGGTGATCTCCTGAATCCCCCGAGATGGGATTGGCGGCGACGGCGTCTCCGTAACTTTTCTCGTATCGTGGCTCTCGGTACTAGGGTTTTCGCGACGGAGAGTAAGGGGCAGAGTCGGGAGGCGCCCGAGGGCCCACCCCATAGGGTGGCGCGCCCTGGGGCCCCACCGCGCCGCCCTACGGTGTGGCCGCCTCGTGGCCCCTCTTCGTCTCCTCTTCGGACTTCTGGAAGACTCCGTGGAAAATAAGACCGTGGGCTTTTGTTTCGTCCAATTCCGAGAATATTTCCTGTGTAGGATTTCTGAACACCAAAAACAGCAGAAAACAGGAACTGGCGCTTCGGCATCTTGTTAATAGGTTAGTGCCGAAAAATGCATAAAAATGATATAAAGTGTATATAAAACATGTGAGTATTGTCATAAAACTAGCATGGAACATAAGAAATTATAGATACGTTTGAGACATATCATATTCTACCCTCGTATCCTGTGCACAGTGTGTGTATGTGTGAAGTGCACAGGAAGGTGAAGCACTCAGGCTTGGAAAGCCTAACGTGAGCCTATGAGGTGGGTGTTGTGTGCATGGGCGTGTCGAGCTGTTGCTTGGCCTACCCATAAGCTTGGGAATGCGAGGCGACCTCACGGTCCTTCGTAGTGACCTCATGCACATAAACCCCTCGTACCTGCGCGCTCTGGGTTTTCCTACTCCTGGGGCTTACAACTCACACGGTTGACATGTTTTAACCATTTATTGTTGGAGTTGTGCTAACTTACTACGCAAGTTATTAGTAATGAACAATAGGTGTAAGTTGTCTATGGTCGAGTCATACAGCTCCAAGTCGTCCATAACCGCGGACACGGCTTTTCGAAAAGATTTAACCCTGCAGGGGTGCCCAAATGTGCCCACACACACAATCAATCCAACCTGGCAAGGGTAAGATATCACGACACGCACTCTCCTTCACTACAACAAAGTCCAGGAAGCCACCTAACTAAGTTAACCCGTATCAGAGTCCGGCCGACTCTCTGAGATGGACTCAGCTGTTTGCGTCTATGGCTTTCAGATGGAAACAGTGCCCGCGGGGTGAATCCATCTTCAGCAATACGTACTGGACCTACGAGCGTGCTAGAGACAACGGGGATACAAGGCAAACTCGGCTTCCCCAAAAGTATCAACATATCATCTGACCACAAAGAAACAAGCTTGCACGCCCGGGAGAAACAAAGCACTTGCGAACTAATTGTGGCCACTGGACAAAGCTATAGATTCCGGCAGTGATCGAGGGGAGACCAGGTAAGCATACCCACATGTGGTTAGAGCGCTCAGTCTCGGAACAGATAACAAGAACTCGGGGTCCTGGGTTAGTTTAGAAACACAAGTGAGCCATCATAAAACAAGCAGCTGACCCACCGATGCCTCCGCTTAGCAAAAAATAACAACTAAGTAACCATGATTCTTCCCAACAGATAACCCGATAAGATAGCGAGAACGGTAACGATATATAAATGGCACTATTATGCACTACGACTCGCAAGGCAGACCCAAAACCAAACAACAGCTGTAGGAGGGTGGTGGAGGCAATATGGGTTGCTTGAGGTAACATGTGGATAGGACACGTGACAAGATCTTAACTCAAGGCTAGCATAAGAGAGAAGGCAAAATAAAATAGGTGAGAGACTTCTGCAGAGACAGAAGTGTGGAAATGCTTGCCTGTTTAAGATTGTCGAAGATCATCCGAAGAACTTGTCGCATCTCACAACACCACTTCGTGATCCTATCCGAGAAGAAGCAAATGCTGGAACACACAACGGATGCAAATCTTACTACTACGGCAGAAGAATCAGCATGCTCAAGATATGATATGCATGGCATGGCAACGATGATGCGATGCAATTTATCCCAAATTAAGCGGGTCGGAATCCCGGTCAAACAAATATTAGGTTCCAGTTGCATTTCTACCGCCAATGTTAAATGTTGATTATCATGGCATAACATGGCAGGGGTGTGCTACTTCAAGATTAAAAGGAACCGGGACAACAATTAGTTTATATCCCACATATTCCATATGTTACATATTAGTGATAATGAAAACTAGCACGGCACGATATGATGCGAAATGCAAATAGGTATATGGACGGCATAATCATGTTCAGCACATTTTTCTGATCAAAATTCATATAAAATACTTTTTAATCCGAGCTACGGATTAAGACATATGATTTTTACAAGATATACACATTTTCTATAATTTCTGGAAAAACAGAAAAGATGTGAGACTTTTCTCACCGAATGAAGAACCAGCCACAGTCACTGACGGATGGGTCCGGGGAGGTTGCTGACTGGGCACTGACTGGAGAGGGGTGCCGGGTTGGTTTCCAGGAGGTCCAGGGGGGTTTTCCAGAAAACCTACAGAGCCAGGGACCGCGGGTTAAGGAGTCAGAAACTGCATGGGTCTCTGTGTCAAACGGGCTCAGATCTGGATCTGAAACATTTTCTCACCGAGCGGGTTCTAGCCCGTGAGGCTGGCAGGTGGGTCCGGCGGTGATCACCGGAGGACAGGCGTCGAAGCTCGTGGTGATTCCGTGGGTTCCAGGAAGCAGGGCTGGGCACGTTCGGCGCTGGAAACGAAGGGGAGTCGAGCAGTGGTGGTCTTGGCGCGGGAAGAGCACCGGAGTGTCGCCGGCGTTGAGGGACCTGCGCCGGCGGACGAGAGCACCGTTGGCAGAAGAGTGAAAAGGAAGGAACCAGAGGAGGAAGGGGTCCAGGAAAACCGTTGGCTCACCAGGAAGCCTATGGCGCAGTCACCGACGCCGGGGAAGCAACGAGGTCGACGGAATCAACAAGAACCTCCGGCGACCCGAGAAGAGAAGCGGCGACCGTGTGCTCGACTGGAGGCGTTTTGGGTCGATTCTTCGCGCAAGCAGATGCGCGGTGACGAGGCGCATCGACCGGAGGCCTTGGTTCATCGAACGGAGGCCGATAGCGGCGGGACGATGGTGAGCTGGGCGGTGGTGCGCTCGGTGGTTAGCAGGGAAGAAGAAAAAGAAAGGGGAGGAGTCGATGGCGGCGCGAGGGGGGAGAAGAGAGGGGAGACTAGGGTTTGGGAGGCGCCGTGGGAAGGGGTTAAAGAGAGGGAGCAGGTGGTGGCGTCAGGTGGAGGGGTTGGCGCTGATGTCAGCCAGGGGCGCTCAAGCCTCTCTTGTGCTCGGCCTGGGAGAAGACGACAAGAGAAGGGAGGAGGAAGCGAAGGGGTATCGGGCCGGAGGTGGCTGGGCTGCTGCTGGTGCTGGGCGGGGGGGAGAGGAGAAAGGGGGACGGGCCAGAGAAGAAAAAGGGAGGCCCAGGGTAGGGTTAGGGTTTTATTTTTGTTTTGTTTTACTTTTTTTCTTTTCATCTAAAACATTTGACTTTCAAAATCCTTTTCTGTTTTGAATTGCAACAAAGGTGAGAGGAGATTCAAAATTAGTTTTTCAAATAATACTTTAATTGTAACCCAAACAAAACAACATTTTATTCCAAAATTATTTGGTGCGCAACTTAATTGTAAAATAGAGAATATGAGAGGGGGTTAGGGTTTTGTGGAAAGAAAGGATAAAGGAAGGGTTTAATATAAAACTATATGAGAGGAAGAAAAAAATACTTAGGGTTTATAAAATAATTTTTATTTTGTAAAACATGGATGAGATGATGCATTTGCCATGATGATGCAAAAAGAAAAAGAACAAGCAAAATCTATTAGGGGTACTACCCTGGGCCGTTACAATCGACACCACTAACAAGGAACCTCGCCCCGAGGTTCCACCTCAAGGTACGGGGGAGAGAGGTGAACTATCGGATCTTCTGGCGGCGTGTCGATCTCCTCGACACCACTAACAAGAGTTCTTGCTCCATGCTGATCGGTCGACACCACTAACAAGAAGTCATTGTTCCGCTGTTGATGATGCACTTCTGTCGGATCCTCCGAAGATCGAACCTATTAGGATAAGGCAAGATCGTCCAACCCACGTAGAAACCTAAGACTCGGAGAAGCAGATTAGAGAGAGGACTCAAAACTCGCAAAGGTAAGAGGAGAAAGAATATAGATAAGGAGAAAAATCAGAGCTAATCAGATCTATCCAATGATGTTTTAGAAAATAGGTTTTGACATTAACGTCCGTTGGCAAGGTCAACCTACAGGCTGGACCAGTGGGGTACTGTCAACCTGGGCTCTGATACCAACTTGTGACACCCTGGAACCGGTACCATGAGGATCCCGGCAAACCCGCCGAAATCCGCACGATGTCGATTTCGAGATGCCCTCCGACACGACGTGCGCGACGAATCACACACGTGATGCCAGAGGAATTAGCACGAGCGGTAACATTACAACAGATTTACAATAGAGCCCACAAGAAACATATATTACAACAACGACTCCAATGAGCCAAGATACAAATATACAACATAAGATCCAAATCATACAGAAGATCGAATACGTCCGAGTACGGACAAGATACAAATTGGACTAAGAGTCCTGAAGATAACCAGTGGCGTCCATAACCCTGCCCAGGCCAAGCCGGAAGGGTAACCTTGCTAACGTCGTTCTTCATCGCACCGATCTTCATACCTGCCCGGTTATGTCCCAAAGCAGCAATAAGTACGGGTTCGTACTTAACAAGACTTCAAGACGTATAAGCATTCATCAACCAGTCGTCCTTTGTACTTGAGGCACGCAGGGGACTTAGAGGACGCAAGAGAAACGTCATAGGCAATATGGTGGGGTTAAGCGGCAGCGCGCAAGCACTAAATACCTATAGAGACACTCACAACTTACATGTGCTAGAATAGATAAGAGAGCGCACTAACAGTTCTATACTCTTTAAACATAACCCAGCCGATGCGTTCCCCCCTTCACAAAGGAAGTACTAGCAAGGGCACTCACATGGTTGACAAGTTTTAACCATTTATTGTTGAAGTTGTGCTAACTTACTACGCAAGTTATTAGTAATGAACAATAGGTGTAAGTTGTCTATGGTCGAGTCATACAGCTCCAAGTCGTCCATAACCGCGGACACGGCTTTTCGAAAAGATTTAACCCTGCAGGGGTGCCCAAATGTGCCCACACGCACGATCAAAACAACCTGGCGAGGGTAAGATATCACGACACGCACTCTCCTTCACTACAACGAAGTCCAGGAAGCCACCTAACTAAGTTAACCCGTATCAGAGTCCGACCGACTCTCTGAGACAGACTCAGCTGTTTGCGTCTATGGCTTTCGGATGGAAACAGTGCCCGCAGGATGAATCCATCTTCAGCAATACGTACCGCACCTACGAGCGTGCAAGAGACAACGGGGATACAAGGCACACTCGGCTTCTCGAAAAGTATCAACATATCATCTGACCACAAAGAAACAAGCTTGCACGCCCGGGAGAAACAAAGCATTCAAACTAATTGTGGCCACTGGACAAAGCTGTAGATTCCGGCAGTGATCGAGGGGAGACCCGGTAAGCATACCCACGTGTGGTTAGAGCGCTCAGTCTCGGAACAGATAACAAGAACTCGGGGTCCTAGGTTATTTTAGAAACACAAGTGAGCCGTCATAAAACAAGCAGCTGAGCCACCGATGTCTCCGCTTAGCAAAAAATAACTACTAAAGTAACCATGATTCTTCCCAACAGATAACCCGATAAGATAGCGAGAACGGTAATGATATATAAACGGTACTAGCATGCACTACGACTTGCAAGACAGACCCAAAACCAAACAACAGCTGTAGGAGGGTGGTGGAGGCAATATGGGCTGCTTGAGGTAACATGTGGATAGGACACGTGACAAGATCGCAACTCAAGGCTAGCATAAGAGAGAAGGCAAAATAAAATAGGTGAGAGACTTCTGCAGAGACAGAAGTGTGGAAATGCTTGCCTGTTTAAGATTGTCGAAGATCATCCGAAGAACTTGTCGCATCTCACGAAACCACTTCGTGATCCTATCCGAGAAGAAGCAAATGCTGGAACACACAACGGATGCAAATCTTACTACTACGGCGGAAGAATCAGCATGCTCAAGATATGATATGCATGGCATGGCAACGATGATGCGATGCAATTTATCCCAAATTAAGCGGGGTCGGAATCCCGGTCAAACAAATATTAGGTTCGAGTTGCATTTCTACCGCCAATGTTAAATGTTGATTATCATGGCATAACATGGCAGGGGTGTGCTACTTCAAGATTAAATGGAACCGGGACAACAATTAATTTATATCCCACATATTCCATATGTTACATATTAGTGATAATGCAAACTAGCACGGCACGACATGATGCGAAATGCAAACAGGTATATGGATGGCATAATCATGTTCAGCACATTTTTCTGATCAAAATTCATATAAAATACTTTTTAATCCGAGCTACGGATTAAGGGATATGATTTTTACAAGATATACACATTTTCTGTAATTTCGAAAACAAAGAGGTGAAACTTTTCTCACCGAAGGAAGAACCTGCCACAGTCACTGACGCATGGGTCCGGGGAGGTTGCTGACTGGGCGCTGACTGGAGAGGGGTGCCGGATTGGTTTCCAGGAGGTCCAGGGGGTTTTCCAGAAAACCTACAGAGCCAGGGACCGCGGGTTAAGGAGTCAGGAATCGCAGGGTCTCAGTAAAACGGGCTCAGATCTGGATCTGAAACTTTTTCTCACCGAGCGGGTTCTAGCCCGTGAGGCTGGCAGGTGGGTGGAACCGGAGGCGATGATGACGACGTGGCTACCTTGTGCACGCCGGCGGTGATCACCGGAGGATAGGCATCGAAGCTCACGGCGATTCCGTAGGTTCCACGAAGCGAGGCTGGGCGTTGGAGATGAAGGGGAGTCGAGCAGTGGTGGTCTTGGCGCGGGACGAGCACCGGAGCATCGCCGGCGTCGAGGGACCTGCGGCGGCGGGCGAGATCACCGTCGGCAGAAGAGTGAAAAGGAAGGAAACTAGAGGAGGAAGGGGTCCAGGAAAATCGTTGGCGCACTAGGAAGCCTATGGCATGGTCGCCGACGCCGGGGAAGCAACAAGGTCGACGGAATCAACGAGAACCTCCGGCGACCCGAGAAGAGAAGCGGCAACCGTGCGCTTGACTGGAGGCGTTTCAGGTCGATTCTTCATGCCAGCAGACGTGCAGTGATGAGGCGTATCGAACGGAGGCCTTGGTTCATCGAACGGCGGCCGGTAGCAGCGGGACAACGGTGAGCTGGGCGGTGGTGCGGTCGGTGGTTTGCAGGGAAGAAGAAAAAGAAAGGGGAGGGGTCGATGGCGGCGCGAGTGGGGAGAAGAGAGGGGAGACTAGGGTTCGGGAGGCGCCGTGGGAAGGGGTTAAAAGAGAGGGAGCAGGTGGTGGCGTGAGGTGGAGGGGTTGGCGCTGATGTCGGCCAGGGGCGCTGACGCCTCTCTCGTGCTCGGCCTGGGAGAACACGACAAGAGAAGGGAGGAGGAAGCGAAGGGGTATCGGGCCGGAGGTGGCCATTGCCGGGTGCTAGGCCAGGGGAGGAGAAAGGGGACGGGCCAGAGAAGAAAAAGGGAGGTCCAGGGGTAGGGTTAGGGTTTTATTTTGTTTTGTTTTCCTGTTTTCCTTTTTTTTTTCATCTAAAACATTTGACTTTCAAAATCCTTTTCTGTTTTGAATTGCAACAAAGGTGAGAGGAGATTCAAAATTAGTTTTTCAAATAATACTTTAATTGTAACCCAAAACAAAACAACATTTTATTCCAAAATTATTTGTTGCGCAACTTAATTGTAAAATAGAGAGTATGAGAGGGGGTTAGGGTTTTGTGGAAAGAAAGGATAAAGGAAGGGTTTAATGTAAAACCATATGAGAGGAAGAAACAAAATATTTAGGGTTTATAAAATAATTTTTATTTTGTAAAACATGGATGAGATGATGCATATGCCATGATGATGCAAAAAGAAAAAGAACAAGCAAAAACTATTAGGGGTACTACCCTGGGCCGTTACAATCGACACCACTAACAAGGAACCTCGCCCCGAGGTTCCACCTCAAGGTACGGGGGAGAGAGGTGAACTATCGGATCTTCAGGCGACGTGTCGATCTCCTCGACACCACTAACAAGAGTTCTTGCTCCATGCTGATCGGTCGACACCACTAACAAGAAGTCGTTGTTCCATTGACGATGATGCACTTCTGCCGAGATCCTCCGAAGATCGAACCTATTAGGATAAGGCAAGATCGTCCAACCCACGTAGAAACCTAAGACTCGGAGAAGCAGATAAGAGAGAGGACTCAAAACTCGCAAAGGTAAGAGGAGAAAGAATATAGATAAGGAGAAAAATCAGAGCTAATCAAATCTATCCAACGATGTTTTAGAAAATAGGTTTTGACACTAACGTCCGTTGGCAAGGTCAACCAACAGGCTGGACCAGTGGGGTACCGTCAACCTGGGCTCTGATACCAACTTGTGACGCCCCGGAACCGGTACCATGAGGATCCCAGCGAACCCGCCGAAATCCGCACGATGTCGATTCCAACATGCCCTCCGACACGACGTGCGCGACGAATCACACAAGTGATGCCAGAGGAATTAGCACGAGCGGTGACATTACAACAGATTTACAATAGAGCCCACAAGAAACATATATTACAACAATGACTCCAACGAGCCAAGATACAAATATACAACATAAGATCCAAATCATACAGAAGATCGAATACGTCCGAGTATGGACAAGATACAAATTGAACTACGAGTCCTGAAGATAACCAGTGGCGTCCATAACCCTGCCCAGGCCACACCGGAAGGGTAACCGTGCTAACGTCATTCTTCAACACACCGATCTTCATACCTGCCTGGTTATGTCCCAAAGCAGCAATAAGTACGGGTTCGTACTTAACAAGACTTCAAGACGTATAAGCATTCGTCAACCAGTCGTCCTTTGTACTTGAGGCACACAGGGGACTTAGAGGACGCAAGAGAAACGTCATAGGCAATATGGTGGGGTTTGATACGTCTCAAACGTAACTATAATTTTTGATGCTCCATGCTTGTTTTACATCAATTCTACTATGTTTTACTTACACTTCGTTGCACTTTTACATGATTTCCGGCACTAACCTATTAACAAGATGCCACAGTGCTAGTTCCCTGTTTTCTGCCATTTTTGGTTTCAGAAAGTTGTACAGGAAACATTCTCGGAATTGGACGGGACAAAAGCCGAAGTCAATATTTCTCCGTAACGAAGACAGAGACCGAAGAGGAGTCAAAGGGGGGCAGCAGGGCGGCCACGCCAGCTCTAGGCGCGGCCCCACCCTGGCCTGCGCCTAGGGGTGGTGTGGGCCACCCTGGCCTCCACCAACCTCGCCCTTCCGCCTATTTATTCACGATCTCGGGAAAACCCCAGACACCCGATCCTCCATCCACGAAAAGTTCCGTCGTGGCCGCCATCGCTGAACCCATCTCGGGGGGTTCTGAAGCTTTTCCCAGCACCCTGCCGGAGGGGGAGATCATCACCGGAGGCATCTACATCTCCGTGCCCGCCTCCAAAGTAATGCGTGAGTAGTTCATCCCTAGACTATGGGTCCATAGCAGTAGTTAGATGGTTGTCTTCTCCATCTAGTGCTTCATGTATCGATCCTGTGAGCTGCCCTACATGATCAAGATCATCTTTATGTAATCCTATATGTTTGGTTTGCTGGGATCTGATGAATGTTGAATACTATGTTGAGATTGATTATATATTCGTGTCATATGTTATTTGTGATCTTGCATGCTCTCCGTTGCTAGTAGAAACTCTGGCCAAGTGGATACTTGTGGCTCCAAGAGGGGGTATTTATGCTCGATAGTAGGTTCATGCCTCTAGTTTCTGGGAGAGTGACTTTATAACTTCTAAGGTTGTAGATGTGTTGTTGCTACTAGGGAGAAAACAAAAATGTTTTATCCGAGGGTAATTCTATTGTTTACATTACACACAATGCTTAATGCAATTATCTGTTGCTTGCAACTTAATACTGGAAGGGGTGCGGATGCTAACCGGAAGGTGGATTTTTAGTCATAGACGCAGTTGGATTACGGTCTATGTATTATGTTGTAATGCCCATATCAAATCTCATAGTAATCATCTTGTCATGTATTGATCGATATTCTATCAATTGCCCAGCTGTAATTTGTTCACCCAACATGCTATTTCTTTATGGAGAGACACCTCTAGTGAACTGTGGACCCCGGTCCTATTTCCTTTACTGATAAATTCAACTGCAATCCTGTTCTGTTTACTTTCTGCAAACATCTCCTTCCATTCGATATGTCTAATCCTTTGTGTTTAGCAAACCGGTGAGATTGACAACCTCACTGTAAGTTGGGGCAAAGTACTTTGGTTGTGTTGTGTGCAGGTTCCACGTTGTTGCCGACGCCGTAGTGCGCCCTGCCACTAGTCAGCCAAGAACACCTTCAGAAGTCACTCCTTTCTCCTACTGGTCGATTAAACCTTGGTTTCTTACTGAGGGAAAACTTGCTGCTGTGCTCATCATACCTTCCTCTTGGGGTTCCCCAACACCGTGTCCGCATACGCCGAGTACATGCCATCAAGCTTGTTTTCTGGCGCCGTTGCCGGGGAGAAAGAGGATTTCTGCAAGGGGAGTCTCTCATCTCCAATCTTTGTTACTTTGTTATAGTTTGCTTAGTTTACTTTACTTTGTTTTGTTTGCTTCATTATATCAAAAACACAAAAAAATTAGTTTACTTTTATAGTTGTCTTTATATCTAAAAACACAAAAAAATTAGTTTCTATTATAGCTGTTATTTCTGTTGCTTAGTTTTAATTTTGCTAAAATGTCTATTCCTGTTACTATGTCGCCTGAGGAAATGATTTTCACTTTCAAGCAAGGGAGTGAGGAGAGTTTCAAGGAAGCTTGGTCTAGAATTAATAGTTCTTATAATAAAACTGAACCGAAAATGACTCTAGGCCTGTTTCTTAGTAGTTTTTACTTTGTTCTTGTTCCTTGTTATAGATATGCTTTGGACACTGTAGTAGGAGGAGATTTCCTTCATTGTGATGGAGATCAAGCTTTTAATGCCATAAAAAAAGCGATTGCTATGGATATGGCTTTTACAAAGCATATTACAAATACTCTCATGCAAATTAGAGAAGAAAAGTTAAGACATGAAGCTCCTATTCCTAAAAAGTTAGAAGATGGTTTGGAGCCCATCATTAAGATGAAACTAGATGACTTTAATTGCAATTATTTATGTAGTGTTGATGCTTCTTCTCTTGATAATACTTGATACAAATACTTTCTGCGCTTAGCTGAAAGGCGTTAAAAAAAGCGCTTATGGGAGGCAACCCATGTTGATTTTCTGTAAATTTTTTTTGTTGAGTCTTGGAAGTTATTACTACTGTCATGACCTCTCCTTATCATTTTTATTTCATGTTTGTGCCAAGAATAGCCTCTAATAGGAAGAAAGTAAGATTTGGGGAAGTTGCTGTCCAGAAACAGATTCTGTGCTGTTACCATAAAAATTTGTATAAATATCCAGTACGTAATTTTGAGCTGTAATTTTTTATGCATATACCCCAGGTTATTATATAACTTTCATTAGTTGACCACTTTTCGATATAAGCAACAAAGGATTTTCGAAAAAATCTATCTTTACCTGCTGTTCTATTTTGACAGATTTCTGCCACTATTTGCATTTGGCTCTTATTCTCTTTCTTTTTGAGTTCTTTTGAGAGAAAGGGCTTTTTAAAGAAGTTGCTAAAGTAGCTTATGCTTTAATAGATGTTTGATATATGTTAGTACTGAACACAAGTGGATTTGTTATTTTGATTGCACTAATGTTGCTAATAAAGAATTGTGTGAAGTTTTGTATGAAGGCAGTTTTCAAGTGTAGGAAGAGAAGAATGATGTGATGAGATGAAGAATGGACAAAAGCTCAAGCTTGGGGATGCCCATGTCACCCCAAGAAATATCCAAGAGGTACAAGGGTCAAAGCTTGGGGATGCCCAAGGCATCCCCTTCTTCATCAATAAAACAACAGGTCATCTCTCTATAAGCTATATTTTTATTGCTTCATATGCTATGTGTTATTCTTGGAGCATCTTTATTTTTGTTTTTTTTGTTTTCTTTTGTTTAGTTTTCTGTACAATAAAGTTGGATCCCTGCATATTTGTCTTGGAGAATGAAACACTCCGTTTTAATTGCATAGAACACTCTAGTTTTCACTTTTATTGTTCTGCGAGTGTTCTAGTTTGCTAGTACTGCGTTTAGCTCTTGTTCTTTCACTTGAATTTTGTTCAGAGCACGTTAGTATTCTTTATTTATGTATGATTAGCTCTCTGGTCCATAATGTATTTCATCTCTGAGAGTTATTTCAAATAAATTGATTGGTGTTGGAGACGAGTAAAATGTTTCATGCTTATAGTGATGCAAAAGGAAGCTTGTCTAGACTGTGGCATAGACTTTGGCATGTCATGTTGGATGTTATTCTTGTTATATGCTTAGTATTTATTGTTTTAGCATGACTTGTTTCAAATGGCTGAGAGTGCATAATGTGTCATTTAAAGAATCATGTGTTGTTTCTATCATAAAAGCATAGTATTGTGGTATTCTCCTTTGATGCTTTATTTGGTTGACTTGGCACATGCTTACACCATGTTATGCCTAATAACCAGTCAACTAAAGCCTCTATGATCATTTAGTTTTTGACTTGTAATATCACTTTATGCTTTGATTAATATTGTTTTGTCGCTATGCATGATTATGGCCATTATTGCTCTCTTAGTTGGTCGCTCCCAGTCTTTTGCTAGCCTTGTACTGAGTATGAGCTCTACTCATGCATCCAACCACCAAAAACCAAAGTTGCCAATTGTGTAAACCATATCTACCTATATGTGGTATTTCACTGCTACTCTAAAGTAAATTGCTTGTGTGCTACCTTTAAACCTTCAAAAATAATCACATGTTTTTGTGTAATTATAGCTCATGGGAAAGTAGTCTAAAAACTATCGCGGTAAATATTATGTCCTATGCACTTTTAGTTCTTATAAGTTGCTTGTTGTGTGATAACCATGCTGTCATGGGGAACACCATCAATGTGCCTTTATTGAATATCATGTGAAATACTATGCATGCTCATCTTGTTTGAAGTAAGGGAGATTTACCATGAGTTGCAAAGATTGGAGTATGCATATTGTTAGAGAGGAACATTGGGCCGCCAACTAAAGCCATGTTCACATGGTGGAAGTTTCAGCTGGGCAAAAGTCCAAATATCTGTTGTCCTTGTTTTCCCGGTATGGATGTCCAAAAAGTTGAGATTCATCAAAATTGAGAAATCAAATGAGATTCATCTCCTAGGACCTTTGTATAGGAGGCAAGGAGGTACCCCTTTGTGACACTTGGTTAAAACATATGTATGTGATGAAAATCCATGGAAGTCCAAGCTAATTAGGACAAGGTGTGAGCACTATTAGTATATTATGCATGAGGCAAGAAAACTTATAGGAAGTAATTATGCATAAGTCATACTATTTATCACTACCGTTGACATAAGTAGCACCTCTCAAAATGAATATTTTCAACACTCCTATTGCTTTCAAAATAAAAAGCTCTAGCACATGAGTAATCCCTGCTTCCCTCTGCGCAGGGCCTTTCTTTTACTTTCATGTTGAGTCTTCATCTTCTACCTTATGCACCAATTAAGAGAGCATAGTTGTCATTCTTAGTGCAATGTGCATAGTCCCAAAATTATTATTGATTGATTCATGATTGTGCTATTGCTTGCTCTCAAATTACTTGTATCTAGTCACCCTCTGAACTTTGAAGGTGTCCTAGCATTTATGTTTTGCTATTCCATAAGGACATGTTGAGTACCACTTTATTATGCTTACTCTATGATCATAAACACACAGTTGCTTTCAATGCACTATTATTCATGATCCTTTGTTTGAGTTACTCTTCATGTTATAACATATTTGCTAAGTTCAATTGAATTATATCTATCATGCTTATGTTAGAGTACTTAGATCCCAACACACAATGCTTTACATGCTTGTTCAAGATTGTGTTGGCATCATGTCACCTCAAAAATTATTTTTGTTATCACTTACCTACTCGAGGACGAGAAGGAGTTAAGCTTGGGGATGCTTGATACGTCTCAAACGTATCTATAATTTTTGATGCTCCATGCTTGTTTTACACCAATTCTACTATGTTTTACTTACACTTTGTTGCACTTTTACATGATTTCCGGCACTAACCTATTAACAAGATGCCACAGTGCCAGTTCCCTATTTTCTGCTGTTTTTGGTTTCAGAAAAGTTGTACATGAAACATTCTCGGAATTGGACGGGACAAAAGCCGAAGTCAATATTTCTCAATAACGAAGACAGTGACCGAAGGGGAGTCGAAGGGGGCAGCAGGGCGGCCACGCCAGCCCTAGGCGCGGCCCCACCCTGGCCCACGCCTAGGGGTGGTGTGGGCCACCCTGGCCTCCACCGACATCGCCCTTCCGCCTATTTATTCATGATCTCGGGAAAACCCTGAACACCCGAGCCTCCATCCACGAAAAGTTCCGTCGCGGCCGCCATCGCCGAACCCATCTCGGGGGTTCTGAAGCTCTTCCCGGCACCCTGCCGGAGGGGGAGATTGATACGTCTCAAACGTATCTATAATTTCTTATGTTCCATGCTAGTTTTATGACAATACTCACATGTTTTATATACACTTTATATCATTTTTATGCATTTTCCGGCACTAACCTATTAACAAGATGCCGAAGCGCCAGTTCCTATTTTCTGCTGTTTTTGGTTTCATAAATCCTACACAGGAAATATTCTCGAAATTGGACGAAACAAAAGCCCACGGCCCTATTTTCCACGGAATGTTCCAGAACATCGAAGAAGAGTCGGAGAAGGCCAGCAGGGGGGGCACCCCATAGGGCGGCGCGGCTGGGCCCCCTGGCGCGGGTGTGGGGAGCCCACCCCCGGCTCCCCGACGCTGCCTCTTCGCCTATATTCCTTCGTCTCCGAAAACCCTAGAGATCGGTCTTCCACCACGAAAATTTACGTAGCCGCCGCCATCGTGAAGCCAAGTTCGGGGGACAGTCTCTGTTCCGGCACGCCGCCGGACGGGGAAGTGCCCCGGAATCCATCTCCATCGACTCCATCGCCATCTTCATCACCGTTGTTGTCTCCCATGATGAGGAGGGAGTAGTTCTCCCCTAGGCGAGGGCTCTACCGGTAGCTATGTGGTTTATCTCTCTCTCCCATGTACTTCAATACAATGATCTCATGAGCTGCCTTACATGATTGAGATCCATATGATGAGCTTTGTAATCTAGATGTCGTTATGCTATTCAAGTGGATTTTACTTATGTGATCTCCGGAGACTCCTTGTCCCACGTGTGTAAAGGTGGAGTGTGTGCACCGTGTGGGTCTCTTAGGCTACATTTCACAGAATACTTGTTCATTGAATTATGATTTGAGTTGGATGTCTCTATGAAATTGTGGTGTGTTAGTACCGCCTATGAATGCTCAAAGTACAGCGCGGGGTGTTTATTAGTACATGGGAATACATCTTTAAGGTTTGCTTTTGCAGCCCTACACGGTGAATTAGTGTTCGTTATCCAGCCAGAGAGTAATTCAGAATAGCATAGTGAAGTGCTTATATTTATATTCCTTTATGATATCATTGTTGAGAGTAACCACTAGTGAAAGTATGATCCCTAGGCCTTGTTTCTAAGCATTGAAACACCGTTTCCAACAAGTTCTGCTACATGTTCGCTTGCTGCCATTTTTATTTCAGATTGCAATTACTACTTATAATCATCCATATTACTTGTATTTCACTATCTCTTCGCCGAACTAGTGCACCTATACATCTGACAAGTGTATTAGGTGTGTTGGGGACACAAGAGACTTCTTGTATCTTAATTGCAGGGTTGCTTGAGAGGGATATCTTTGACCTCTACCTCCCCGAGTTCGATAAACCTTGGGTGATTCACTTAAGGGAAACTTGCTGCTGTTCTACAAACCTCTGCTCTTGGAGGCCCAACACTGTCTACAGGAATAGAAGCGTGCGTAGACATCAAGCTATTTTCTCGCGCCGTTGCCGGGGAGGTAAGGTAAAAGGTATTCACATCCTCCGACTACTAAGCTATTTCCTAGCACTGTTGCCGGTGTGTGAGCTCGAAGTTATTTCCTTTAGATTCTGCAATTGCATCTTTTTGTTTCTTGTTTTTATTTTTCACTAGTTAGGCATAATGGAAAACAAAAAAAAATTTAGTGAGCTTTTTAATCTTTTTCCTGAGTTAAGACATAAATTGTTTGATGCGAAAATTAAAAAACCTATGGAACCTTATTTGCATGCTAGTAGCAATGTTATTAGTATGAACGCAATTACTGCTAATGCTATGGAAAAGTCTAAGCTTGGGGAAGCTAGTTTTTATGATCTTTTTAGCTTCACATTTTTAGGGGAGAAAATTTGCTCCGATAATACCTTATCTCCCATATGCGATAACTCCAGTGATGCTTGTGATATTTTAAATCCACCTACTGAAAGTATTCCTTTCAAGATACCTACGAAAATTGTTAAACTTGCTATGAACAATTGCTATTTTGGAGATGGGACTGTCCATCCTAGTGATCATTTACTCTTTATACATGAATTATGCGAGTTGTTCGAGAGTGCAGGTATTTCAAAGGACCAAGTTAAGAGGAAGCTATTCTCTATATCTCTGAAGGGCAGAGCTGCGGAATGGTATAGGATGCTGAAGAATGGTCGATCTATTGGTTGGGAGGAAATTGTACCTCTCTTTTATTCTAAATTTTATCCTCCTCATGAAGTGCATGTTGATAGGAATTACATTTATAACTTTTATCCTCGTGATGGAGAGAGTATTTCCCAAGCATGGGGGAGATTGAAGTCACTAATGCTCAAATGTCCCATTCATGAGCTCCCCCGTAATGTTATTATTAATAATTTTTATGCAAGGCTTTCAGGACACCACAAGGACTATCTAGATGCCTGTTTGGAGGGATCTTTCACAAGCAAGGAGGTTGAAGCTAGATGGGATCTTCTTGAAAGAATTCAAAGCAATACTGAAGATTGGGAGAATGACAAAGGTAAAGAATCAGGTATAAACTATGAATATGAATGCATTAAGTCTTTCATTGAAACTGCTGGTTTTCAAAAGCTTAGTGATAATTATGGTCTTGATTCTCAAATTATTGTTGATTGTTGTAGAACCTTTGCTTCTCATATTAATGTTCCTAAAGAAAATTGGGACGTGTATCATGAACCTTTCAAAGACACTTGCATGGAAAATGAAATTGTTGTTAATGATTGCAATAAACATGCCCAAACTTCTGAAAATACTATTTCTTATAAGCATGTTAATTTTTGTGGAATGCATAGACCTTGTGGAATTAATCAAATCGAAGATGAATATTGTATCCATCATAGGAATGAAAAAACTAGAATGTGGTACAAGGCTCTAAAAGATCTTGGTGAAAAAGTTTGTGACCTCCATCCTTTTATTTGTGAACTTTGCTATGAAGTGGGTCATTTTAATTTTCAATGTTCTGGTCATGATGATAGTATTTCGAATTTAATGAGTACTTCAAGTCTATATTGTGATAACATGATCACTTCTAATCAGCATGATGAACTTACTTTATTTTTGGGGTGTGAAGAGTTATCAAGAAAAATTTCTTTGTTAGATATGAGTGATCTTGATATGAATAGTGTGTTGCATGGATGTTATCTCTATTGTGTTAATAATTGCCATGCCAACACCTACATACAAAGTGTTATAAAGGATGGGACTTTACCAAAATATGACAGGACTAATATGTGTTTTGTTCTTATTAATGAAAGAGAGGTATCCTCCCAAGTTTCTTCTATTGTTTCTAATAATAAACCAGGTTATGTGGAGAAGCTTCCTTTCAAGCCTCTCCCTCCTAAAGGGGAAAAGAAGAAGAAGAAGGGAACGAAGAAGAAGAAGAAGAAGAAGAGGGGGAATAAAAAGAAAGAGGTAACGGCATATCCCCGCGTGTATGAGATAACGATAGGTAACCGTAAGTATGTTGCTCCTAATGATTATTATGATAATGAATCTGAGTACAATGATCTTCCTATGCCCTTTACCTATATTAGTGATCATGATTTGGAAGAGCACACTACTTTTGATACTGAAAATCTCTTTGGTACCGATTATGAAAGTAATGATGTTAGCACTATCCATGTTCCCTCAAACGATGATATTGAAAGCTCTAAGCTTGGGGATGTTGTGCTTAAAGATCCTATATTTGAGACCTTTACTTTTAGTGAAAATGATGATATTATATCTTCGGGCTTAGATAATCGTTATAGAGATGGCTATGACACAGGTTATAATTATCCTTATGAAACTTGTCATAGTTATGATGGGATTGCCAAAAACCATTCCCTTAGTATGCAACTTGTTTACCATGTTCAAATTCTTGATAATGATCCTGCTCCAATTACTATTAATGAGAAGAGTTTTTCTTATGCCAAAAATAATGATACTTTTATGCATATGAACCATGATAAGAATGTTTTAAGTGATGGTTATATTGTGGATTTCATCAATGATGCTACTGAAAGTTATTATGAGAGAGGGAAACATGGTTATATGCATCTTAATAATATTAAGTTTCCCTCTTTATGTTGAGAATCTTGAAGTTGCGCTTGTGTTGCCTTTCTATGCTTGTTGCTTTGTGCTTTCAGTACTTGTTCCCTTACAAGATTATTTTTCATAGGAAGAGGGTTAGACTTAAAAGTGTTTCATACTTGCTTTTTGATGCTCTCTTTTGCTTCAACTCTTATTTCTTGCGAGAGCATCATTAAAATTACTGAGCCCATCTTAATGGCTATAAAGAAAGCACTTCTTGGGAGATAACCCATGTTTTTATTTTGCTACTGTTTTGTTGTGTCTTGGAAGTTGTTACTACTGTAGCAACCTCTCCTTATCATGTTTATTTTATTTTTGTGCCAAGTAAAGTCTTTGATAGAAAGTTGATACTAGATTTGGATTTCTGCGCAGGAACAGATTTTTAGCTGTCACGAATTTGAGTTTTTCTCTCTGTAGGAAAATCTAAAAATCTTGAAAAAATTCATGAGTAATCCTCAGATATGTACGCAACTTTCATTCAACTGGAGCTTTTCCATCTGAGCATGTTAAGTGTCTCGAAAAAATTCGTCTTTATGGAGTGTTCTGTTTTGACAGATTCTGCCTTTTATTTCGCATTGCCTCTTTTAGCCTTTTATTAAATTTCAGTAACCTTGGGTAATGTCCAGAAGTGTTGGGAATGATTGTGTCCTTGCTGAACATGTGAATTTTTGATTACGCACTAACCCTCTAATGAGATTGTTTTGAGTTTGGTGTGAAGGAAGTTTTCAAGGATCAAGAGAGGAGGATGATATAATATGATCAAGAAGAGTGAAAAGTCTAAGCTTGGGGATGCCCCGTGGTTTATCCCTGCATATTTCAAGAAGACTCAAGCATCTAAGCTTGGGGATGCCCAAGGCATCCCCTTCTTCATCAACAACTTATAAGGTCACCTCTAGTGAAACTATATTTTAATTCCGTCACATCTTATGTGCTTTACTTGGAGCGTCTGTGTGCTTTTATTTTCGTTTTGTTATCTTAGTTCTCTGAATAAATTGGATCCTATCTATCTTGTTTGGGAGAGAGACACGCTCCGCTTTTTCATTTGAATACTCCTATTCTTCACTTATATTTGTTGAGTATTCAGTTTTCGCACTGTGTAGCTTCTAGCTCTTGGTTTTCATGTATCTCTTGTTCAGAGCTATTAGTTATTTTATAGAAAGTACTCTCTTACTTCACTTATATTTGTTTTGAGAGTTTCTTGCTATTTGGTTGGAAACAGAAAATGCTTCATGTGGTAGTTGGTATATTGTCTTGAATAATTTGATACTTGGCAATTGTTTTGAGCTCTCAAGTAGATCATGTTTAAGCTCTTGCATCATGTGGTTTAAACCTATTAGTGGAGAACTACCGTAGAGCTTGTTGAAATTTGGTTTGCATGATTGGTCTCTCTAAGGTCTAGATATTTTCTGCTAAAAGTGTTTGAGCAACAAGGAAGACAGTGTAGAGTCTTATAATGCTTGCAATATGTTCTTATGTAAGTTTTGCTGTACCAGTTTATACTTGTGTTTGCTTCAAACAACCTTGCTAGCCAAAGCCTTGTACTGAGAGGGAATGCTTCTCGTGCATCCAAAACCTTGAGCCAAAACCTATGCCATTTGTGTCCACCATAACTACCTAATATGTGGTATTTTTCTGCCATTCCAAGTAAATACTTCATGTGCTACCTTTAAACAATTAAAAACTTTATTACTCCTTATTTGTGTCAATGTTTTATAGCTCATGAGGAAGTATGTGGTGTTTTATCTTTCAATCTTGTTGGGCAGACTTTCACCAATGGACTAGTGGCACATCCGCTTATCCAATAATTTTGCAAAAAGAGCTGGCAACGGGGTTCCCAGCCCCAATTAATTAACTTTCATTAATAATTCTCTTCACATGTTTTGCCCTGATTCATCAGTAAGCAAATTAATTTTGCAAATAGACACTCCTCCATGGTATGTGAAATGTTGGAAGGCACCCGAGGATTCGGTTAGCCATGGCTTGTGAAAGAAAAAGTTTGGGAGGAGTGTCATCCATAAATAAAACTAAAAATGTGTAAACAAAAGAGAAGAGGGATGATCTACCTTGCTGGTAGAGATAACGTCCTTCATGGGAGCCGCTCTTTGAAAGTCTGTTTGACAAGGGGGTTAGAGTGCCCACTACCATTCGTTGACAACAACAAACACCTCTCAAAACTTTACTTTTATGCTCTCTATATGATTTCAAAACTTGAAAAGCTCTAGCACATGATTTAATCCCAGCTTCCCTCTGCGAAGGGCCTTTCTTTTACTTTATGTTGAGTCAGTTTACCTACTTCCTATCTTAGAAGCAAACACTTGTGTCAACTGTGTGCATTGATTCTTACATGCTTGCTTATTGCACTCATCATATTACTTTGTGTTGACAATTATCCATGAGATATACATGTTGAAAGTTGAAAGAAATTGCTGAAACTTAAATCTTCCTTTGTGTTGCTTCAAAACCTTCTATTAAGAATCTATTGCTTTATGAGTTAACTCTTATGCAAGACTTTTTGATGCTTGTCTTGAAAGTACTATTCATGAAAAGTCTTTGCTATATGATTCAGTTGTTTAGTCATTATCTATTTGTTAACAAACTATAGACCATTGCTTTGAATCACTTCATTCATCTCATATGCTTTACAATAGTATTGATCAAGATTATGATGGTAGCATGTCACTTCAGAAATTATCCTTTTTATCGTTTACCTACTCGAGGGCGAGTAGGAACTAAGCTTGGGGATGCTTGATATGTCTCAAACGTATCTATAATTTCTTATGTTCCATGCTAGTTTTATGACAATACTCACATGTTTTATATACACTTTATATCATTTTTATGCATTTTCCGGCACTAACCTATTAACAAGATGCCGAAGCGCCAGTTCCTGTTTTCTGCTGTTTTTGGTTTCAGAAATCCTACACAGGAAATATTCTCGGAATTGGACGAAACAAAAGCCCACGGCCCTATTTTCCACGGAGTGTTCCAGAACATCGAAGAAGAGTCGGAGAAGGCCAGCAGGGGCACCCCATAGGGCGGCGCGGCTGGGCCCCTGGTGCGCCCAGGTGTGGGGAGCCCACCCCTGGCTCCCCCGACGCTGCCTCTTCGCCTATATATTCCTTTGTCTCCGAAAACCCTAGAGATCGGTCTTCCGCCACGAAAAGTTACGTAGCCGCCGCCATCGCGAAGCCAAGTTTGGGGGACAGAAGTCTCTGTTCCGGCACGCCGCCGGGATGGGGAAGTGCCCCCGGAATCCATCTCCATCGACTCCATCACCATCTTCATCGCCGTTGCTGTCTCCCATGATGAGGAGGGAGTAGTTCTCCCCCGAGGCTGAGGGCTCTACCGGTAGCTATGTGGTTTATCTCTCTCTCCCATGTACTTCAATACAATGATCTCATGAGCTGCCTTACATGATTGAGATCCATATGATGAGCTTTGTAATCTAGATGTCGTTATGCTATTCAAGTGGATTTTACTTATGTGATCTCCGGAGACTCCTTGTCCCACGTGTGTAAAGGTGGAGTGTGTGCACCGTGTGGGTCTCTTAGGCTATATTTCACAGAATACTTGTTCACTGAATTATGATTTGAGTTGGATGTCTCTATGAAATTGTGGTGTGTTAGTACCGCCTATGAATGCTCAAAGTACAGCGTGGGGTGTTTATTAGTACTTGGGAATACATCTTTAAGGTTTGCTTTTGCAGCCCTACACGGTGAATTAGTGTTCGTTATCCAGCCAGAGAGTAGTTCAGAATAGCATAGTGAAGTGCTTATATTTATATTCCTTTATGATATCATTGTTGAGAGTAACCACTAGTGAAAGTATGATCCCTAGGCCTTGTTTCTAAGCATTGAAACACCGTTTCCAACAAATTCTGCTACATGTTCGCTTGCTGCCATTTTTATTTCAGATTGCAATTACTACTTATAATCATCCATATTACTTGTATTTCACTATCTCTTCGCCGAACTAGTGCACCTATACATCTGACAAGTGTATTAGGTGTGTTGGGGACACAAGAGACTTCTTGTATCTTAATTGCAGGGTTGCTTGAGAGGGATATCTTTGACCTCTACCTCCCTGAGTTCGATAAACCTTGGGTGATTCACTTAAGGGAAACTTGCTGCTGTTCTACAAACCTCTGCTCTTGGAGGCCCAACACTGTCTACAGGAATAGAAGCGTGCGTAGAGAGATCATCACCGGAGGCATCTACATTGCCATGCCCGCCTCCGAAGTGATGCGTGAGTAGTTCATCCCTGGACTATGGGTCCATAGCAGTAGCTAGATGGTTGTCTTCTCCACCTTGTGCTTCATGTATCGATCTTGTGAGCTACCCTACATGATCAAGATCATCTTTATGTAATCCTATATGTTTGGTTTGCTGGGATCCGATGAATGTTGAATACTATGTTGAGATTGATTATATATTCATGTCATATGTTATTTGTGATCTTGCATGCTCTCCGTTGCTAGTAGAAACTCTGGCCAAGTGGATACTTGTGACTCCAAGAAGGGGTATTTATGCTCGATAGTAGGTTCATGCCTCTAGTTTCCTGGGAGAGTGACTTTATAACTTCTAAGGTTGTAGATGTGTTGTTGCTACTAGGGAGAAAACAACAATGTTTTATCCGAGGGTAATTCTATTGTTTACATTACACACAATGCTTAATGCAATTATCTGTTGCTTGCAACTTAATACTGGAAGGGGTGCGGATGATAACCGGAAGGTGGATTTTTAGTCATAGACGTAGTTGGATTACGGTCTATGTATTATGTTGTAATGCCCATATCAAATCTCATAGTAATCATCTTGTCATGTATTGATCAATATTCTATCAATTGCCCAGCTGTAATTTGTTCACCCAACATGCTATTTCTTTATGGAGAGACACCTCTAGTGAACTGTGGACCCCGGTCCTATTTCCTTTACTGATAAATTCAACTGCAATCCTGTTCTGTTTACTTTCTGCAAACATCTCCTTCCATTCGATACGTCTAATCCTTTGTGTTCAGCAAACCGGTGAGATTGACAACCTCACTGTAAGTTGGGGCAAAGTACTTTGGTTGTGTTGTGTGCAGGTTCCACATTGTTGCTGACGCCGGTAGTGCGCCCTGCCACTAGTCAGCCAGCAACACCTTCAGAAGTCACGCCTTTCTCCTACTGGTCGATTAAACCTTGGTTTCTTACTGAGGGAAAACTTGCTGCTGTGCTCATCATACCTTCCTCTTGGGGTTCCCCAACACCGTGTCCGCATACGCCGAGTACCCGCCATCAGGGTTAAGCGGCAGCACGCAAGCACTAAATACCTATAGAGACACTCACAACTTACAGGTGGTAGAATAGATAAGAGAGCGGACTAACAGTTCTATACTCTGCAAACATAACCCAGCCGATGCGTTCCCCCCTTCGCAAATGAAGTACTAGCAAGGGCACTCACACGGTTGACAAGTTTTAACCATTTATTGTTGAAGTTGTGCTAACTTACTACGCAAGTTATTAGTAATGAAACAATAGGTGTAAGTTGTCTATGGTCGAGTCATACAGCTCCAAGTCGTCCATAACCGCGGACACGGCTTTTCGAAAAGATTTAACCCTGCAGGGGTGCCCAAATGTGCCCACACGCACGATCAATCCAACCTGGCGAGGGTAAGATATCACGACACACACTCTCCTTCACTACAACAAAGTCCAGGAAGCCACCTAACTAAGTTAACCCGTATCAGAGTCCGGCCGACTCTCCGAGATGGACTCAGCTGTTTGCGTCTACGGCTTTCGGATGGAAACAGTGCCCGCAGGGTGAATCCATCTTCAGCAATACGTACTGCACCTACGAGCGTGCAAGAGACAACGGGGATACAAGGCATACTCGGCTTCCCCAAAAGTATCAACATATCATCTGACCACAAAGAAACAAGCTTGCACGCCCGGGAGAAACAAAGCGTTCCATTTCCGTAGACAGTGTTGGGCCTCCAAGAGCAGAGGTTTGTAGAACAGCAGCAAGTTTTCCCTTAAGTGGATCACCCAAGGTTTATCGAACTCAGGGAGGAAGAGGTCAAAGATATCCCTCTCATGCAACCCTGCAACCACAAAGCAAGAAGTCTCTTGTGTCCACAACACACCTAATAGGTGCACTAGTTCGGCGAAGAGATAGTGAAATACAGGTGGTATGAATATATATGAGCAGTAGCAACGGTGCCAGAAAATAGCTTGCTGGCGTGTAGTTGATGGTGGTAGTATTGCAGAGTAACGCAAAAAAGTAAACAAGCGTAGTAACGCAGTATTTAGGAACAAGGCCTAGGGATTACACTTTCACTAGTGGACACTCTCAACATTGATCACATAACAGAATAGATAAATGCATACTCTACACTTTTGTTGGATGATGAACACATTGCGTAGGATTACACGAACCCTCAATGCCGGAGTTAACAAGCTCCACAATAATGCTCATATTTAAGTAACCTTATAGTGTAAGATAGATCAACAGACTAAACCAAGTACTAACATAGCATGCACACTGTCACCTTCATGCATATGTAGGAGGAATAGATCACATCAATATTATCATAGCAATAGTTAACTTCGCAATCTACAAGAGATCATGATCATAGCATAAACCAAGTACTAACACGGTGCACACACTGTCACCTTTACACACGTGCAGGAGGAATAGAACTACTTTAATAACTTTGCTAGAGTAGCACATAGATAAATTGTGATACAAACTCATATGAATCTCAATCATGTAAAGCAGCTCATGAGATTATTGTATTGAGGTACATGGGAGAGAGATGAACCACATAGCTACAGCGGAGCCCTCAGCCTCGGAGGTGGATTTCCCTCCTCATCATGGAAGCAGCGATGGCGGTGAAGATGGCGGTGAAGACGGCGGTGGAGATGGCTCCGGGGGCAATTCCCCGTCCGGCAGGTGCCGGAACAGAGAGTTCTGTCCCCGAATTGAGTTTCGCGACGGTGGCGGCGCCCCTGGAGTCTTTCTGGAGTTTCGTCAATTGGTACTGCGTTTTTAGGTCGAAAGGGCTTTTATAGGCGAAGAGGCGGCGCAGGGGCACCTGGGGGCGCCACACCCTAGGCCGGCGCGGCCTAGGCCTGGCCCGCGCCGCCATGTGGTGTGGTGGCCCCCTGGCCCCTCTCCGACTCTTCTTCGGTGTTCTGGACGCCTTCCGGGAAAAATAGGAGGTTTGGCGTTGATTTCGTCCAATTCCGAGAATATTGCCCGAACAGCCTTTCTGGAACCAAAAACAGCAGAAAACAGGAACTGGCACTGTGGCATCTTGTTAATAGGTTAGTTCCGGAAAATGCATGAAAATGATATAAAGTGTGAACAAAACATGTTGGTATTGTCATAAAACAAGCATGGAACATCGGAAATTATAGATACGTTGGAGACGTATCAGCATCCCCAAGCTTAGTTCCTACTCGTCCTCGAGTAGGTAAACGATAAAAGATAATTTCTGAGGTGACATGCTACCAACATAATCTTAATCATACCATTGTAAAGCATATGAGATGAATGCAGCGATTCGAAACAATGTAAATGCAATGAGTAAACAAGTGAATCATATAGCAAAGACTTTTCATGAATAGTACTTTCGAGACAAGCATCAATAAGTCTTGCATAAGAGTTACTCATAAAGCAATAAATTCATAGTAGAGACATTGAAGCAACACAATGGAAGATTAAGTTTCAGCGGTTGCTTTCAACTTGTAACATGTATATCTCATGGATAGTTGTCAATGCAAAGCAATATAACAAATGCAATAAGCAAGTATATAAGAATCAATGCACAGTTCACACAAATGTTTGCTTCTTGAGGTGGAGAAAGATAGGTGAACTGACTCAACAATAAAAGTAAAAGAATGGTCCTTCAAAGAGGAAAGCATCGATTGCTATATTTGTGCTAGAGCTTTTATTTTGAAAACATGAAACAATTTTGTCAACGGTAGTAATAAAGCATATGTATCATGTAAATTATATCTTACAAGTTGCAAGCCTCATGCATAGTATACTAATAGTGCCCGCACCTTGTCCTAATTAGCTTGGACTACCGGATCATCACAATGCACATGTTTTAACCAAGTGTCACAAAGGGGTACCTCTATGCCGCCTGTACAAAGGTCTAAGGAGAAAGCTCGCATTGGATTTCTCGCTATTGATTATTCTCAACTTAGACATCCATACCGGGACAACATAGACAACAGATAATGGACTCCTCTTTTATGCATAAGCATGTAACAACAATTAATAATTTTCTCATATGAGATTGAGGATATATGTCCAAAACTGAAACTTCCACCATGGATCATGGCTTTAGTTAGCGGCCCAATGTTCTTCTCTAACAATATGCATGCTTAACCATAGGGTGGTAGATCTCTCTTACTTCAGACAAGACGGACATGCATAGCAACTCACATGAAATTCAACAATGAATAGTTGATGGCGTCCCCAGTGAACATGGTTATCGCACAACAAGCAACTTAATAAGAGATAAAGTGCATAATTACATATTCAATACCACAATAGTTTTTAAGCTATTTGTCCCATGAGCTATATATTGCAAAGGTGAATGATGGAATTTTAAAGGTAGCACTCAAGCAATTTACTTTGGAATGGCGGAAAATACCATGTAGTAGGTAGGTATGGTGGACACAAATGGCATAGTGTTGTTTGGCTCAAGGATTTGGATGCATGAGAAGTATTCCCTCTCGATACAAGGTTTAGGCTAGCAAGGTTGTTTGAAGCAAACACAAGCACGAACTAGTACAGCAAAACTCACATAAAAGACATATTACAAGCATTATAAAACTATACATCGTCTTCCTTGTTGTTCAAACATCTTACTAGAAAATATCTAGACTCTAGAGAAACCACTCATGCAAACCCAAATTTTAACAAGCTCTATGTATTTCCTCACTAATGGGTGCAAGGTATATGATGCAAGAGCTTAAACAAGAGCACAACAATTGCCAAGTATCACATTATTCAAGACATCACACCAATTTCTACATGTAGCATTTTCCAATTCCAACCATATAATAATTTAACGAAGCAGTTTCAACCTTCGCCATGAATATTATGAGCTAAGAACACATGTGTTCATACGAACCAGCGGAGCGTGTCTCTCTCCCACACAAGCATTTATTCAAACACAAACAAAAACAAAAGCATACAGACGCTCCAAGTAAAGCACATAAGATGTGACCGAATAAAAATATAGTTTCAAGAGAAGGAACCTGATAATTTGTCGATGAAGAAGGGGATGCCTTGGCATCCCCAAGCTTAGACGCTTGAGTCTTCTTGAAATATGCAGGGATGAACCCGGGGCATCCCCAAGCTTAGAGCTTTCACTCTTCTTGATCATAGTATATCATCCTCCTTTCTTGACCCTTGAAAACTTCCTCCACACCAAACTCGAAACAACTCATTAGAGGGTTAGTGCACAATAAAAATTAACATATTCAGAGGTGACACAATCATTCTTAACACTTCTGGACATTGCATAATGCTACTGGACATTAGTGGATCAAAGAAATTCATCCAACATAGCAAAAGAGGCAATGCGAAATAAAAGGCAGAATCTGTCAAAACAGAACAGTTCGTATTGACGAATTTTAAAATGGCACCAGACTTGCTCAAATGAAAATGCTCAAATTGAATGAAAGTTGCGTACATATCTGAGGATCATGCACGTAAATTGGCTTAATTTTCTGAGCTACCTACAGGGAGGTGGACCCAGATTCGTGACAGCAAAGAAATCTGGAACTGCGCAGTAATCCAAATCTAGTACTTACTTTTCTATCAACGGCTTTACTTGGCACAACAAAACACAAAACTAAGATAAGGAGAGGTTGCTACAGTAGTAAACAACTTCCAAGACACAAATATAAAACAAAGTACTGTAGCAAAATAACACATGGGTTATCTCCCAAGAAGTTCTTTCTTTATAGCCATTAAGATGGGCTCAGCAGTTTTAATAATCCATTCGCGGGAAATAGTATTTGAAGCAAAAGAGAGCTTCAAGAGGCAAATTCAAAACAAATTTAAGTCTAACATGCTTCCTATGAAGAGGAATCTTGTACACAAATGAATTCATGAAGAACAAAGTGACAAGCATAAGAAGATAAAACACGAGTAACTTCAAGATTCTCAACATAAAGAGGGGAAACTTAATATTATTAAGATGCATATAACCATATTTCCCTCTCTCATAATAACTTTCAGTAGCATCATTGATGAAATCCACAATATACCCATCACTTAAAACATTCTTATCATGGTTCATATGCATAGAAGTATCATTAATTTTGGCATAAGAAGAGTTATTCTCATTATTAGTAATTGGAGCAAGATTATTATCAAGAATTTGAACATGGTAAACAAGTTGCATATTAAAAGAATTGTTTTTGGTAATCCAATCATGACTATGACAAGTTTCATAAGGATAATTATAACCTATATCATAGCATTCTTTATAATAATCATCAAAGATCGGAGGCACAGTGTCATCATAAGAAATAGAATAGTTATCTTTCACAGTCGGTTTATCTATAACCATACCATCATTGTTATTAGAAGGAGATGTATCAAACACATAATGATCAGTAGCAAAAGGATTTTCAAACACCTCTTCCCCAAGCTTACAGCTTTCTATATTATTATGGGAGGAAGCATGGATAGCACTGACACTATGGCAATTATTATCATCATTTTCAGAATTAGTTTCCCAGAGATTTGCAATATCAAAAGTAGTGTGTTCATTCAAATCATGATTGCTAATGTATGTAAAGGGCATAGGAAGATCATCGTATTCAGATTCATTATCACAATAATCATTAGGAGCAACATACTTACGGTTACCTAGCGTTATCTCATTCACGCGGGGTTACCTCTTTCTTTTTATTCTTCTTCTTCTTCTTCTTCTTCTTCTTCTTCTTCTTCTTCTCTTCCTTCTCCTCGTTCCCTTCTTTAGGAGGAAGAGGCTTGAAGGGTGGCTTGTCCGCATAACCTGATTTACTTTCAGAAACAATAGAAGAAACTTGGGAGGATCCCTCCTTTTCATTAATTAGTTGAAAACACACAGCGGTCCTATCATATTTTGGCAAGGTGTCATCTTCTAAAATATTTTGTATGTAAGTATTTGTATGGCTATTATCAATGCAATAAGAAAAACACCCATGCAGGACATCATCAATATCAAGATCACTCATATGTAACAAAGAGATTTTTCTCGACAGTTCTTCACACCCCAAAAATAAAGTAAGTTCATCATGCTGATTAGGAGTAATTTCATCATCACAATACAAATTTGCAGCACTCATTGGGTTCAAATTATCATTGGAGGAGCATTGAAAATTAAAATGACCCACTTCATGGCAAACTTCACAAATAAAAGGATAGAGGGCACAAACTTTTTTACCAAGATCATCTAGAGCCCTAAACCACTTTCTAGTTTTTTCATTAATATGATGGATGCAATATTCATCTTTGACTTGATTAATTCCACAAGGCCTATGCATTCCACAAAAATTAACATGCTTATAAGAAATAGCATTTTTAGGAGTTTGAGCATGCTTATTGCAATAATTAACAACAATTTCATTCTTCATGCAAGCCTCTTTAAAAGGTTCATGATACTTATCAAAATTATTTTTAGGCAATTCAAAATGAGAAGCAAAGGCTTTATAAAGATTTGCAGCAACTTGAGAGTCAAGACCATAAGTAGCACTCATATTTCGAAATTTATCGGTATCCATAAAAGCTTCAATGCATTCATAATCATAATTTATACCTGACTCTTTACCTTTGTCGTTCTCCCATCCTTCAGCGTTGTCCTCAATCCGATCAAGAAGATCCCACCTAGCTTCAACCTCTTTGCTTGTGAAAGATCCTTCCGAACACGCGTCCAGATAGTCCTTGTGTTGTCCTGAAAGCCTCGCATAAAAATTATTAACAATAACATTACGGGGGAGCTCATGAATGGGACATTTGAGCATTAGTGACTTCAATCTCCCCCACGCTTGAGAAATACTCTCTCCATCACGAGGATAAAAGTTATAAATATAATTCCTATCAATATGCACTTCATGAGGAGGATAAAATTTAGAATAAAAGAGAGATGCAATTTCCTCCCAACCAAGAGAATGTCTATTCTCCAATAATTTATACCAATGCGCCGCTTTACCAGACAGCGAAACGGAGAATAGCTTCTTCTTCACTTCATCCATAGAGATACCTGCACACTTGAATAACCCGCATAATTCGTGCAAAAACAGTAAATGATCTCTAGGATGGACAGTTCCATCCCCTTTATAGTGGTTGTCCATAACACGTTCAATAATTTTCATAGGTATTTTATACGGAATACTTTCAGCAGGTGGATTCAAAATATCAGAAGCATCATTAGAGTTATCGCATATGGGAGATAAAGCATTATCAGAACAAATTTTCTCCCCTAAAGATGGGAAGCTAAAAAGATCACAAAAACTAGCTTCCCCAAGCTTAGACTTCTCCATAGCATTAGCAGTAATTGCATTCATACTAATAACATCACTACTAGCATGCAAATAAGGTTCCATAGGTTTTTTAATTTTTGCATCAAACAATTCTAAATCAGGAAAAAGACTAAAAAGCTCACCAATTTTTTTGTTGTTTTCCATTATGCCTAACTAGTGTAAACAAGAAACAAAAAGTTGCAATTGCAGGATCTAAAGGAAATAGCTTCGAGTACTTACAATGGCGGAAAATAGCTTGGTAGCCGAGGTCCGGAGTGTGAGTACCTTTTACCTTTCCTCCCGGCAACGGCGCCAGAAAAGTGCTTGATGTCTACGTTCCCCCTCCTTTCCTGTAGACAGTGTTGGGCCTCCAAGAGCGAGGTTTGTAGAACAGCAGCAAGTTTTCCCTTAAGTGGATCACCCAAGGTTTATCGAACTCGGGAGGAAGAGGTCAAAGATATCCCTCTCATGCAACCCTGCAACCACAAAGCAAGAAGTCTCTTGTGTCCCCAACACACCTAATAGGTGCACTAGTTCGGCGAAGAGATAGTGAAATACAGGTGGTATGAATATATATGAGCAGTAGCAACGGTGCCAGAAAATAGCTTGCTGGCGTGTAGTTGATGGTGGTAGTATTGCAGCAGTAGTAACGCAGTAAAACAAGTAAACAAGCGTAGTAACGCAGCAGTATTTAGGAACAAGGCCTAGGGATTACACTTTCACTAGTGGACACTCTCAACATTGATCACATAACAGAATAGATAAATGCATACTCTACACTTTTGTTGGATGATGAACACATTGCGTAGGATTACACGAACCCTCAATGCCGGAGTTAACAAGCTCCACAATAATGCTCATATTTAAGTAACCTTATAGTGTAAGATAGATCACAGACTAAACCAAGTACTAACATAGCATGCACACTGTCACCTTCATGCATATGTAGGAGGAATAGATCACATCAATATTATCATAGCAATAGTTAACTTCGCAATCTACAAGAGATCATGATCATAGCATAAACCAAGTACTAACACGGTGCACACATGTCACCTTTACACACGTGCAGGAGGAATAGAACTACTTTAATAACTTTGCTAGAGTAGCACATAGATAAATTGTGATACAAACTCATATGAATCTCAATCATGTAAAGCAGCTCATGAGATTATTGTATTGAGGTACATGGAGAGAGATGAACCACATAGCTACAGCGGAGCCCTCAGCCTCGGAGGTGGATTACTCCCTCCTCATCATGGAAGCAGCGATGGCGGTGAAGATGGCGGTGAAGACGGCGGTGGAGATGGCTCCGGGGCAATTCCCGTCCGGCAGGGTGCCGGAACAGAGTTCTGTCCCCGAATTGGAGTTTCGCGACGGTGGCGGCGCCCCTGGAGTCTTTCTGGAGTTTCGTCAATTGGTACTGCGTTTTTAGGTCGAAAGGGCTTTTATAGGCGAAGAGGCGGCGCAGGGGGCACTGGGGGCGCCACACCCTAGGCCGGCGCGGCCTAGGCCTGGCCCGCGCCGCCATGTGGTGTGGTGGCCCCCTGGCCCCTCTCCGACTCTTCTTCGGTGTTCTGGACGCTTCCGGGAAAAATAGGAGGTTTGGCGTTGATTTCGTCCAATTCCGAGAATATTGCCCGAACAGCCTTTCTGGAACCAAAACAGCAAAAACAGAACTGGCACTGTGGCATCTTGTTAATAGGTTAGTTCCGGAAAATGCATGAAAATGATATAAAGTGTGAACAAAACATGTTGGTATTGTCATAAAACAAGCATGGAACATCGGAAATTATAGATACGTTGGAGACGTATCACACGCCCGGGAGAAACAAAGCACTTGCGAACTAATTGTGGCCACTGGACAAAGCTGTAGATTCTGTTAGTGATCGAGGGGAGAGCCGGTAAGCATACCCACATGTGGTTAGAGCGCTCAGTCTCAGAACAGATAACAAGAACTCGGGGTCCTAGGTTATTTTAGAAGCACAAGTGAGCCATCATAAAACAAGCAGCTGACCCACCGATGCCTCCGCTAAACAAATATCAACAACTAAAGTAACCATGATTCTTCCCAACAGATAACCCGATAAGATAACGATAACGGTAATGAGATATAAACAGCACTAGCATGCACTACGACTCGCAAGGCAGACCCGATAACCAAACAACAGCTGTAGGAGGGTGGTGGAGGCAATATGGGCTGCTTGAGGTAACAAGTGGATAGGACACATGACAAGAACGCAACTCAAGGCTAGCATAAGAGAGAAGGCAAAATAAAATAGGTGAGCGACTCCTGCAGAGACAGGAGTTTAGGAAATGCTTGCCTGTTAAAGCTTGCCGAAGAACATCCGGAGAACTTGTCGTATCTCACAACACCACTTCGTGATCCTATCCGAGAAGAAGCAAATGCTGGAACACACAACGGATGCAAATATTACTACTACGGCGGAAGAATCCCGATGCTCAAGATATGATATGCATGACAAGGCAACGATGATGTGATGCAATTTATCCCAAATTAAGCGGGGTCGGAATCCCGATCAAACAAATATTAGGTTTGAGTTGCATTTCTACCGCCAATGTTAAATGTTGATTATCATGGCATAACATGGCAGGGGTGTGCTACTTCAAGATTAAATGGAACCGGGACAACAATTAATTTATATCCCACATATTCCATATGTTACATATTAGTGATAATGCAAACTAGCACGGCACGACATGATGCGAAATGCAAACATGTATATGGATGGCATAATCATGTTCAGCACATTTTTCAGATCAAAATTCATATAAAATACTATTTAATCCGAGCTACGGATTAAGACATATGATTTTTACAAGATATACACATTTTCTATAATTTCTGGAAAAATAGAAAAGAGGTGAGACTTTTCTCACCGAAGGAAGAACCAGCCACAGTCACTGACGCATGGGTCCGGGGAGGTTGCTGACTGGGCGCTGACTGGAGAGGGGTGCCGGGTTGGTTTCCAGGAGGTCCAGGGGGTTTTCCAGAAAACCTACAGAGCCAGGGACCGCGGGTTAAGGAGTCAGAAACTGCAGGGTCTCTGTGTAAAACGGGCTCAGATCTGGATCTGAAACTTTTTCTCACCGAGCGGGTTCTAGCCCGTGAGGCTGGCAGGTGGGTCCGGCGGAGGCTGACTGGATGACGACGTGGCGACCTTGTGCACACCGGCGGTGATCACCGGAGGACATGCGTCGAAGCTCACGGCGATTCCATGGGTTCCAGGAAGCGGGGCTGGGCGCGTTCGGCGCTGGAGACGAAGGGGAGTCGAGCAGTGGTGGTCTTGACGCGGGACGAGCATCGGAGCATCGCCGACATCGAGGGACCTGCGGCGGCGGACGAGATCACCGTCGGCAGAAGAGTGAAAAGGAAGAAAACTAGAGGAGGAAGGGGTCCAGGAAAACCTTTGGCTCACCAGGAAGCCTATGGCGTGGTCGCCGACGCCGGGGAAGCAACGAGGTCGACGAAATCAACGAGAACCTCCGGCGACCCGAGAAGAGAAGCGACGACCGTGCGCTCGACTGGAGGCATTTCGGCTCGATTCTTCATGCCAGCAGACGCGCGGTGACAAGGCGCATCGAACGGAGGCCTTGGTTCATCGAACGGTGGCCGGTAGCGGTGGGACGACGGTGAGCTGGGCGGTGGTGCACTCGGTGGTTTGCAGGGAAGAAGAAAAAGAAAGGGGGGGAGTCAATGGCGGCGTGAGGGGGGAGAAGAGAGGCGAGACTAGGGTTCGGGAGGTGCCGTGGGAAGGGGTTAAAAGAGAGGGAGCAGGTGGTGGTGTGAGGTGGAGGGGTTGGAGCTGACGTCGGCCAGGGGCACTCACACCTCTCTCGTGTCCGGCCTTGGAGAAGACGACAAGAGAAGGGAGGAGGAAGCGAAGGGGTATCGGGCCGGAGGAGGCTGGGCTGCTGCTGGTGCTGGGCCGGGGGGGAGAGGAGAAAGGGGGACGGGCCAGAAAAGAAAAAGGGAGGCCCAGGGCTTTATTTTTGTTTTGTTTTCCTGTTTTCCTTTTTTTCTTTTCATCTAAAACATTTGACTTCCAAAATCCTTTTCTGTTTTGAATTGCAACAAAGGAGAGAGGAGATTCAAAATTAGTTTTTCAAATGATACTTTGATTGTAACCCAAAACAAAACAACATTTTATTCCAAAATTATTAGTTGCGCAACTTAATTGTAAAATAGAGAATATGAGAGGGGGTTAGGGTTTTGCGGAAAGAAAGGATAAAGGAAGGGTTTAATATAAAACCATATGAGAGGAAGAAACAAAATATTTAGGGTTTATAAAATAATTTTTATTTTGTAAAACATGGGTGAGATGATGCATATGCCATGATGATGCAAAAAGAAAAAGAACAAGCAAAAACTATTAGGGGTACTACCCTGGGCCGTTACAAAGGCCGACATGGTTCGGAACAACAAGACCCTGATAAGATGTCCGTGTCGAACATGCGGACTCCGGAAGTGGATCGACCCTGATTCTGGACAAATGGAGGATCACTTGCTCAGGCGCGGTTTGCTGTTGACGTGGCAGGGATTGCAACGGCGCCAGAAAGTAGCTTCCTTGTGACGGCAAAGCACACGTCTGTTGGGAACCCCAAGAGGAAGGCGTGATGCATACAGCAGCAAGTTTTCCCTCAGTAAGAAACCAAGGTTTATCGAACCAGTAGGAGATGAAGGCCACGTGAAGGTTGTTGGTGAAGGAGTGTAGTGCGGCGCAACACCAGGGATTCCGGCGCCAACGTGGAACCTGCACAACACAATCAAGATACTTTGCCCCAACTTAACAGTGAGGTTGTCAATCTCACCGGCTTGTTAAACAAAGGATTAAACGTATGGTGTGGAGAATGATGTTTGCTTGCAAAGAACAACAGAGAACAATGATTGCAGTAGGTTGTATTTCAGATGTAAAAGAATGGACCGGGGTCCACAGTTCACTAGTGGTGTCTCTCCAATAAGATAAATAACATGTTGGGTGAACAAATTACAGTTGGGAAATTGACAAATAGAGAGGGCATAACAATGCACATACATATCATGATGACTACTATGAGATTTACTTAGGGCATTACGACAAAGAACATAGACCGCTATCCAGCATGCATCTATGCCTAAAAAGTCCACATTCGGGTTAGCATCCGCACCCCTTCCAGTATTAAGTTGCAAACAACAGACAATTGCATTAAGTACTATGCGTAATGTAAACAATACAAATATCCTTAGACAAAGCATTGATGTTTTATCCCTAGTGGCAACAGCACATCCATAACTTTAGAACTTTCTGTCACTGTCCCAGATTCAATGGAGGCATGAACCCACTATCGACCATAAATACCCCCTCTTGGAGTTACAAGTATCAACCAGAGCCTCTAGTAGCAACGGAGAGCATGCAAGATCATAAACAACACATATATGATAGATCGATAATCAACTTGACATAGTACTCCATATTCATCGGATCCCAACAAACACAACATGTAGCATTACAAATAGATGATCTTGATCATGATAGGCAGCTCACAAGATCTAAACATGATAGCACAAGAGGATAAGACAACCATCTAGCTACTGCTATGGACCCATAGTCCAAGGATGAACTACTCACGCATCAGTCCGGAGGCGGGCATGGTGATGTAGAGCCCTCCGGTGATGATTCCCCTCTTCGGCAGGGTGCCAGAGGCGATCTTCAGAATCCCCCGAGATGGGATTGACGGCGGCGGCGTCTCCAACTTTTCTCGTATCGTGGCTCTCGGTACTAGGGTTTCGCGACGGAGAGTTTAAGTAGGCGAAGGGGCAGAGTCGGGAGGCACTCGAGGGCCCACCCCATAGGCGCGGCCGGGGTGGGGCCGCGCCCCTGGCCGCCTCGTCGCCCTCTTCGTCTCCTCTTCGGACTTCTGGAAGGCTCCGTGGAAAATAAGACCGTGGGCTTTTGTTTCGTCCAATTCCGAGAATATTTCCTGTAGGATTTCTGAAACCAAAAACAGCAGAAAACAGGAACTGCGCCACATCTTGTTAATAGGTTAGTGCCGGAAAATGCATCAAAATGATATAAAGTGTATATAAAACATGTGAGTATTGTCATAAAACTAGCATGGAACATAAGAAATTATAGATACGTTTGAGACGTATCAAGCATCCCCAAGCTTAGTTCCTACTCGCCCTCGAGTAGGTAAACGATAACAAGGATAATTTCTGAAGTGACATGCTACTATCATAATCTTGATCAATACTATTGTAAAGCATATGAGATGAATGAAGTGATTCAAAGCAATGGTGAAGATAATGACTAAACAACTGAATCATATAGCAAAGACTTTTCATGAATAGTACTTTCAAGACAAGCATCAATAAGTCTTGCATAAGAGTTAACTCATAAAGCAATAAATTCTTAATAGAAGGTTTTGAAGCAACACAAAGGAAGATATAAGTTTCAGCAGTTGCTTTCAACTTCAACATGTATATCTCATGGATAATTGTCAACACAAAGTAATATGATGAGTGCAATAAGCAAGCATGTAGGAATCAATGCACACAGTTGACACAAGTGTTTGCTTCTAAGATGGAAAGAAGTAGGTAGACTGACTCAACATAAAGTAAAGAAAGGCCCTTCGCAGGGAAGCAGGGATTACTCATGTGCTAGAGCTTTTTATTTTGAAAACATGGAAACAATTTTGTCAACGGTAGTAATAATTCATATGTGTTATGCATAAGACATCATATAAGTTGCAAGCCTCATGCATCGAATACCAATAGTGCTCGCACCTTATCCTAATTAGCTCGGATTTCCATGGATTATCATTGCATTACATATGTTTCAACCAAGTGTCACAAAGGGGTACCTCTATGTCACCTGTACAAAGGTCCAAGGAGATAGATCGCATTTGATTTCTCGTTTTGATAAATCTCAACTTGAGGACATCCATACCGGGACAACATAGAAAACAAATAATGGACTCCTCTTTAATGCATAAGCATTCAACAACAGATAATATTCTCATAAGAGATTGAGGATTAATGTCCAAACTGAAACTTCCACCATGATACATGGCTTTGGTTAGCGGCCCAATGTTCTTCTCTAACAATATGCATACTCAAACCATACAACTCATGGCAAATCACCCTTACTTCAGACAAGACGAACATGCATAGCAACTCACATGATATTCAACAAAAGAACAGTTGATGGCGTCCCCAGAAACATGGTTACCGCTCAACAAGCAACTTATAAGAAATAAGATACATAAGCGACATATTCTTTACCACAATAGTTTTTAAGCTACTTTCCCATGAGCTATATATTGCAAAGACAAAAAATGAAATTTTAAAGGTAGCACGCAAGCAATTTACTTTGGAATGGCAGAGAAATACCATATAGTAGGTAGTTATGGTGGACACAAATGCCATAAGTTTAGGCTCAAGGTTTTGGATGCACGAGAAGCATTCCCTCTCAGTACAAGGTTTTGGCTAGCAAGGTTGTTTGAAGCAAACACAAGTATGAACCGGTACAGCAAAACTTACATAAGAACATATTGCAAGCATTATAGGACTCTACACTATCTTCCTTGTTGTTCAAACACCTTTACCAGAAAATATCTAGACTTTAGAGAGACCAATCATGCAAACCAAATTTCAACAAGCTCTACAGTAATTCTCCACTAATAGGTTCAAACTACATGATGCAAGAGCTTAAACATGATCTATTTGAGAGCTCAAAACAATTGCTAAGTATCAAATTATTCAAGACCATATACCAATTACCACATGAAGCATTTTCTGTTTCCAACCAAATAGCAATAAACGAAGCGGTTTTCAACCTTCGCCATGAACATTAAGAGTAAAGCTAAGAACACCAGTGTTCATATGAAACAGCGGAGCGTGTCTTTCTCCCACACAATGAATGCTAGGATCCGAATTTATTCAAACAAAAACAAAAATAAAAGCATACAGACACTCCAAGTAAAGCACATAAGATGTGACGGAATAAAAATATAGTTTCCCTAGAGGTGACCTGATAAGTTGTCAATGAAGAAGGGGATGCCTTGGGCATCCCCAAGCTTAGATGCTTGAGTCTTCTTTAAATATGCAGGGATGAACCACGGGGGCATCCCCAAGCTTAGACTTTTCACTCTTCTTGATCATATTATATCATCCTCCTCTCTTGACCCTTGAAAACTTCCTACACACCAAACTCAAAATAATCTCATTAGAGGGTTAGTGCATAATCAAAAATTCACATGTTCAGAGAGGACACAATCATTCCTAACACTTCTGGACATTACCCAAAGCTACTGAAAGTTAATGGAGCAAAGAAATCCATTCAACACAAAAGAGGCAATGTGAAATAAAAGGCAGAATCTGTCAAAACAGAATCCGTAAAGACGAATTTTTTCGAGGCACTTAACTTGCTCAGATAAAGAAGCTCAAATTGAATGAAAGTTGCGTACATATCTGAGGATTACTCACGAATGTTTTCAGAATTTTTAGATTCTCCTACAGAGAGAACAGCTCACATTCGTGACAGCTAGAAATCTGTTTCTGCGCAGAAATCCAAATCTAGTATCAACCTTACTATCAAAGACTTTACTTGGTACAACAATGCAATAAAGTAAAGATAAGGAGAGGTTGCTACAGTAGTAACAACTTCCAAGACACAACAAAACAGTAGCAAAATAAAAACATGGGTTATCTCCCAAGAAGTGCTTTCTTTATAGCCATTAAGATGGGCAGCAACATCATCAGTACTAACACCAGAAAATTGCTCTCTCATAACAAGATTTAGTAAAGCATGTTTAATTTCATAAAATTCTGCTGTAGTAGCAGGTGGAGCAATAGGTGTGCATATGAAATTATTATTATTGGTGCTAGTGAAGTCACACAACTTAGTGGAGGAGTAATAACAAAATAAATAAGTAAAGCAAACCGAATTAAGTAAAGTAAAACAAGTAACTAATTTTTTGTGTTTTTGATATAAAGAAAGCAAACAAGACAGAAAATAAAATAAAGCAAGACAATAAACAAATTAAAGAGATTGGGTGTGAGAGACTCCCCTTGCAGCGTGTCTTGATCTCCCCGGCAATGGCGCCAGAAAAGTGGCTGCTGTTGACGCGGCAGGGATTGCAACGGCGCCAGAAAGTAGCTTCCTTGTGACGGTAAAGCACACGTCTGTTGGGAACCCCAAGAGGAAGGCGTGATGCGTACAGCAACAAGTTTTCCCTCAGTAAGAAACCAAGGTTTATCGAACCAGTAGGAGATGAAGGCCACGTGAAGGTTGTTGGTGAATGAGTGTAGTGCGGCGCAACACCAGGGATTCCGGCGCCAACGTGGAACCTGCACAACACAATCAAGATACTTTGCCCCAACTTAACAGTGAGGTTGTCAATCTCACCGGCTTGCTGTAAACAAAGGATTAAACGTATGGTGTGGAGAATGATGTTTGCTTGCAAAGAACAACAGAGAACAATGATTGCAGTAGGTTGTATTTCAGATGTAAAAGAATGGACCGGGGTCCACAGTTCACTAATGGTGTCTCTCCAATAAGATAAATAACATGTTGGGTGAACAAATTACAGTTGGGCAATTGACAAATAGAGAGGGCATAACAATGCACATACATATCATGATGACTACTATGAGATTTACTTAGGGCATTACGACAAAGAACATAGACCGCTATCCAGCATGCATCTATGCCTAAAAAGTCCACATTCGGGTTAGCATCCGCACCCCTTCCAGTATTAAGTTGCAAACAACAGACAATTGCATTAAGTACTGTGCGTAATGTAAACAATACAAATATCCTTAGACAAAGCATTGATGTTTTATCCCTAGTGGCAACATCACATCCATAACCTTAGAACTTTCTGTCACTGTCCCAGATTCAATGGAGGCATGAACCCACTATCGAGCATAAATACCCCCTCTTGGAGTTACAAGTATCAACTTGGCCAGAGCCTCTACTAGCAACGGAGAGCATGCAAGATCATAAACAACACATATATGATAGATCGATAATCAACTTGACATAGTATTCCATATTCATCGGATCCCAACAAACACAACATGTAGCATTACAAATAGATGATCTTGATCATGATAGGCAGCTCACAAGATCTAAACATGATAACACAAGAGGAGAAGACAACCATCTAGCTACTGCTATGGACCCATAGTCCAAGGATGAACTACTCACGCATCAGTCCGGGGCGGGCATGGTGATGTAGAGCCCCGGTGATGATTCCTCTCTCCGGCAGGGTGCCGGAGGCGATCTTAAGAATCCCCCGAGATGGGATTGACGGCGGCGGCGTCTCAGTAACTTTTCTCGTATCGTGGCTCTCGGTACTAGGGTTTTCGCGATGGAGAGTTTAAGTAGGCGAAGGGGCAGAGTCGGGAGGCGCTCGAGGGGCCCACCCCATAGGGCGGCGCGGCCAGGGGTGGAGCCGCGCCCCCCTAGGGTGTGGCCGTCGCCCCTCTTCGTCTCCTCTTCGGACTTCTGGAAGGCTCCGTGGAAAATAAGACCGTGGGCTTTTGTTTCGTCCAATTCCGAGAATATTTCCTGTGTAGGATTTCTAAAACCAAAAATAGCAGAAAACAGGAACTGGCGCTTCGGCATCTTGTTAATAGGTTATTGCCGGAAAATGCATCAAAATGATATAAAGTGTATATAAAACATGTGAGTATTGTCATAAAACTAGCATGGTACATAAGAAATTATAGATACGTTTGAGACGTATCACGGTTTCATGCTCGGCTTCAATGAGGAGCCGGTGGCAAATGGTGGTCATGAAGAAGAGGCTGACATCGGGCAAGAAGACGAAGAGTCTCCCGAATATGGTGTTCATCATGAGGAAGGAGAGGCCGATGAAGGAGATGATGAAGGAGATGGTGGTGGAGAAGCCGAGAGCAAGCAGACACCGCTAACGTCGGCCTTGCGGGACCCTCATGTTCAAGAGCTGCTCCTGAAGGACACGGGCAACGCCAAACCTGAAGCCAAGCTGGCGCAAATGGAGGTAGACGGGATGACTCCATTGTATCCAGGGTGCCGGCCCGAGGATACACGCTTGAGTGTAACGCTCGAGTGTCTGGAGATGAAGGCGGAACACAAATGGACCGACAGCAGCTTCAACGATAACATGAAATCCTGGCACGCTCGTCTTCCCAAGGACAACACATTGCCAACAAGTATCGACGAGGCCAAGAAAATAGTTTGCCCACTCGACCTACCGCACGTTAAGTACCACGCATGCATCAATGATTGTGCACTTTATCGGGATGAGTACAAGGATAGAACCACATGTCCGGTGTGCGGCCAAGGACGGTACAAGAGAGGGAACAAGAAAGTTCCTCGAAAAGTTGTGTGGTACTTTCCTATCACTCCCCGTCTGCAGCGGTATTTCGTAGACCCTAAGGAAGCAAAGCTCATGCAATGGCACGCGGAAAGGGAGAAGCCCGCAGATGATCCGGAGAAGGGCAAGATCCTGACACACCCTGCAGACGCTAGCCAGTGGAATGCGTTGGACATTGAGTTCGCAGATGAGTTCGGGAGCGAACCGAGGAACGTTCGTCTGGGCATGAGCACCGACGGACTCAATCCCTTTGGAAACCAGAGTAGCACGCATAGCACCTGGCCCGTGTTTGTATGGCCATACAACCTCCCCCCTGGCTGTGCACAAAGCAGCGGTACGTACACATGAGTATTCTTATTCAGGGGCCGAAACAACCGGGTGTCGACATGCATCTGTATCTCGGTCTGTTGAAAGAGGAGTTAGCCACGCTGTGGCAGACGCCGGCCCCTACGTGGGACGCGTACAAAAGAGATTATTTCCCTCTCAGAGCCGCATTGCTAACGACAGTGCAGGACTATCCTGGTTACGCATATGTATCGTGCCAGGTGAACCACGGATTCAAGGCATGTGTCAAGTGCATGGATAAGACCCCGCATCTGCAGCTGCCGAAGGTTCCCGGGTCTTCTAAAACTGTGTTCCAAGGGACTCGAATGTGGCTTCGCTTGGATCACCCGTGGAGAAAACGCAAGGATCTGTTCAATGGCGAAGAGGAGCTCGGAAGAGCCCCACGACCGAGGAGCGGCGAAGAAATATCCGAGCTTTTGGAAAATTGGGAAGAGTGCCCCGCGCCGGGAAAGAAGCGACCGAGGGAATCGCCGCTGCTGGGCGTATGGAAAGCGAGGTCCGTTTTCTGGGACCTGCCGTACTGGAAGGTCCTCCACACGCCCCATAGCCTCGATGTCATGCACATCACGAAAAACATTACCGAGAGCCTACTTGGCACTCTGATGAACATGCCGGAGAGGACCAAGGATGGCCCGAAAGCAAGAACCGACCTGAAATTGCTTGGCCTCAAGAAAGAACTTCAGTACCCCACCGATAGTGATGATGATGATGATGATGAACAGACGGAAACGACTCAGGGTCGCCACAAAAGGGCTAAGAAGAATGAGGTGGTGGTGCTTAAACCTGCCTGCTTCACTCTGAGCGAGGAGGAGCTCGAGAGGTTTTTCGAGTGCCTCCTAGGAGTAAAAGTTCCTCACGGTTACTCTGGGAAGATAAGCAGATATCTGGACGTAGCGAAGAAGAGGTTTAGCGGGATGAAGTCTCACGACTGTCATGTGCTGATGATGCAGATACTTCCCGTTGCGATGCGAGGGATAATGGACGACCACGTCCGCGAGACGCTGTTTGGCCTCTGCAACTTCTTCGACGTCATCTCTAGGAAGTCCATCGGCGTGAAGCAGCTCAACAGGCTACAAGAAGAGATCATCGAGATACTATGCGAGCTCGAGATTTACTTCCCTCCCGCGTTCTTCGACATCATGGTGCATCTGCTTGTCCATGTAGTGGATGACATCATCCACCTTGGGCCGACATTCCTACACAACATGATGCCATTCGAAAGGTTGAACGGTGTCATCAAAGGATTCGTTCGCAACAGGGCCTGTCCAGATGGAAGCATAGCCAAGGGTTTTTTGATGTACGAGTGCATCTCCTTCTGCCAAAACTACCTAAGCACCAAGAACGAGGATGTCGGTCTGCCCACCAGGAAGCACGTCGGCAGGCTAGCAGGGTTTGGTCACCGTGAGGGCTACCGCGCAATGCATGTCGGCATCGCTGGTCGACACGCCGACTTTGACAGGGCACACCGAGTCGCGCTACAACACATAGAATTGGTCGGCCCTTGGGTGGATGAGCACAAAAGCTTAATCGAGCAGAAGTTCATCGACCTAGGCCGACCAAGGAAAAAGGGGGACGTAACCAAAGAGCACAACTCCAGCTTCACGGGTGGTTGGTTCAACGCCTTCTACTGAAGAGCAGAAACTCATATTCTCCCTGTCACAGGGACCCGGGCACAACGTAAGGACCTATCAGTCGTACGACATCAACGGCTATAGATTCTACACCGAGGAGAAGGACAAGAATAGCGAATATCAAAACTCGGGAGTAACTATGCTATCCTACACCAATGACGAGACTGATGTCAAGGAAAGATTCTATGGAAGGATCGAGGAGATTTGGGAACTCGACTACGTTGGAGAGACGATGCCGATGTTCCGTGTGAGATGGGCCAAGAGCGTAGAAAAAGATGGCCGGTATTTCACCACCATGGTTATACCCGATGCCAAATCGAAGACCCCCTCCGCGAAAAATGAGCCATGGGTGCTCGCTAGCCAAGTTGACCAATGCTTCTTCATTACCGACCCGTCAAAGCCCAGCCGTGTGGTCGTGAGGAGGGGCAAGAGGAGCATCATCGGAATGGAAGGAGAAGCCGACAAGCAAGACATCGACAAGAACGGCGATCCGAAGATCGAAGAGGAATTTGACAAGTACTTCGGCACGCCTACTACTTATTCTAAAGTAAGAAGGAAGACCACCCTACCGGCTAAAGGTTGCCCGTACACGAGAAGAAATCTCAAGGTGGCCGGGCTAAAGTATTCAACAACCGCGATGAAGAAGGGCAAGAACATTCTCAAGAAACGCTAGTTAGCCACCGATCGGAACCGAGAAGATGATTGTGACTTTTTTTTGTGTACTCTAATGCACACATATATTTACTTCGGCAAAAACATGTGTGTATATGTGTGTGACAAGCATGCATGTGTATATGATGCAAGGTTTTTTTGAATTATCTATATTAATTAACATGCATAATTGATAGAACATTCATTTATTTCTTTTAATTAACATAATAAACATATGTATATGTGTGTGACAAGCAAGAGCATGCATGTGACAAGCACACATATATTATGGAGGGATGACTTAGAAATATTATAAGGAAACATTTTCTGTGGTGCATATCGTGTTAGGTGCGCCACAGAAGTTCCTCACTTAGGGCATTCCAGCGTTTGTCCACCTTGGGCCCTATTCTGTGGGAAGAAATTCTGTGGCGCACCAAACCTAACATGCACCACAGAATATCAAGATTCTGTGGCGCATGTTGGGTTTGGTGCGCCACCGAATTTCCCGACTTAGCCATTTACGCGGTTCGCTCCTATTCTTCTTCCCCAGCCCTAGCATTCTACCCCAACTCAACCGCTGCTCGCCGCGCCCCTGCTCCACCCCTGCCGATGCCGTCGCTCTTCCCCCGCGCTCGCCCAACCGTCGCACTCGCCCTCGCAGCCTCTCCGTAGCCTCGCCGTAGCTAGCCTCCCGCTGCACCACCGCTGCGCTAGCCTCGCCGCCTCACTGCCGGAGAGAGAGGAGATCGAGGAGAGGAGGAGCAGGAGCAGGACGACCGCGCGCCCAGGAGGAGAGGAGGAGCAGGAGCAGGATGCCGCCCGCATCCTCGTCGAAGACCACCGCATCGAGCAGGACGCTGCCTGTATCCTCGTCGATGAGCACCACTTCCCTGCAGGTGAGCCTCTCCCTCTCCCCTCTCCCCCTCTGCTGACTACTTTGTTAACTAGTATAGCCATGGATTCAACATATTACAGGAAATGATGTCTTGCTTGACCTAAGTACACTTGGGCATATCATATTGAGAATAAAAGCAAAATTTCTTCATGTGAGAATTAATTAGAGCCTGCATTTCTTGTGTATGCTTCACGGTACAAGTACCGACAGTAGTATATATACACATATGCTTTTTTGAGCTAGTCTGATGACTCGTGATGAAACATATATGTATAAAAAAGGCAAACCTGGAGTCTTTGAGCATTAGCTTTTTTGTTTGATGTGAAGTACTACGGTTACCGGGAGTGTGTAGTAACCATGATGTTCTTAATATGAAGAGATTAAAGGGCAAAGCTAGCAGACCTCATATCTTGGTGCAAGCACCAATGCTCCTTGTCATGAGCATGGATTCAACTTTGTTCCACACAGAACTCATCACCATCCTTGCATGGCTCACCGACACTTGCCATCCCCCCTTCTACTTTGTCCCTTAGCTTTGATAATGTTTTTCCAAGAACAAGAATACAAGACCATTACTGTTGTAGCAAAGATTCCATGCTTTGATTCTCTTATTTAACAGAATATAAAGAGAAATGATTCCTCTGTGAGAGAATTGATCAGTCATATGATAAGTATGCTCAATGGGTCTTGTCCATCAGGATACTTAATTACACGTTGCACGGAGTCTTCAATAAAGAACACAATGAGCATTGTGTGATAAATAAATGTGTCTAGAAAAAATATAGTAGGAAAAGTCTCTGGTTAATATTATTGTTAATTCAGATATTTTTCATCCGGCTGTAGAATTATTGATAGATCACTGTCCATGAATTTTAGGTGTGATCTGATCTATTCCCAGACGTTAAATGAATCCTTTCCAAAGGTCAAAACAATTGTCTCGCTTGCATTGTCTTTGCTAATTTATTTTGTAGCTCACTGCTCGTACTACATGTTTGTTATTTTCAAGTTGTTAAATATATGTAGCTCATATATAGGGAAAACAATCTTGGTAATCCATCATATCATTGTGTTATATCAATGTACATAGTATCTGAGAAGCTAATGCACTATAATAAACATGTATTGCTGTAAGGTTTAAATGATGTCCTGAATTATTTAAATGTATTGCTGTAAGGTTTATTGCTGCTGGTGCACATTAATTAAGTGTATGTGCTGATGGATCTGATGGTGTGTATGTGCTGGACCTGATGGTGTGTATGTGCTGGTGATGGTGATGGACCTGATGGTGTATGTAACTGGTAGAAAAGGGGGATTTAGTCCCGGTTGGTAACGGGCTTTAGTCCCGGACTAAAGGGTCGTTAACCGCGACTAAAGGTCCGTCCACGTGGCGTAGCGTGCGCTGGCGAGAAGGACTAAAGGCTATTTCGTTAATTTTTTTTAATTTATTTGGGCTTCTAATTTTTTTTCACTCCGTTTTTTTTTCTATTTTTTTTTTCAGAATTTCTATTATTTCAGTTATTTGCATAGCTTAGTCTCTATCTCTAACTATACTTATCTCTAGTCAAATTACTTACTCGTGGTCAAACTTCCCGCTCAGTCACCCATCCTCCCACTACTCCACCTCTAGCACGCTTAACTTCCGAGTTCCATTCCGTCCCGCATCCAAGTGCTACGCGCGCATGTATGTGATACTAGTATCATATCAATCCTATTAACATGTTGGTCGATGTCACATTTTTTTATTGTTTGAATTTCAAATAATTTTTTTCATAAACAAAAATAATGATGTAATAATAATCGTGAATAAATAAATAAACATTAACTTTTTAATTTTTATTATTTTTAATTTTTTTAATTTTTTAAATATTTTTTTTGCCAAACCTAAAACCTAAAAATTTGAAAATCTAAAAAATGGGTAAAAGTAATAGTAATCTTTATGCTGGATGCAATTATTAATTTTTTTTTGAAAAATTTAAAAAATATAAAATCCGTAATTTATAGCAAAAACTAAAATCTTCCTGCTTTCGTATTTTCATTTGAAATTTTGAGAATCTAAAAATTGGCTAACCGGGTAAACTTATTGATATATTATACGTTTTTTTCCGACGTCGTATGCAAAAGTTATTGCGGTTTTACCATTTTTTAAACTTTTTTTGCAAAAAAAGTGAAAATTCGAATTTCTTAATTTCTCCGAATAATAGGTTGCATAACATACAAGAATCTGAAAACAATTTTTTTGAATTTTCTATCATTTTCTTTTGTATTTTACAAACCAAAAAAGGCGATCCGGGGGGTGCGGGGGTGCGTGGGAGTAAGAAAACTCGAAAAAACCCTTAGTCCCGGTTGGGGTCACCAACCGGGACTAAAGGGGTACCCTTTAGTCGCGGTTGGTGTCCCCAACCGGGACTAAGGGTATTTCCGCCGGCCGCATCCCTCCTGTCAACACCCGGATTTTTAAGTCCAGATGCCTATTATGCCATTCATCGCAATCCCAGGAATATCGTTTTTGCGAGACATAATAGATTAATATCACAACACATCATTCATTACAACGCATAATTGTCTTACAACACGGGATCACATGATCCAGTCTCATTACAATACTAGTTGATCTATTGATCAATTACAAAACACATAGCGGAAGCGAAGTAGCGTAGTAGTAGTCCATCTATTCCACAGGCAACTGTTGACGTCAGGAGTGATCCTAGTTGTCGTAGACGTCCTTGCTGTCCTTCTTGGTTGGTACTCTCTTCATAGTCGGCCATTTGAATAGCCAGGGACAAAGCCATGAGTACTTTAAAGTACTCGCAAACTAATACTAAGGTAAACACTATCAACTATAGAAAGGGGTGCTAAGCTCTAAGTTTCATTTGCATAAAGCTAGTTTTATTTCATAAACACTTTAATGATCAAAAACCTTCATTTGCTCAACTAACTCACGTGGGAACATTAGTGTCATTCCCACAACTCAGTTGTGGTTCAAAGTCAAAGTCACCTTTCAGTTCAAATCACAAGTCACCATTCACCTTTTCAAATTCAAGTCACCCTTCACATGTCACATTTTGAAAATGGTCTGATGACGGAACAGTATTTCCAACCGTCCATAACCGTGGACGCGGCTATTCGAATAGATCTACACTCTGCAGAGTACACTTGTGCCACAACATTTGCAATAATCCGTCAGGGTTAACTGGCCCTGATTTACCACACTCCGTGTGCGGACTACCAACCATAACCTTTCACTTACATATCCTAGTATAGGCATCTCTCCCCATGAGCTTGGCCTCCCAGTGAAGACAAACCGTCAGGAACTGCACAGGGCTTGGGCCGGACATTCACCTCATTTCACGTCATTTCATATCATTTCACTTTTGTAGAGGCAGCCTCCAGCATAACCCCGATGACGCTTGTTTAGAGGGAACCCATACTAAGATACATAAACTTCTAGTTAAGCCCTACCCATATCAGGTATTGTGGGGGTACTTGCAAAATTGGAATGGTATCGCATCCGAACCCAACCATCAGTTTTTGTAAAATTCACCAAGTCATAGTCACCTTCAAAATCTTTTAATAGAATGACTCATCATTCCAAGGTTTTCAAAGTCTTTTCAAAACACAAGTTCCCATCTAGAGTAGCCATTTTTGATATTGAGCACTAGCAACTAGTCATGAGGGGTGCTAACTAGCTTGTAGCCGTCTAGGCTAAGTTTGATACTCTTGTAGTATTCTATCTCTAGACCAAAGTTAACTATAAAAGCAAGTTATAAATAATAAAAACAAAAGCTTGTAAGAATAAAACTTGGGAAATAGGATCAAGCATAAAGTAAAAAGTAATGGTGCCTTGCTCTTGTGGAGCTTTGCACTTGGGTAGTCTTGCAAGAATATTTGCTTGCAATAAAATTGCTTGCAAGGATGTTAGCTTGCCTTGGTTGGTGTATTGATCAAAGTGGTCTTCTTCTCCTTCTTCTTGGTAGAATACCTCCTCTTCTTGATAGTCCCCGGTACTAGCGTCTATAAACGAATACGAGGATACAATCACCAAACAATTCATTGGCTATTCCAAACATCACATATATTCACACAAACTATTCTATTCACACTATTAATACAATTTGGTGCATTGGTGGTATTGCTTTGAGGAAGAATAATTTCCTCTCATTTTATATGTAAATGATAGTTTCCATATAGTTCTCGAGGAATAATTTCCTCTCATTGAATCTTATTTAAGATTTAATTTCTCAAATCATCACACATGAATTTATGTTGACCTAAGTCAACCATTCATCATCTTCATTTGAGAAAATGATTTAAATGAGGTAGGGATACCTCATACCATTTAATAATGCCTATTATGATTTAAGATCTCCAAGTATTTCATGTGAGAGTATTTGACCAGGGGTTCAAACTTCATATGAAAGTACTTGGGACAAGATTTAAATGAAGTGAAACACCTCATATAATTTACACAAGTAAACTAGCATCACTCATTACTATTAAGTGTGTAAGGGTGTTGTTTTCTTATTTAGGAAAAATAATTTCCTCTCATACTAAATAAAGTGTTACTTTTAATTACTTAGAGAAATAATTTCCTCTCATTATCTTATTAAGATTTAAATTCTCTCATGAACAATATATACCTAGGTTGACCAAAGTCAACCTCTTCATACTTATCATTGGAGAAATGATTTAAATGAGGTGAACACCTCATACCTTTTAATCCTAACCAGGTAAAGAGTTAATATCATCAACAATTCATGTGAGACCTAAATGACCAGAGTCTCTACCTCACTTTGAATTATTCATGACAAGATTTAAATGAGAGAAACACTCCCATAAGATTTAATTATTTGTTGGAACAATTTAGAAAGCTACTATGAGAAGATTTAAATTTTCAAACAAGAACCTATGGGTCATTAATACATGTGTCATCAACTCTCATTGAATCCCTTGGATCAAAGATTTAAATGAGGTGCTACACCTCATACAATTTAAATACCATTTTTGAAAATTTAAATGAGCTAGAAATGGCCAGATAGCCATTATTTGAGTTTAGCCCAAGATCATATGAAACAACTATAGTATTTTATTACATAATAAATTAGACAACATCAAATGTGATTTTTGAGAGGTGGAACCACCTCAAAATAGTTTATGGTTGATTTTTAAGAATTATTCTTAGGCAGAAAAGTACCTGCCTTGTTTATTTTCTCACTTTAATTCTATAACAGATCTAGGTTTGAATCCAGTGGCATTGGATAGAGTTTTTGATGAGATTTCCAAAAATATAAAATTTGTTGAAATTGGCTCAGTAGATTTGGATCTATTAAATTTTGAATTTGTCACCAGATTGCAATTTAAATGAAAAAGAAATAAACCAGTTTGAATTTCAAACGCGGGCGGGAAACGAAATGGGCCGGCCCAGCTTCGCTGGCGATGCGAGCGGGCCGCCTGACAGTGGGGGTCCACTGTCAGTTCTTTTAAAACACCGAACCGGTAGGCTGTGTTGTGGACCGTGGGATTTAAGGAGATCGGACGGCTGCGGTGTGTCCTCATCGTCGACGAGCTCCGGCGAGGGCTAACCCTACCGGCGGCCAGGAGGGTGGAGATGGGCGGCTTACCGACGTCCAGCGAGGTCGGCGAGGCGGGCAAACGAACTGGTCGACGACGGCGAGTCGAGGAGGGTCGCGGCGGCTCAGGGGTGCTCGGCAACGTCGGCTTCGTTGAGCTGCTGCAGCGGCGGGCTCCGGCCAAATTCCGGCGAGGTGGGGTGTAATCGGAGAGGGGAAGAGGTCGAGGAGGTTCAGGAGGGAGAGGAGAACTCGTTGGTGTGCAGAAATCGTCCGGGAGCGTCGGCTTTTATAGCGGGCGAGGAGGGGCAGCGCGGCATGGGTTGGTCGGTCATGGCGACGACGGCACAGTGGCGGAGAGGAGTGGGCGGTGATGCTGCTCTCTTCCTTACGTCACGGGGATCACGACGCGCTTGAAGGCACTGAAAACGAGGGTCTGTAGCGAGCAGGAGCGTGACGCGCGCGTGTTGTACCGTGGCGGACAGTCGTCGAAGGTGACGACGGCGACAGTGCTCGAGCGGGGAGATGGGGTTGTCTGGGAGCTAACTGGTGCCGTGGCGATGCTCCGTGCAGAAGCTGAGGTCAGGGGGGAGGTGGAGGCGACGAGGCGACGACGCGCTCTGGCGTGCTCCGGGGCGTCACCATGCGCGTCCTGTCGCGCATGGGCGCTTCTGGGCGCGTCGGTTCACGTCAGTTTCTGGCCGGTGGCGATGTCAACTTGGTCAAGGGCTTGCAGGGGCAGCTTCAGGAGGGTCAGGGGGAGTCAGTTGACATGGTGAGGGGAGATGGATGTGAGAGGAGAGGAGGTGAGCATGTGGGTGTCAATGGTGGCCGGCATGGGTTGGGTTTTGGTCATGGTGACCAAGAGAGAGGGGTGCAGTGGCCTGTACTGGTGCCCAGAGGTGTGGTGAGTCTCCAGAGCAGCAGGCAAGGGCCAGGGTTGGACCAAGTCCAACCAAAATTCAGCATGGGCATCAAAATGGGTTCTGCCTGCAAAGTGTTTGTAGAAATGCCCGAAAGAGAAAAAGTTTCAAATTTTGGAAATTCCCTTGGTGGGTCTCAAACATATATTCATAGAGATGGAATGGTGGTGGTGGGGTTCATTTTGGTGAAGGTTTGCAAGAATTCAAAAAGGGGCTCATCTTCTCTTTAATCCAAAGTCTCCACTTGGCAACACTATACTGGTCAACCTGGTCAACTTCAGCAAGGATGGTCAACATGGAAGTTGTTGACCTTGACATGGTCTTGGATGACATGGAGAGAGTTGGTCAAGTTTGGTTGAAGAAAGGTCAAAACCAGGGGTGCAAAGTGGGGAAGAAAATATAAAAGTGACATATGACCATTATCATATGTGTGAAGGTTTTGAGATTTCCTTTGGTTTGATTTTGGTTTCTTTGATGCAATTGTGTTTGTTTATTATATATAAGAGTTTTACAAACCAAGGATCAAGCAAAGGTGGCCTTGGTTGAAGATTTGCAAATTTGGCTCTATGTGTATGTAAGTAAGAATGGGATTTCCTCCCTAATTGATTTCTCTCCATTTGTTTTGACTTTTGTTGACTCAATTGTGATTCTTATTAGTTTAGAAAACATTTTCCAACCATTGAATCCATTGCAAAAGGTCTTGATCAAAGATTTGCAAAATTGGCCATAACACATAAGAGGTGATGTGTTAAGTTTTATTATTTTTTTTAAAAGGGTTCACCTTGCTTCACTTGGACATGGGTTAGGGTCAAATCTTCAAATTCACAAATTTGCACTTTTCTCACATATGCCTCTATGGCATTTTTAGTTTCTTTTTATTTTCTTTGGAAACCACTTGGAATTGGTTGGGTAGGTACTAGGTAAGGTGTAGGAAGGTTTTCCAAACCTCTGAGCAAAGTAGAAAGGCTTAGGGTAAAGTTTTATAAAAATAGCCATAGGCACATATACCTCTTTCTTATTTAATTTCTTTTTATTTCATTTTAACTAGTAGTGGTGAAAAGAGGGGTGAGGTCTAGGGTTTAGTGGGGTTCACAAAGGTTCACCACCATTTAGCAAAATTAAAATAAAGGTAGGGTTCAAGATTTACCTATTGGGATTATATGTCCCCATATGTCTTTTATTTTATTTTGGTTTCTCAAAAAGGATCCAAAGGATTTTTGGAGAAGGTTAGGGTTTAAGGTTTTTCTTATTTGATTTCTTTCTCTTTTGTTTTATTTGGTTGGTGATCTTCACTTGATCACTTTGGGGTTTTTGGGTTTAGCACATAAGCATAATCACACTCATCATGGCAAAACACAAGATTTAAACAAGATCTATATGTATCAATCTTATTTTAACAAAAGTTTTTGTTGGTTCCAAATTTTGGAACTAGGGAAATTCATTTTGTTTGTTTTGAAATTTTGGGTTGTTACAAACCCTTCCCCCTTAAACAAATCTCGTCCCGAGATTTTAAGAAAAGTTAGGTTCCTAAGAGAGATTGAGTATTTTCTTAATAGGAAGACATACTTGGCATGGTCTGGGGTGCTTCCTGAGCTTCAGTGGCGGTCATGTGGTAGAAACGTCCGTTGTTGTTGTTCTGGTTCCTTCTTAGGCAAGCGGCGTTGTTGAGCAGGTCTGCGGTGTAGTGGCAATCCTGGCAAGCTTCTTGGGGCACTCCTTGGAGAAGTGACCCACAACTCCACATTCATAGCAGTTGACGGTGGACTTGTCTTTGGGGTTGACGGGGGTAGCATTGCTTCCAGTCCTCGGGGCATTATTGGGGTTGTTGTTGTTACCATTGGGGTGATTGTTGTTGGGGCGGTTGTTGTTGTTGTTGTTGTTGTTGTTGTTCCCTCCGGGCTTCGGGGGTCCTCCGTTGTTGTTGGTGTAGTTGGGGCGATAATTCTGGGCAGGGGGCTTGTTGTATCTTGGGTGAATCCTCCAGAGGAGTTATTGCGATACTTCTGGTTATGGTGGGGTCCACTCTGGTTCATCATTCTTCTCTTGCGGTTCTCGTTGGCCTGATGCAGCTTTCCTTCCATCTGTATGGCTGAGTCTACAAGGGCTTCTAAGTCAGCGAACGGAATGTTCACTAACACAGTTTGCATCTCGTCGTGCAGTCCGTTCAGAAATCTTTCCTTTCTCTTCTCATTGGTGTCGGTCTCATCCGGGGCGTACCTTGACAGCGTGAGAAACCTGTCGCGGTATTCCACCACGGACATTCTTCCTTGCTTGAGTTCACGGAACTCGTCTCTCATCTTCTTGATCAATCCTTGGGGCACATGGTATTTGCTAAACTTTAGCTTGAAGTCTTCCCAGGTCATCATCTGTCCTGCATTCATGGCTCGGGTGCTGGTCCACCAAGCTCTGGCTGGTCCTGCCAGATAATGGGTGGCAAACAGCACTTTCTCTGCGGCTTCAACTTGCGCAACTTCGAGGTTGTTCTCCATTGTCTGGAGCAGTCATCAGCGTCGGGGCTCTTCAGTCTTGTTGAACATCGGAGGGTTGGTGTGCTGAAAGTTCTTCAGCTTTGATCCAGGGTGATCGTGGTGGCCATGATTGTTCTGAGCTATCTGTTGTAGTGCGGTAAGGTTGGCTTGGCGTTCAGCTCTCTCTACTTCTCGGTCTGCCATCATCGTTTGCAGCAGTTGCATCCTTGCGTCTGGGGTGGCGTTGCGGGTTGGTGGGGCCATCTGAACATTGAGGTAGATGATAAGATAAGAGGGAAATTTCTATGGTTTGTTTTGTTAAGTTTAAAAAGTTCATAATATTGAAAACTTGAGTAGTGTTGCGGGGGTAAAAACCAACAACACTTTTTCATTCATACCAAGCATCACACATTACAAATCTAACACACCGTTGGTTTGAAGAACCATTCATCGCTCTTCGATACAAGGGGGGGGATCCTGATACAACTCACACCTACTTAAGTGCTGGGGTAATACTATTCTTCAGGGTGGATTCTTCGTCTTCACGGTTGAGGTGCTTGGCGAGAGGCGAGGGCGTTGTCCAAATCTCTGCGGGTTTTGTACTGCCTGAAGTCCTGCGGTGCTTCATAGGGGTTCATCTTTGGTTGTGGTGGGGGCATGGTCATCGGTCTTCCCATGGAGTCATGTCTTGGGTAGTAGATGAAGCGAGTGTTCTTGATCTTGTCCTCATTTTGTCCACACAGACGGGAAATTGCTTCTTGCATAGCTTTGTCTAGTCCTTCCTTCCAAGTGTTTCCCGTTACAGAAAACCATATGGTTTCCCATACCGGGGCATCAAGCTTCCTTCGGAGATCAGTAGAAACGTCCCACCGAGGTGGTTCTCCGGAGCCTTGAGGGGTATTCCGAAGAACTCGGGATACGGATGTCCTAGATAGTCCACTAGTTGCTTCAATTCCTTTTCGAAACTTTTGTCGTCTCCGGATCCAAGCTTATAGGATTCCCATTGGTACTTCATCTGTGAGCAAGTAGGATAAGTAAGTTAAAGAAGTAGTCAAGTGTGCAAAATTTTAGATAGTGCTACAAAGAAAAAGTAGAGCATGAATTTCTCATTTTGAAAGAGATTTCGAGGATAAGAGTGAGAATAAGTTTTTCACAAATATTTACTTCTTTGGTTTTTGAAACTAAGTTTTGCAGACGTCCATTCTAACTAGGGTCTCCTAAGGTCAACAATGGCTCTGATACCAACTTGTCAACACCCGGATTTTTAAGTCCAGATGCCTATTATGCCATTCATCGCAATCCCAGGAATATCGTTTTTGCGAGACATAATAGATTAATATCACAACACATCATTCATTACAACGCATAATTGTCTTACAACACGGGATCACATGATCCAGTCTCATTACAATACTAGTTGATCTATTGATCAATTACAAAACACATAGCGGAAGCGAAGTAGCGTAGTAGTAGTCCATCTATTCCACAGGCAACTGTTGACGTCAGGAGTGATCCTAGTTGTCGTAGACGTCTGCTGTCCTTCTTAGGGTTCAGTACTCCTCTTCATAGTCTGGCCATTTGAATAGCCAGGGACAAAGCCATGAGTACTTTAAAGTACTCGCAAACTAATACTAAGGTAAACACTATCAACTATAGAAGGGGTGCTAAGCTCTAAGTTTCATTTGCATAAAGCTAGTTTTATTTCATAAACACTTTAATGATCAAAAACCTTCATTTGCTCAACTAACTCACGTGGGAACATTAGTGTCATTCCCACAACTCAGTTGTGGTTCAAAGTCAAAGTCACCTTTCAGTTCAAATCACAAGTCACCATTCACCTTTTCAAATTCAAGTCACCCTTCACATGTCACATTTTGAAAATGGTCTGATGACGGAACAGTATGGCCTTTCCAACCGTCCATAAGTGGACGCGGCTATTCGAATAGATCTACACTCTGCAGAGGTAGTACACTTGTGCCACAACATTTGCAATAATCCGTCAGGGTTAACTGGCCCTGATTTACCACACTCCGTGTGCGGACTACCAACCATAACCTTTCACTTACATATCCTAGTATAGGCATCTCTCCCCATGAGCTTGGCCTCCCGGTGAAGACAAACCGTCAGCCTGGGAACTGCAGGAGCTTGGGCCGGACATTCACCTCATTTCCACGTCATTTCATATCATTTCACTTTTGTAGAGGCAGCCTCCAGCATAACCCCGATGACGCTTGTTTAGAGGGAACCCATACTAAGATACATAAACTTCTAGTTAAGCCCTACCCATATCAGGTATTGTGGGGGTACTTGCAAAATTGGAATGGTATCGCATCCGAACCCAACCATCAGTTTTTGTAAAATTCACCAAGTCATAGTCACCTTCAAAATCTTTCAATAGAATGACTCATCATTCCAAGGTTTTCAAAGTCTTTTCAAAACACAAGTTCCCATCTAGAGTAGCCATTTTTGATATTGAGCACTAGCAACTAGTCAAGGGGGGGGGGGGTGCTAACTAGCTTGTAGCCGTCTAGGCTAAGTTTGATACTCTTGTAGTATTCTATCTCTAGACCAAAGTTAACTATAAAAGCAAGTTATAAATAATTAAAAACAAAAGCTTGTAAGAATAAAACTTGGGAAATAGGATCAGAAGCATAAAGTAAAAAGTAATGGTGCCTTGCTCTTGTGGAGCTTTGCACTTGGGTAGTCTTGCAAGAATATTTGCTTGCAATAAAATTGCTTGCAAGGATGTTAGCTTGCCTTGGTTGGTGTATTGATCAAAGTGGTCTTCTTCTCCTTCTTCTTGGTAGAATACCTCCTCTTCTTGATAGTCCCCGGTACTAGCGTCTATAAACGAATACGAGGATACAATCACCAAACAATTCATTGGCTATTCCAAACATCACATATATTCACACAAACTATTCTATTCACACTATTAATACAATTTGGTGCATTGGTGGTATTGCTTTGAGGAAGAATAATTTCCTCTCATTTTATATGTAAATGATAGTTTCCATATAGTTCTCGAGGAATAATTTCCTCTCATTGAATCTTATTTAAGATTTAATTTCTCAAATCATCACACATGAATTTATGTTGACCTAAGTCAACCATTCATCATCTTCATTTGAGAAAATGATTTAAATGAGGTAGGGATACCTCATACCATTTAATAATGCCTATTATGATTTAAGATCTCCAAGTATTTCATGTGAGAGTATTTGACCAGGGGTTCAAACTTCATATGAAAGTACTTGGGACAAGATTTAAATGAAGTGAAACACCTCATATAATTTACACAAGTAAACTAGCATCACTCATTACTATTAAGTGTGTAAGGGTGTTGTTTTCTTATTTAGGAAAAATAATTTCCTCTCATACTAAATAAAGTGTTACTTTTAATTACTTAGAGAAATAATTTCCTCTCATTATCTTATTAAGATTTAAATTCTCTCATGAACAATATATGACCTAGGTTGACCAAAGTCAACCTCTTCATACTTATCATTGGAGAAATGATTTAAATGAGGTGAACACCTCATACCTTTTAATCCTAACCAGGTAAAGAGTTAATATCATCAACAATTCATGTGAGACCTAAATGACCAGAGTCTCTACCTCACTTTGAATTATTCATGACAAGATTTAAATGAGAGAAACACTCCCATAAGATTTAATTATTTGTTGGAACAATTTAAAAGCTACTATGAGAAGATTTAAATTTTCAAACAAGAACCTATGGGTCATTAATACATGTGTCATCAACTCTCATTGAATCCCTTGGATCAAAGATTTAAATGAGGTGCTACACCTCATACAATTTAAATACCATTTTTGAAAATTTAAATGAGCTAGAAATGGCCAGATAGCCATTATTTGAGTTTAGCCCAAGATCATATGAAACAACTATAGTATTTTATTACATAATAAAATAGACAACATCAAATGTGATTTTTGAGAGGTGGAACCACCTCAAAATAGTTTATGGTTGATTTTTAAGAATTATTCTTAGGCAGAAAAGTACCTGCCTTGTTTATTTTCTCACTTTAATTCTATAACAGATCTAGGTTTGAATCCAGTGGCATTGGATAGAGTTTTTGATGAGATTTCCAAAAATATAAAATTTGTTGAAATTGGCTCAGTAGATTTGGATCTATTAAATTTTGAATTTGTCACCAGATTGCAATTTAAATGAAAAAGAAATAAACCAGTTTGAATTTCAAACGCGGGCGGGAAACGAAATGGGCCGGCCCAGCTTCGCTGGCGATGCGAGCGGGCCGCCTGACAGTGGGGGTCCACTGTCAGTTCTTTTAAAACACCGAACCGGTAGGCTGTGTTGTGGACCGTGGGATTTAAGGAGATCGGACGGCTGCGGTGTGTCCTCATCGTCGACGAGCTCCGGCGAGGGCTAACCCTACCGGCGGCCAGGAGGGTGGAGATGGGCGGCTTACCGACGTCCAGCGAGGTCGGCGAGGCGGGCAAATGAACTGGTCGACGAAGGCGAGTCGAGGGAGGGTCGCGGCGGCTCCAGGGGTGCTTGGCAACGTCGGCTTCGTTGAGCTGCTGCAGCGGCGGGCTCCGGCCAAATTCCGGCGAGGTGGGGTGTAATCGGAGAGGGGAAGAGGTCGAGGAGGTTCAGGAGGGAGAGGAGAACTCGTTGGTGTGCAGAAACCGTCCGAGGAGCGTCGGCTTTTATAGCGGGCGAGGAGGGCAGCGCGGCATGGGTTGGTCGGTCATGGCGACGACGGCACAGTGGCGGAGAGGAGTGGGCGGTGATGCTGCTCTCTTCCTTACGTCACGGGGATCACGACGCGCTTGAAGGCACTGAAAACGAGGGTCTGTAGCGAGCAGGAGCGTGACGCGCGCGTGTTGTACCGTGGCGGACAGTCGTCGATGGTGACGACGGCGACAGTGCTCGAGCGGGGAGATGGGGTTGTCTGGGAGCTAACTGGTGCCGTGGCGATGCTCCGTGCAGAAGCTGAGGTCAGGGGGGAGTTGGAGGCGACGAGGCGACGACGCGCTCTGGCGTGCTCCGGGGCGTCACCATGCGCGTCCTGGGCATCTCTGGGCGCGTCGGTTCACGTCAGTTTCTGGCCGGTGGCGATGTCAACTTGGTCAAGGGCTTGCAGGGGCAGCTTCAGGAGGGTCAGGGGAAGTCGATTGACAAGGTGAGGGGAGATGGATGTGAGAGGAGAGGAAGTGAGCATGTGGGTGTCAATGGTGGCCGGCATGGGTTGGGTTTTGGTCATGGTGACCAAGAGAGAGGGGTGCAGTGGCCTGTACTGGTGCCCAGAGGTGTGGTGAGTCTCCAGAGCAGCAGGCAAGGGCCAGGGTTGGACCAAGTCCAACCAAAATTGCAGCATGGGCATCAAAATGGGTTCTGCCTGCAAAGTGTTTGTAGAAATGCCCGAAGGAGAAAAAGTTTCAAATTTTGGAAATTCCCTTGGTGGGTCTCAAACATATATTCATAGAGATGGAATGGTGGTGGTGGGGTTCATTTTGGTGAAGGTTTGCAAGAATTCAAAAAGGGGCTCATCTTCTCTTTAATCCAAAGTCTCCACTTGGCAACACTATACTGGTCAACCTGGTCAACTTCAGCAAGGATGGTCAACATGGAAGTTGTTGACCTTGACATGGTCTTGGATGACATGGAGAGAGTTGGTCAAGTTTGGTTGAAGAAAGGTCAAAACCAGGGGTGCAAAGTGGGGAAGAAAATATAAAAGTGACATATGACCATTATCATATGTGTGAAGGTTTTGAGATTTCCTTTGGTTTGATTTTGGTTTCTTTGATGCAATTGTGTTTGTTTATTATATATAAGAGTTTTACAAACCAAGGATCAAGCAAAGGTGGCCTTGGTTGAAGATTTGCAAATTTGGCTCTATGTGTATGTAAGTAAGAATGGGATTTCCTCCCTAATTGATTTCTCTCCATTTGTTTTGACTTTTGTTGACTCAATTGTGATTCTTATTAGTTTAGAGAAACATTTTCCAACCATTGAATCCATTGCAAAAGGTCTTGATCAAAGATTTGCAAAATTGGCCATAACACATAAGAGGTGATGTGTTAAGTTTTATTATTTTTTTTAAAAGGGTTCACCTTGCTTCACTTGGACATGGGTTAGGGTCAAAATCTTCAAATTCACAAATTTGCACTTTTCTCACCTATGCCTCTATGGCATTTTTAGTTTCTTTTTATTTTCTTTGGAAACCCCTTGGAATTGGTTGGGTAGGTACTAGGTAAGGTGTAGGAAGGTTTTCCAAACCTCTGAGCAAAGTAGAAAGGCTTAGGGTAAAGTTTTATAAAAATAGCCATAGGCACATATACCTCTTTCTTATTTAATTTCTTTTTATTTCATTTTAACTAGTAGTGGTGAAAAGAGGGGTGAGGTCTAGGGTTTAGTGGGGTTCACAAAGGTTCACCACCATTTAGCAAAATTAAAATAAAGATAGGGTTCAAGATTTACCTATTGGGATTATATGTCCCCATATGTCTTTTATTTTATTTTGGTTTCTCAAAAAGGATCCAAAGGATTTTTGGAGAAGGTTAGGGTTTAAGGTTTTTCTTATTTGATTTCCTTCTCTTTTGTTTTATTTGGTTGGTGATCTTCACTTGATCACTTTGGGGTTTTTGGGTTTAGCACATAAGCATAATCACACTCATCATGGCAAAACACAAGATTTAAACAAGATCTATATGTATCAATCTTATTTTAACAAAAGTTTTTGTTGGTTCCAAATTTTGGAACTAGGGAAATTCATTTTGTTTGTTTTGAAATTTTTGGGTTGTTACACCTCCATAGCCCTTTAGTCCTGGTTGGTGTTACCAACCGCGACTAAAGGGGTACCCTTTCGTCTCGGATGGAGCATTAGTCGCGGGTCGCCTCCCGAACCACGACTAAAGCCTCCTTTAGTCGCGGTTCGAATATTTGCGGGACTAATGGGGGTGGACGGAAGCCTCTTTTTCTACTAGTGCCCCTTTAGTTGCGGTTGCTTACGAACCGCGACAAAAGGCCCATCCACGTGGGCGGCATGCGCTCGTTGGGTCGGAGGACCTTTAGTCGCGGTTGGCCAGACCAACCGGGACTAAAGGTCTCCGCAGGTTTAGGGTTTTAACCCCCTAAATCTGGTTTCTTTTTGTTGTGTTTCATTTCTTTTATATTTTATTTTGTGTTTTATTTTAATTTCAAAGAAGTTTCAGTACACATATTCTACGCTACTATATACACGTTACACGTTGATGCATATGAATATACAATTTCAAACAAGTTTGAAATTTCAAACAAGAACAATTCAAGAGGAATATATAATATTCAATCTCGGGTGACCATATACAACTTCAAACAAGTTTCCATATACAATTTATCAAATTAGAAGTTCTTCGTCCTCGTAATAGTGTTCTCCTTTAGGATGGAGGACTTCCCTCATCAAAAATCCTGCCAATTCCTCTTGAATTGGTCGGAAGCGAGCTTCTGGATTAACCTTCTTCCGCAAGTCATTCCTCCGCTCAGAGGTGTATCCCCGGATGAACTCACAAACATAGTATCCGCATAGATTGGTTCCCGGTGGCTGAGTATCCACATTAGCTAACCTTCTAAATGTTAGCTCATCTTTGAATTCACCGGTTATGTCTTCTTTGAACCGTTTCCAAACCCTACAGGGCAAAGAAATTAAATGAACAAGGGAGTTATTAGTTACTTGATATCAGGAAATGAACGAAAGAGGCCGATATAGTGCGCAAATGATTGAAAATAATTACTTTTGCAACATTAATCCTATGCCGATCCAATGCTTTGCTTCCATATTCAGAGAGTCCATGACGAGAACTCTGGAGTTGTCAAATTCAATTATTAGCAGAATCCAGTGGAACCTGCGGACATGTTACATGCATAGTCATGCATAACTCATCGATTAGACATAACATGCATGGAGTAAACAAAAGAGAATGTGCACAAGACAGAAACACTCACCCAAAATGGTAAGGAAATAGAATTTGACTTTTGAGTTCCTGCTTTGTAAGAAACCGATACAAGTCTTTCTCCACGTCTTGGGGGTATCTTTCTAACACATATCCATTAATGATATGTGGGTCAATGAATCCAACATCAAGGATGTTCTTTCTTTTGCATTCCCCAAGCTTCATTCTGCATAATAGCGTACACAAGAATATAGTTAGGACAATATAGTGCAGGCAATGAACGAGATGAGGTGGAGATTTAATTATAGAAATAAATCACTTACAGAACGTAGCAACTCAGGATAGACTTGTCGAGCTCGCGCAGATTGAACAACTGGAGCAATTCACTCGTATGAACTTGTACATGGTACTGTTGAAGTGATGCTCCTCTCTAACTTCCGCATAAATATATTCTTTGCCGGCCTTATTTTTTATGAAATCCTTGTACCAGCGTAGCAGATTTCTCATATGTGTTGGTAGACTCGCTTCCTGCGCAGGCTCGACGAGAGGCCCATTCGGCACATATGTAAATGCCACCTCACTTATTGGCGCATCCTCAAGGCCTAACAATGCACGAAGAGTCATATCGAACTGGCCCGCTCTTTCTTTGGCCACCGTTACAGTCATTCCCTGTGCGCTAGCAGCTGCTATGATAGCGGGGTCCAATAGTTCCATGTCCTTATCCATATCGGCTCTGAAGGACGACGTAACGGAAGGACCGGCTTCCACTATGAGCGGGGGGATCGATTGTTTTCTCTGTTCCCCGAGCTGGGAAACTTGTTTCCCGCATTTTTTACTTGCTTCTTTCTTCTCCGTCGCCATGGCTTAATCCAATAATGCTACTTGCCTACGAAATTCACGTCCATAGTTGTCTTGCTGATTCTGCGAGATTTGGGACGGTGTCGTCAAAAAATCCTTAGCCCACTTCTTTTGCTTCTCAGTAAATACCGGCTTGGGCTCAGGCTCTTTTTTCGCCTTGACTTCCGCCTTCCATTTCTCATGGTGAGAAGCCGCGGCCATGTCGGTTTCCTCAACACTAAGTTCCCAAGGTCTCGGGAGGAGAGGCTTCATTGATGGCATTGGTACCCTTGTGGTCTTAGGTACATGAGGCTCCGGGTTAATAGTCCAGGAGGGGGTTGCCTTGTTGTCGGCCTGCTTCTGCTTCTTCGCCGGAGGCGGACTGGGTGGCGGCGTACCCGCCGGAGGTGGATTGGGGGGCGGCGTCGGCTGACGTGAAGGAGGTGTAGGTGGACCACCACCCCAACCACCACCACCGGAGGGGGGTGGACTTGTTGGGTGATTCCTCGGGGTCGGTGGCCTTGGCGCCTCGCCTGGAAACTTGATGTACTTCTTTTTCCATAGAACGAATTGGCGCTTGACATCTCGAAGTTTTTTCTCCCCTTCGGGTGTAGCATAGTCAATCTCCAGGTCCTCGCACCCTTGGACTATGTCTTCCACCGTGACATGAGCATAGCCATCTGCAATGGGGTTGTTTTGGTGTAGTGCTCCAGGTGTACAAGGTAAAGCGCTGCCGATCGGTACCTTCATGGAAATGATCCCCATTGTATAATGCAGCTCACATTCTTTCATCTCCTTTACATCGTCCATGGGGTAGTGAGGCTCCGGTGCACGAATCTCGATCGTCGGTGCATTAGCACCAGCCGGGGCCAAGGGTGCATTAGCACCAGCCGGGGCCTCCGTGGAAGCCACGCTGCTTCTCCGCTGCTTCCGACTTCCGCTACATGATCTTCATGCGGCCCTTCCGATCGTTTCTCTTTTACAATTTCCTGAACAATCTGCTTCAACTCAAATATTTCCACTTCCATCCTCCCCATACGATCTGCATCCCGTTCCGTCTTTCTCTTACGGCTTTTGTAACTGTACGGGTCATTGTCCTGGGGAAACCCTACTTTCCACGGAATGGCGCCTTTGCCTCATACACGTCCTGGGTGTTCAGGATTCCCGAGGGCTATTGTCAGCGCGTCGTACTCTCTGTTGAACTTGATCTTCCCCTCTTGAGCTTCGGCCATTGCTTTAATAAGGGCGGTGGTGGGAGTAAACTCTTTCTTCCGGTGAACGCACCTCCCTGTCTCCGGGTCTAGCGATCCCCCCTGCCCCTTCTTCACCTTCCCCTTCACCTTCCCCTCCTTCAGTATCCTCCATGAAAGTATCACCGAAATGATCAGGATAGTTGTCATCGATATCATCCCCTTCTTCATCTTCTTCCATTCTAACCCCTCTTTCTCCATGCTTGGTCCAACAATTATAGCTTTGCATGAAACCGTGCCGAAGCAAGTGAACGTGAACGGTTCTTGAGGAAGAGTAACCCTTCTTATTCTTACAGTCAGAACATGGACATATAACAAAACCCCCCTGCTTGTTCGGATTAGCCACTGTGAGGAAATCATTCAAACCCGTAATGAACTCGCCCGAGAGTCGGTTACCGAACATCCATTGCCGATTCATCTACATTATTATTATATAAAGTACCATCATGCATTTGTTAAACTAACTAGCTAGAAATAATAGAAATTAAACTATGAACTACACATGCATATTTATCAATGACACATGAAAGGTTCAAGTTGCGAACAGCGATCGAGGAGGAAAAAAATGAGAAAGCTTAAGTGTGGCTCGGACACTTCATATCATGCTCTCGGGCATTTCATCGAACACCTTGTGTGCATAAGAGGATCAAAGCCAAACCCACCACCCCTTGTCAATAGAAGTGGAACACCAAGTTGCTCACACACACAAGTGAAGTGCTGCAGCAGTATTTATAGGGGTGGGCCTTTAGTCCCGGTTGGGCCAACCGTGACTAAAGTCCACCAGCTGTCGTTGGCCAGGCCAACCGCGACTAAAGGCCCGCCCGTCTTCGACTGAGCACGCTGGTCCCAGACCTTTGGTCGCGGTTCGCCTGCAGAACCGCGACTAAAGACCCCATTAGTGGCGGTTCAAATATTTTGGAGACTAATGGGGTGGTATGGAAGCCCCTTTTTCTACTAGTGTGTGTATGTGCTGGTGATGGTGATGGACCTGATGGTGTGTATGTGTATGTGCTGGTGATGGACCTGATGGTGGTAATGTGCTGTGTATGCATGGTGTGTATGTTGCAGGGATTTCAAATGAGCTGCCCATTTCTCCCGAAACGTTGATTCACTTCCGTTTCGGTTGAGAAATGGGGCTCCTAGGTCCAAAAATTAGCAAAGGTCATGCTGAATTTTTCGGCCGACAATTGTACTAATAGATTTACTCCTTTTCTTTATAGAAAGTGCAAACATGTCGGCCAACGACAACGTGGCCGCCACTTCTAAGGCCGCCATGAGCCTCGAAGAACAAGCAAGAGCAGCGAACCCCGAGTTCTGGGAAGTCCCCTCCCATCAAGATGAGGTGGAGGTGGAGGCGGAGGAAGTCGGAGCTGACCAGCGGATGAGTGAAGCCGGGGAGGAGGATGAACCCACCACCACCGATGGCGGCGACCACACGGCGGGTGACGAGACTGATGATGGTAGCGGCCACCTGGCCGATCAGAAGAAGAAGAAGAAGGAAAGGAAAGATCGGAAGCAGACGGTGCTCGCCAACACCATCAACGAGATCACTAAAGTCTTGGAAAGTGGCCTTTCGTTAGAGCCTGCGGGTGTGGCCGTTGGGTACGGCATGCAACTCGGGTGCATCGGCCGGGAAAGCATGTCCATCAACAAGAAGAAACTCAGAAGTGAAGCCAACCAGCGTTTGGTCGAAAACTGCCTGATGAAGCTTCACTGATGGTACACGTTCCCGGCCGAATACAATAACTTGTCAAAATCGAGCATGGTTAATAGATTAGCCATTACGAAGATGGCGAACACCCTGAGCAGCTGGAGAAGCCGGGTGAAGACCAAGATTGACAAAGGTGAAAGTTGGGAGCAGATTAGGAGGGGTGAGCCGATGCTGGACGAAGCAGAATTCGAGAAATTCAAGGCAGAGATGGCTACTGACGATGCCAAATCATGGATGGAGTGGGGTCAGCAAATGCGGGAGCTGAATATAGGTAAACACCAGCTTGGAAGCGGCGGTTACAGAGGAAAAATTCCCATTTGGGAAAAGGAGGACGCCGAGCTTGCACGTCATGGGCTACCGAACCCGTGGTTAAAAATCACCGACTTGCAGGTCAGGTTCTTTGTCCGGGCCCGCTACTATCTGGACAAGTCGACCATGGAATTCGTTACCGACGATCCCGATGTGAAGATGTTTGAGGATAAGCTGGTAAGGAATTTACCCGCGGTCCATTGCATTCATATTACATAATGTGAAGGCAATTTTCTAAATGTTCTCACCTTTTCTTGTAGCAGTTGGCGGCGGCACGCCCCGAGGAGGAATCATCGTCCCAGGGCTCGACGGAGCCGTGGGACACGCCTTTCAACATGGCGACCAACGCCTACAAGAAGAGGCCGAAGTTCGAGCCGCCGACATCGGCTGGCCGTGTCTCCGGCTTCGGTACAAGCATGAAGTTTCGCGAGTACTACAAAGAGGACGCTAAGAAGAGAAATGAGAGGAAGACCCAGATGTCGGCTAAGGATAAAGCCGAGGTGGAAGAGCTGAGGCAAAAGGTCGAGGCATTAGAGGCAAAACAGGCAACACAGCTGGATAAAGCCGAGGTGGACAAGATGTTTGAGCAGAAGCTCCGCGAGCTTCTACTCCCTCGGCTCATGGAGGGGATAGCTGCGTGGAATGCGGCTGGTCAGGTGGGGCCGATACATGTGCATAGTGCCGACGGCAGCAACTCGAGCTTCGACATGTCAATGGATCTAGTTTCCCCGCCGCCTGATACGTCTCCGACGTATCGATAATTTCTTATGTTCCATGCCACATTATTGATGTTATCTACATGTTTTATGCACACTTTATGTCATATTCGTGCATTTTACGGAACTAACCTATTAACAAGATGCCGAAGTGCCGGTTCATGTTGTTTTTAACATTTTTGGTTTGAAATCCTAGTAAGGAAATATTCTCGGAATTGGACGAAATCAAAGCCCGGGGGCCTATTTTTCCACGAAGCTTCCGGAAGTCCGGAAGGAGAGACGAGAGGGCCACGGGGAGCCAAACCATAGGCGGGCGGCCCCCTTGGCGCGCCGGGGCCCCCCGTGCGCCTCTTGTGCGCGCCTATAAAAGTCTTGTGGTGTGGAGACGTACGGAAAACCTTCCAGACGATCCCATCTCGGGGATCCAGGAGATCGCCTCCGGCACCAGAGGGGAATCATCTCCGGGAGGACTCTACGCCGCCATGGTCGCCTCGATGTGTGAACCCCTGGACTATGGGTCCATAGCGGGTAGATGGTTGTCTTCTCCCCATTGTGCTATCATTGTCGGATCTTGTGAGGCCTAACATGATCAAGATCATCTATCTGCAATTCTATATGTTGCGTTTGTTGGGATCCGATGAATAGAGAATACTTGTTATGTTGATTATCAAAGCTATGTCTATGTGTTGTTTATGATCTTGCATGCTCTCCATTATTAGTAGATGCTCTGGCCAAGTTGATGCTAGTAACTCCAGAGTATTTATGCTCCATGTCTCGTGAATGGAGGAGTGACAAGAACCACTAAGGTTACGGATATACTGTTGCCACTAGGGATAAAACATTAGTGCTATGTTCAAGGATGTAGTCACTAGTTACATTACGCGCAATACTTAATGCAATTGTCTGTTGTTAGCAACTTATACTGGAGGGGGTTCGGATGATAACCTGAAGGTGGACTTTTTAGGCATAGATGCGGTTGGATGACGGTCTATGTACTTTGTCGTAATGCCCAATTAAATCTCACTATACTCATCATGATATGTATGTGCATGGTCATACTCTTTATTTGTCAATTGCCAACTGTAATTTGTTCACCCAACATGCTGTTCGTCTTATGGGAGAGACACCTCTAGTGGACTGTGGACCCCGTCCATTCTTTTACATCTGAAATACAATCTACTGCAATACTTGTTCTACTCATTTCTGCAAACAATCATCTTCCACACAATATGGTTAACTCTTTGTTACAGCAAGCCGGTGAGATTGACAACCTCACTATTTCGTTGGGGCAAAGTACTTTGGTTGTGTTGTGCGGGTTCACGTTGGCGCGGAATCACTGGTGTTGCGCCGCACTACATCTCTTCGCCATCAACCTTCAACGTGCTTCTTGACTCCTACTGGTCCGATTAAACCTTGGTTTCTTGCTGAGGAAACTGTGCTGTCATCACCTTCCTCTTGGGGTTCCCAACGGACGTGCCAACCACACGCATCAAGCAAATTTCTGGCGCCGTTGCCGGGGAAATCAAGACAAAGGGAGTCTCCACTTCTCAATCTCTTTACTTTGTTTTTGTCTTGCTTAGTTTTATTTACTACTTTGTTTGCTGCACTAAATCAAAATACAAAAAAAATTAGTTGCTAGTTTTACTTTATTTGCTATCTTGTTTGCTATATCAAAAACACAAAAAAATTAGTTTACTTGCATTTACTTTATCTAGTTTATTTATTTACTGTTGCTAAAATGGCCAACGCTGAAAACACTAAGTTGTGTGACTTCACAACCACAAATAATAATGATTTCTTAGGCACACCTATTGCTCCACCTGCTACTACAGCAGAATTCTTTGAAATTAAACCTGCTTTACTGAATCTTGTTATGCGAGAGCAATTTTATGGTGTTAGTACGATGATGCTGCTGCCCATCTTAATAATTTTGTTGAATTATGTGAAATGCAAAAGTATAAGGATGTAGATGGTGACATTATAAAATTAAATTGTTCCCTTTCTCATTAAGAGGAAGAGCTAAAGATTGTTGCTATCTCTGCCTAAGAATAGTATTGATTCATGGACTAAATGCAAGGATGCTTTTATTGGTAGATATTATCCCCCTGCTAAAATTATATCTTTGAGGAGTAGCATAATGAATTTTAAACAATTAGATACTGAACATGTTGCTCAAGCTTGGGAAAGAATGAAATCTTTGGTTAAAAATTGCCCAACCCATGGATGACTACTTGGATGATCATCCAAACCTTCTATGCGGGACTAAATTTTTCTTCGCGGAATTTATTGGATTCAGCTGCTGGGAAGTACCTTTATGTCCATCACTCTTGGTGAAGCAACAAAGCTTCTTGATAATATGATGATCAACTACTCAGAATGGCACACGGAAAGAGCTCCACAAGGTAAGAAGGTAAATTCTGTCGAAGAACCTCTTCCTTGAGTGATAAGATTGATGCTATTATGTCTATGCTTGTGAATGATAGGACTAATATTAATTCTAATAATGTTCCGTTAGCGTCATTAGTTGCTCAAAAAGAATATGTTGATGTGAATTTCATTAAAAATAACAATCACAATGATTCTAGGCCATACCCTGCTAATGGTAACTCTTATGGTAGATATGCTTCATCTAATGAAGAAAAGATGCTAGAAATTGAAAGATCCACCAAGAGCTTTATGCAATCACAATATGAGCAAAATAAATTGTTTACTAAAACTATGAATGAGCAATCTACCTTGTTGAAGAATATAGGGAATCAACTTGAAAATCTGAATAGGGAGATCTCGGGGTTGCAAACTAAACTTGCTAGTGCTGAAACCCGAATCTCATACATGTCTGCATCACAATCTTCTTTAATTAATAAAATGGCTGCTAAACCTGATTTAGATGATAAAATTACTACTACAGCAAATGCCATTCAAGTTAGAATTAATGAGAATATAAGATTAATGGCTGAACTGCGTGCTAGGTGGGATAGAGAAGAAAATGAAAAACTAGCTAAAGAAAAGAATATAGCTAAAGTTTGGACTATTACTACCACTAGTAATGCTAATGCTACACATGTTGCTGCACCTCCTACTCATACTAATAAAAGAATTGGTGTTAGCAATGTTTCCACTTAATGCAAAGCGCGAAAAACTGCTGAAACTGCTAAAACTGTTGAAACTGCTGATAAAACTGCTGAAATTTTTTCCAACATTGGGGATGATGATCCCATTGCTTTAGATTATAATGGTTTTTAATTTTGATGATTGCCACATCTCTGAAGTTATAAAGTTCTTGCAAAAACTTGCTAAAAGTCCTAATGCTAGTGCTATAAATTTGGCTTTCCACGCATCATATTACAAATGCTCTCATAAAAGCTAGAAAAGAGAACTAGAGCGTGAAGCCTCTATTCCTAAAAAGTTAGAGGATGGTTGGAAGCCCATCATTAAGATGAAGGTTAAAGATTTTGATTGTAATGCTTTATGTGATCTTGGTGCAAGTATCTCTGTTATGCCTAAGAAAATTTATAATATGCTTGACTTGCCACCGCTGAAAAATTGTTATTTGGATGTTAATCTTGCTGATCATTCTACAAAGAAACCTTTGGGTAAAGTTGATAATGTTAGCATTACCGTTAACAATAACCTTGTTCCCGTTGATTTTGTTGTCTTGGATATTGAATACAATGCATCTTGTCCCATTATATTGGGAAGACCTTTTCTTTGAACTGTTGGTGCTATTATTGATATGAAGGAAGGTAATATAAAATATCAATTTCCTCTCAAGAAAGGTATGGAACACTTCCCTAGAAAGAGAATGAAGGTACCTTTTGATTCTATTATGAGAACAAATTATGATGTTGACACTTCGTCTCTTGATACACACTTTCTGCGCCTAGCTGAAAGGCGTTAAAGAAAAGCGCTTATGGAGACAACCCATGTTTTTACCTACAGTACTTTGTTTTTATTTTGTGTCTTGGAAGTTGTTTACTACTGTAGCAACCTCTCCTTATCTTAGTTTTGTGTTTTGTTGTGCCAAGTTAAGCCGTTGATAGAAAAGTAAGTACTAGATTTGGATTACTGCACAGTTCCAGATTTCTTTGCTGTCACCAATCTGGGTCCACCTCCCTGTAGGTAGCTCAGAAAATTATGCCAATTTACGTGCATGATCCTCAGATATGTACGCAACTTTCATTCAATTTGAGCATTTTCATTTGAGCAAGTTTGGTGCCATTTTAAAATTCGTCAATACAAACTGTTCTGTTTTGACAGATTCTGCCTTTTATTTCGCATTGCCTCTTTCGCTATGTTGGATGATTTCTTTGATCCATTAATGTCCAGTAGCATTATGCAATGTCCAGAAGTGTTAAGAATGATTGTGTCACCTCTGAATATGTCAATTTATAATGTGCACTAACCCTCTAATGAGTTGTTTCGAGTTTGGTGTGGAGGAAGTTTTCAAGGATCAAGGAGAGGATGAACATGATCAAGGAGAGTGAAAGCTCTAAGCTTGGGGATGCCCCAATGGTTCACCCCTGCATATATCAAGAAGACTCAAGCGTCTAAGCTTAGGGATGCATCCCCTTCTTCATCGACAACATTATCAGGTTCCTCCCTGAAACTATATTTTTATTCCATCACATCTTATGTGCTTTTTCTTGGAGCGTCGGTTAGTTTTGTTTTTGTTTTGTTTGAATAAAATGGATCCTAGCATTCACTTTATGGGAGAGAGACACGCTCCGCTGTAGCATATGGACAAGTATGTCCTTGGTTTCTACTCATAGTATTCATGGCGAAGTTTCTCCTTCGTTAAATTGTTATATGGTTGGAATTGGAAAATGATACATGTAGTAATTGCTATAAATGTCTTGGGTAATGTGATACTTGGCAATTGTTGTGCTCATGTTTAAGCTCTTGCATCATATGCTTTGCACCCATTAATGAAGAAATACATAGAGCATGCTAAAATTTGGTTTGCATATTTGGTTTCTCTAAGGTCTAGATAATTTCTAGTATTGAGTTTGAACAACAAGGAAGACGGTGTAGAGTCTTATAATGTTTTCAATATGTCTTTTATGTGAGTTTTGCTGCATCGGTTCATCCTTGTGTTTGTTTCAAATAAGCCTTGCTAGCCTAAACCTTGTATCGAGAGGAATACTTCTCATGCATCCAAAATACTTGGGCCAACCACTATGCCATTTGTGTCCACCATACCTACCTATACTACATGGTATTTTCCGCCATTCCAAAGTAAATTGCTTGAGTGCTACCTTTAAACAATTCAAAATTTATTACCTCTGATTTGTGTCAATGTTTTATAGCTCATGAGGAAGTATGTGGTGTTTATCTTTCAATCTTGTCATTTACTTTTGACGGACTCTCATATGGACTAGTGGCTTCATCCGCTTATCCAATAATTTTGCAAAAAGAGCTGGCAATGGGATTCCCAGTCCCAAATTAATTAACAAAAATAGACACTCCTCCATGGTATGTGATTGTTGGACGGCACCGAAGAGTTCGGTTAGCCATGGCTTGTGTAAGCAAAGGTTGGGAGAGTGTCATCATCATAATAAAACTAAAATAAAAAGGCACTCCTTCATGGTATGAGATTGTTGGCAGGCACCCGAGATTCGGTTAGCCATGGTTTGTGAAAGAAAGGTTGGAAGAATTGCCACCCAAAAATAAATAAAATGGGAGCCGCTCTTATAAGTCCGGTTGGCGAGGTAGTTAGTGTACCCATTACCATTCGTTGACAACAACAAACACCTCTCAAAATTTTACTTTTATTGCTCTCTACATGTTTTCAAAAATCAAAGCTCTAGCACAAATATAGCTCGATGCTTTTCCTCTATGGAGGACCATTCTTTTACTTTCAATGTTGAGTCGGTTCACCTATTTCTCTCCACCTCAAGAAGCAAACACTTGTGTGAACTGTGCATTGATTCCTACATACTGCTTATTGCACTTATTATATTACTCTATGTTGACAATATCCATGAGATATACATGTTACAAGTTGAAAGCAACCGCTGAAACTTAATCTTCTTTTGTGTTGCTTCAATATCTCTACTATGAATTATTGCTTTATGAGTTAACTCTTATGCAAGACTTATTGATGCTTGTCTTGAAGTGCTATTCATGAAAAGTCTTTGCTATATGATTCACTTGTTTACTCATGTCATATACATTGTTTTGATCGCTGCATTCACTACATATGCTTTACAAATAGTATGATCAAGATTATGATGGCATGTCACTCCAGAAATTATCTTGTTATCGTTTTACCTGCTCGGGACGAGAACTAAGCTTGGGGATGCTGATACGTCTCAGCGTATCGATAATTTCTTATGTTCCATGCACATTATTGATGTTATCTACATGTTTATGCACACTTTATGTCATATTCGTGCATTTTTGGAACTAACCTATTAACAAGATGCCGAAGTGCCGTTCTTTGTTTACTACTGCTTGTTTTTGGTTTCCAGAAATCCTGGTAAGAAATATTCTCGGAATTGGAGCGAAATCAAAGCCCAGGGGCCTATTTTTCCACGAGGCTTCCAGAAGTCCAGAGGAGAGGGCGAAGAGGGGCCACGGAGGGGCACACCATGGGGCGGCGCGGCCCCCCTTGGCCGCGGCCCTGTGGTGTGGGGCCCGCGTGCCGCCTCTTGACTTGCCCTTCCGCCTCTATAAAAAGTCTCCGTGGCGAAACCCACAGTACCGAGAGCACGATACGGAAAACCTTCCGAGACGCCGCCGCCGCCGATCCCATCTCAGGGGATCCAGGAGATCGCCTCGGCACCTGCCCGGAGAGAGATCATCTCCCGGAGGACTCATCATCGCCATGCGCCTCCGTTGTGATGTGTGAGTAGTCTACCCTGGACTATGGGTCCATAGCAGTAGCTAGATGGTTGTCTTCCTCATTGTGCTATCATTGTCGGATCTTGTGAGCTGCCTAACATGATCAAGATCATCTATCTGTAATTCTATATGTTGCGTTTGTTGGGATCCGATGAATAGAGAATACTTGTTATGTTGATTATCAAAGCTATGTCTATGTGTTTTTTATGATCTTGCATGCTCTCCGTTATTAGTAGATGCTCTGGCCAAGTTGATGCTAGTAACTCCAAGAGGAGTATTATGCTCGATAGTGGGTTCATCTCTCCGTGAATGGAGGGGTGACAAGAACCACTAAGGTTCGGATGTGCTGTTGCCACTAGGGATAAAACATTAGTGCTATGTTCAAGGATGTAGTCACTGGTTACATTATGCACATTACTTAATGCAATTGTCTGTTGTTAGCAACTTAATACTGGAGGGGTTCGGATGATAGCACGAGGTGGACTTTTTAGGCATAGATGGAGTTGGATGACGGTCTATGTACTTTATCGTAATACCCAATTAAATCTCCCTATACTCATCATGATATGTATGTGCATGGTCATGCTCTCTTTATTTGTCAATTGCCAAACTGTAATTTGTTCACCCAACATGCTGTTCGTCTTATGGGAGAGACACCTCTAGTGACCTGTGGACCCCGGTCCAATTCTCTTTACTGAAATACAATCTACTGCAATACTTGTTCTATTGTTTTCTGCAAACAATCATCTTCCACACAATACGGTTAACTCTTTGTTACAGCAAGCGGGGTGAGATTGACAGCCTCAACGCCTTTGTTTCGTTGGGGCAAGTACTTTGGTTGTGTTGTGAGTTTCACGTTGGCGCTTGGGGAATCGCGGTGTTCGCCCACTTTCCATCTCCTTATATCAACCTTCAACGTGCTTCTTGACTCCCTACTGGTCCGATTAAACCTTGGTTTCTTACTGAGGGAAACTTGCCGCTGTGTGCATCACACCTTCCTCTTGGGGTTCCCAACGGACGTGCCAACCACACGCATCACCGCCCACCATCGTCGCGGCGCCGCAGCCGAAGGATTTGGATGATGCACCAATGCCCCCTCCTGCCGAAGCTACCAAGGCGCAGCCGAAGAAGATTGATCGGCCGGCGGCCGCCCCTGTCTCGACACTAGAAGAGCTCAATGCCATTCTTTGTTGGCGCGCGAGGATTGCAACGGGTGCGAAAGTAGCTTCCTTGTGACGATGCAAAGCACACGTCCGTTGGGAACCCCAGAGGAAGGTGTGATGCGTACAGCAGCAAATTTTCCCTCGATAAAGAAACCAAGGTTCTCGAACCAGTAGGAGAAGCATGTGAAGGTTGTTGGTGAAGGAGTGTAGTCCGGCGCAACACCAGGGATTCGGCATAGCGTGGGACACACAACACAATCAAAATTCTTTGCCCCGAAACAGTGAGGTTGTCATTCTCACTGGTTTTGCTGAAAAAAACAAAGGATTAAGCGTATGGTGTGGAGAATGATGTTTGCTTGCAAAGAACAACTAGAGAACAATGATTGCGGTAGGTTGTATTTAGATGTAAGAATGGACCGGGGTCCCGCGGTGTGTGTCTCTCCAATAAGAATAACATATTGGGTGAACAAATTACAATTGGGCAATTGACAATAGAGAGGGCATAACAATGCACATACATATCATGACTACTATGAGATTTACTTAGGGCATTACGACAAAGAACATAGACCGCTATCCAGCATGCATCTATGCCTAAAAAGTCCACATTGTTGCATCCGCACCTTCCGGTATTGAGTTCAAACCAGACAATTGCAATAAATCTTGTGCGTAATGTAAACAATACAAATATCCTTAGACAAAGCATTGATGTTTTATCCTAGTGGCAACATCACATCCATAACCTTAGAACTTTATGTCACTGTCCCAGATTCAATGGAGGCATGAACCCACTATCTAGCATAAATACCCCCTCTTGGAGTTACAAGTATTGGCCCGAGCCTCTACTAGCAACGGAGAGCATGCAAGATCATAAACAACACATATATGATAGATCGATAATCAACTTGACATAGTATTCCATATTCATATCGGATCCCAACAAACACAACATGTAGAATTACAAATAGATGATCTTGATCATGATAGGCAGCTCACAAGATCTAAACATGATAGCACAAGAGGAGAAGACAACCATCCAGCTACTGCTATGGTTATAGTCCAAGGATGAACTACACGCATCAGTGGAGGCGGGCATGGCGATGTAGAGCCCTCCGGTGATGATTCCCCTCTCCCGGCAGGAGTGTGAGCATCCCGAGATGGGATTGGCAGCGGCAGCGTCCTCACCTTTCTCGTATCGTGGCTCTCGGTACTAGGGTTTCGCGACGGAAGGTTATATAGGCGAAGGGGCAGAGTCGGGGACGCCCGAGGGCCCACCCCATATGGAGGCGGGGCCAGGGGTGGGGTCGCGCCTCCTGTGGTGTGGCCGCCTCGTGGCCCCTCTTCGTCTCCTCTTCTGTTTTGGAAGACTCCGTGGAAAATAAGACCGTGGGCTTTGTTTCGTCAATTCGAGAATATTCATGTGTAGGATTTTGAAACCAAACAGCAGAAACAGAGCGCAGCTTTATCTTGTTAATAGGTTAGTGCGGAGAAAATGTAAAGTATGTTTAAAACATGTGAGTATTGTCATAAAACTAGCATGGAACATAAGAAATTATAGATACGTTTGAGATGTATCAGCCATCACCAAGGTAGTTAACTAATTAGTTAGTCCGTGCCATCTCCTTCATGCCTTCGATATCCGAAGATCTAATTAGTTTTTTTACTCAGGACACTCCTTGCGAGCTCCTGCATTACGTGCCCGGCGGCGAGTTGAAGGATGTTGCCACAAGCATGCTCACACAACCGAACAGCCACATGATGCACAACATGCCAATGGACGATGTCATGGTGAGGGTCAGTTTGGGTCGGGTGTTGCCGGGGTGCGAAGACATGGACCCCCCCATACAACCTCCAGGAGCCGACGACCACCTGACCCTTGAAAAATGCCATGGCTGGACCATGACATGGCCAAAGACCCAGATTCGTCTTGGGGGTCGCTCCACCGGCGCCACCTCGATCATCCGGCCTCCTCGGAAGGCACCTCCCGTCGTCGCCGCCACAACAAGCCATCACAAAAAACTGATGGGAGCGTCTGCACCTCAACCGCCATCGGCGCGGCCTAAAGGCAAGGCCGTTGCACCGCCACCGCCATCGCCCCCACCACCACCCTAGGACATGGACATGGCATCAAATGATGACATGGATGATGATGCACCGGTCGACGTCGATGCCTACATCAACACCGGCGCCGACATAGATGAATTATACATGCCTCGTGTGGATGAAGAACCATTCCGCGCTCGCGACGATCAAGCTGGTCTGGCCAGGTCAACCAAACAGCGCCTGGTGTTCCAAGCCCCAGCACCTGAAGAGACACCTCCAGCCGCCGAAACACAAGCAGAGCCATCCGCCGCATTCGTTTTCAGTCCCAACACACTGATACGTCTCCAACGTATCTATAATTTCTGATGTTCCATGCTAGTTTTATGACAATACCTACATGTTTTGCTCACACTTTATAATGATTTTATGCATTTTCCGGAACTAACCTATTAACAAGATGCCACGGTCCGTTCTGTTTTCTTGTTTTGGTTCCAGAAAGGTTGTTCGGGCAATATTCTCGGAATTCGACGAAACAAAAGCCCAAGGCCTTATTTTCCCCGGAATGTTCCAGAACACCGAAGGAGGCCAGAGATGGGCCAGGGGGACCCACACCATAGGGGGGCACGGGTCCCACCCTGGCCGCGCCGCCATGTGGTGAGGGAGCCATGTTGCCCCTCCTACTCCGCCTCTTCGCCTATATAATCCTTCGTGACCTAAAAACGCAACACCAATAGATGAAACTCCCGAAAGACTCCAGGGGTGCCACCGCCATCGCGAAACTCCGTTTCGGGGGACAAAAGTCTCTGTTCCGGCATGCCGCCGGGACGGGAAGTGTCTCCATCGACACCGCCATCTTCATCGCCATTGCTTTGTCTCCCATGATGAGGAGGGAGTAGTTCTCCCACGGGTGAGGGCTCTACGGTAGCTATGTGGTTCATCTCTCCCATGGTGTGATCTTTATATGATCATGAGCTTTGTATCACTATTAATCTATGTGCTACTCTAGTGATATTATTAAAGTAGTCTATTCCTCCTCCATGATGTAAAGTTGACAGTGTGTGCATCATGTAGTACTTGGTGTAGGCTATGATTGTAATCTCTTGTAGATTATGAAGTTAACTATTACTATGATAGTATTGATGCGATCTATTCCCCCTTTCATAGCTATTGTTGACAGTGTGTATGCTATGTTAGTACTCGGTCTAAATTGCAACGGTCTATTATGCACTCTAGAGGTTACTTTAATATGAACTCCGGATGTTGTGGAGCTTGTTTACTCCGGCTTGAGGTGTGCTTTACACAATGAATGGTGTTTGTTATCCAACAAGAGAGTGTTTGAAGTAGCACAAGTGAGAAGTTATTTATTTATGTGATCATTGTTGAGAGTGTCCACTAGTGAAAGTATGATCCCTAGGCCTTGTTTCTAAGCATTGAAACACAGTTTCCAACAAGTTCTGCTACATGTTTGCTTGCTGCCATTTTTATTTCAGATTGCAATTACTACTTACAATCATCCATATTACTTGCATTTACTATCTCTTCACGAACTAGTGCACCTATACATCGACAAGTGTATTAGGTGTGTTGGGGACACAAGAGACTTCTTGTATCTTAATTGCGGGGTTGCTTGAGAGGGATATCTTTGACCTCTACCTCCCTGAGTTCGATAAACCTTGGGTGATTCACTTAAGGGAAACTTGCTGCTGTTCTACAAACCTCTTGCTCTTGGAGGCCCAACACTGTCTACGGGAATAGAAGCGTGCATAGACATCAAGCTATTTTCTGGTGCCGTTGCCGGGAGGTAAGGTAAAGGTATTCACATCCTCCGACTACTAAGCTATTCCTAGCACAGTTGCCGGTGTGTGAGTGCTCGAAGCTATTTCCTTTAGATCCTGCAATTATATCTTTTTGTTTCTTGTTTTTATTTTTCACCAGTTAGGCTTAATGGAAAACAACAAAAAAATTAGAGTTCTTTATGAACTTTATATTGAATTAGGACATGATGTGTTTGAAGAGAGAATTAAAAAACCCATGGAACTTTGTTTGCAAAATAGTTGTAGCAATGTTATTAGCATGAACTCTTTGAACACTATTATTGCTAATGCTATGGAAGAATTTAAGCTTGGGGAAGCTGGTTGTGATATTTTTAGTCCCAAGTTTTGAGGAGAAAATTTACTTTGATGATACTTTGCCTCCCATTTATGATGATTATAATGATAGTGGTATTTTGGTGCCACCTACTATGGAGGATAAAGTTTATTATGATTATACCATGCAATTTATGATGATTACAATGATGATTGTGATAGTTTTACTCCCACTATTACTAATAAAATTGATTATGCTTATGTGGAGAGTAATGATACTTTTATGCATGTGAATAAGAATGATTTATGTGATAGTTATATTGTTGAGTTTGTTCATGATGCTATTGGAAATTATTATGAGAGAGGAAAATATGGTTGTAGAAATTTTCATTGTACTAAAACACCTCTCTACATGCTGAAAATTTTGAAGTTACTCCTGTTTTATCTTCCTATGCTTGTCACTTTGTTCTTCATGAATTTATTTGTGTACAAGATTCCTTTTTATAGGAAGCGGGTTAGACTTAAAAGTGTTTCTTATTTGCTTTTGATGCTCTCTTTTTGCTTCAACTCTTATTTCTTGCGAGAGCATCATTAAAATTACTGAGCCCATCTTAATGGCTATAAAGAAAGCACTTCTTGGGAGATAACCCATGTTTTTATTTTTGCTACTGTTTTGTTGTGTCTTGGAAGTTGTTACTTTTGTAGCAACCTCTCCTTATCTTTATTTTATTGCATTGTTGTGCCAAGTAAAGTCTTTGATAGTAAGGTTGATACTAGATTTGGATTACTGCGCAGAAACAGATTTCTTGCTGTCACGAATTTGAGTAGCCTCTTCTGTAGGTAACTCAGAAAAATCTGCCAATTTACGTGAATGATCCTCAGATATGTATGCAACTTTAATTCAATTTGAGAGTTTTCATCTGAGCAAGTTAAGTGCCGCTAAAAAATTCGTCTTTACATACTGTTCTGTTTTGACAGATTCTGCCTTTTATTTCACATTGCCTGTTTTGCTGTATTAGATGGATTTCTTTGTTCCATTAACTTTCAGTAGCTTTGTGCAATATCCAGAAATATTAAGAATGATTATGTCACCTCTGAATATGTGAATTTTTGATTATGCACTAACCCTCTAATGAGATTGTTTTGAGTTTGGTGCGAAGGAAGATTTCAAGGATCAAGAGATGAGGATGATATAATATGATCAAGAAGAGTGAAATGTCTAAGCTTGGGGATGCCCCCGTGGTTCATCCCTGCATATTTCAAGAAGACTCAAGCATCTAAGCTTGGGGATGCAGGCATCCCCTTCTTCATCGACAACTTATCGGTCACCTCTAGTGAAACTATATTTTTATTCTGTCACATCTTATGTGCTTTAGTTGGAGCGTCTGTATGTTTTTATTTTTTGTTTTTGTTTGAATAAAATCGGATCCTAGCATTCCTTGTGTGGGAGAGAGACACACTCCGCTTTTTCATTTGAACACTTGTGTTCTTCGTTTTACTTTTAATGTTCATGGCGAAGGTTGAAACTGCTTCGTTCATTGTTATTTGGTTGGAAACAGAAAATGCTTCATGTGGTAATTGGTATATTGTCTTGAATAATTTGATACTTGGCAATTGTTGTGCTCAAATAGATCATGTTTAAGCTCTTGCATCATGTACTTTGCACCTACTAATGAAGAACTACCATAGAGCTTGTTGAAATTTGGTTTGCATGATTGGTCTCTCTAAAGTCTAGATATTTTCCGGTGAGGTGTTTGAACAACAAGGAAGACAGTGTAGAGTCTTATAATGCTTGCAATATGTTCTTATGTAAGTTTTGCTGTACCGGTTTATACTTGTGTTTGCTTCAAACAACCTTGCTAGCCCAACCTTGAGAGGGAATGCTTCTCGTGCATCCAAAACCTTGAGCCAAAACCTATGCCATTTGTGTACACCATAACTACCTCCTATGTGGTATTTTTCTGCCATTCCAAAGTAAATTGCTTGCGTGCTACCTTTAAAAATTTCATTCCTTGTCTTTGCAATATATAGCTCATGGGAAAGTAGCTTAAAAACTATTGTGGTAAAGAATATGTCGCTATGTATCTTATTTCTTATAAGTTGCTTGTTGAGCGTTAACCATGTTTCTGGGGACGCCATCAACTGTTCTTTTGTTGAATGTCATGTGAGTTGCTATGCATGTTCGTCTTGTCTGAAGTAAGGGTGATTTGCCATGGAATGGTTTGAGTATGCATATTGTTAGAGAAGAACATTGGGCCGCCAACCAAAGCTGTGTATCATGGTGGAAGTTTCAGTTTGGACATTAATCCTCAATCTCTTATGAGAATATTATATGTTGTTGAATGCTTAAGCATTAAAGAGGAGTCCATTATCTGTTTTCTATGTTATCCCGGTATGGATGTCCTCAAGTTGAGATCTATCAAAAATGAGAAATCAAATGCGATCTATCTCCTTGGACCTTTGTACAGGTGACATAGAGGTACCCCTTTGTGACACTTGGTTGAAACATATGTAATGCAATGATAATCCATGGAAATCCGAGCTAATTAGGACAAGGTGCGAGCACTATTGGTATTCTATGCATGAGGCTTGCAACTTATAGGATGTCTTATGCATAACACATATGAATTATTACTACCGTTGACAAAATTGTTTCCATGTTTTCAAAATAAAAGCTCTAGCACATGAGTAATCCAGCTTCCCTCTGCGAAGGGCCTTTCTTTTACTTTATGTTGAGTCGGTTTACCTACTTCTTTCCATCTTAGAAGCAAACACTTGTGTCAACTGCGTGCATTGATTCTTATACTTGCACTGATCATATTACTTTGTGTTGACAATTATCCATGAGATATACATGTGGAAGTTGAAAGCAACTGCTGAAACTTATATCTTCCTTTGTGTTGCTTCAAAACCTTCTATCAAGATTTTATTGCTTTATGAGTTAACTCTTATGCAAGACTTATTGATGCTTGTCTTGAAAGTACTATTCATGAAAAGCCTTTGCTATATGATTCAGTTGTTTAGTCATTGTCTTTACCATTGCTTTGAATCACTTCATTCATCTCATATGCTTTACAATAGTATGATCAAGATTATGTAAGTAGCATGTCACTACAGAAATTATTCTTGTTATCATTTACCTACTCGAGGCGAGTAGGAACTAAGCTTAGGGATGCTTGATACGTCTCCAACGTATCTATAATTTACGATGTTCCATGCTAGTTTTATGACAATACCTACATGTTTTGCTCACACTTTATAATGATTTTATGCATTTTCCGGAACTAACCTATTAACAAGATGCCACAGTGCCGTTCCTGTTTTGTTGTTTTTGGTTCGAGAAAGGCTGTTGGGCAATATTCTCGAATTCGACGAAACAAAAGCCCAAGGCCTTATTTTCCCGGAATGTTCGAACACCGAAGGAGAGCCGGAGGGGGGCCAGGGGACCCACACCATAGGGGGGCGCGGGTCCCACCCTGGCCGCGCCGCCATGTGGTGAGGAACCCTGTTGCCCCTCCGACTCCGCCTCTTCGCCTATATAATCCTTCGTGACCTAAAAACGCGACACCAATCGGCGAAACTCCAGAAAGACTCCAGGGGCGCCGCCATGCGAAACTCCGTTTCGGAGGACGAAGTCTGTTCGGCACGCATGGGACGGAATTGCCCCCGGAGTCATCTCCATCGACACCACCGTAGTTCTCCCCCGAGGCTGAGGGCTCTATCGGTAGCTATGTGGTTCATCTCTCTCTCCCATGGTGTGATCTTTATGTGATCATGAGCTTTGTATCACTATTAATCTATGTGCTACTCTAGTGATGTTATTAAAGTAGTCTATTCCTCCTCCATGATGTAAAGTTGACAGTGTGTGCATCATGTAGTACTTGGTGTAGGTTATGATTGTAATCTCTTGTAGATTATGAAGTTAACTATTACTATGATAGTATTGATGCGATCTATTCCCCCTTTCATAGCTATTGTTGACAGTGTGTATGCTATGTTAGTACTCGGTCTAAATTGCAACGGTCTATTATGCACTCTAGAGGTTACTTTAATATGAACTCCGGATGTTGTGGAGCTTGTTTACTCCGGGTTGAGGTGTGCTTTTATAACCCCACACAATGAATGGTGTTTGTTATCCAACAAGAGAGTGTTTGAAGTAGCACAAGTGAAGAGAAGTTATTTATTTATGTGATCATTGTTCAGAGTGTCCACTAGTGAAAGTATGATCCCTAGGCCTTGTTTCTAAGCATTGAAACACCGTTTCCAACAAGTTCTGCTACATGTTTGCTTGCTGCCATTTTTATTTCAGATTGCAATTACTACTTACAATCATCCATATTACTTGCATTTTACTATCTCTTCGCCGAACTAGTGCACCTATACATCTGACAAGTGTATTAGGTGTGTTGGGGACACAAGAGACTTCTTGTATCTTAATTGCAGGGTTGCTTGAGAGGGATATCTTTGACCTCTACCTCACTGAGTTCGATAAACCTTTGGTGATTCACTTAAGGGAAACTTGCTGCTGTTCTACAAACCTCTGCTCTTGGAGGCCCAACACTGTCTACAGGAATAGAAGCGTGCGTAGACATCACACACTACACAAGAATATCAATGAGCAGCTTGCAGCGTACGTTGTGTACAAGGGTCGGGTTCCAGGTGTCTACGAGGAGTGGCAGGACTGTCACCAATAGGTGCATAAGTTCAGCGGGAACAGCTACAAGGGATATGCGACTAGAGAGGAGGCGGTGGCACAGTGGAGGAGACACGTGGGGAAGAAGACGAACCGGCTGAAGTTCTTGGTCCCCCTCTTACTCACCGGCACCGCGATTGTACTCTATTTTACTGTAGCCTAGGTGGTGACTAAGACATGCGATGATGAACATTTGTAATGTATGAACACTTGTGTAATAATTTGGCTCTAAATGATGTAATGATAAACATTTGTGAGTGTATCATGTCATTTTGCGTATAAAATGTCTTCTCCTTGTATTTCTGGATATTCTATGTACATTTCCTGTATATACCTGTATATTTTCTGTATAATACCTGTATATACTGCAGAAATGCAAAAAATTGTGGGGCATATTGGCAGATTGGCCATAGAATCTGGTGCACAATTCTGTGGCGCATATTGAAAGATGCGCCACAGAATCTAGTGCACAATTCTGTGGCGCATCCAGCAATATGCGCCACAGAATCTTCTCACTTTTTTGTGGCGCACGGGCCAACATGCGCCACAGAATTCTGAGATTTCTATGGCGCACCACGAAATGCGCCACAGAATTCCATTATCTGTCGTGTGACAACTGTGGCGCATGGCATATGCGCCACAGAAGTCCAAAATGGTGCGCCAAAGTTAGGGTTTTTCCTAGTAGTGACATGAGAAAATACACCACTAGTGATTGATCCCAGGGCCAATTAAGAATAAAAAAGGGAATTATTAAAACAAAAAGTCCAACCTCCGCATTTAGATCTAAGGTCCCCATGATAATACTCCGGTTGATTAACCATGCATTACTACAACATGTATCTCTAAGACATGGGATTCAGTTTCTGTCAAACTCCGGCTATCACTCATCCTATCAACATGCAACGGTGACAACCTTGTGCATCCCCCAACATATGTGTGCACACATATGTGTGTGCACGCATATGTTAGTACAACAAGATCATCATAGAAGATAACACATACTTGTATGCAACCAATAAAAAACTATACCATAATTGACAGAAAGAAGTCACTACTCTAACATCAACATAGAGATATAATAGATCATGGGAAAAACAATATATTGTATTATACATCATGTTTGCCAAGAAATTACAGTGGGGGATGATGGAGAGTTGCTGCAGATGGTGCTGAATATGAGCCTCCCCATGGGGGAAAGGCGGCGCCGGCGTGGAGGAGGCGGCGGCGCAGGGCGGCGGCTGCCCTAGGGGTGGAGGCCCCTTGCCCCTTCTTTTTCCCTTGGCCATGCTGATGATCTTGAGAAGCTTCTCCCCCTCCTTGGTGGCTGCCAAGGAGGCGGATTTTCATGGCTATGGGTGACTTCCTCCAAAAGTAGGCTTTTCCCTCAATATATAGAGATGGAGACGCAATCTTGGCCATAGGAAGGATACCCTTTTGATCCAAGAGCTCTTAGGCACCTCTAGAACCTTCCTAGTATTCTCCTATGTCCTTTATGAGTCCATCAAGTCGTGCATTGGCCGAAATTCTCAAATATGGAAGTAGTTTGAGTCAATCACGTCACATATTTTTGGAGTCCCAAAACTATCTCTGTCCTCCACAGTAATATGCCTGAAAAGGGGACACCCAGAGTCCGATTGGGGCGAAATTTATTTTTAAAATAAATCGCATAAAATTCCCCACAACTTTAATGTTTTGACTTTTTTCCATTAGACGCTGTCTTTGGGGTTTACCGTGGAGATCTTAAAAAAAACGTTCTGCAGAGGCATATTTCAGGAACCTCCGAACTTCACCATAATGAGCGGTTTCCCTCCATATTTGTGTATTTTCTACACAACAAAGTATAAAACAAGAAATTGTTCACTTTTGCAACTATTAATAGGTTAGTACCAATAAATATAATAAAGTTGTATAAGAATAATGATTTTGATACAATAAACTATAAAGTTCATGTATGCATTTTATATACATCACCTACTACAACGAGGAGGCCAAATATGACAGCGACGACTTCGTTGGCGCCGTCTTCCACGAGTGGCAGACGGCCAAGGAGGAGGGCTGGGAGTTTGAGCTGCCGAACACGATGACCAACGACGAGATCGCGAGGCTCGGTATCCTCGTGTCGGAGGTGGACCGAACGGCGCCTCTGCCGCTGCCCCGGTACGCCACCGAGCTCGTGCAGGCAGACCTCACGGAAAATGAGGCCCTCTAACAGGCACTGCAGAACTGAGTCGTGCACCCGCCGCCGCCTCCACCTCCGCCGTTCAATCCGTGGGCTGCATCGGCCGCTCCACCTCCACCACCGGCAGCTCCGGCGTATGCTTTACCGGCTGCCAACTGGCCGTGGGCGATCCCGAAGATCATCGACGTCGACGATGACGAGCAGTAGGCTAGGGTACCGGCGCTACATGGACCTCTTAATTTAGTTTTTTTTAATTTTTCGTTTATTCCCTATGTAAATTATGTGTTTCAATTGAATGAAAAATAAAAAGTTGTGTCGGGCCGCTGGGGGCACACAAACACAAACGAACGCGCGGTCGAATTCAACCATTTGAACCGACGCAAACGAATCAGACGAACATTTTTAACGTTCAATTTGCATCGACACATTGGAGATACCCTCACGGCCCAACCTGCTGTCGGTCACTTCCAGCGCCGAGCTGGCTGAACCAAACAGCAAACACGCTGCACAAAACACTGGCCGTTGCTCCTCCCATCACGCCTTCATTGTAGCGACGCCTAAAATTCTGCACTGGCGAAGTTTCATTTGATCAAACCACTGAGATTGATGTTGTTGGAAAACGATAACATGGCTCTCCTCTCTCCCTCCCTCCTCCCTCCCACCTCCACCAACACCTCTAACAGGCGGTCATGAAGATCTTCTTCCTCGGTCCTCATGGATGTGCTTCTGCTCTGGGATTTCTCGCCCGGTCGAGCTGTGGCTGCGCAGGTGCGTCGACGTTTTGGTTCTCAGGTTCACTTCTCCCCTTCCCTGTCAACCAAGGAGTTCTTCTTGGTGGTATCTTTCTCCTATGCCTCCTTTCCCCTCTCGGAGGATTCGGTTGCTGTTGCTCTGGAATGCTGTTTGGGCGGATTGGCTTCTGGTTTTCGTGTGATCAAGCTGAGTGACAAAAGATTCAGATTTTCAGTCGCCTCGAACAAAGTGGGTCACTTTATCTACTCCCTACGGGAGAGAGTCTGGCCGGATTTTCACTGTTTTTTCTCTCTTTTCCGTGGAGATGGTTATTCTTCGTGTTTTGATCCGTTGGAGCAACCATCAGATGTTAGGGCTGATGCGTCTTGGGTTAGCTTGGGAAAGGCTAAATTGCAGAATTCTAAAAAATGGGTGCCCCGGGTCAATAATAATTTGGCAGTGTCTGCTCCGATGGATTTCTTGAAAACTAAGGCGTTTGATGGTTCCTCCTCATCTGAATTGGCAAAATTCGGTTTCAATGTGCCCTGCAGAGATGCTAGTTTGTCTCAGAATTTGGATCATCAATCAACAGCGTGTACAGAAGCCGAGAAACAGGCTCATGTGCATGATTTGCAGAGCTTTTTTGTCGGTAAAGTTCTTTGTTCTTTTTTGGACAATAACGGTAATCTTGGGCCTAATAATTCTGGCATTATGGCACGCACTTTTATTGGGAAGAATTTTCGGCAACCTGGTTATTGGCAATCTCGTTTTGCCTCAGATCCTAATTTTACGCGCCTGAATTTGGAATGTATTAAAGATCAGCGTCAGGCGGGCTATTCAGATTTTGAAATTCAGTGTGCCATGGGGCTCTGGGGTCTGCCGCCGAAAGAGGTTTTGGAGGAGCTCCTTCAGACTCCTGGGCCGATTCATTCGGAAATCCTTTGTTTCAATTGTCTCTGTTGGGGCCATGGCAAACAAGAATGTATCTCCTTGGTTCGATGTCGCTGTTGTTATGAATTGGGCCATATTGGCCGAAATTGTACTCTTCGTTGCAAAGTTTGTAAGGAAGGAGATCATACTGCTGAGCATTGTCCGCGAAGGAAAGTTTGGAGAATAAAAAAAGATCAAACTTTATCTGATTCGGCATTTAAGGCCATCGATTCATCCTTCTCTGACCTGGGTGACTTACCTAATATTGCCTCTTCTTTGGGAGTAAAGAATACTGTTTTGGAAGTAAATCAGGTGCTTACTGAAAATAACGTTCTAGTTACTTCTCCTTCCGAGACAGACACTTTTTGCTGCAACACGCAGGTGGCTCCGCCTCTTTTCTCTGTCAGCTCTTCACTTCCACCGCTGTTGCCCTCCTCTCCCGCTCCGCCTCCACCACCCTCTCCCACACCACCTTCACCACCCTCTCCCTCACCACCTCCGCCCCCGCTGCCGCCGGCGGAAGATAGCATGGCGAACTTTCCGGTTCGGCCGTTCCGCTTTCTTCCTGGTCCTGTCAGCATTGAAGCTAGTCCAGTGGATCGCCTTCAGAGGAGCTTGATGGTAGTTGGGGATCCGCCTCTGCAACATGAAGAATACGCGATCATCATGGTCAACCCAGAAGTGGAGGACATCAACAAAGAAGAGGCTTTGGATGAGGTTTGCTATATTCTTGCTAGAGATCATAATGCTCCTGTGACGGGCAGGGTTTACAGTATTGGTGTGGGTCTTGTTAGGTTTGCTTCTCCAGAAATTAGAGATCATCTGATAGCTACTGGACCGCATGCCATGGATAGAGATGATTTTCATGTTTTCTCTGTTGTTCGTCATGATGAAGGGTTCAATATGAGATCCCCTGTTTTTGAGAGAGAGGCTTGGGTGTTGATGCTTAATTTTCCTTTGGACTACCAGACTAATTACTATGTAAACAAAGCAGTATCCCTGTTTGGTAGATTGGAGTTGTGGCATAATCCTAGAGCTGATATGACTAGAGTTCTTGTGAAGGTACTGATTAAGTCTGTGCGGCTGGTTCCTTACAGCCTGATTGTCACTCGTGCTGCTAATATTTTTGGCTTGTTGGGTAGATCCTGGTCTGTACCTGTATATGTGCTACATGGTAGGAATGTTAATCCGGATGTAGTGGGCAATGAGGATCCTGTGCCACCGATGAATGCTTCACCACATCCGTATACGCTTCCTTTTCTGAATGCTGCTCAGCAACAACATTTTGAGATGCAAGTTTGGCAACAGCAAAATGCAGATATTCCCTGGGAAGCTGCTGCTCCAGTGGTTCAGGTTGATGATGGTGAATGGGGAAACTGGCCTTATGAGGGTGAGAGCCTTCGTTCCATTACTGAATATGATGGACCGTCCATGATGGACGGTGTGGTGCCGGATGGAAATATTTCTGATGACCCTGCTGCTTGGTCCCCTATGCTGGAGATGGAAGCAGCTGCGGATAATGTGGTTTCTGGCAGAGCTACTGGTAATATTATGTTTCTGCGTGCTGGGGGAGATAATCTGCAGCTTGAGGTAGAAGCTAGCACGGGTACTCCTTCCTTGTTTTCTCTTGGTGAAAGCTCCTCAAGGGTCAGATCGCTGTTTGTTGTCCCAGAACATGTGTTGCAGTCTGAGGTGGTGGCTTGTGTATCTTGGAACATTTGGAAGATTAGGAATGAGCTCATATTCCAATCAATCCCAGCTTCTTTTGTTCGGTGGAGAAGGAGTTTTCAGAGCGATCTTTGGGTTCATAAGTTCAGAATTAAGGCGACTTCAGTTCAACCACTTATTGACTGGTTGTTGTCTATTCCATCCTAGTTTTTATGTATTTCCCTTTTCTTTTTTTCCCACCGTGATGTAATCTGTATAAAACTTTGGGACTTTTAGTCCTTGTACAGTTTCTTTTGCCATATATATAGAAAATTACACCGTAGGGGTTTCCCCTACGGTAAAGGTGTCAAAAAAAAAAAAATTCTGCACTGGCTATTGGCAAACCATGTGTTCTTATTCCAGCTCTATCTAGCTAGCTAGCTTCTACAAGTTTAGTTGCCAGCTCGAGTGATCGCTAGCTCGGTTAGCGACAGAACCGATGGATTTAGATGTCTTAACTTGGGAGTGGTGTATTGGAACATGGGAGCATATGGTCCCTCTATTATGAAATGCATCTTACACATATTTTGAATTTCAAAAAGATTGAATCAAAAATTCGTACATATATTTTCACGTGCTACACCCTCACAAAGTCGTTTCATTAAAAATGTACTTGTCATGTGACGTGGGTAAAAAAACAAAACTCAGTGCTAAAAATAATGCTTTTCACAAGATATGTTTTCTCTTTTTTACATAGACCATAACAAATATTAGTTTTTTGTGCAACTTGACGAAGGCACATATATTATGGAGATGTACATGCAGAATGTTTTGTCAAAAAAATTTGACAGTTCGAAATATAAATTTTTGGTAGAGGGAGCATACCCACCCGGGAACCGAATTGAATGCTACGGTGGGCTGTTGGTCCGATATGATGCCGATTCGTACTGGTACATCCTACAGTGGGCTGTTGGTCCGATATGATGCGAGGGATTGGATGCCGATTCGTAGTGGTGCCCAGAAAGAATGATAATATGTCCTCACCTCCAACCTGAGTTTGGTGGACTTGCGTCCTAATGCCTTGGATTTACGTGTTAGTAGTCTTACTAATAATATGCTTTCTGAGGGCAGTGGCACCCCCAGCCCACCAGAGTTTAAATTCTAGATTTGACACTTTGGTGTCTTATAAAGGCGGAATATTCTTCAGTGGGAAGCGATGTTCCCGTTGACAGCAAGGCGTCTGTGGTGACTTCGTTAATCTCGAGACCCGTCGGATCAGTTTTTCAACGCAGTCTCCTGGAGGTGCTCATAAGGGTAGGATGTGCATGTGTTCATAGGGGTGAGTGTGTACGCGTATGTGTGAGCATCTGTAATTGTACTGTGTTTCGCCAAGAAAAAAGAAAGAACGACAATATGCCCTCACCTCCAACCTGAGTTTGGTGGACTTGCGTCCTAATGCCTTGGATTTACGTGTTAGCAGTCTTACTAATAATACGCTTTCGAAGAAAAGTTTCTACACCGCTACTTTCAGCAATCTGCAGATTGACCTGTGGCGCACCCTAAGGGTGGTGCGCCACGGCTACATAGTGGTGGCTGCCACGCCTTATTGCCATACCCCATTGCTACATAGAAGTGCGCCACGCCTATTTGCGCGCCTGGCTGGTAGGTCCACCCACCCTTAGCCATGGGACGCCTTAGCCATGGGACGGCTGTATTTCGTACGTCACGGGTATCATTAGTACCCGTGGCGCATCAAATACAGATGCGCCGCGGCCAGATAAAAATTTGAAATCCGAAATTTGGGGTCAACATAGGCGTGCCACATGTGCGTTGGTGAGCCATGGGTAACCTTCCCCCCCCCCCCCCCCCCCTCCGATCACATGTTCAGTTTTCGAAAAAATAAAAGAAAATAATAGAAAATTCAAAAAATAAAATCCGTGGAGATACCCATGTTTTATGTCATCTAGTTTGAAGAAAAATTAACAAACATGAGTTTTGACTTTTTTCTATAAAATGGCGCCATCTTTCGGTAAAATGTATTTTCTAGTTGCATACGACCTCCGATCATAAAGTTTTTAATATGAAAATTTATCTACGTAAAATTTTACATCCGATTTAAACCACCTTCTTTAGTATAGAGATTTTTAGATTCCTCAAAATATAAAAGGAAATATGAATTTTTTCAGCTAAACAACAGCCGTGGCGCACCTAGAGTAGTTGCGCCACGGGTAAGGCTCAAAATTATATAAAGGGTCCGTCCATCCACCCCTTCTCACATCTTATTTCCCCCTTACATTTTCTTCCTCCATCTCCCTCACCTACGTAGGCTTTCTCTCCCTCACCTCTTCTTCCTCCTTTCTCCCTCATCTCTTCTTCCTCCCTCTCCCTCATCTCTTCTTCCTTCCTCTCCCTCAGCTCCGCCCTGGTCCAGCCCTGTTCCACCCCTGCCATGGACGCCACGACTGACCAAGCCCTGCTCCGCCCTGCCATGGTCGTCGTCGACCGATGAGGCCTTATACTACTAGAAAAAGGGGCTCTTGTCCCGGTCCGAATGGGGCTTTGGTCCCGGTTGCGCAACCGGGACAACGCAATCGGGACTAAACCCCCCCCCCCCCCCCCTTAGTCCCGGTTGTGATGCGAACCGGGACTAAAGGGCCTCCACGCGTCCAGGTCAGAGGGATCGGGCTAGAGGAGCTTGACGAACCGGGACTAATGTTTCTCTGCCGCGACAGAGAAAATTGCCGTTTTCTACCGTGGCAGAGAAAAGGGCCGTTTCTCTGCCGCGACAAAGGTTTAGGGTTTTACGTTTCCATTCAACTCGACGCTACTACATAAATCAATAAATAAACCAATACACAACATCGTCATGAATATAGACATCATCCTGAATATAGTACACATAATTAATATTACAATATAAGTCCTTTTACGATGTCTAAATAGAAATGCCCGATGGTATTCTCCGATTGTAGCTATGACCTCCCTAACTAAGAATCCCGCCAATTCCTCTTGAATTGCTCGTACGCGATCCTTTGATAGGAGATTGTCCCGCACACTTTTGATCTAATTAAAAAAGGGGGTCAATATATATGAATGAAACTCAACACAATTGATGGTAATAAAATAAGATTGTGAGTATTGTTTACGTACATGGAGTTGTTTTAGAATTCTGTCCCCCCCGAATGACAGGTCATCTCGCGAGTGAATTCGCTAGAGTTCGAGCAAAATAATAATCAAGCATGACAATGCATGGTATTGAAACAAGAATCAAAAAGATGCGCGGACCTAGCTATAGTACTACTTACCTTGTAATCTTCAAATCTAAGCTCCTGTTTCCATTCACCCCTAGCAATCTTGATGAACCATTTCCAAACCCTGCCCGGCAAAGAAAAATGAGTAAATGAATTATTAATTACTTGATATTAGGAATGAACGAAAGATGTTGATATAGGGCGATAATAATGATTGAAATTACCTCTGGAGAATTTCAATCAGTTCCGCCCACTGAGCATGTTCTTTACGTTTCGAGTCCATGACAAGTACTACTCCTCGATCAAGTTGAATGATTAGCAGAATAAAGTGGAACCTGCGCACGCATAACTCATCAATTACACTTAACATCGAGTAAGGGAAATCGAATATGTACAAGATAGTAACACTCACTTGAAGTTGTAAGGAAATAGTATTTCCATTTTGGTTTCTTGTTTTACTAAAAAAAATAGCAAGTTCTCCTCTGTGACCTTGGCGTATTGTTTTACCGTAACTTCATGAACGGTATGTGGGTCAATGAACCCAATGTCATAGATTTGCCTCTTTTTCATTAGAGCATCTTAATTCTACATAATATATAGCGTATAAAAGAATAAAGTGAGGATAATTATTCATGCGATGAACGAATTGAGCTAGAGACTTAATTACAGAAATAAATCACTTACAGACAATAGCAACTGACGAGAGATTTGTCGAGGGTGTCTTGATTGAATAACTGAAATAATTCTTCAAAATCAATGTGTATCTCATCGTTTCCACGGAACTAATGCTCATCTCTAAGTACCACGATGAGCATGACGCTCCCTTCCCCACAGGCTTGCATGTACCACTCATGCAATCTTCGCATTTGTGTTGGTAGATGCGGGAGCTGTTCAGGTCTAACGAGAGGCTCCCCGTATGTGTATCTGTATGCTAACTCAGCCATGGGATAGTAGTCTTGGTATTGAACACTCGTACCAAGATCTTTAGCCATTCGTGTGACTATTTGTGCCATCTCCGGATCATCATAGGAGTACACGTTAAGGGGGGGTGCCGATTGATTTTCCTATTCTCTGAGCTGGGCAATTTTTCCCCTCTTCTCGGCCGCTCCTCTTTTGCTTTTTTTTACCGTAAAATAGAGCGGTCATAGTCTGATATCAACTCATCCTTCTATCCTCCATATAGTATGTCCGCAAAGTGCTTCACTGCTACCGGTGCTATGTACTGCTTTGGTGGGGGCCGTTTTGGTGCAAAATGGCATTTCACTTCCTCAGCAACGATACGGGCATTTTCGTCAGGAGTCCTATCGTATGGTAACACGGCAGGAGCCTTCTTCGCAGCTGAGGATTTAGTCGCAGCTTTCGATTTCTTTGCAGCTGTGCTACTAGCTGGCAGAGCGGCGGTGCCCTTCCGCTTTTGCCCGGTCTGCTAAGGCGGCGGAGTGTGGTGATGTGCTAGAGAAGGCTGAGGCGGCGAGACGGCAGAGGCACCAGAGACAGCGAACTATGTTGACGGGGCGGAGTCTGCTGACGCCCCGGAGATGGTTGAGGTGGCGGAGACGGCTGAGGCGGCGAAGTCTGCCTTGGCTTCCAATTTGGAATCACGATGTATTCCTTTCGCCATAGAATAGTGCCTTTAATGGCTTCTCCCAGTTCATTCAGTTCCCCTTCACCTGCAGGGAAGTCAAGCTTCAGCGCTTCAAAACCAGGCACAGCTTGATCCAGTCTGACAACAACATAGCCATTTGGAACCGCCCGACAATGATAAGTTGGTTTTGTTCCTGAAGGTACGACATAGCCGACCACCACCTTCATTGATATGTTCACCACTTTGACATGAAGCTCACACATGCAGGTCTCTGTGATCTCATCCACTGGGTAGCGAGGAGCCAACATGACTGCATCACCATCGTTTGGGAGCTCCGCGGAAGCCACGCTGCTTTTCCATGAGATAGTGGCTGGCCGGTAGCATCGATACCAGGATCTTCATTGTGCCGCTGAGATGAGCCAGAACGTTGTTGGCTAATTAGGTCAAGTTGCTCCTAATGCCGCCTTAATTCTTCTTCTATGCGATGCATCCGGTCTGCGTCCCTTGCCTTTCTCCTGTCATGGATTCTATCGGGATATCTCTTCTTGTCGTCGGCAAACCCGAACTTCCACGGATGGGAGCCTAGTGTGCCTCGTGTTCGCCCTGAGTGTTCAGGATTCCCAAGAGCGCATGTCAGCTCGTCGTTCTCTTTATCGGGAAGGAACTTCCCCTCCCGCACCTCTTGATGTGCACTTTTAAGGCCTTCGTAAGGTTTTGCAAGATGTTCTTTTGTATAAATACACACCCCTGTTTCTGGGTGCAATTTTCCACCAACCCCGTAGAACCAAGACTTTGCCCGGTCGGTCCAGTCCAATGTCTCTGGATTGATCCCTTTCCCAATCAGGTCATTCTCAGCTTTCTCCCACTTAGGTCTTCTTGGATTGTAGCCACTTGTCCCCATAACATGATGATATATCTTCCCATTAGCTTTTGCCTTATTTGTTTCCCACCTTTTCAGAGCTACATCTGATTTCTTGTACACCACGAATTCATCCCAGTGATCTTTCAGCTTCTCATTCGCTCCAGTGAACTCCAGAGTCTTGTTTTTCAAGATATAGTCCTTATGCAATCTTTTCTTGTGGTTCTTGAATTGTGTGGCCATCTTCTTAAGAGTCCAGGCCTTGATTTTTTGCTCTATAACTCTATTATCTATATTCACCTCTTCCGGTAGGGTGAAATTTTTCATTTGCGTATTCCAAAGCATATCTTTGGATCTATCATCGACATAAGTAACTCCATTCGCCTTTGGCTTATTCCATTCGCGAATGGTGTTGTGGATATACTTCATAGGTATACCATCGACATGGTCCGATTCCGGCAAGCCGGGTGGCCCGAATGGTGGTGATGGCACCATAGCCCATCGGGCGGCCCGATTGCTATTGATCAAGATGGAAGATGTCCAGCCCAGGAACAAGGAGCCGGATCCCAACCGGCCCTGCGAAGGTAGCCGGATCCGAACCGACCTGAGAGGTAGCCGGATCCGAGCAGGCCTACGGGGTTGCGATCCTTGGAGGCTCATGGAGGTAGCCGGATCCTTGGAGGTCTATGCCAGGAGTCAGATCCGTGAAGGCCCATGAAGGAAGCTGGATCCATGACGACAAGTTAGGCATAGGTGGATCCTTAACGTACACGGCAATGTAATATTCCGTAGTTAGGCAACTTGTATTCCGGGTAGGACTCTCCATAGAAACCCTAGATCCGGGCGCCTATATAAGCCGGATCCCCTAGAGGCATAACCACAACTCATTGTAACAACGCGAAAGCGCGGATAATTCAGACAAGCAGCGGTAGGCATTCGTGTAGGTGTTGAATGTTGGGTAAATCCGTACCACCGTCCAGGGACTCCTCACCAATGGCCCTACTTCTTCTTCCTCATGAGGATCCTCCTGCGGATACCGCCCGAATCAACAACGGATTGGCGCCCACGTGGTAGCACGGCGTCTAGAGGCTGGAATCGGGAGGGTTCCGCCGTGGGAAGCTTCGATGACACCATCGCCGCGGGCGTGTCTTGTACGCTGGCAACTTTCCGATCGTCCCTCAGGGCGAGTGCTGGATTCCAGCTAGGACCGACCCCGTCAAGCTCTCCATCATCCCGATCGGCGGGATACACATCTTCATCAGTGAGACCGTCGATTCCGATGGAAATGCACTGGTAAGTACTGTAGCTACGACCGCCGCCGAGCAAGACGTAGCTGCAAAGATTCGATCTTAGTTGCTGGACCTTCCTAAGGAAGACTCCGCCTTAGATCTGAAAATTTCAAATCCTGGTTTTGGTAGTCGGATCCGCACCTATATTTTGGTAGCCGGATCCATACCTATTTTTGTTGAGATCGCGCCTTCGTTTTTGGTAGTCGGATCTGCACCTATATTTTTCATTGCCGGATTCGTGCCTACGTTTTTGGTAGTCGGATCCGCACCTATATTTTTGGTTGCCGGATCCGCGCCTACGTTTTTGGTAGTCGGATCCGTACCTATATTTTGGTAACCGGATCCATACCTATTTTTGGTAGTCGGATCCGCACCTATATTTTGCTAGCCGGATCCATACCTATTTTTGGTAGTCTGATCCGCACCTATATTTTTGTAGCCAGATCCATACCAAAATTTTGGTAGGTGGATCCGCACCTAAGTTTTTGAAAGTCGGATCCACACCTAAATTTTGGTAGGTGGATCCGCACCTAATTGTTGGTAGCCGGATCCGCACCTATATTTTGGTGATCGGATCCGCACCTACAGGACCACCGCGATAATCAATCTCGCACCGGCTCGACGGAACGCCGAAGAAAAACCGCCACGACCGACGTTGACTCCGCTCCAAACAGCTAAGTCCCTATTTATATTTAATATTTTATAATTTTATGATCATGAGATTAAGATTGGTTTACTCATATCCTGAGTCTTTTACCGCTTTCACTGTTAGTCATATCTTTTTCACGATTTGCCTCTCGCTCGTGAAAAACTTTGTACTGTTTTTGCCGCTTAAGGCTCCAGTACGCTGCAAAAATTCCGCCTTCGGGCGTTAGCTTAAGTTTTCTGGCCTACACGTTTTCTGTTGTTTTATGTGTGGATTCCTTAGTAGTGACATCTCGGTACTTAAAGCCGGCATCTGTTTCTGAGGTTCTTGATTGTTTCGCTATTAAGCGCTATCGCCTCAGCAGATGTTATGTGTTTAAAGTTTACCGTCTCGCGAAAAGTCAAGCATATAAACCAGATGAATGGATAAACCAGCACTTGCTTAAAATATATAAATTGCATTAACTGTTCAAGATAGTCGAGTTTTTTCCGCCTTGACAGTTTTATGTTGTTCGACTGCTGTATAGTTTCAGTTTTAAAACATTTGTTCAAAGGCCGTTTTTGTTCCGCCTTACATTTGTTCGTTGAACATGATCAAAGAAACAATTTAATACAAATGTGTTTTTATGTTTATGTATCAGGTACATGACGCTTGGACCTTCAACAGTCCTCGAACTAAGGTGTTTTCAAGCTGGCCTAGCACTCGCGCGAAGCCCAGGGGAAGCTAGCCGGATCCATATGAGAGAAGGTTAGGCGGATCCGTAGCATGCACAGTTGGAAAAACAACTTGAGTCTTGATTCCGCTATGCTTAGCCGGAACCAACCCTCGGGGCTACGATTTCATCTTAGGTGAAAAGTGTATTTTCCTTTCGAGTATCAGTGCTGGAAATTTCCGCCTAGATGCTTGGGATTTACGCTATTGCTAAGTCACATATAAAGATAAAGCTACTTGATACGTCTCCAACGTATCTATAATTTCTGATGTTCCATGCTAGTTTTATGACAATACCTACATGTTTTATATACACTTTATATCATTTTTATGCATTTTCTGGGACTAACCTACTAACAAGATGCCGAAGCGCCAGTTCCTGTTTTCTTCTATTTTTGGTTTCAGAAATCCTACACAGGAAATATTCTCGAAATTGGACGAAACAAAAGCCCACGGTCTTATTTTCCACGGAGGCTTCCAGAACACCGAAGAGGAGAGAAGAGGGAGCCACGGTGGCCACACCCTAGGGGCGCGGCCCCACCCTAGCCGCGCCGCCATATGGGGTGGGCCCCTCGGGACTCAGGCGCCAGCCTTCGCCTATATATTCCCTCCGTCTCCGAAAACCCTAAAACAGTCAACGATATTCCACGAAGAGTTCCGTAGCCGCCGCCATCGCGAGACAAGTTTCGGGGGGACAGAAGTCTCTGCCCGCCGGGACGGAGTGCCCCCGGAGTCATCTCCATCGACACCACCGCCATCTTCATCGCCATCCACAGTCTCCATGATGAGAGAGGGAGTAGTTCTCCCCGGCTGAGGGCTCTACCAGTAGCTATGTGGTTCATCTGTCTCTCCCATGGTGTGATCTTTATGTGATCATGAGCTTTGTATCACTATTAATCTATGTGCTACTCTAGTGATGTTATTAAAGTAGTCTATTCCTCCTCCATGATGTAAAGTTGACGGTGTGTGCATCATGTAGTACTTGGCGTAGGTTATGATTGTAATCTCTTGTAGATTATGAAGTTAACTATTACTATGATAGTATTGATGTGATCTATTCCCCCTTTCATAGCTATTGTTGATAGTGTGTATGCTATGTTAGTACTCGGTCTAAATTGCAACGGTCTATTATGCACTCTAGAGGTTACTTTAATATGAACTCCGGATTCACTCTCCACGGTGTGATGGTGACAGTGTGCGCATCGTGTGTGATTCCTTTATGAAGTTGTGGAGCTTGTTTACTTCGGCTTGAGGTTTGCTTTGTAGCCCTACACAATGAATGGTGTTTGTTATCCAACAAGAGAGTGCTTAAGAGTAGCATTTATTTATTCAGTTATGTGATCATTGTTGAGAGTGTCCACTAGTGAAAGTATGATCCATAGGCCTTATTTCTAAGCATTGAAACACCGTTTCCAACAAGTTCTGCTACATGTTTGCTTGCTGCCATTTTTATTTCAGATTGCAATTACTACTTATAATCATCCATATTACTTGTATTTCACTATCTCTTCGCCGAACTAGTGCACCTATACATCTGTACAAGTGTATTAGGTGTGTTGAGGACACAAAAGAGACTTCTTATATCTTAATTGCAGGGTTGCGGAGAGGATATCTTTGACCTCTACCTCCCGGATTCGATAAACCTTGGGTGATTCACTTAGGGGAAACTTGCTGCTGTTCTACAAACCTACGCTCTTGGAGGTAACACATCTACAGGAATAGAAGCGTGCGTAGACATAAGCTATTTTTCTGGCGCCGTTGCGGGGAGGTAAGGTAAAAGATATGTCATCCTCAAGCCTAAAGCCTGTTCCTAACCCATTTGCCAGGTGTGTGAGTGCTGCCAAGAAGCAATTTCCACGGCTAGATCTGCAATTGCATCTTTTTGTTTCTTGTTTTTATTTCACTAGTTAGGATTAATGGAAAACAACAAAAAAATTAGAGATCTCTATGAAATTTATATTGAATTAGGACATGAGGTGTTTGAAGAGAAAATTAAAAAACCTATGGAACTTTATATGCATGCTAATGGCAATGTTATTAGTATGAATGCTTTGAACACCATTGTTGCTAATGCTATGGAAAATTCTAAGCTTGGGGGAGCTGGTTTTGATGAGCATGATATTTTTAGTCCCCCAGGCATGGAGGAGAAAATTTACTTTGATGATACTTTACCTCCTATATATGATGATTACAATGATGAATATCATATTTTCAGTCCACCTACCATTGATGAGAAAATTAATTATGATTACAATATGCCTCCTATATATGATGATTATGGTGATGAGAATAATAATAGTGCTATTTTATTGAATTTGCTTCCACTACAATTAATAGTAATGACTATGCTTATGTGGAGAGTAATAATTTTATGCATGTAGCTCATGATAAGAATGTTTCATGTTATAGTTATATTGTTGAGTTTGTTCATGATGCTACTGAAAATCTTTATGAGAGAGGACAATATGGTTGTAGGGATTTTCATGTTACTAAAACACCTCTCTTTTTACTGAAAATCTTGAAGTTGCGCCTGTCTTGTTTTCCTATGCTTATTGCATTATGCTTACATGACTTGTTTATTTACAAGATTCCTTTTCATAGGAAGTGGGTTAGACTTAAAGATTGTTTCTTATTTGCTTTTGATGATCTCTTTTGCTTTAACTCTTATTTCTTGCGGGAGCATCATTAAAATTACGCAGAGCCCATCTTAATGGCTATAAAGCACTTCTTGGGAGATAGCCCATGTTTTATTTTGCTACTTTGTTTTATTTGTGTCTTCGAAGTTGTTACTACTGTAGCAGCCTCTCCTTATCATGTTTATTTCATTTTTGTGCAAATGAAGAAAAGTCTTTGATAGAAAGTTGATACTAGATTTGGACTGCAGCATGGGAACATATTTTTAGCTGTCGGGAATTTGAGTTTTTTCTCTCTTTTGTAGGAAAATCTAAAAATCTTGAAAAAATTCATAGTATATGGATATATCACCTTGTTCATTAGCTGAATTTTCGAGCATGTTAAGTGCCTCGAAAAAATTTGTCTTTACGGATTGTTCTGTTTTGAAAGATTCTGCCTTTTATTTCGCATTGCCTCTTTTCTTGTGTTTGAGCGGGTTTCTTTGCTCCATTGAATTTCAGTAACCTTGGGTAATGTCAGTGTTAGGAATGATTGTGTCCTCGCCTTTGAACATGTGAATTTTGATTATGCACTAACCCTCTAATGAGATTGTTTTGAGTTTGGTGTGAAGGAAGTTTTCAAGGATCAAGAAAGGAGGATGATATAATATGATCAAGAAGAGTGAAAAGTCTAAGCTTGGGGATGCCCCCGTGGTTCATCCATGCATTTTACGAAGACTCAAGCGTCTAAGCTTGGGGATGCCAATGCATCCCTTCTTCATCGACAACTTATCGGGTCACCTCTAGTGAAACTATATTTTAATTCCGTCACATCTTATGTGCTTTACTTGGAGCGTCTTTGTGCTTTTATTTTTGTTTGTGTTTGAATAATTTCGGATCCTAGCAATCCATGTGTGGGAGAGAGAGACGCTCCGCTTTTTTATTTGAATACTCCTATTCTTCACTTATATTTGTTGAGTATTCAGTTTTCGCACTGTGTAGCTTCTAGCTCTTGGTTTTCATGTATCTCTTGTTCAGAGCTATTAGTTATTTTATAGAAAGTACTCTCTTACTTCACTTATATTTGTTTTGAGAGTTTCTTGCTATTTGGTTGGAAACAGAAAATGCTTCATGTGGTAGTTGGTATATTGTCTTGAATAATTTGATGCTTGGCAATTGTTTTGAGCTCTCAAAGTAGATCATGTTTAAGCTCTTGCATCATGTAGTTTAAACCTATTAGTGGAGAACTACCGTAGAGCTTGTTGTTGAAATTTGGTTTGCATGATTGGTCTCTCTAAGGTCTAGATATTTTATGGTAAAGTGTTCGAGCAACAAGGAAGACAGTGTAGAGTCTTATAATGCTTGCAATATGTTCTTATGTAAATTTTGTTGTACAGGTTTATACTTGTGTTTGCTTCAAACAACCTTGCTAGCCCAAGCCTTGTATTGAGAGGAATGCTTCTCGTGCATCCAAAACCATGGCCAAAACTTATGCCATTTGTGTCCACCATAACTACCTACTATGTGGTATTTCTCAGCCATTCCAAAGTAAATTGCTTGAGTACTACCTTTAAAATTTCATTCCTTGTCTTTTAATATATAGCTCATGGGAAAGTAGCTTAAAAACTATTGTGGTAAGGAATATGTCGCTTATGTATCTTATTTCTTATAAGTTGCTTGTTGAGCGGTAACCATGTTTTTGGGGACGCCATCAACTTTTTTACTTTGATGTGAGTTGCTATGCATGTTCGTCTTGTCTGAATTAAGGGTGATTTTCCATGAGTTGTATGGTTTGAGTATGCATATTGTTAGAGAAGAACATTGGGCCGCTAACCAAAGCCATGTATCATGGTGGAAGTTTCAGTTTGGACATTAATCCTCAATCTCTTATGAGAATATTATCTGTTGTTGAATGTATGCATTAAAAGAGGAGTCCATTATCTGTTTTCTATGTTGTCCCGGTATGGATGTCCTCAAGTTGAGATCTATCAAAATTGAGAGATCAAATGCGATCTATCTCCTTGGACCTTTGTACAGGTGGCATAGAGGTACCTTTGTGACACTTGGTTGAAACATATGTAATGCAATGATAATCCATGGAAATCCGAGCTAATTAGGACAAGGAGCGGGCAC